>JANJGN010000017.1:78855925-79520204 GCA_026770705.1 Isurus oxyrinchus
CACACCATCCTCTTTATCAGGTTTTCCGTATTTATAATTTAAATTCATTCCCCTTCTCCCCCCATTTATTTCGACCTGGTCAAAAACCCCGCTTGTGTAATCGAGTTGTGTAATCGAGTGGAGCGCGCACGGCGAGATTGCGCGCACTGTTTGGGGAGCGCGCGCGACCTGAGTGCGTGCACTGGATAGGGGAGCGCGCACGGCGAGGGAACGCGCAGGGTTGGGGAGCACATGGTTGGAGCTCGCTAAATGGGATGAATTGAGAACTGATGGAGGGGCTTAAAGGTGGGCAGCCATGAGGCGCCGTGCCCCAGCAGCAGAATTGTACTCAAGCACAATCTGTAACCTCAAGGCCTGGCATAGTCCGCACTCTCCTATTAAGTCAGATTCAAAGTCAGATAAAAGCAAAAAACTGCGGATGCTGGAAATCAAAAACAAAAACACCTGGAAAAACTCAGCAGGTCTGACAACATCTGCGGAGAGGAACACAGTTAACGTTTCGAGTCCGTATTGACTCTTCAACAGAACTAAGGAAAATAGAAAGGTGAAATATAAGCTGGTTTAAGGAGGGTGGGACAGGTGGAGCTGGATAGAGGGCCAGTGATAGGTGGAGATAACGAAAAGATGTCATAGACAAAAGGATAAAGAGGTGTTGAAGGTGGTGATATTATCTAAGGAATGTGATAATAGATGACGTTAAGGGTAGAAAGCAGGACAAGCACCTAGTGGGGGTGGGGCTGGGGTGGGGTGGGGGAAGGGATCGAAATAGGCTAAACGGTAGAGATAAAACAATGGATGGAAATACATTTAAACATAATGGAAATAGGTGGGAAAAGAAAATCTATATAAATTATTGGAAAAAAGGGGGATCGGAAAGAGGGTGGGGATGAAGGAGAGAGTTCACAATCTAAAATTGTTGAACTCAATATTCAGTCCGGAAGGCTGTAAAGTGCCTAGTCGGAAGATGAGGTGCTGTTCCTCCAGTTTGCGTTGAGCTTCACTGGAACAATGCAGCAAGCCAAGGACGGACATGTGGGCATTAGAGCAGGGTGGAGTGTTGAAATGGCAAGCGACAAGGAGGTCTGGGTCATGCTTGCGGACAGACCGAAGGTGTTCCGCAAAGTGGTCACCCAGTCTGTGTTTGGTCTCTCCAATGTAGAGGAAACTGCATTGGGAGCAGCAAATGCAATAGACTAAATTGAGGAAGTGCGAGTGAAATGCTGCTTCACTTGAAAGGAGTGTTTAGGGCCCTGGACAGTGAGGAGAGGGGAAGTAAAGGGGCAGGTGTTACACCCTTCTGTGGTTGCATGGGAAGGTGCCGTGGGAGGGGGTTGAGGTGTAGGGAGTGTTGGAGGAGTGGACCAGGGTGTCCCGGAGGGAATGATCCCTGTGGAATGCCGCAGGGTGGGTGAAGGGAAGATGTGTTTGGTGGTGCCATCATGCTGGCGTTGGCGAAAATGGCGGAGGATGATCCTTTGAATGCGGAGGCTGGTGGGATGATAAGTGAGGTCAAGGGGGACCCTATCATGGTTTTGGGAGGGAGAGGAAGGTGTGACGGCCTCATCTTCCGACTAGGCACTTTACAGCCTTCTGGACTGAATATTGAGTTCAACAATTTTAGATCATGAACTCTTTCCTCCATCCCCACCCCCTTTCCGATCCCCCTTTTTTCCAATAATTTAAGTAGGTTTTTCTTTTCCCACCTATTTCCATTATTTTTAAATGTATTTCCAACCATTGTTTTATCTCTTCCTATTAGCCTATTTCGATCCCTTCCCCCCACCCCACTCCCACTGGGGCTATCTTTACCTTGCTCGTCCTGCTTTCTACCCTTAATGTCACCTATTATCACATTCCTTAGATAATATCACTTAGTTCTTGATTGGTAAGGGGATCAAAAGTTACGGGGAGAGGGCGGGAGAATGGGGTTGAGAAACTTATCAGCCATGATTGAATGGCGGAGCGGACTTGATGGGCCGAATGGCCTAATTTCTGCTCCTATGTCTTATGGTCTATCACCACCTTCAACACCTTTGTCCTTTTGTCTATGACATCTTTTGGTTATCTCCACCTATCACTGGCCCTCTATCCAGCTCTACACCGCCCCCTCTTAAACCAGCTTATATTTCACCTCTTTTCTATTTTTCCTTAGTTCTGTTGAAGAGTCATACAGAATCGAAACGTTAACTGTATTCCTCTCCGCAGATGCTGTCAGACCTGCTGAGTTTTTCCAGGTATTTTTGTTTTTGTTTCAAAGTCAGGTACCCTGATTCATTGAAGAGTGAAGATTGCAGTAACAGGCATTGTAGTATTATGGTGTTCAGGTTTAATATATGAAACTGGAGAAACTACTGCCTGTATGATGTAAGAAAGAGAGAGAGAGTCTCATGACCAGGAGTCCAAAAGGGGAAGCTCATGGTTTAGACTGAGTAATACCTGTTATCTTGTACATCTGTAAATAATAATAGAACAGATATTGGCATCCATGAGGTGCTGTGGGCCATCAACAGCAGAATTGTATTCCATTGTAATCTGTGACCTCATGGCCTGGCATATCCCTCACTCTACCATTACCATCAAACCAGGGGATTAACCCTGGGTCAATAAATGCAGGAGAGCATGCCAGAAGCAGTGCCAGACATACCTAAAAATGAGGTGCCAATCTTGTGAAGCTACATAGGACTATATGCCTACCAAACAGTGGAAGCAGCATGCAATAGGGTTAAGCAATCCTGTAGTCCTGCCATATTCAGTTCTGAATGGTGGTAAGTAATTAAAGAGCTAATTTGAGGAGAAGGCTTCATGAATATCCCATCCACAATGATGGTGGAACTCAGCACATCAATGCTAAAATCAAGGCTGATGTTTTTGCAACCATCATCAGCCAGAAGTGCCAAGTGGATGATCTATCTCGGACTCCTCCTGAGGTTCCCACCATCAAAGATGCCAGTCTTCAGACAATTCCGTTCACTCCACATGATCATTGGATACAAAGACTGGACTATCTCATCTGCAGTACCGAAGGCTTGTACTCCAGAACAAGCCATGCCATTAACCAAACTGTTTCAGTACAGCCACAACATTTGCATCTACCTGACAATGTGGAAAATTGCCCAGGTATGTCCTGCCCACAAAAAGCAGGACAAATCCAATCCGACCAATTACCGCCTCATCAGTCTACTATCGATCATCAGCAAACTTACAAAAGGTGTCATTGACAATGCTGTCAAGCAGCACTTAGCAACAACCTGCACACCAGTGCTCAGTTTGGGTTCTGCTAGTTCAATGAAGAGTGCAGAAGATCTTGTTCGGAGCTGCACCAGGCATACCTAAAAGTGAAGTGTCAACCTGGTGAATCTATAACACTGGACTACTTGGTGCCAAACAACAGAAGAAGCATGCAAAAAACAGAGCAATCCCACACCAACGTGTTCGCAGGGACACGATGTACAAGCCTCTAGATAAAGGAGGAAAAAACGTGCCCAAAATCGCCCTCATCCTGATGGCCACCTTTGTGTGCGGCTGCATCAAGCTGTGCGTAGACCCTTGGTACGCAAACACCAAGTGTCACTACATGCTGAGGTTTTCCTTGTCCCCAGTGTTGCAAAGGATGGGTCTGGCCATGCTGCCACAGAATGCTCCAAGTAGTTGGACCACCTGTCCCTCGTGGAAAAATTTATGCAGAGATACACCTTCAACCACAGGCAGCAGTTGGCACATAATGTCCTAGAGGCCCTGCGGGAAAAGGAGATGGTGGATCCTGACGGATTGTTCCCCAAACACACTGTCAAAGTCATTTAGCAGAATGCCTCATCACCAGAACTTTCCAACAAGCACCAAGATGTAGCCTGGCTGGTGGTAAGAAAGGCCCTCCCTTAGAAAGATCCTTCCTACACACCAGGAGTCTTACCCTCTCTACATGTTGCCCTTGATGTTGCCTGTGGTGGGGAAGAGACCGTTGTTCACCTTATGGAATGTGCCTTTGCAAAGAAGGTCTGGAGAGAGATGCAGTGGTTTTTGTCGAGGTTCGTCCCGAGCAGTTCCGTGACACAGGACTCTGTGCTCTACGGGCTGTTCCCAGGGACACACACCAAGACAAACATCAACTGCGGCTGGAGGATCACCAACTCGGTGAAAGATGCTCTTTGGTCTGCCCAAGATTTGTTGGTCTTCCAGTGCAAAGAGTTGTCCCCGACCGAGTGTTGCAGACTGGCACATTCCAAGGTCCAGGACTATTTGCTGAGGGACGCACTAAAGCTAGGAGCAGCTGCTGCAAAGGTGCAATGGGGAAGGGTCGCTGTCTAAGACCTTTCTGCCATAGTGCACCAAGGGGCAGGGAATTGTATAGACCCCTCAGTCTGTACGACTCACAATAATTGTATGTAGTGAATACTAAATGTATTATAATTGTATTGAAACACCTCAGAGTGCAACACGATGTATGTCAATAACTCCAATACCATTGCACTGTCTGACTGCCTGTAATGACCACATTGAAATGACTGTAATATTTATTGTATTGAAGCACCTCATGATCCATGTGTGAAAGTTGAATATGATTGCACTTTTCGTGATGGCCATTTAGAAGTGTTTTGTACTGTTCTTTCAGATATTTTATGAATAAAGTATATTTTTCCAAAAAAAATTCCCACACCAAAAGATCAGATCTAAGCTCTGTAGTCCTGTCACATCCAGTCGCGAATGATAATGGAAAATTCAACAATTAACCAGTAGAGAAGACTCCACAAATAACCTTATCCTCAATGATGGAGGAGCGCAGCACATCAGTGCAAAAGATAAGGCTGAAGCATTCGCAACAATCTGCTGCCAGATGTGCTGAGTGGATAATCCATTTAGCCTCCTACTGGGTCCACCAGCATCACAGATGACAGTCTTCAGCCCAATTCAATTCACTCCACGTAATATTGAGAAATGGCTGAAGACACTGGATACTGCAAAGCCTATGGGCTTTGAAAATATTCCCGCAATAGTACTGAAGACTTGTGCTCCAGAACTTGCCATGTCCCTTGCCAAGCTGTTCCAGTGCAGCTACAACACTGGCATCTACCTGGCAATATGGAAAATTGCCCAGGTATGTCCTGTACACAAAAAGCAGGACAAATCCAACCTGGCCCTTCAGTCTACTCTCAATCATCAGCAAAGTAATGGAAGGTGTTATCAACAGTGCTGTCAAGCAGGACACACTAACCTGCTCACTGGCACTTAGTTTGGGTCACTTGGCTCCTGACCATATTACAGCCTTGGTCCAAACATGGATAAAAGAGCTGAATTCCAAAGGCAAGGTGAGAGTGTCTGCCCTTGACATCAAGGCAGCATTTGACCGAGTGTGTGATCAAGAGGCCCTGGCAAAATTGACATCAATTGAAGTCTATTTAAATACTTGTAGAAACTCTTACTCTCTGTTTTTATATTACTTTCTCTCATACTCTGCTTTCTCCCTCTTTTTTTTTAATAGCCATTCTTTGTTTTTTCTTAAAATCTGACCAATCTTCTGATCTACCATTAATTTTTGCAGTTTTGTACAGAGTTTCTTTCAATTTGATACAGTCCTTAACTTTCTTATTCAGCCATGGTGATGCATCCTTCTCAAAGAGTCTTTGTTTCTCATTGGGATAAATCTTTGCTGAGACTTATTAAATATATCTTTAAAAGTCTGCCACCGCATTTTTACTGTCCTATTTTTTAACCTAGTTTCACTAATTGGATTTAAGGAGGAGAGAGAGAAGTGGAAGAAATTAGGGAAGGAGTTCCAGAGCTTAGGCGACAGCTGAAGGCACGGCCATTAATGATAGAGTGATTAAAATCAGAAATATTCAAGAAGCTGACACTGCAAGACAGAAGCTGACACTGGAAGACAGGATTTAAGGGTTTAAGGGTACGTATTACGTATAGGTGGCTTACTAATCCTCGCAGATCTCATGAGGGTATAAACTACCTGAGATCTAGACTTTTCACTTCAGGGTTCTTGACTTGTAGTTGCATTGGCACCCTGTGTATTATTGGTGTGTTGATTGTTTTCGTGATGACCTTCCACAATTTCACTTTCCGAGTTCATCTCTGGATATGTTTTAGATGCAATTGGAGCACTGGGTGTTATACAATTGTACAATTCCCTTAGCTGGCTTCTGTTTGTCCTTAACGTTGCCCTGTTTGGTGTTGTGACCTCTTAGGATTGATGTTCACTGCACACTTTAGATACTTCCACAGGTAACCAGGTTCCTTGGGTAGGATGTAAGACCTGAACCTTCTGTCCTTTGTTGGTTTTAAGATGTTTCTCCTGTATCCCTGAGAGTTGGACAGGCAAGGTTGTCCTAACCTGCCTCTCGAACATGATTTCTGTTGGTGATGGCAAGCCCATGCTTAACGGTGTTGCTCTCAAGTGTAGCATAGCAACATGGAGATTTTGTTTTGTTTCTCTGCACTTCATGATCAATGCCTCAACAGTGTGAACCATTCACTCAGCAAGACCATCAGTCTAGGATAGTGTGGCGAGGCTCACATGGTCATTTAGATCTGTCAGCATATTGTGGCCTATTGTTTGATATAATCTCTTCAGCTATACTATAACAAACTGAATATTGATCTCATTGTATCTGCAACAAATGCATTCGAAGTATTGTCTGATGATTGGAAACTTGGAAGAGTAATCAGTAACTAGGTGAAAGTTGTTGCCAGGGGCAGTGAATAAACCTGTTGCAATTTTGGACCAAGGATGCAATGAATAAACCATGTGAGGCTGTAGCAGTTCTTTGTATTGGTGTGGTTGGTGACTCCGCCATGCTCCACACATAGCCACTACCTTCTCGTTATAATTGTTGATACCTGGCCAATACACAGTTTCCCTTGCCAGGTGCCTTGTTTGCTCCTTGGCCATATGCCACTGGTGTAACTGTGACAATATGTCTTGGCAAAGAGCTTCAGGTGCAAGCACCTGTTTTTCTTTGACAATGACACCTCTTGAAATACCTAGTTCATCTTTGTATGGTCAAAAACATCTGAGGGTGTCTGGCACTTCTTGATCATATAAAGCCAACTTTCTAAAATAACTTTTATAATGCCTTCAGTCACGGATCATTTGCTGTTCCCTCCTGATTTTGGTTGTGTTTGGGTTGACCAAAGCTCAACAGATCGACATTGAGTACATCATCTACTTCAATGTCTATGCCATCTTACTTATAGGTGTAGCAAAAGAACTGCAGTTTTTTCAGATTCGGTAACCTGCTCAGCGTGTCTGAAGTGACCATCTTGCTACCCTGTTTGTAACAGACTTCAAAGTTGTAACTCTGTATTTTATCAGAAGTCATTGTAGTCTGGGTGCAGCACTTGTTAGTGGCTTGCACCAAATCATCTCCAATAGTTTATGGTCAGTTTCCACAATGAATCGTTTGCCAAGTAGGTACATGTGGAATCTTGTAATACTGAATACCAGAGTGTCTTGGACTCTATGTTCAAATAATTGATTGGGCTTGCGATATATGGCTGCAGGATGACAAAGATTGGGTCCTTAATATTGAGGGGTACATGACATTCAAGAAGAGTAGGAAGCTGGGTAAAGGTGGAGGAGTAGCACTGTTAATCAAAGAGGGTATTAGTGCAATAGATGACCTTGGTTCAGGAGATCAGGATATAGGATTGGTTTGGAGATGAGGAATAGTAGGGGGAAAATTCATTCGTGGGAGTGGTCTACAGGCCCCCTAACAGTAGCCACAGTATAGGACAAAGTATTCAAGAGAAAATGTTGTGTGTTTGTGATAATGGGATGGCAATAATCATGGGTGATTTTAATCTACATATAAACTGGAAAAAATCAGATTGGCAGTAGTGACCTTGATGAGGAGTTCTTAGAATGCTTTCAAGATAGTTTTTTAGAACAGCATGTTCTGGAACCAACCAGAGAGCAGGTTATATTAGACTTGGTATTGTGTAATATGACAGGATTAATTAATGACCTTAGAGCAAAGGCACCCCTAGATAGCAGCGACCACAATATGATTGAATTTTACATCCAGTTTGAAAGGGAGAAGAGTGGGCCTAAGCCAAGTATCTTAAACTTAAATAAGGACATTCATGTGGGGATGAAAGCTGAGCTAGCTGAAGGGAAACTAAACTAGAGGATAGATCAATAGAGAAGCAATGGCAAATATTTTAGCGGATATTTCAGAGTATTTAGAATAAATACATTCCTATTATGAAAAATTCTAAGGGGAGGACCCACCAGCCGTGGTTAACTAAACAAGTTAAGGAAAGCATCAAACTTAAGGAAAAAGCATACAACTCCATAAAGGTGAGTGCAGGATAGACGATTGGACAGAATATAAGGGACAGCAGAGAGTTATTAAAAGGTTAATCAGGAGAAAGAAATTAGAGTATGAGAGGAAGCTAGCTAGAAATGTTAAAATAGATAGCAAGCGTTTCTACAGGTATTTAAAAAGGAAAAGATCAAGTAAAGTGAGTATTGGTCCTCTGGAGAGTGACAGTGGGGAGTTAATAGTAGATAATAAGGAAATGGGGGAAGAGGTGAATAAATACTTTGCTTCTGTGTTCACAATAGAGGATCCAGTGATAGCTGCAAATCAGGAGGTGAAAGGGAGAGAGGAACTTGGTGAAATTGAAATCATTAAGGAAACAGTACTGAGCAAATTGATGGAGCTGTGACCTGACAAGTCTCCAGGTCCTGATGAATTTCACCCTAGAGTCTTAAAATGAAGTAGTTGAGGCGCTGGTGTTAATTTTCCAAAATTCGCTAGATTCTGGAAAGGCTCCATTAGACTGGAAAGTAGCAAATATAACCCCTCTATTCAAGAAGGGAGGGAAGCAGAAAACGGAAACTATAGGTCAGTTAGCTTGATGTCTGTTGGGGAAGTTGTTAGAATCGATCATTAAGAAGGTTATAGCTGGGCACCTAGAAAAGCTCAAGGCAATCTGAATTGATCAATGTCTCTCCATGTATTGCTCACTCTCTCTGTATTGATCAAGTTCTCTCTCTGTATTGATCACTCTCTCTCTCTCTCTGGATTGATCACTCTCTCTCCCTGTATTGATCCTTCTGTGTTGATTACTCTATTCGCTCTAGGCTGTTCCCATCAAACAATCCCAGGGCAGGTACAGCAGGGGTTAGGTACAAAATACAGCTCCCTCTACACTGTCCCCATCAAACACTCCCACAAGATGTACACCACAGGGTTACAGACTGAGCAAAGCTTCCTCTGGACTGTCCCCATCAAACACTCCCAATCAAACACTCCCAGAACATGACAGCATGGCTTAGATACAGAGTAAAGTTCATAGTACAGAGTAAAGCTGTACTTGTCCTGGGACTGTTTGATGGGGACGTATCTTACCCTATGCTGTCCTGCCTTGGGTGTGCTCAATGGGGACAGTGTAAAGGGGGCTTTCCTATGTATCTAACCCCATGCTGTACATGTCCTGGGAATGTTAGATATGGACAATGTAGGGCGAGCTTTATTTTTTTATCTAACCCATGCTGTACTTGCCCTGGGAGTGTTTGATGGCAACTGTATAACATGAGCTTTACTCTGTATCTAAGCCATGCTGTCATATTCTGGGAGTGTTTGATTGGGACTGTTTGATGGGGACAGTCCAGAGGGAGCTTTGCTCAGTCTCTAACCCTGTGGTGTACATCTTGTGGGAGTGTTTGATGGGGACAGTGTAGAGGGAGCTGTATTTTGTACCTAACCCCTGGTGTACCTGCCCTGGGATTGTTTGATGGGAACAGCCTAGAGCGAACAGAGTAATCAACGCAGAAGGATCAATATAGGGAGAGAGAGTGATCAATCCAGAGAGAGAGAGAGTGATCAATACAGAGAGAGAACTTGATCAATGCAGAGAGAGAGAGACAGTGAGCAATACAGGGAGAGACATCGATCAATTCAGAGAGAGAAAGATTGATCAATACAGAGGGAGAGAGGGATCAATACAGAGAGACAGAGTGATCAATGCAGAGAGACAGAGTGATCAATGCAGAGAGACAGAATGATCAATGCAGAGAGACAGAATGATCAATGCAGAGAGAGAGAGAGTGATCAATGCAGAGAGAGTGATCAATGCAGAGAGAGAGAGAGATCAATAGAGAGAAAGAGATCAATACAGAGAGAGAGAGAGATTAATGCAGAGAGAGAGGGTGATCAATACAAAGGGACAGAGAGGGATCAATACAGAGAGAGAGATCAACAGAGAGAGATTGATCAATACTGAGATAGAATGATCAATATAGAAAGAGTATTAAATAGAGAGAGAGAGAGAAATCAACAGTGATAGAGTGATCAATACAGAGAAAGATCAATACAGTGAGAGTGATCAATACAGAGAGAGAGATCAACAGAGAGAGAGAGATGAACACAGAGAGTGAGAGATCAATAGAGAGAGACAGATCAGTGCAGATTGAGAAAAGGTTCAATGAGAGTGAAAGAGGGTTCAATACAGGGAGAGACAGGGTTTAAAACAGAGAGAGAGAGAGATCAATAGAGAGAGAGTGATCAATGCAGAGAGCGAAGGATCAATGCAGAGAGAAAGTGATCAATACAGAGAGTAACAAAAAAGAGATAGAGAGAGTGATGAATACAGATAGTGATCAATATGGAGAGAGAGGGGGATCAATATGGAGAGACAGAGAGATCAATACAGAGAGACAAAGAGATCAATACAGAGAGAGAGAGAAAGAGTGATGAATACAGAGAGCAAGTGATCAATACAGAGAGAGCGAGTGATCAATACAGAGAAAGAGAGATCAATACAGAGAGAGAGATCAATAGAGAGAGAGATCAATATATATAAAGAGAGGGTGATCAATACAGAGAGAGTGATCAATACGGTGAGAGAGTGATCAATACGGAGAGAGAGAGAGTGATCAATACGGAGAGAGTGATCAATACGGAGATAGTGAGTCATTTATTCAGAGAGAAATAGATTAATCGAGATAGAGTGATCTATATAGAGATTGAAAGTGATTAACACAAAGAGAGAATTATCAATACAATGAGACAGCTATCATTGTGTGTGTTGACTGATCCATATGTGGGGATGTGAGGGAATAGTACATGTGACTGGTGATAAATACTTTGTGTGTGTGTTCTGTGTGTAATGTTTGTTCCTGTTTCCTGTGTCTGAGTTGATAACCTTGCTGTTTGATGTGGACAATTTTGCTGTTTTGACCCGAACATTCTTTGGATAGGGTAATGTTTTTGCAGTCTTTGATATCATTATTCTGTACCTAATCAGTGCTGTAGCTGCCCTGGGTGTGTTTGAAGAGGACAGTGTAGAGGGAAGTTTATTCGGTACTGAACCCAAGCTGTACTTACCCTCAGAATGTTTGATAAGCACATTGTAGAGCGAGCTTTACAATGTATCTAAACTCATGCTGAAGCTGTCCTGTGAGTGTGGGATGGGGACAGTGTAGAGGGAGATTTACTCTATCTCTGACATGTGCTGTACCTGTCTCGGGAGTGATTGATTGGGACAATGTAGAGTGAGCTTTACACTATATCCAACCCCGTGCTGTACCTGCCCTGGGAGTGTTTGATGGGAGCAGTGTAGAGGGAGCTTTACTCTGTATCTAACCCCACACTGTACCTGTCCTGGGAGGGTTTGATGGGGACACTGTAGAGGGAGCTTTACTCTGTATCTAACTCCATGCTGTACCTGTCCTGGGAAGCTTTGATGGGGACAGTGTAGAGGCAGCTTATGTTGTATCTAACCCCTGCTGTCACTGCTCTGGGAGTGTTTGAAGGTGACAGTGTGGAGTGAGGCGTATGCTATATCAATGCCGTGCTTTACCTGCCCTTGCAGTGTTTGATGAGCACATTGCAGAGCAAGCTTTACTATGTATCGAACATCATGCTGCACCCGTTCTACGAGTGTTTGATGGGGACAGTGCAGAGGGAGCTTTTTTCTGTCTAAACCCATGATATCCCTGTACGGGGAGCATTTGTTGGGAATAGTGTAGAGGGAGATTTATTCTGTATCTAACCCGTTCTGTTTCTGCCTGGGAATGTTTGATGGGGACAGTGGTAGATGTAGATTTACTCTGTATCTCAATCCGTGCTGTACCTGCCCCGAGTGTGTTTGATTTGGAGAGTGGAGACGGAGCTTTACTCTGTATCTAAGCCATGCTGTACCTGCCCAGGTGTGTTTGATGGGGACAGTGTAGCGTGAATTTTACTCTGTATTAACTACTGCTGTCCCTGCTCTGGGAGTGTTTGTTGGGGACAGCGTAAAGCGAGCTTTATTGTGTATCTAGCCCCATGCTGTACCTGCCCTGGGAGTGTTAGATAGGGACAGTGTAGAGGGAGCTTTACTCTGTATCAAAGCCATGTTGTTCCTGCCCTGGGAGTGTTGGATGTGGAGAGTGTATTGGGAGCTTTACTCAGTATCTAATCCCGTGCTGTACCTGCCTTGGGAGTGTTTGATGCGGACAGTGCAGAGTGAGCTTTACTATGGGCAGAATTTTTTGCCTGTTGGTCGGGCAGGCCCGACCCAATATCCGGCGGGCGGGGAGCCAATGCCTGCTGGAGAAGTGGGCCCTGCCGCCATTTTACATAGGGAGGCCAATTAAGGCCTGCCCAGCATGAGGTCCACTGAGAAGCACTATGCACTTCCTATGTGGGCAGGGGGGATTCCCCAAAAGCAAGAGTGCACTCTTTTGCACATGCACATGAAAGAGCGCACATCTCCCTGAGGCTAAGTGCTGCCTCAGGAAGATCGCTGACACTTCGAAAAATATTAAAAGTAGAAAAAAATAAATTCCCTAACATGCCCCCCTCATGTGACAATGTCACATGAGATGGGACATGTTCATAATTAACATAATAACTTTATTAAAAATTTTAAAACCCTGTATGAAACCTCATCCCACCTGTGGAGGTTTTATCTGTTTACCGCCGGGACTCTGGCCTGCCTGCCAACATTAAGGTTGGATGGGCAGGTCCTTTAATTGTTTAAATGATCCTGTCAATGGCCTCAAATGACCATTGACAGGTCGACGGTGGACAGCTGATTTTGCTGTGCCCCCGCATTCCTGAAAATTTAAATGGGGCGGGATGATGTCGATGTCATCCCACGTAATTTTACGCATTGGCGAGTGGGCCCCATCCCCTGCTCGCCAACAGCAAAATTCACTCAATGTATCTAACTCCATGTTGTAGCTGCCCTGGGAGCTTTTGATGGGGACAATGTGGAGTGTATTCTATTCTGTATCTAACCTGTGCTATCCCTGCCTTGGGAGTGTTTGATGGAGACAGTGTAGAGGGAGCTTTACTCTTTGTCTCACCCCGTGCTGTTCCTGTCCAGGGAGTGTTTGATGGGGACAGGGTGAGGGAACTTTAGTCTGTATCTAACCCCATGCTGGACAAGTCCAGGGAGTGCTTGATGGGGACAGTTTGTTGGGAGCTTTATTCGGTACCTAAGCCATGCTGTACGTGCACAGGGAGTGCTTGATGGGGACAATATAAAGGGAGCTGTATTTTGTATCTAGCCCTTGTTCTACCTTATCCTGGGAGTGTTTGATGGGGCCAATGTGGCATGTGCTTTATTCTGTGCCTAGCCCATGCTATCCCTGCTCTGAGACTGTTTATTGGGGTAGTGTAGAGGAAGCTTTACTCTGTACCTAAACCCATGCTGTACCTGGACTAGGAGATTTTGATGGGGACAATGTAGAGTGAGCTTTATTCTGTACCTAACGTGTACTGTTCCTGCCCTGGGTGTGTTTGATGGGGACAGTGTAGAGGGACCTTTAATATGTATCTGACCTGGTGCTATACCTGCCCTGGGAGTGTTTGATGAGGACAATGTAGAGTGAGCTTTACTCTGTATCTAAACCCATGCTGTACCTGGACTAGGAGATTTTGATGGGGACAGTGTAGCAGGAGCTTTACTCTGTATCTGACCCCGTGCTGTACCTGTCCTGTGATTGTTTGATGGGGGCAGTGTAGAACAAGCTTTATTCCCTGCTCTCATTCCCATATGTCTGTCCTTGGCCTGCTGCAATGTTCCAGTGAAGCTCAACACAAACTGGAGGAACAGCACCTCATCTTCCGATTAGGCACTTTACAGCCTTCCGAACATTGAGTTCAACAATTTCAGACCATGACCTCTCTCCTCCATCCTCACCCTTTTTTGATCCCCTTTTCTCAATATTCATTTTATTTTTTTATTTTTCTTTATTTTTATTATTATTTTTAAAATTTGTTTCCATTTTTATCCATTGTTTTATCCCCACCTGTTAACCTATTTTCGATCTATTTTCCCACACTGTCCCCTCCCCCACCCAGCCCAATAGGGCCATCTGTCACTTACTCATCCTGCTTTCTACTTTTAATGTCATCATTAGCACCTCGTTTAGCCAGTATCACCACCATCAACACCCCTTCAACCTTTTGTTTATGGCATCTTTCGCAATCTCTCCTTTGCCTCCACCTATCACTGGCCTTCTATCCAGCTTCACCTGTTCCATCCCACTTAAACAGTATATATTTCACCACATTTTTCTTCTTTTTAGCTCTGAAGAAGGGTCATACAGACTCAAAACATTAATTCTTTCTTTCCACAGATGCTGTCAGGCCTGATGACTTATTCCAGCATTTTTTGTTTTTATTTCAGATTTCCAGCATCTGCAGTATTTTGCCTTTATTTGAGCTTTATTCTGTGTCTAATCAGTGCTGTACCTGACCTGGGAGTGTTTGATGGGGGCAGTGTATTGATCAAGGAATCAATTACAGCAGTAAGGAGGGATAACATCTTAGAAGGCTCCTCAAATGAAGCCATATGGGTAGAACTTAAAAACAAAAAAGGAGCAATCACTTTGCTGGGAGTGTACTATGGCCCCCAAACAGTCAGAGAGAAATAGAAGAGCACCTGTGTAGGCAAATTTCAGAGAAGTGTAAAAATAATAGGGTAGTAATAGTGCGGGATTTCAACTTCAACAATGTTGGCATTAGTCATAGTGTGATTGGTTTAGAGGAAGCAGAATTCTTAAAATCCATCCAGGAGAGCTTTTTAAGGCAGTACATAGAAGGTTCTACAAGGTCCTGGACTTAATTTTAGGGAATGAAGCCAGGCAAGTGATAGAGGTATCAGTTGGGGAGCATTTTGCAGATAGTGATTATAACCCTGTTAGATTCAACGTTGTTATGGAAAAGGACATGGAAGGGCCAGAAATCCGAGTTCTAGATTAGGGGAAGGCTGATTTTAATAAGATCATATATGATTTGGCCAGAGTGGACTGGGAGCAGCTACTTTTAAGTAAATCTGCATAAGAGCAGTGGGACTCATTCAAGAAAGAAATGGGGAGAGTACAGGGCCTACATATTCCAGTAAAGACAAAGGGTGGGACCAACAAATCCAGGGAATGCTGGAGGTCGAGGGATATACAGGATTGGATAAAGAGAAAAAGGGAGGCTTATGACAGATACCAAGGGCTCAAAACAGTGGAAGCCCAAGAGAGTATAGAATGTGTCGGGGGGATCTTAAAAAGGAAATTAGGAAAACAAAAAGGGGGCATGAAAAAACATTGGCAGGTAAAATAAAGGAAAATCCAAAGTTATTTTACAAGTACATTAAGAGTAAAAGGATAACTAGGGAAAGTGTAGGGCCCATTAAGGACCATAGTGGTAATTTGTGTGTGGTGCCGGAAGACGTAGGTAGGGTTCTAAATAAATACTTTGTGTCGGTGTTCACAAGTGAGAGGGACGATGTGGGTATGGAAATCAGACAGAAGGACTGCGATGTAATTAAAGAAATTAGCATAGAAAGGGAAGAGGTTCTGAGTGGTCTAGCAGGCTTGAAAGTAGATAAATCTCCAGGCCCAGATGAAATGTATCCCAGGCTGTTGAGTGAGGCAAGGGAGGAGATAACAGGGGCGCTGGCAATAATTTTCAATCCCTCTTTGGCCACAGGAGAAGTGCCAAGAGGACTGAAGGACAGCCAATGTGGTATGCTATTTAAGAAGGGAGGAAGGGATAAACCAGGGAACTACAGGCCAGTCAGTCTAACTTCAGTGGTGGGGAACCTATTGGAAGCAATTCTGAGGGACAGAATTAATCTACACTTGGAGAGGCAGGGATTAATCAAGGACAGTCAGTATGGTTTTGTTAAGGGGAGGTCATGCCTGACCAATTTGATTGAATTTTTCAAAGAGGTGACCAGGTATGTAGATGAGGGCAATGCATTTGAGGTAGTCTACTTGGACTTCAGCAAGGCTTTTATTAAGGTCCCGCGTGGGAGACTGATAACGAAGTTAAGAGCCCATAGGATCCAAGGCAATTTGGCAAATTGGATCCAGAATTAGCTGAGTGGCAAGAAGCAGAGGGTGATAGTCGAGGGGTATTTTTGTGACTGGATGCCTGTGTCCAGTGGGGTTCGACAGGGGTTGGTGTTGGGTCCCTTGCTGTTTGTGGTAAATATAAATGATTTAGACTTGAATGTAGGAGGGTTGATCAATAAGTTCGCGGATGACACGAAAATTGGTGGGGTGCTAAATAGTGAGGAGGATAGCCTTAGGTTACAGGAGGATATCAATGGGCTGGCCAGATGGGCTGATCAGTGGCAAATGGAATTTAATTCAGTTAAGTGTGAGGTGATGCACTTGGGCAGGACAAACAAGGCACGGGAATACATGATGAATGGTAGGACCCTGGGAAGTACCAAGGATCAGAGGGACCTTGGTGTGCATGTTCACTGGTCCCTTAAGGTAGAGGGACAGGTAGATAAGGTGGTTAAGGAGGCATATAGGATACTTGCCTTTATGAGCCAAGGCATAGAATATAAGAGCAGGGAGGTTATGCTGGAACTGTATAAAATGCTGGTTGGGCCACAGCTACAGTATTGTGTGCAGTTCTGGAATCTGCATTATAGGAAGGATGTGATTGCACTAGAGACAGTGCAGGGGAGGTTTACCAGGATGTTGCCTGAGCTGAAGAGTTTTAGCTATGAGGAAATATTGGATAGACTGGGGTTATTTTCCCTGGAGCAGAGGAGATTGAGGGGGGACAGGGTTGAGGCGTATAAAATAATGAGGGGCATAGATGGGGTAGACAGGAAGGAACTTTTCCCCTTGGTGGAGGGATTAATAACCAGGGGGTATAGATTTCAGGTAAGGGGCAGGAGCTTTAGAGGGGATGTGAGGAAGAATCTTTTCACCCAGAGGGTGGTGGGAATCTGGAACTTACTGCTGGAAAGGGTGGCAGAGGCAGAAACCCTCATAACATTTAAGAAGTATTTGGATGTGCGCTTGCGATGTCATGGCATACAAGGCTATGGGCCTTGTGCTGGAAAATGGGATTTGAATAGTTAGGTACTTGTTTGACCGGCGCAGACTCGATGTGCCGAGGGCCTTTTCCTGTGCTGTAGGCCTCTATGACTCTATGAGTGTAGAGGGACCTTTAATCTGTACTTGACCCCATGTGGTATCTGCCTTGGGAGTGTTTGATGGGGACAGCGTAAAGTGAGGTTTATTCTGTATCTACCCAATGCTATACCTCCCCTGACTGTGTTTGATGAGGACAGATTGGAGGGAGCTTTACTCTGCATCTAACATGTACTGTACCTGCTTTGTAAGTGTTTGATGGGGACAGTGTAGAGTGAGCTTTCCTCCGTATCTAAGCCATGCTGTACCTGCTGTGGGATGGGGAGAGTGGAGAGGGTGTTTTACTCTGTATCTAACTCCATGTTGTACTTGCCCAGGGAGTGTTTGATGGGGACAGTTCAGAAGGAGCTTTACTCTGTATCTCACCCGGTGCTGTAGCTGCACTGGGAGTGTTTGATGGGGTCAGTGCAGAGAGAACTTTCCTCTGTATCTAGTCTGTGTTGTACCTGCCCTGGGAGTATTTGATGGGGTCAGCGTAGAGGGAGATTTACTCTGTATCTCAATATGTGCTGTATCTGCCCTGATTGTGTTTGATTTGGAGAGTGGAAGGGGAGCTTTACTCTGTATCTAAGTTATGCTGTATCTGCCCTGGGAGTGTTTGATGTGGAGAGTATATTGGGAGTTTTACTCTCTGTCTGATGCCGTGCTGTACCTGCACTGGGATTGTTTGATAGGGACAGTGTAGAGGGAGCTTTACTCTTGAACTAACCCTGTGCTGCACCTGACCTGGGAATGTTTGAAGGGGACGGTTCAGAAGGAGTTTCACTCTGTATCTAACCCCATGCTGTACCTGTCCTGGGAATGTTTGATGGGGACAGTGTAGAAGGAGCTTTACTCTGTATCTAAACCAGTGCTGTAGCTGCCCAGGGAGTGTTTGTTGGGGTCAGTGTATAGGGAGCTTTACTCTGTACCTAACCCTGTGCTGTATCTGCCCAGGGAGTGTTTGATGAGTACATTGAAGTACGAGATTTACTATTATCTCAATCCATGCTGTTCCTGCCCTGAGAATGTTTAATGGGGAGATTGGAGAGGGAGCTTTACTCTGTATCTGACCCATGCTGTACCTTCCCGGATAGTTTTTGATGGGTCAATTTAGAGAGAGCTTTATTATGTAACTAAGTACATGCTGAATCTGCCCTGGGACTGTTAGATGGGGACAGTGCAGAGGATGCTTGACTCTGTATCTAAGCCATGATGTACCTGCTCTGGGAGTATTTGATGGGGACAGCGTAGAGGGAGCTTTATTATGTATCTAGCCCCATGCTATACCTGTCCTGGGAGTGTTAGATGGGGTCAGTGTAGAGAAAGCTTTACGCTGTATCTAGCCCCATGCTGTATCTGACTTGGGATTGTTTGAAGGGGACAGTATAGAGTGAGCTTTACTCTGTATCTTACCCCGTGCTGTTTCTGCCCTGGGAGTGTTTGATGGGGACAGTGTAGAGGGAGCTTGACTCTATATCTAGTACTGTGCTGTACCTGTCATTGGTATGTTTGCTGCAGACTATATAGATAGAGATTTATCCCAAATCGAAGCCTATGCTGTACCTTCACTGGGAGTGTTTGATGTGGGACAGTGTAGAGAGAGTTGATTATGTATCTAATCCCTTGCTGTACCTGCCTCCAAGTGTTCGTTGTGGACACTGTACAGCAAGTTTTATTCTAAATTAAATCCCATACTCTACCTGTCCTGGGAGTATTTGATGGGCACAATTGGGATGAGACTTTTCTGTATCTAATCCATGCTATACTTGCCCTGGGGCTGTTTGATGGGGACAGTGTAGAGGGACCTTTAATCTGAATCGAAACCTGCGCGTGTACCTCCCTAGGAAGGTTTGATGGGGACAATGTAAAGGGAGCTTTATTCTGTATCAAACCCCAGGATGTACCTGCCCTGAGAGTGTTTGATGGGGAGGTGTAGAGGGAGCTTTAGTCTGTATGTAACCCTATGCTGTACCTATCCTGGGAGTGTCTGATGGGGACAGTGTAGAGTGATATTTACTCTGTATCTAACCCCGTGCTGTACTTGCCCTGGGAGTGTTTGATGGGGAGAGTGGAGAAGGAACTTTATTCTGTATCTGACCCCATGTTATACCTGTCCTGGGAACGTTTGATGGGGACAGTGTCGAGTGAGATTTACTCTGTATCTAACCCCATAATGTACCTTCTCTGGGAGTGTTTGATGGGGTCAGTGTAGAGTGGGTTTTACTCTTTATCTCAACCGTTCTGTACCTGCCCTGAGAGTATTTGATGGGGATAGTGCAGAGAAAGCTTTACGCTGTATCGAATCCCAGGATATACCTGCCCTGAGAGTTATTGATGGGGAGAGTGAAGAGGGAGCTTTAGTCTGTATGTAAACCCGTGCTGTACCTGCCCTGGGAGTGTTTGATGGGGACAGTGTAGAGGGAGCTTTACTCTCGAACTAGCCTTGTGCTGCATCTGACCTGGGAGTGTTTGAAGGGGACGGTTCAGAAGGAGCTTTACTCTGTATCTAACCCTTGCTGCATTTGCCCATGGAGTGTTTGATGGGGACAGTTTAGCAGGAGCTTTATTCTGTATTTGAACTCATGCTGTACCTGTCCTGGTTTGATGGGGACAATGTCGAGTGAGATTTACTCTGTATCTAACCCCATAATGTACCTTCTCTGGGAGTGTTTGATGGGTCAGTGTAGAGAGAGCTTTGCTCTTTATCTTATCCATTCTGTACCTGCTTTGGGAGTGTTTGATGGTGACATTGTAGAGGGAGCTTTAATCTGTACCTGACCCTGTGCTGTACCTGTCCTGTGATTGCTTAGTAGGGTCAGTGTAGGGAGCTTTACTCTGTATCTTAACCCGTGCTGTAACTGCCCTGGGAGTGTTTGATGGTGACAGTGTAGAGGGAGCTTTACTCTGTATCTCAGCCCACATTGTACTTGCCCTATGAATGTTTGATAGGGACAGTGTGGAGTGAGGTTTATGCTGAATGTAACCTATGCTCTACCTGCCCTGGCAGTTTTTGATGGGAAAGTGTGGAGGGAGCTTTACTATGTATCTAACTTCATGCTGTAGTTGCCCTGTGAAAGTTTGATGTGAGACAGTGTAGATGAAGCTATATTTTCTATCTATCCCTGTGCTGTACATGCTCTGGGAGTGTTTGTTGTGGACAGTAAACAATGAGCTTTATTCTAAATGTAACTCGTGCTGTACCTGTCTTGAAACGTTTGATAGGGACAGTATAAAGGGAGCTTTACTCTGTATCTAACCAATACCATCCCTTCCCTGGGAGTGCGTGTTGGAGACAGTGTAGAGGGAGCCTTAGTCTGTATCTAACCCGGTTCTGTATCTGCCCTGGAATTGTTTGATGGGGACAGTGTAGATGGAACTTTACTCTGTATCTAATTCCCTGCTGTACCTGTCCTGGGAGTGTTTGTTGTGGACAATAAACAACGAGCTTTATTCTAAATGTAACTCATGCTGTACCTGCCTTGAAATGTTTGATAGGGACAGTGTAGAGGGAGCTTTACTCTGTATCTAACCCATGCTATCCCTTCCCTGGGAGTGTGTGATGGGGACAGTGTAGAGGGAGCCTTACTCTGTATCTAACCCCATTCTGTACCTGCCCTGGAATTGTTTGACAAGACAATGAAGAGGGATGTTTACACAGTATTTAAGCCTGTTGTGTACCTGTCCTGGGAGTGTTTGATGGGGACAGTGCAGAGGGAGCTTTACTCTGTTTCTAACCCCGTGCTGTACCTGTCCTGGGAGTGTTTGATCAGGACAGCATAGAGCAAGCTTTATTCTGTTATTAACCTGTTGTGCTAAAGTGGAGTACCATGAACCTTTAAGAGAATGTAACTGGACTAACCATGTGACAGTACTGACCAATCGCTGAACAGCGCATCTACTGGTTAACTGCAAGTCTACAGGTGGAGTTGGTTGTGGGAGCTCGTAAAGATATCGTGCTGTGCCTTCTGTTGCAATAAACAATCACAGTTTGTTCTTATGTCGGTCTCTCTCCGTTATTGATAGCGAGCATCAACTAACAAGTGTATATGAAGGCGTGCAATTCGAATTTACTCAACTGGTGAACACATAGTCTCAAGACATAAAACTGGCAACAAAGATGAACATAACAAAATTACAAGACCCCTGGGTGAGAATCCACAAGGCGGGTGAGCAAAACATTAGAAAGAGAATCTGTACAAATGTTGTAAAACAGACAGCAATAAGAACAGGAAGCAGTGCTGCAGTTATAAATTTGAAGAAAAAGAAAAAAAACTGCAGAATCTCGAAAAGAGCGCAAAACCCTGCACAGAAAGGCCGACAGCTGCAGAGACAGAGTTCAAAAAAATGGTAACTGCTCTTAAAGTGGCAATACATTTGAAGAGGTACATGCAAGAAAAATGGCTATGGACAGAAAATTATAAGAGACCCCAGAGAGAGGGCAACTCTGCAGAAGGCAAAACATGAATCGATCGACAGCAGTCAGGATAGCCTTGGTAAGGCAAATACCAGAATTCATCATTAACTGGGAAGCCATCAGAAGTGCAGCCCCCTTGCAGTTGTTCACGATGCCGCAGTTCAGACGGGTCAATCCATTCGGCCCCATTTAAGATGACTGGTCTCAGCCTTCTTTTTTTACTGCTAATGACATCGTGGGGGAGGAGAAGAAGAGGGCAATTCTTTTGTCCACATGCGGGAGCAAAACGTGTGGGCTGATCCACAGCCACATGTCAGCTAATGCCCCTGGCTTGAAGACTTTCAACGAGTTAATAAAAATTGTACAAAACCACCTGAGACCAAAGCCCTCAGTCACTAAGCAGCCTCTCAAGTTCAATTCAAGGAACAGGCTTCCAGAGGAGAAAATAGCTAACAAAGTGGCCGTTTTAAAGGCATTAACTGAGCATTGCGAATTCAGAACATCCATATGTTGAGAGACCGACTGATATGTGGGATTGGAGATGATACTATTCAAAGGCATTTGCTAGCTGAACCTAATCTAAGGCAATAGAATTAGCCACAGCCATGGAGAGTGCTGTTAGAAATTCAGAAGCTATAAGAGTTGCACAAAATGGTACCATCCATCTGGTAGGGCAGGACAGACTGGCAACAGTGGGTGCGAAAACATTGGATCCCATAGAAAGGCCAGAAATGCCCCTTATGCACAGAGCAGTAAAAAACAGCAGTTCTACAGTAAAAAACCCGAGAAATGCATCCAGTGGACGATCGTCAACTCAAACAAATTGAATACTTTCTCTGCCACCGCTATGGTCACATAAGGCAGCACTGCAGAGATAGACTGAGTCAGCATTTTAAAGGCAAAGGGAGAAATTGTGAAATACATCTCATGGAAGAACCAGAAGAAATACAATCAGACATCCATTCGTCATATAATCTGAAAGTTGGTAGAACCGAGCCAAACCAAGTAGTCATGATAGTCAATGGACAACCCGTCAAGATGGAAGTTGAAACTGGAGCGTTGATGTCCGTCATTGGAGAACATACATTCAGGTATTAGAATAGAGGAATCTGTCCTTTAAGATTGGAAGTTTTGGACACTAAACTGAGAACATACAAAGCTGAAGAAATAAGACTGAAAGGGTTATGTCAAGTCTTGGTGACATATAGAGATCAATCTGAAAGGTTGCCCTTGATAGTGGTAGCTGGAGAGGGCCCCAGTTTAATAGGCCGCAACTGGCACAAAAAGATCAAATTGAAATAGGTGGACAGCTGATTGGGAGACACCGCAAAGATCACCACCGACCCCTGGAAAGAGCCAGAGGCATAGAAATTGAGGGCAGCCGTGACCTTCAGCGCCGCTGGCATGGGGTGCCCACCCACATAGTTGGTGCGGATCTCAGAACCTATCATCTGACAGATAGAAGTGACTGTCTCCTTTAAGAGATGGAGCCTCCTTCGGCACTGCACCTCATACATATTGAGGTAGCTGCTTAGCTGCCTGTATACCCTGGCAGCAGGATAGTGGCCCCTTCCGCCTTGGACTTCCAGTTGGCCATGCGCCCCTTGTGGCTGTGCCTCTCCTCCCAAAGGTGGTTCCCCTTGAGGCTGAATGTGCACTCCTGGCCTCCTCCCCCTTCTAGCCCTACCTTCCTCCTTAGAGGAGGTGCCTCCAGTAGAGAGCACAACTCCCATTCCCAGGCTAAGGGAAGACTTCCTGAAACCAGCAAGGCTCCAGAAATGATAAAAAAAAACAAAAACAGAATTACCTGGAAAAACTCAGCAGGTCTGGCAGCATCGGCGGAGAAGAAAAAAGTTGACGTTTCGAGTCCTCATGACCCTTTGACAGAACTTGAGTGAATCCAAGAAAGGGGTGAAATATAAGCTGGTTTAAGGTGTGTGTGTGGTGGGGGGGGGGGGTGGGGGGGCGGTTGTGTGGGGGGAGAGAAGTGGAGGGGGTTGGTGTGGTTGGAGGGACAAACAAGCAGTGATAGAAGCAAATGATGTTTACTCAGAATCCTGACCTGAAGGCTGTTACTCCTGTCCAAGCAGCTGTGAAGAGTTTTGAAGTATTCCTGCTCACACAGGCAAGCATCAGTAACTTAAACAATTAAATGCCTGACAAATAACACTTGCGACCCCACTCATCCCTCTTATCCTGCCCATGGATGAAGTTTACACAAACGTCTCCTACCCGCCTGCCCTTTGCGCCCATGCGACGTCCTGAAGATTGCATGGGCCCCAAAAAATGCCAGACAATTGCTGCCTCAAGGGCCTTATGAGGATCATTAATTAAAAACAAACATCGCACGTCCGCCCACCAAAATATCGCGATGGTGCACGGTGACGTTGGGACGCTCGCCCGATGTCACCGCGCATCATTTTATATCGGCATGTGGGGCCCACTCCCGCATGCCAACAAGAAAATTCTGGCCATGAGATCCTGAAGGGCTTGATAGGGTGCATTCCAGGAGGATGTTTCCACTCGTGGGAGAGACTAGAACTAGGGGACACAATTTAAGAATAAGAGGTCTCCCTTTTAAGGCGGAGTTGGGGAGAATTTTTTTTCTGTCAGAGGGGAAAGAGGATGGGAAGGGACAGTGGTGGTAGGGAAATTGTGAGAATGGGTTGGTTGGATGGAGGGGAAGGGGAGGGAAGGATGAGAAGGCAAGTGGGAAATTGCAGGGTGGGGAGGGAGGGGAAAGGATAATGATAGGGGCAAAGGCAGTGAAGAGGGAGGGGAGAAGGGAAGGAAGTGAGGGAGGGCAAAGAAGAGGAAGAAGGGTGGGAAGGGGAATGAGAGGAAGAAAATGGGAAGGGAAAGGAGAGAGATGGGAACGGAGATGTTAGGGAGGGAAAAGGGGAAGGGAAGGTGGAAGGGTTGTATGAGGAAGGAAGGGAGTGGGGTAGGGAAGATTTGGAGGATGCAGGCAAGGTTTGAGGGGTTAGGGGAGTAGTGAGGGGTTAGGAGAAGAGGTGGAAGGATAGGATAATGTTTAGGTTTTGAAATGTAACCAGTCTGATGGACGCATCTGACTTTCCATAATCATGTGACTATGCCATGAGGCTGCCTCTGAAGGCAGACATCCTAAGCTCAGTTCAATGAAGCCTCTCACAGAGACAGACTGCTATCCTTATACATGAATCAGATAGGGTAGAGGAAGGGGGCAGGGGGAAGGGAATGTGGGTAGGTGAGGGGGGATTGTGTGGGAGAGAGTGGGACTGGGAAGGGGCATGGGGAAGAGGAAGGGAGGAGAGCATGGAGTGGTTAGATGGGAAAGGAGAGGTTGAAGAAGGAGGTTAGGGAAAGTAGTTGGGGTGAGGGTATGGAGTGGTATGGAGGGGGAAATGGATGGCAGGAGGAGGAAAGATTGAAATGGTGGTGACAGGAGGATGAGGGCAAGGGAGAAGTAGAGAGATGGTGGAGGTGATGGGGAGAGAGAGGTGTTGGGGAGGGGGTAGTAGGAAGGGAAGGGAGGAGAGAGGGTGTTGGGGAGTGGGTGGTTGGAGTGGAAAGGGTTGGAGTGGGGGAAGAGGTAAGGGGGGGTTGAAGGAGTAGAATGGTGGGGGAAGGGTGGTGAGAGAGTTGAGTGGTAGGGGAAGAGATGAGGTTGGGGTTATGGAAGAGGGCTAGGATGTAGGAGGAAAGGATTTGGGGGAGGTTGAAGGGTGGGATGGTGGGGGGAGGGGGAAGGGGTGAGAGGTGGGAGTATTAGGGGGTGGGAGTAGGGGGAATGGAGTGGGTTAAGGGAGAATTGGATGTGGAAGTGTGGTAGTGAGTGGGTTCATTTGGTGGGTTAGTCAGATGGGTGGTAGCAGAGTGAGGGAGTGGGGTAGTGCAGCAGAGAGTAGGGGTAGGTGAGGGGGGAGGACGTATGGGGTGAATGGAGGGTCTAGGGGAGGGGGTAGGGGGTGGGAAGTGCCAGTCCCCTGAGCAAACTGGGATGTGAGACATCAGCACCAGGCGACTTATCCACTCTAAGCATAGGCAGCCATCCCAGCACATCCTGTCAATCAATATTCATCCCATCTATTACCTCTATTATCTCCCCATCTATCAATATTTTAACAGCATCCCTACCCTTAATACATGTTCCGAAGCCTTGCCCTTATTCCCTAAGTATATATCACCCTCTTAGCCCGTAATAGGACTCACCCCACCTCAGTACCCGCTTACTATTTACATGTCAGTAGAAGATTTTTGGATTCCCTTTTATGTTAACTGTCATTCTATTATCATTTTCTTTCTGTCAGTCTTATTTTCCTCTTCACTCTCTCACTCAACTTAATTGCATAGATCCACTCTGATCCCACTGAGGTTAACCCCCTTCCAATTTAGAAGTTCTATTTTATATCGTTCCTTGTTTTTCTCCATTACTAATCTAAGCTTTATGATATGATACTCACTGTTACTCAAGTGTTTCCTGGCAGACCATTGGTGCACCTGGCCTACCTCAATCCCCAGTACCAAATCTAGCGATGCCGCCTTTCTAGTTGGGCGGAGAACATACTGAACAATACTCCCACCTCTCTCACATTTCAGAAATTCCTTCCCCTCCTTACCCAGTAAAAGAAAAAGCAGTAAAACTAGCAGCAGTAACACTGGACTTCCATCTTAAGGTATGCAAGGCCAATTCAGACAAGTTTTACTGTTAAATTTCATTTCGAAGTTTTATTGATTTTTCTTTTTGGAAATGGGCCCAGGTGGAACACGTTTCCTTGATGCGTGCATGACGGAGAAGGGAACAGAGAACAAAAGGACTGGGTGGCCAGATGTAATTAGAGTGCAAAGAGGCTCATGTGAAATATAAATTCTAGCATTCACCAGTTGGACATAAAGGCCAGTTTATCTGATGTATATTGTATATAATTTTATGTAATACAAGCTTCTGTGAAATTCTCAAAAGTATACGATGTCATCATTTCTAAATCGCTGCCGGCTTAGCTAAACTTTTCTCCTCTTTTGCAAAACAAATGAAAATGCTGCCAACTGAAGAGAACACTGAGCTTCCCTTATACCATTACAGCTTGATAAGTGTTGTAATCTGATTTCAATTCCATTGCCATCACAGTAGCCTATTTTCACAATTTCTTTCTCTGTCGACAAGACATAGGGGTAGAAGAGTGCCTGATTCCAGCCTGCGTAACATTTACTCTCTGACAGACCAGTCAGAGAAAGATCCCTCCATCCAGATCCGTCGACTGGAGTTTGAAGCTCGTTGAATTTACTGAATTGCAGGTGAGGTCGAAAACAATTTACACTTAAAGTATGGCGACACTTAGCCTTGGCTGTCATCCTTCATTTCCCTGGTTTCGGAAAATGGGGGTGGATGGTGGGGGGAGGGGGTGTCAGGGTCAGGGCCTAGAGGTCGGAGGTCAGGGTCAGGGAATGGATACCGGAGGTTGGGGTCACCTACGATCAACCCCCCTCCCCCTGACTCACAATCACCCTGAGATCCACAATCATCCTGAGATCCACAGTTCTCTAGTTGCTCTGAAAGAACACATAGGGTGGAGGAATGCTACTTGACAAAATAACTCTATTTTCTTTTGTACTGATGGTATTGCTGTGAAGTATGTTGGATTAGGCCAGTCTAAGGCAAGTATTTTAAGAAGCTAGTCTTTTGAAGCTGTTTAACACTAGCATAAATGGTAAATGATATTAAAAAAATCAAAGTACAAGAGGCCAGAAGGTCCAAAGAGACAACTGAAGGTCTGTAACTCTTTGCTATGGGCATGTGAAGCAGTGATACTGTTGATGGTTGAGTCGGTGAGACAGAGTGCATGGTAGACAGCTTGAATGCATGTGGTGACCCAGGGGAGAGGAACGTTGCAAGGAGAGTTCGAAACCCTGGAAATGAACTTATGTGGAAGGTGTCTGAGAGAAAGCGCTGAGTGAAGATTCCAAGGCGAGGTCTTGGAGAGTGGAGCTGGGAAACACTCATGTGAAAGATGGAGTGCAGTGAGACTGGTTGGCTCATGGTGTGACAAGTGTCTGGGGGAATTGAGGAGAGATCCATAGCATCTGGTTGAGGTGGCATCTGTCACTTGGTTTCAGAGTGTGGTGTGTCTGACCACAGGGTACAAGAACTGTGTACTTACTGTGTTCATTAGATATAAGATAGTTTTTGTAGCTTGTGTTATCCTTACAAATCTGTATATATTTGTAAAGGTAGAGTTGCGAGTGAAGGAGTATTATAATATAGTTAATTTTTTCTTGTTGAATAAGTGTTTTATTCTTTTATTAAAAGTTCATCAGCTGACTCCTGGGACTCTGGGCAGTAGCTACTCTCCACGTATTTAAACAAACAAATAAAAGTTAAGATCTATCAAGCTGGGTTCCACTCGGAGATCAGGTTTGTCCATCAGGTTTGTCCAGGGGTAACCTCAGCTGGGGTCATAGCTCCAGAAGGAAAAATCAGTAAAGTTTAAAAATGAAGTTTTACTTGACCAGGATTTCCCGGTTAGCAAGTGGGGTTAGGGGCCCACTCGCCGACACATAAAATGATGTGAGATGATGTCGAGCGGAACCCCTGTCGTCACCGCGCCTCATTTAAATTTTCAGGTAGGCTCAGCAGAATCAGCAGTCCGCCTGCCG
This sequence comes from Isurus oxyrinchus, assembly GCA_026770705.1. NCBI lineage: Eukaryota > Metazoa > Chordata > Chondrichthyes > Lamniformes > Lamnidae > Isurus > Isurus oxyrinchus. The sequence continues at coordinate 78,884,356 of JANJGN010000017.1, forward strand.
ACCTGTCAATGGCCTCTAGTTAAAATAATTAATGGACCTGCCTGTCTCATGTCCCAACTCATGTGACAGTGTCACGAGTTGGGACATATCAGGGAAATTTATATCATCTGTTTTTAAAATTTTTTCAAACAGGAGCCGATCTCCCTCAGGAAGCACTTAGCCTCAGGGAGATGAGTGAGCTGAGTGCGCTCTTTCGTGCACATGCACAAAAGAACACATTCTAGGCTCAGGGTATACCGCCCCCCCACTCCCGACTGCACAAGGAGTGCATAGCACTTCCTGGCGGATGTCACGCTGGGCGGGCCAATTAACGTAAAATGGGGCACACCACTGATCAGAGGCGCTGATTGGAGGCACGCCTCCACATGCCCGCTCCTAAACCTTCCCCCCCGATGGGGAGAAAATTCTGCCCCTTGTCTGAATTTGTCTTGAAATGAAACTCCAGTATTACTGGTGCTAGTTTTACAGATTTTTTTTTACTACGATTTAAAAACTTTGAATTGTTTTTTCCTTACAACTCATTCCCCAGAACCAGATCCTGCAATCTGCCCTTTGTCATTAGATTAGAAACATACAGATGTAGAAAATTTCTCTTGAAGACACAGAATAAGATGCATAAACTGAGAGTGTTGGACAGTATGAGAGAAGGAAGAAGTACCATATTAGATTTGAACAGACTAAGGATTACGAGGAATGCAGACAGGATTACAACACATGTACATAAAGGCACAATGTGTGAATTAAGTTGGTGAGCTACAGGCTCAAATAGCGATGTAGTAATATGATGTTGTAGCACTAACAGAAACATGGCTTAAAAATGGTGAGTACTGGGTGCTAAATATACAAGGATATGAAGTATTCAGAAAAGATAGGAAAGGAAGAAAGGGAGGTGAGGTGGGCGTACTGATTGGAGAAGTCTTTGTAATAATGGAAAGAGAGGATGTCCTTGAGGGACCATTTAGTTAGAGCTGAGAAGCAAAAAGGGTAAGATCACACTATTGGGGCCATTCTATAGGCCTCCAAATAGTGAGAGAGAAATAGAGGGGAAAATCTGCAGGGAAATCACAGGGATGTGCAAGAACAACAGGGTAGTGATATTGGGGGACTTGAATTTCCCAAAGATCAAGTGGGATAATGTTCGAGTAAAGGGTAAGGAAGGGAAGGAATTTCTGAAATGTGATCAGGAGAACGTCCTTGATCAGTATGTTCTTTGCCTGACTAGAAAGGTGGCATCGCTGGATCTGGCGCTGGGGATTGAGGTGGGCCAAGTGGACCAATTGTCTGTCAGGAAACACTTTAGTAAGAGTGAGCATCATATCACAAAGCTTAGATTAGTAATAGAGAAAAACAAGGAACGATATAAAGTAGAACATCTATATTGGAAGGGGGTTAACCTCAGTGGGATCAGAGTGGATCTAACTGGGGTAAAATGGAACCAAAGTTTGACAGGAAAATCTGTAATGGAACAATAGATGATTTTTAAGGAAGAGACGTTTCAGGTACAGGTTAGGTACATTCCAACAAGAGGGAAAGCCTGGGGAACCAAAGCCAGGAATCCTTGGATGATGAGGGAGATGGAGAGTATGATGAAATAAAAAAGAGGGTATATGGTCATGTCAGGCGAATTCTTCAAGCGTAAAACAGTTTGAATGCAATTAAGTTGTGAGAGTGAAGAGGAAATAAGACTGACAAGGAAAGAAAATGAGAATAGAATGACAGTTAACATAAAAGGGAATCCAAAAATCTTCTACTGACATGTAAGTGGGTAGTGAGGTGCGGTGGGTCCTGTTAGGGTTTAAGAGGGTGATATATACTTAGGGGATAAGGGGAAGGCTGGAATTCGGAATGGGTACTTTGTATTGGTGTTTACTAAGGGTGAGGATGTTGCTTTGATCCCCAGCTGAGATTACCACTGGACAAGCATGATCCCAGCTTGATAGATCCTAACTTTTATTTGTTTCGCAAAGGTTCATCGCCAGGGTTTTGTACTCTCCTTCTGATGATCCTCTCCCCTGGGTCACCACATGCATTCAAGCTGTCTTCCATGCACTCTCTCTCAGCGATTCAGTTATCAACACTATGCCACTGCATCACATGTCCATGACAAGGAGCTCCAGACCTTCAGTTCTCTCTTTGCACCTTCTGGCCTCCTGTAAGCAGTTCTTGATTTAAATCTACTTTCTGCAGCTTTTGTCTCTTTAAATCTGAAGCTTGAAGCTTTTCTCTCTCCACCCCTCACTTTTAATTTCATTTCACAGGACCTTTTCCAAGTTCCTGTCCTTCCTTTGACTAGAAGTTCTTCTTAGGACTTTCTCCTGTTCCACTCCCCTGGATCTTGCGGTCTTTTCATTAGCTTGGGACTGATTATCCACCCCTTCTAGGTTGTTTCTGCTTGACAGCTGTCTTCAAACCAACTGAACTCCAACAGTTTAAAGTCAAACTGCTGGTTCTTGCTTTTCTATGTGTGTCTGTGGGAAGGGCCTGCCTCTCTGGACCCCTGTTGCTAGGCAGCAGTCCAATTCTTCTACTCTTTTTTTGTTAACCTAGCTGCAACAATTGTAAAACTCCTCATTAGAAATGCAAGCACCTTTTAAAGTGAGACAAACTCAATTTGACCTTTCTTTAACACACAAATACAGAAATACAAAAACTTCAAAGCTAAAACTCATTCCCAACACCCACAAATAAAATATAACTTACTTAAACTGTCTCTACTTCCTAACAATGCTGATAAAATATTGATAGATGGGGAGATAATAGAGGTAATAGATGGGATGCATATTGATTGACAGGATGTGCTAGGATGGCTGCCTATGCTTAGAGTGGATAAGCCACATGTTGCAGATGTCTCACATCCAGGTTGCTCAGGGGAGCGGCTCTGCCCATTCCCCTACCCCCTCCCCTAGCCCACTCCATTCTCCCCATAGGTCCTTCCCCCTCACCTATCCCGACTCCCTTCTGCACTACCCCATTCCCTCACTCTGCTAACCTCCCATCCCCTCACCTTCCTCCTACAGCATCCCACTCACTTCCACACTTTCCCTTCCAATTCTCCCTTAACCCACTCCATTCACCCTTCCCCTTTCCTTTAAAACTCCCACCTCTCACCCCTTCCCTGTCCTTCCACCCGCCGCCCACACCGACTAACCAAACTACCTACCTCCTTCAACCTCCCCTAAATCCTTTCCTCCTACTCCCCAGCCCTCCTGTATACCTCCAACTCATCTCTTCCCCTACCACCCAATTCTCTCACCACCCTTCCCCCTACCCTCCCACTCCTTCATCCCCCTCACCTCTTCCCCCATCTCCCACTACAACACCCTCTCTTCCATCCACCCCTTCTCAACACCCTCCCTCCCCTTCCTACTACACCCTCTCCTAACCCTCCCTCCTATCACCTCCACCATCTCTCTAATCCTCACCCTACCTCAACCCCCACCTTCCTATTACCACCACCTCCATCCACCCTGCTTCCCCACTCTCCAACCCACTCCCTACCCTCACCCCTACCCACTGTCTCTACCTTTCTTCCTCGACCCCTCCTTTCCCATCTAACCCCTCCATACTCTTCTCCCCTCCACTTCCCATGTTCCTCCCCACTCCCACTCTCCCACTCCATCCCCCCTCACCTACCCACATTCCCTTCCCCCTGCCCCCTTCCTCTACCCTATCTGATTCAAGTATAAGGTTAGCAGTCTTCATCAGTGTCTGTCTCTGTGAGAGGCTTCATTGAACTGAGCTTAGGATGTCTGCCTCCAGAGGCAGCCTCATGGCATAATCACGTGACTATGGAATGTTAGAAGCGTCCATCAGACTGGTTACGTTTCAAAACCTAAACACTATCTTATCTTTCCACCTCTTCCCCTAATCCCTCAACCCTTGCTGGCATCCTCCAAACCTTCCCTACCCCACTCCCTTCCTTCCCCCTACAATCCCTCTGCCTTCCCTTCCCTTTTTCCCTCTCTCCCAACCCCCTTCCCATCTCTCTCTTTTCCTTTCCTTTTTCCTTCCTGACCCCCTTCCTGCCCTTTCCTTTCCCTGCTTCTCCCCCTTCCCCTTCATGCCCTTTATGTTTCAATCTAAGATCACCTCTCATTCTTCTAAATTCCAATGGGCATAGGCCCGATCTGTTCAATCTTTCCTCAGAGGATAAGCCCTCATCCCGGGAATGAGTCCAGTGAACATTCGCTGAATTACTTCAAACGTAATTATATCCCTTTTCAAATAAGGAGACCAAAACTGCACGCAGTATTCCTGAACAAAGACAGAATTACCTGGAAAAACTCAGCAGGTCTGGCAGCATCGGTGGAGAAGAACAAAGTTGAAGTTTCGGGTCCTCATGACCCTTCAACAGAACTGAGTAAAATTAGGAGAGGGGTGAAATATAAGCTGGTTTAAGGTGGGGGCAGGTGGGGGGAGAGAAGTGGGGGGGCGGTGGTTGTAGGGATAATCAATCACTGATAGGAGCAGATAATTAAAAGATGTCACAGACAAAAGAACAAAGAGGTGTTGAAGGTGGTGATATTATCTAAAAGAATGTGCTAATTAAGAATGGATGGCAGGACACGCAAGGTACAGCTCTAGTGGAGATGGGGTGAAATAAGACTAACAGGGCATAAAAGGTATAGATTTCAAAATAATGGAAATAAGTGGGAAAAGAAAAATCTATATAAATTATTGGAAAAAACAAAAGGAAGGGGGAAGAAACAGAAATGGGGTAGGGATGGAGGAGGGAGTTCAAGATCTAAAGTTGTTGAATTCAATATTCAGTCCGGATGGCTGTAAAGTGCCTAGTCGGAAGATGAAGTGCTGTTCCTCCAGTTTGTGTAGAGCTTCACTGGAACAATGCAGCAAGCCAAGGACAGACATGCACCCCCTCCAGTGCAATCACATCCTTCCTATAATGTGGCGACCAGAACTGCACACAGTACTCCAGCTGTGGCCTCACCAAGGTTCTATGCAACTCCAACATGACCTCCCTACTTTTGTAATCTATGCCTCGATTGATAAAGGCAAGTGTCCCAAATGCCTTTTTCACCACCCAGCTAACTTGCCTCTCTGCTTTCAGAGATCTATGGACACACACACCAAGGTCCCTTTGTTCCTCAGAACTTCCTAGTGCCATGCTGTTCACTGAATACTTGCTTGTCATATTACTCCTTCCAAAGTGTATCACCTCACACTTTTTAGTGTTAAATTCCATCTGCCACTTATCTGCTCATTTGACCATCCCATCTATATCTTCCTGTAGCTCAAGACACTCAACCTCACTGTTCATCACCTGGCCAATCTTTGTGTCATCCGCAATATCAGCTTCAGTAAAACTTCTCTACTTTTATATTCTATTCCTCTTGATATAAACAACAACATTCCAAAAATCAGTAAACCTTAGAAATGAAGTTTAACAGTAAAACTTGCATACCTTAAAATGGAACTCCAGTATTACTGCTGCAAGTTTTATTGATTTTTATTTACTGAGATTTGAAAATTTTGTTCGAAAAAAAATATGATACTGGTTAAAATTTCAATTAAAATGAAAAAATTAAACCTATAGCGCAAACATACTTTAATCATTTACATCACTCATGGCTATAAATTGTCTATTAAATATTCCGTCGTTTCACTTGCAGGAACTAGTTGGTGTAGGTTAGTGGCTGCCCACTCTGGGACCTGCATTCCAATCTAGTACAGACTGAAGAAGTGAAAGCCTCATGTCTCTGGAGGCTGTTAGGCTCCTACGTGAAATAAAATTGAGTTGCCTTAAACTGGTGTTTAGCTCAGAGCCACAAGGCAACATTACTGAACATAAACTAGCAAATGAGGTTGGTCATTGTAGGAAGTGGCCAATTAATTTAATGAATGTTCTTGTGCTATTGGGTTTAAAATGAGTCTGACACAACTTAGACTGGCTGTTTCGAACCTGACCTGGAGTATTTGATTTTACGAGTGCTCATTTCTCAGCAAAATTTTGCCAGAAGAAACAAATACAGAGTTCGGGTGTAGGATTTAGGGACTGTTTACAACCCTGCTCTGTCCCTAGGTCTATCTCAGTCAGTGCTTTGAAAGCACTGTCATTGGATTAACCTCAATTTCTGTAACACTGTGGACTGAATAATTCTTTGCCACTTTGCGGAGCATTATATGTGATGTGTGATGACGTTGGATGCCATGTATGACAGTCTGCAATGATACAGTACCTGGGTGGGTCAAAAAGTTGGAAACCCGTCTGCATTATTTAAATTGCAATTGTGAAGGCAATTAAGATCATTAAAGACCAAGCTCACAGCTATAATATGTCCAAAAAGCAATAATACACCTTCAGGGTGAGAATCATGACAGGTGGGGAATCCATTTTTTAATGGGCGAGCTCGTTCGGGTGAGTTTTAAAACTGCAGAGTCTCAGCTTTGCCGTTAAACTGTGTTGACTGCAGGGACTGCTCATGTGACTGAGGAGAGGAACTTTTTGGATATTGTTTGATGACGAGCACTCCCCTTTGATTCAGAAGATTCTTTCAATTATTTTCCTGACTACGACACAGGAGTGTAATGTCTCTGAGACAAATGGGCATTGTGGTCTCAGTAGGAGACACAACCTCCAGTGAGGAGGAGAGAAAGATTAGGAGGAGGAGGAGAAGTCGGAGAGGAAGAAGGGAACAGAGCGAGGCTCAGGATGCTGTGGTTTTTCAGGAAGGGGACAGAGCAGTGCCAGACCTCAAGGGTCAAGAGTATACGGGCAGAGATTTAGCTACCTGCAACTGAGCGAGGCTCAGTGCAAGAGATGACACAGGCTTCCAAGAGCCACTGTTACATCACTTTGTGAGATGCTTGTGAGGAAGATCGCATCCAACTGCGTTGGGGGCCATCCGATGCCTGTTGCATTGAAGGTGACAGTGGCGCTGAACTTCTTCACTGTTTCATAGGTGGATATCCATTTACTGAATCAGACAGCAGAAGACATTCTGTGAATTACAGCTGTTTTATTTTTAAACTGTAGTTCTATACCAATACCAATTTCCACTCTTCCCTTCTGGGTCCTCTCCCTGTCCAGACGAAAACCCCACTACTCAGGAAAAACTCAGCTCTTAAGTACAGTCTTCAATGAGCATCACAGGGATGGTATAGTGGTATTGTCGCTGGACTAGTAATCCAGAAACCCAGGGTAATGCTCTGGGGACCCGGGTTTGAATCCCACATGGCAGATGGTGGAATTTGAATTCATTCAAAAAATATCTGGAATTAAAAGTCTAATGATGACCATGAAACCATTATCAATTCTTGTAAAAACCCATCTGGTTCACTAATGTCCTTACCTGGTCTGGCCTACATATGGTTGACTCTTAAATAGCCTAGCAAGTCACTCAGTTGTAACAAGCCACTACAAAATCACAAAAATGAAACTGGATGGACCACCTGGCATCAATCTAGGCACCAGAAAAGTCTTCCTTTCTAACATCTATGGGCTAGTGCCAAAGTTGGGAAAGCTGTCTCACAAGCATAATTATCCTCACGGAATCATATCTTACAGATAATGTCCCAGACAGCACCATCACCAGCAGAGGCAGTGGCACAGTGGTTTACAGTCGGGATGGAGTTACCCTGGGAGTCTTCAACATTGACTCCGGACCCATTGAGTCTCACGGCATCAGGTCAAACATGGGCAACGGAACCTCCTGCTGATTACCACGTACCGTTCCCCCCTCAGCTGATGAATCGGTGCTCCTCCATGCTGAACATCATTTGGAGGAAGCACTGAGGGTGGCAAGGGCACAGAATGTACTCTGGGTGGGGGACTTCCACGTCCACCACCGAGAGTGGCTCGGGAGCACCACCACTGACCGAGCTGGCTGAGTCCTAAATGACATAGCTACTAGACTGGTGGCAGGTGGTGGGGGAACCAACAAGAGGGAAAAACATACTTGACTTCATCCTCACCAACTGCCTGCTGTATATGCATTTGTTCATGACAGTATCAGTAGGAGTGACCATCTCATAGGGGACACTATCCAGAAAAGATTATTGTCTGAAGCGAATTTGGATTTCAGGAAGGTGCTAGGGATAGCACTGGCCATGGAAGGCGCAGTAAGAGATCTGAAAGCAATACAGGGAGCGCAAAATGGTGCCATCCTCCACATCAGGTGGGAAACCCCCACCAAAAAGGGCGCCAAAATGCAAGACTCTGCCGAGAAACTAGTCAAAGAATAAAGAGAAATAATTTAGCAGCACAATCAAAGAATAATTTTAATAGAGGTGGAAAGCAGTCTTTTAGCGATTGGCAGTTTAAAAAAATTGAACATTATTATTATCACAGAAATGGACACATAATGAGGCAGTGCAAGGGAAGATTCAAGCAAACTTCTAAACAAAAGAAGAAACCCAATGAAATCTACAATGTAGAAGAGCCTGAAACAACAGATTCAGACATTTACTCATTGTTTAATCTGAAAGTTGGAAAGACAAATCAATATTTGTCACAGTGAAAGTAAATGGCAAACCTGCTAGAATGGAAGTGGACACGGGAGCTTCCACAATAGCAATTGGGGAACATACCTTCAGATTTCTGAATAATGGTGAGCATCAAGTAAGTTGAGAAAAAACAGTTGCCAAACTCAAAACATATACAGTTGAAGACATTCAAGTAAAAGGCATAAGCAGGGTAACTGTCCATTATGGAAGCCAGTCGGCAAAGCTATCCTTGATGGTGGTAGCAGGTGAAGGGCCAAGCCTCCTGGGGCAAAATTGGTTAAAGGAGATTAATTTAGAATGGGCTGAAATTTTCCAGTTAGAGCAAGTGGGCTACCAGAGCTACTTCAAAAGTACGCCACCACCTTCAAGGACGACTTTGAGAAAATCCACGGCCTGCAGGCAAAGATTCATGTGGATCCAGGAGCAACCCCTCGCTTCATGAAGGTGGGACTGGGACCACATGCACTGCGAGAAAAAGTCGACACTGAACTGAACAGACTAGAGAGACCGGGCGTTACACAACCTGTGCAGTTCTTAGAATGGGCGCGCCCATAGTCCCCATTCTTAAACCCAACCAAAGCGTCTGAATTTGTGGGCACTACAAACTGACAGTTAATAAAGTAGCTAAGCTAGACAGGCACCCCATTCCAAAAATTAAAAACCTGTATGCCAAGCTGGCAGGAGGGACAACGTACACAAAGCTTGACATGAACCATGCTTATTAATAACTAGAGTCGCATAATGCCTCCAGGGAATTTGTCACAATTAATACCCACAAGGGCTGTACCAATACACATGATTGCCTTTCGGTGTCTCCTCAGCTTGCGCCATCTTTCAGAGAAGAATGGAAAGCTTACTGCAGGGACTGCCCCAGGTTGTAGTCTATTTGGACAATGTATTGGTGACAGGATTCACTGAAAACAGAGAATTTGGCAAACTTAGAAGAAGTCTTAAAACATTTCTTGCATTTAAAGGAATAGTGTACGTTCCAAGTGAGGGAGGTAATCTACTTGGGTCACCAGGTAGATTGACAAGGCCTCCAGCCAGTTGAGGAGAAAGAGAGAGAGCCATAAGAGAGGCACTTGTGCCGAAGAACGCCTTAGAGCTTAAATCATTCCTAGGAATGATCAACTATTATGGGCGGTTCTTACTCAATTTGTCTACAGTGCTGGCCCCTTGCATTCTCTACTCTAAAAGAACCAATGTTGGTCTTGGGAGGCACCCCAGAAAGAAGCTTTCATACAGGTGAAACAATTGTTGCTCTCGTCCAATATATTAGTGCATTATGACCAGAAGGAAGAATTAGTGCTGACATGTGACGCCTCTCCCAACGGAGTGGGAGCAGTGCTTTCTCATCGTATGGATGAAGGCACGGAACAGCCAATAAGTTACGTATCAAAAATGGTCACTGGAAAAGGGACACATGCAGATAGAATAAGGCCTGTCCATCATCTTTGGTGTCAAGAAATTTCACCAGCACATACACGACCTCCATTTTACAATTGTTTCAGACCACAAACCATTGCTAGCATTGTTTAGTGAGGACAAGGATATACCATCCATAGTCTCGGCAAGAATACAATGATGCGCTTTAATTCTGGCAGCATACGGGTACACTTTCGTACATAGGCCTGGCAATCGCAAACGCCGATGCCCTTAGCTGAAGAGCACATCCTAATTCCACAGGAGCTTGTCTTAATGATAAATTTCTTAGATTCCTCACCGGTATGTGCTTGACAGATTAGAGACTGGACAAGTAGGGACCCAGTTCTATCTCAGGTACGAGAACAAGTGCTGCATGGTTGGTCACAGGAGCCTGTATCTCGTGAAATAAACAGAAGACATGAAATAACCAGCCAGGATGACATCCTATTGTGGGGAGCATGAGTAATTGTTCCTCCAAAGGGAAGGGAGCCATTTTTAATTGAACTATACAGTGTCCATCCAGGAATTTCCCAAATGAAGACCATAGCACACAGCTATCTATGATGGCCTGGGATAGATGCCAAAACAGAAAGTTTAGTAAAGCACTGTGCAATGTCAGCAACTGCAAAAGTTGCCAGTGACAGCTCCATTACACCCATGGGAGTGGCCAGGTAGACCCTGGGTGCAGTTACACTTTGTTCCCAGGAAAGATCCAATGTAGTCAATGTTACTGCTCATTGTTGCTGCCCATTCAAAATGGCTGGACATATACGAAGTGAAGTGACCAATGTCGGCTGATACAATTGAGAAACTACGTCAAAGTTTTGCCATTTATGGAATACCAGAAGTAGTCGTTTCCTATAACGGCACAGCATTTATGAGTTTCAACAGTTTATCAGCTTCAATGGTATCACTCATGTAAAATTTGCATGGTACCACTCTTCCTCAAATGGACTGGCTGAAAGGACAGTTCAAACATTCAAGGCAGGCATGGAAAAGCTAACTGACGATTCCTTGGCAACCAAGCTAGCACGCTTTCTTTTTCATTACAGGACTACCCCTCACACAACTACAGGGGTGTTACACCTGCGAAGTTATTGTTGAAATGCCATCTCAGGATGAGATTGAGCTACATAAGAACATACGAAATAGGAGCAGGAGTAGGCCATTAGGCCGCTCAAGCCTGCCCCGTCATTCAATAAGATCATGGCTGATCTGCCCAGGCCTCAACTCCTCTTTCATGCCAGCTCCTCAGAGCCTTCAACTCCCCGATATTTCAAAAATCTTTCTACCTCCTCTTTAAATACTTTCAGTGATCTAGTCTCCACAATTCTGTGGGGTAGAGAATTCCAGACATTCACTACTCTCTGAGAAGAGAAATTCCTTCGCATCTCAGTTTTACGAGTGTCCCCTTATTCTGTAACTATGTCCCCTAGTTCGAGATTCCTCCACTAGTGGAAACATCTTCTCAACATCTACCCTGTCAAGACCCTTCAGAATCTTGTACGTTTCAATAAGATCACCCCTCATTCTTCTAAACTCTAATGAATAAATACTTGTTTAGCCATTCTTGATAAGTCAACCCCTTCACCCCAGGAATCAACCTAGTGAATCTCTTTTGAACTGCATCCAATGCTGGTATATCCTTTCTTAAATACAGGGACCAAAACTGTACACAATACTCCAGGTGCAGCCTCACTGACATACTGTATGGTTGTAACAAGACTTCCCTATTTTTAAACTCCAACCCCCTAGCAATACAGGTCAAAATTCCATTTGCCTTCTGAATTACTTGCTACACCTGCATGCTAACTTTTTGTGTTTCATGCACAAGAACACCCAGATCCCACACGTGTTGAACTTTTTTGGAGTCTCCCTCCATTTAAATAATAGGCTACCTTTTGATTCTTCCTATCAAAGTGCATGACCTCACACTTTCCTACATTAACCTCCATCTGCCAAGTTTTTGCCTACTCACTCAACCTATCTATATCCCCTTGCAGATTCCTTATGTCCTCATCACAACATGCTCTCCTACCTATTTTTGTATCATCCCAGAGTCCAGTGAGTTCTGGAATATTTCGATCAATACCTCCACTATCTGAGCAGTCACTTCCTTTAAAACCCTCGGATGCAGGCCGTCAGGTCCTGGCGACTTGTCTGCCTTTAGTCCCATTAGTTTGTCCCTCGTGATAGAGACTGTTATAAGATCTTTCATCCCGTTAGGTCCTTGCTTATCTGATATCTTTGGGATGTTTATGGTGTCCTCCACCATGAAAACCAATGCAAAGTATTGGTTTAAATTATCTGCTGTTTCTGTTTCCCATTATCAATTCTCCAGTCACATCCTCTAAGGTTCCAAGCTCACTTTAGCCACTCTCTTTCTTTTCATATACCCATAGAAGCTCTTGCTGTTTATTTTTATATCTCCTGCCAATTTACTTTCATAATCAATTTTCTCCCTCTTTATTAGCTTTTTAGTCATCTGCTGCTGGTTCCTAAAAAATTCCCAATCCTCTGGCCTACCACTAATTTTTGCTGCTTTGTATGCCTTAGTTTCTGATTGGATACTCTTCTTGACCACCTTTGTCAACCACGGAGGTTCATCCTTCTCATTGAGCCCTTCTTTTTGACCAGGATAAAGTTTTGCTGAGCATTATGAAATATCTGCTTAAATGTCTGCCACTGCTCATACACTGACCTTCCCCTTAGTCTATTTTCCCAGTCTGCTTTCTTCATACCTCTGTAATTGCCCTTATTTAAGATGAGGACTTAAGTTGGGTCTGGTTTGAGACCCGAGTTGCTTGCCCTCAAACTGAAATTGAAATTCTACCATGTTGTGATCGCTACCCCCTAGAAGATCCTTAACTATGAGATCTCTATTAATCCCACCTCATTACACATTACTAGTATCACGGTGCTGTGGTCAGTTTGCTCATCCTACCTGCAGTCTGTGCCCTTGTCCACACAGGGAGCAAGAACCTCATACCTATTGGACAAGGGCCCTGGCTGAGGCTTCCAAAGCCAAATTCTGGATCCCCATACCTGCCTCACTCGCAGACACACCCTCCTGTCCCTGACCACAGTCCAAATTTGATGTAATTAATCTAAGGGGTATCTCCTGAAATACAGTGTCCAGGTAACTCTCCCCACTCCCTGATGTATCGCAGTGTCCGCAGCTTAGACTCCACCTCATCAACTCTGAGCCGAAGTTCCTCGAGCAACCAACACTTGCTGCAGATGTCGTCACCATGGATCACATCGGTGTCCGCCAGTTCCCACATACTACAGCTGCAACACATTGCCTGCCCAGCCATCTCTGTTCTAGTTAATTAATTAACTTGGATGTTAAATATTTTAAAAGTGTATTTCTTAACTGTACTCTTCAACTGTAATTACATCTCCTGATTTAAACCACTTGACCAATCAAAAGAGGTACAGAAGAAACCTACCTGTTTTCCTTTGATGTCACTCTTTGGCTCTGAAAGGTAGAAACAAGTCCTCCTCTCACAATCTTCTCTAGGTGCTGCTGACTGCCTGGCTTGGGGTCCTCCTCTCGCACTCTCCTCATGGTTGGAGCCACTGGTGTAAAAATTGAGCACCATGGTCACTTTCACAGCCACTGGGAGTGATGTCCTTCATGTCCACGTGTTGAGAAATCTGCCAGAGAATTATTTACCACCGTCTACTACAAGCCTACCTTCACTGGTCAATATATGCGTTAGAATTCTTACAGTTCCAACCTTGTAAATAGGGCCTAAGCCATTTGCACACCATGCAACCTTGATGCATGGGGCATCAAAGACATCCTGCAGGATAATGGCTACCCTGATCAGATCATTTCATACTGTATATCACGCAGACTCATGAAAGGGCCTAAACCCATCTCTTTTGGCTCTGAAAAGTGCCCAGTCTACCTCAGATTACTCTGGAAGGGCAGGGTATCTCAACAATTTGAGCAACAGGTGAAGCTAGCTGTCTCACGCTGCTATTATGCAGTAACAACACAAGTGGTATTCGCCACAAACAGGATGCTGCCGTCAAGCCAAAAAGACATTCTGCCTATCACATAAATGAAATGTGGTATATGAATTTCAGTGCCAATGTGATGTTCGGTTGTAGGCCGTACGTCCCAAAGACTGATGGATCATATCAAACAGCATGTCCTTTCTGCTGTCTGCAATGGGCAAGATACAGACCGTGCCTAACCAGCCCATGCCTGCAAAACTCAAAACACAGTGTCTAACATTTGATGTGATTTTGTGATTGGACAACATTTGCTAAGCAATCCTCAGTGTGCTAAGAATTACACTGTCAAGCAATTTAAGATTGTCAGTCAGGCATGCAGTGTGGCGCATTTGTGTGTACTGGAGACTACATATATTAACACACAGGGCCCTGTTCTTTGTAGACAGGAAGTACATGTACACACATTGCACCTGTTTCAGCTAAACAAAATAGCCATTCACTGTTTCATTCTGCTGCCTGATTTAAATTTCAAACAATGTTTGGCAGTTAACTGTCAGTCATCATTAAATGGTGCATTCTCCATGAAACACCTCTACCAATCAGAGTCCACTCACCAACCAATCAGCACTCTCTTCTCACGCAATATAAAGTTGTTGCTTTACCTGACATTGATATTCTTGCAGTTGTCCTGACGAGTGCAAGAAAAAAGTTTTGACAAAATGTTATTTTTCAGCAATATTCAAGTTCTGTACTACCAAATGATTATTAGTAAAATTCTCTTGTTTTAAACAGTGAACATGGTGACTTCATTCTTTTAGTAAAAGCCTGGGTTTTCAGAATTCCAAAAAAAATTGAAATATTGCAAAGATCTCAACACTATGAATGACGTAATAACCTTTTCACTGAAAAATGAGCCATTGTCAGAAAACTAGGAAAGATCAGAGGGCTAATTCACCAGTGATTGAACCTAGGTAATGAAATGTGAGGTATCCCTCAGCCATTGCATCGTTAGTTGTGTTGTCTGGGTGAACAATTTGAAAATAATTGAAAACTCAGCATTTAAAATTTTTCTTTCCAAATGTAGAGAAAGAACAGCTCCACACTGGTCTCTCTAGCACTATTAAACACAGAGTGCAAGTGATAGTCGTGTCAGTGATCAAGACCATGGGAGTAACAAGACCATGAGAGAGGAGCATATTGAAGGTTGGCCATGAAGAGTATTTTACTGGTCCTTGGCAGCATGTAGTATGACATTTGATAGGGCTAATCCCAAGTTCAGCCCTGCTGTCAAGGCCTGATACTCTTTCGAGTACAAACACATTTCCATCTGTTTCAGATGAAGTTACATTGTTTCATAGTTTGCCATTGTGAGATTTGAACTCTCGATCTTGGGGTTACAAACCCAGTACCATAACCACTTGGCTATTTAGGCTAAGCTAATAGAAATCTGTGTTGGTGGGGCAAGATGAACTCTTGATAGTTTTGCCATTGTGAGATTTGAACTCTTTATACTCTTTCGAGCACAAACCCGTTTCCGATGAAGTTACATTGTTTCATAGTTTGCCATTGTGAGATTTGAACTCCCAATCTTGGGGTTACAAACCCAGTACCATAACCACTTGGCTATTCAAGCCAAGCCAAACATTTAACTCCTTCAAGTACAAACACGTTTCCATCTGTTTCAGATGAAGTTACATTGTTTCATAGTTTGCCATTGTGAGATTTGAACTCTTGATCTTGGGGTTACAAACCCAGTACCATAACCACTTGGCTATTTAGGCCAAGCTTCACAAACTGTTTCCATCCGTTTCAGATGAAGTTACATTGTTTCATAGTTTTGCCATTGTGAGATTTGAACTCTTGATTTCTTTCGAGTACAAACCCATTTCCATCTGTTTCAGATGAAGTTACATTGTTTCATAGTTTACCATTGTGAGATATGAACTCTTGATCTTAGGGTTACAAACCCAGTACCATAACCACTTGGCTATTGAGGCCTGATAGCAGCGCTTGTATTCTCAAGGCCTAACTGTAGGCCAGGTGAGAACAGCTGCAGTTGGGGCTTAGCATTCCTGAGAAATGTGAAGAGTGGGAAAAAATATTCAATAAAATAAATAAACATTTTATTTGATATGGATCAATCATTTTATTAGGTTACAGATCAATCATTTTATTGGGTTACTGATCAATAATTTTATTGAGTTACTGATCACTGATTTTATTGGGTTACAGATCAATCATTTTATTGGGTTACTGTTCACTCATTTTATTGGGTTACAAATCGATCATTTTATTGGATCCAGATCAACCAGTTTATTGTGTATTGGTTACAGATTAATCATTTTATTGGGTACAGATCAATCGGTTTACTGGGTTACTGAGTAATCATTTTACTGGATAATAGTTACAGACCAATCATTTTATTGGGTACAGATCAATCATTTATTGATTGCAGATCAATCATTTAATGGGTTACAGATCAATTATTTTATTGGGTCCAGTTCAATCATTGTATTGGGTTTCAGTGTTTGGTACAGAATTGGGATCTCCTTGAGTTGAATCACCCAGGCACCCATGTCCTGCAGTCTAGTCAGGGGTCTGTGTAGCTCATGTACCAGCTACCCCGCAACACAAGTTTTGCAGCAGGGATGGGGACCCAGTGGTGAGAATGCTGATGAGACAAAGACTAACCCTGCAAAGTCTGAGACTTTGAAGGGAGATGTAGGAGTGTGTATATAGTTAGGATAAAGACTTGTGGGGAGAGGTAGAGTAAAGGATTAACATGAGGAGCACCTGATACTGATGTATTGCTGATGTAACTATGATGCAATGTCATATGATTAACTGAGATCTGGTGTGAAGCAGAAGTACAACCTCATGTAGGCTTGGCCTAAATAGCCAAGTGGTTATGGTACTGGGTTTGTAACCCTAAGATCAAGAGTTCAAATCTCACAATGGTAAACTATGAAACAATGTAACTTCATCTGAAACAGATGGAAATGGGTTTGTACTCGAAAGAAATCAAGAGATCGAATCTCACAATGGCTATGAAACAATGTAACTTCATCTGAAACGGATGGAAACAGTTTGTGCTCAAAAGAGTATCAAGAGTTCAAATCTCACAATGGCGAAACAATGTAACTTCATCTGAAACGGATGGAAACGGTTTGTGCTCGAAAGAGTTCAAATCTCACAATGGCAAACTATGAAACAAAGTAACTTCATCTGAAACAGATGGAAACAGGTTTGTACTCGAAAGAGTTACACCCTCTGAGCGGCTTGGCCTAAATAGCCAAGTGGTTATGGTACTGGGTTTGTAACCACAAGTTCAAATCTCACAATGGCAAAACTATGAAACAATGTAACTTCATCTGAAACAGATGGAAACGGGTTTGTACTCAAAAGAGTTACAACTTTATGTAGAGATACTGAGATGTATACACATCTGTAAATAAACAAGAATGGGTTTATGAACAACAGTGTGGTAGCATTCTTCAGGTAACAGGCTAAAGAAACCCCACCAAGATACCAAACTCAAG
The DNA here is from genome assembly GCA_026770705.1 of Isurus oxyrinchus. NCBI lineage: Eukaryota > Metazoa > Chordata > Chondrichthyes > Lamniformes > Lamnidae > Isurus > Isurus oxyrinchus. Next base: position 78,901,752 of record JANJGN010000017.1, read on the forward strand.
ACAAAACACACAGCTGCTCACACTCACATTTAACACAGAACAAGGCCTGCGCAGTACAGTTCAGGCTACTGCACAGTCACACTGTGTGCTATTGGTAGTTTAGATCGGGAGACCATTTTAAAATATGCTAAATTTCCACAGTTCTGGCACTCTGCTCCCCCGGGTGGGGACTCTTCCTGCTTGTGCAGGGTTTTCCTGCCACATCAAGAGAATTTCCATATGGCGGTTGGCGTGCTTTTTCTCAATGTCACGGACTTTTAATTCACTGTGCTTTCGATTTTTGTGTCCAACATGTGTCCAACACTGATTCTTTTCCAAGGGACATCACTTTCCCTACACACAACCGCTCTGTTTAACTTCCCAAGCACTGTCTTTTTGAGAGTTAAACCTTACCTCATTTGCAAAAGATCTGTTAGAATTTTATTGAGGACCCCAACCGCTGTACGATTGCGTTTTAATTAATCTCTGAAGATCCCATAGTCGCAATTCTCCGCGAGCCTGAATAGGCCATTATGAATGAATCCATGCATTCACCCGGTTTTTGTCACCTTTTATTAAATTTTGCTCACTCAAGGAAGGTTTGTCAGTGCTGTTGGGGAGGGTTTAAACTAGATTGACAGGGGAATGGGAACCTGAGAGGGAGTTCAGACTGGAGAGAAGCAAAACTGTTAACAGGAAGTAGAAAAGGAGTAAGTGAAATTAGAAGGCAGATGAAGAAAAGGCAAATCAAATAGGATCAAAATACAAAATAATGTTGAAAAGCTGTCTAAATGCAGCAGCATTTGCAACAAGATAGGTGATTTGACAACACAAATAAAATTAACGGGTATGATTTAATTGCCATTATGGAGACATGGCTACAGGGTGACCAAGGCTGGGAACTGAATGTCCAAGGATATTCAACATTTAAAAATGATAGGTAAAAAGGTAAAGGAGGTGGAGTAGCACTGTTAATGAGGGACAAAATCAGTACATTAGTGAGACAGGATCTTAGATCAAAAGATCAAGATGTAGAATTAGTTTGGGTGGAGCTAAGAAACAGCAAGGGGAAGCACACATTGCTGGGACTTGTTTATTGACTACCAAACTGGAGTGGTAATGTTGGGCATGGTGTAAATCAGGAGATTAGAGCTGTATGTAACATGGTAATACAGTAATAGTGGGCGACTTCAATTTACATATGGACTGGATAAACCTAATTTGCACAAATGCTGTGGAAGATGAATACTTGGAGTGTATACAGGTGGGTTTCCGGAGCAATATATTGAGGAACCAACTAGGGATTGGGCTATTTTAGATTTAGTATTATCTAATGAGAAAAGGCTAATTAATTAGCTTGCTGTAAAGGAGCCAATAGAGAATAGTGCCAATAATAGAGATTTACATGAGGTTTGAAAGCAATATCATACATGCTGAAACTAGGGTTCTAAATCTGAACAAAGGAAACTATGAAAGTATAAGGGGCAATTTGGCTATAGTGGATTGGGGAAAATATATTAAAAGATTTGATGGTATACAGGCAACAGTTGGTATTTAAAGAAGAATTATGTGGTCTACAACAAATGTACATTCCTCTAAGACACAAAAACTCAACAGGAAATGTGAATCAACTGTGGCTAACAAAAGAAGTTATGGCATTAGATCAAAGGATGTGGCTTATAATGTTGCCAGAAAAAATGGTAAGCCTGAGGATTGGGAGGAATTTAGAATCCAGTAAAGGAGGACCAAAAAAGACACAAAGAGAAAAAAGAATATGAATACAAGTTAATGAGAAACTTAAAGTCAGATTGTAAAAGCTTCCTTAGGTATGTGAAAAGGAAAAGATTAGCAAGGACAAATGTGGGTCCATTACAGGCAAAGACAGCAGAAGTTATAAAACAAAAACAGAATTACCTGGAAAAACTCAGCAGGTCTGGCAGCATCAGCGGAGAAGAAAAGAGTTGATGTTTCGAGTCCTCATGACCCAGGAGAAGTTATAATGGAGAATAGGGAGATAGCAGAGAAACTAAACAATTACTTTGTGTCTGTCTTCATGGAGAGAGATATGGAAAATCTCCCGGAAATAGTAGGGAACCAAGGGACTTGTGGAAATGAGGAACTGAAAGAAATTATTATTAATTAAGAGGTAGCACTTGAAAAATTAATTGGCTTGAGGGTTGATAAATCTTCTGGACCAAATGAGCTACATTTCAGAGTGTTGAAGGAGGTGGCTATAGAGATAGTGGATGCATTGATTGTTATCTTGCAAAGTCCCAAAGATTTTTGGAAAGGTTCCTACAGACTGGAAAGTAGCAAATGTAACCTTGCTATTTAAGGAGGGAGGGAGAGAGAAAACAGAGAACTGCGGACCTGGTAGTTTGACGTCAGTAGGGAAAATGTTAGAATCTTTTATAAAGGATGTGATAGCTGGACACCTGGAAAATAATGATATGATTAGGCAGAGTCAACATGGATTTATGAAAGGAAAATCATGTTTGACAAATTTGTGTTCAGAGGCTTTCGATAATGTCCCATGCAGGAGGTTAGTAATCAAAATTAGAGCACATGGGATTGGGGGTAATGTAGTACTATGGATTGAGAATTGGTTAACAGACAGAAAACAGAGACTAGGAATAAGTGGGTCATTCTCAGGATGACATGCTGTTACTAGTGGGGTACAGCAAGCACCAGTGCTTGGGCCACAGCTGTTCATTGTCCATATCAATGATTTGGACGTGGGGACGAAGTGTAACATTTCCAAATTTGCTGATGACACAAAACTAGATGAAAATGTGAGTTGTGAGGAGAATGCAAGGAGGCTTCAGGGGGATTTGGACAGTGAATGTAAAACACAACAAATGAAATATAATGTGAATAAGTATGAAGTTATCCACTTTGGTAGAAAAAACAGAAAGGCAGAGTATTTCTTAAACAGTGAGAGGTTAGGAAATGTTGATGTCCAAAGGGATCTGGGTGTCCTTGTTCATGAGTCACTAAAAGCTAGCATGCAGGTGCAGCAAGCAATTAGGAAGACGAATGGTATGTTGGCAATTATTGCAAGGGGATTTGAGTACAGGAGTACAGGTGTCTTGCTGCAATTCTATAGAGCCTTGGTCAGACCTTACCTGGAATACTGTGTACAGTTTTGGTCTCCTCAACTAAGGAGGGATGTACTGGCCATAGAGGTGCAACCGAGGTTCACCAGACTAATCCCCGGGGTGGCAGGGTTGTCTTATGAGGAGAGATTAAGGAAACTGGACCTACCTGTCTTCTCTAGAGTTTAGAAGAATGAGAGATGGTCTTATTGAAACTTACAAAATTCTTACAGGGCTCAAAAGGATAGATGTGGATAAGATGTTAACCCTGGCTGGTGACTCTAGAACCAGGGAACATAGTCTCAGAACAAGGGGTAGGCCATTTAAGACTGAGATGAGGAGGAATTTCTTCACTCAGAGGGTGGTGAATCTTTGGAATTCTCTACCCCAGAGGTCTGTGGAAGCTCAGTCATTGAGGATGCTCAAAGCAGAAATCAATAGATTTCTGGATACTAATGACATCAAGGAATATGGGATTAGTGGGGAAAAATGGCATTGAGGTAGGTGATCAGTCATGAACTGTTTTAAGGCAGAGCAGGCTTAATGGGCCAAATGGGCTACTCCTGCTCCTATTTCCTATGTTCTTATCATCAGCCAGAAATACCGAGTGGATGATCCATCTTGACCTCCTCCTGAGGTCCACATCATCACAGATGCCAGTCTTCAGCCAATTCAATCCACTTCACGTGATATCAAGAATCATACGAACATAAGAATTAGGAGCAGGAGTAGGCCATTTGGCCCCTCGAGCCTGCTCCGTCATTCAATAAGATCATGGCTGATCTGACTGTAACCTCCTGCCTACCCCCGATAACCTTTTACCCCCTTGTTAATCAAGAATCTATCTACCTCTGCCTTAAAAATATTCAAAGACTCTGCTTCCACTGCCTTTTGAGGAAGGGAGTTCCAAAGACTCACAACCCTCTGAGAGAAAAAAATTCTCATCTCTGTCTTAAATTGGTGACCCCTTATTTTTAAACAGTGACCCCTAGTTCTAGATTCTCCCACAAGAGGAAACATCCTCTCCACATCCACCCTGTCAAGACCCCTCAGGATCTTATATGTTTCAATCAAGTCACCTTTTACTTTTCTAAATTCCACCAGATACAAGACTAGAGTGTCCAATCTTTCCTCATAAGACAATCCACCCATTTCTGGTTTTGGTTTAGTAAACCTTCTCTCAACTGCTTCTAATGCATTCACATTCTTCCTTAAATAAGGAGAGCAATACTGTACACCAGTGGTCCCACCAGTGCCCTGTACAACTAAAGCATAACCACCCTACTTTTGTATTCAATTCCCCTTGCAATAAACGATAATACTCTATTAGCTTTCCTAATTACTTGCAGTACCTGCAAACAAGTCTTTTGTGATTCATGCACTAGGACACCCAGATTCCTCTGAATCTCAGAGCTCTGCAATCTCTCACCATTTATTCTTCCTGTCAAATAGACAATTTCACATTTTCCCGCATTATACTCCATTTGCCAAATCTTTGCCACTCACTTAACTTATCTATGTCCCCCTATAGCCTCCTTATGACCCTTCATAACTTACTTTCCTACCTATCTTTGTACCATCAGCAAATTTAGCAAACATACCTTCAGTCCTTCATCCAAGTCATTTATATAAATTGTAAAGTTGAGGTCCCAGCATTGATTCCTGTGGCACACTACTCATCACATCCCGCCAACCAGAATAAGACCGAATTATGGGTTTGTTTCCTGTTAGTTAGCCAATCTTCTATCCATGCCGATATGTTACCCCCTACACCATGAGCTTTTATTTTCTGCAATAATCTTTGATGAGGCACCTTATCAAATGCCTTCTGGGAATCTAAGTACAGAATATCCACCGGTTCCCCGTTATCCACAGCACATGTGACTCCTTCAATGAACTCCAATAAATGGGTTAAATATGATTTCCCTTTCACAAAACCATGTTGATTCTGCTTGTTTGCATTAAATTTTTCTAAATGCCCTGCCATTACATTTTTAATAATAGCTTCCAATATTTTCCCTATGACAAATGTTAGGGTAACTGGCCTGTAGTTTCCTGCTTTCTGTCTCCCTCCCATTTTGAACAAAGGAGTTACATTTACTATTTTCCAATCCAATGGCATCTTCCCAAATCCAGGGAATTTTGGACAATTAAAACCAATGCATTAACTATCTCACTAGCCACTTCTTTCAAAACCCTAGGATGAAATCCATCAGGTCCTGGGGATTTGTCAGCCTTCAGCTGCAACAATTTGCTCAATACCACTTCCCTGGTGATTGTAATTTTTCTGAGTTCCTCCCTCTCTTCCAACTCCTGATTTACAGCTATTTCTGGGATGTTTCTTGTCTCCTCTATAGTGAAGACTGATGCAAAATACTTGTTCAATTCATCTGCCATTTCTTTACTTATCATTATTAAATCCCCAGACTCACTTTCTATAGGACCAATGCTCACCTTGTTAACTCTTTTCTTATTTAGGTATATAGAAACTCTTACCATCCATCTTTATATTACTAGCCAGCTTTCTCTTGTACTCTAATTTTCCCCTCCTTATTAATCTTTTTGTCATTCTTTACTGTTCTTTATATTCTTTCCAATCTTCTGACCTGCCACCCATCTTTGCATAATTATATGCTTTTTCTTTAAGTTTGATACTCTCTTTAACTTTTTTTAGTTAACCACGAATGGTGAGTCCTCCCCTTGGAATTTTTCTTTCTTATTGGAATGTATATATTCTCTGTATTCGGAATATCCCTTTAAATGTCTGCCACTGCATCTCTATTGATATATCCTTTAACCTCATTTTCCAGTTCACTTTAGCTAGCTCTGTTTTCATACTCTCATAATTTTCCTTATTTAAATTTAAAATACTAGTCTTACACCCACTCTTCTCTCCCTTAAACTAAATGTATAATTCAATCATATTATGATCGCTGCTACCTAGGGGCACCTTCACTGTGAGGTCATTAATTAATCCTATCTGGTTGCACAATACCAGGTCTAGTATAGCCTACTAACGTGCTATTCTAAAAAACTATCCCAAAAAACATTCTATTAGCTCCTCAACTAGGTTACATTTGCTCATCTGATTTTTCCAGACTACACGTAGATTAAAGTCCCCCATGAATATTAGCATACCTTTCTAACAAGCTCCCATTATCCCTTCCTTTATACTCTATCCTACCGTCTAGTTAATTAGGGGGCCTGTACACCACTCCCACAAGTGACTTCTTGTCTTTATCATTTTTCATCCCTACCTAAATTGTTTCTACATCCTGGGTTCCTGAACTTAGGTCATCCCTTGTTAAATGTGCTAATACCATCATTAATTAACAGAGCCACCCCTCCAACTTTTCCTAGTTTCCTGTCCTTCCTAAACATCACTTCAATATTCAGATCCCAATATATGTCATCCTGCAGCCATGTCTCTCTAATGGCTATAAGATCATACTATTGTACTTGTTTATTTCAGTTCATCTGTTTTGTTTCGAATGCTACATGCATTCAGATACAGCGCCTTTAGTTTTGTCCTTTTATTATTTTTGTAACCTCTTGCCTTGACTGTTGTTTTACTCTTAGATTTGTACTTGCTATCCCTTCCTGTCATGGTTTGTTTATCATTCCCCATATTAATACCTTTCTCTCTTGCCTTGTCCCTATTCTTTAATTTACCACTCCTTCCCAAATTTCACCCCTTGCCCCTATTATTTAGTTTGAAACCCTCTCTATTTCCCTAGTTCTGCAGCTGGCTTAATCACCAGCCCCAGCATAGTTCAGGTGTAGACAATCCCAGCGGTACAGATCCCACTTTCCCCAATACTGGTACCAGTGCCCCACGAAGCGGAACCCACTTCTCCCACAGCAGTCTTTGAGCCATACATTCATCTCGCTAATTTTATTTATCCTATGCCAATTTGCGCATGGCTCAGGTAAAAATGCAGAGATTATTCCTTTGAGGCTCTGCTTTTTAATTTGGTGCCTAGCTCATCATACTATCCATGCAGAACCTTCTTCCTCATCCTGCCAATGTCATTGGTACCTGCATGGACAATGACAACAGTAACTTCCTCCCACTGCAAGTTCCTCTCCAGCCAGTGCACATGTCCCGAACCCTGGCACTGGGCAGGCAACACAGCCACCTAGACTCTCTGCAGAGAACAATGTCAATCCCCCTCACTATACTGTCACCTACTACCACTACATTCCTTTTTCTTCCCCCCAGTTGATTGGCATCCTGTACCACAGTGCCATGGCCAGTTTGTTCATCCATCTGCAGCTCCCACTCTTATCCAAACAAGCTGAAAGCACCTCAAACCTGTTGAACAAAGGCTGAGGCTCCTGCACTCCTGCCCTCTCGGTTCCCTTACCTGCCTCACTCGCAGTCACACTCACCTGTCCCTGAACACAGACCAAATCAGAATACTCCATCCTAAGGGCTGTGACTGCCTCCTGGTACAAAGTGTCCAGGTAACTTGCCCCCTCCCTGATGTGTTGCAGTGTCTGCAGCTCAGCCTCCAGCTCAGTGACTTTGAGCCAAAGCTCTTCGAGCCACAAACATTGATTGCAGGCATATTTGCCCTGGATCACAATGTTATCCAGAAGCTCCTACGTGCTGTAACCATGACTCATCACTTGTCCTGCCATCCTTAATGCATCTTTATTAACTACTTAAAGTATTTTATTCAATTATTTTCTTTTTTTAATATATTTTATTAACCTTACTGCCAATTTGTATTCATGTTAAAACTTAGGAATGGAACAGACCTTAACCACTTACCGGATACTCACCAAACAGCTAGCTTCCACCCCTTGTAGTCAAGCAAGAACCAATCCCTACAGGGTGATAAAGTTAGAAAAGGCAAAAACAAAGGAGCACCTGTTTCCCCTCCTCCCCAACCTCCTAATCACCCAACTCCCAGCATTCTGTGCAAAGTCGCACGCCGTGCTATGTCACACCAAAATGCCTGTTTATATTCTTCTGAGACTAAGGAATTAGCTAACCCCAGTTACAAAAAAACTGGTTTAAGCTGCCTTCCTTAATTTGCTGAAGACACTACATACTGCAAAAAGATCTATGCTGCAGAAATTGCCGTGCCCCTAGCCAAGCTGTTTCAGTACAGTTGCAACACTGGCATCTACCAGTCAATGTGGAAAATTGCCCAGAGAAGTCCTGTTCACAAAAAGCAGGACAAATCCAACCTGGCCATTTACTACCCCATCAGTGCACTCTCAATCATCAGCAAATTGATGGAAGGTGTTGTTGACAGTGCTATCAAGCGGCACTTACTCAGCAATAACCTGCTCGCTGATGCTCAGTTTAATTTCCACCAGGTCACTCAGCTCCTGACCTCATTACAGTCTTGGTTCAAACATGGACAAAGGAGCTGAGGTGGAATCCTTCTCCCTTGACATCAAGGCAGCATTTTGACCAAGTGTGGCATCAAGGAGTCCTAGCAAAACTGGAGTCAGTGGAGTCAGGAGAAAACTCTCCGCTGGTTGGTATCATACCTAGCACAAAGGAAGATGGTTGTGGTCCTTGGAGGTCAATCATCTCAGTTCCAGGATATCTCTGCAGGAGTTCCTCAGTTAGTGTCCTAGGTCCAACCATCTTCAGCTACTTCGTCAATGACCTTCCCTCAATTAAAAGGTCAGAAAAGGGGATGTTTGCTGATGATTGTACAATGTTCATCACCATTTGTGACTCCTCAGATACTGAAGCAGTCTATTCCTGCATACAGCAAGGCATGGAAAACATTTAGGCTTGGACTAATAGGTGGTGAGTAACATTCACACCATACAAGTGCCAAGCAAAGACCATCTCCAACAAGAGAGAATCTAACCATCTCCCTCTCACATTCAATGGCATTACCATCGCTGAATCCCCCACCATCAACATCCTGGGGTTACCATTGACCAGAAACTTAACTGGACCAACTTTAGATGTAGCATGGTTACAAGTGGTCAGCTGGTCTGGCAGCAACTGTGGAGAGAGAAACTGAGTTAACGGTTTTGAGTCCAATATGACTCTTCTTTAGAACTGAAGAGAGGTAGAAATGCAATGGGTGAGGAGCAGGTGGAACAAAGGAGAAAATAAGGAATAAGTTTGTGAATGGGGGAGATAAAATGACAAAGGTGTCAGACACAGGTAAAGGGAGTGGTCTGACACAGCATTGATCCATTGTGCTGTGTCCGGAAATTCTAATTCCCTTTGGAAAGTCTGACTGATATGACAAGCTTACCAAAAAAATGGCAGAGACAAAACATTTGGCACAAAACCAAGTGGAGAAATGGAAAAAAATATCATAATGATATTCAAAATGCTCCAAAAACATTATAATAAGAGTTTTAAAATGAAGTCACTCTGATCTCACTTCTGGAATTCAGGTTTTGTGTCAATGTTTGGACCAACTATTAACAGCCAATGGCTACGGCTGAGTTGCTAAAATCCCAGACAGAAACTTGGAACAACTGTCAAAACTCATTTCTGCAATTTGTATGTTTCGAGATGCAGGCTTTGAATTCAGTAGTAATAAAACCGAGTCTCAAGAGGTTTTTTATAAAACTAAATTAAACATTTATTAATACAATAAAAATTGTAAACACATACATATGTCTACAAAATTACTACTATAATAACTGCAAAAATCCCCTAATTAATCTGATTCTCAATTACACCACTGTAAAGGCAACAGTAAAACTCATAGATTTAAAGAGAACCCAGGCAAAGCACATTTAACCTTATGAATTCAAAATGAGATTCCTTGCAAGTTGGTTCCTTGCAGACATAGTTGGAGGTGTACAGGTTGGTTAGATCTAAAATGCTTCTGCCTCACACACACAAACTCCTTTCTGTTAATACCTATCTTTTCCTTTAAATGTAAATTTTCCATTGTATCAGTAGGCTTTAAATGTTACATCTTCTAACAATAATATCCTTTCGTTCCTCCAATTTCATTAGTAAGCTGAAAACAATAAACACATTGCTTGGTGTCTTCTAGCTAGATGCAAGATTTCACCCATTCTTTTGAATGGTTTATTCGACAAATGCAAATGTGCACTATCCCTTTTAACTTCCTTACTGTTTCCCCAATTAAAATCTCAAAACTACTATACATCAAAGCACCCAGACTAGGTGGCTTTAATCCAATTATGACACACTCAGACACACACATAGACACAGACCCCACTAGAACCCTATTTTAAAAAATAATTTCCAATAACATGATAGAATTAATCTCTTCATGACATCAACAGCTACCCACCTTGCTTTGCACCCCATCATTTCTATTTGCTTCAATGCCTTGGGAGATAGTGCTGATGGTTTTAGTGACTCTACATCTACTTCTGCCAGAAATCAAGAATATTTTACTGTTCTGCTTCAGAGTTCCAGCAATGTTCCTCATAATCCCTCTTTTCAGACTTATCACTTCCTTAGCAATTCTCAAACTAAAATGCATACATTTCTCGATCCTGTTCCATTCCCAAACATTTAAGAATATTGTGTGCTTTCTATTTTTCCCTCTTCTAATCACTATTTGGTCAGCAAGCCAAACTGGTCTTACTGTTTTATTCTGTCCTGACCCACTTCAGGGGTAAATTCATTTGACATTTTAAAAACTATCTCTTTGAAACTAATCCACTATCTTCCCACATCTTTTCATTCTCATATATCTTTTCATTCTCCTGTTCCACTGCTTTCTGACAAACCTTTAAAATCAGCTCGCTTAAAATATAGATTTTTAATTGGCTTCCTTCTAATTTCTACCTTCATGTGTACCCTGATTGTTAGGAAGTTACGCACATGGTGGAAAACACATTGCAGTACCCAGTGCAGCCACCTGCTGGCAGTAAATGCAATGAAATAATGCCGTTTGCTATCATCATAATGGTAGAAATGCTCTTTGTCTTTCATATTGTGCAGTGTAGGGCACTGATGTCAATTTAGAGTCACCAGCAGGCAGCATTGTTTAGAATTGATGTTTGCTATTACCCACCATGAAGGTTAGTTTGGAAAATGTTGGTCTTTCACCGTACCTGTGAGGGTGCGGAAGGGCCAGGTCTGGTCTGGTGTGGTGTGAGGGTAAAGACCATAAGATCATAAAACATAGGAGCAGAAATTAGGCCATTCGACCCATCAAGTCTGCTCCGCCATTCAATCATGGCTGATAAGTTTCTCAACCCCATTCTCCCGCCTTCTCCCCGTAACCTTTGATGCCCTTACCAATCAAGAACTTAGCTGTCTCGGTCTTAAATACACTCAATGACCTGGCCTCCACAGCCTTCTGTGGCAATGAATTCCATAGATTCACCACTCTCTGGCTAAAGAAGTTTCTCCTCATCTCTGTTCTAAAAGGTCTTCCCTTTGCTCTGAGGCTGTGCCCTCGGGTCCTAGTCTCTCCTACTAATGGAAACATCTTCCCCACGGCCACTCTATCCAGGCCTTTCAGTATTCTGTAAGTTTCAATCAGATCCCTCCTCATCCTTCTAAACTCCATCGAGTATAGACCCGGAATCCTCAAAAGTTCCTCACATGATAAGCCTTTCGTTACTGGGAACATTCCCGTGAACCTCCTCTGGACCCTCTCCTTCCTGAGATACGGGACCCAAAATTGCTCACAATATTCTAAATGTGGTCTGACCTAAAGCCTTAGCAGCACATCCCTGCTTTTATATTCTAGTCCTCTCGAAATAAATGCCAACAGTGCATTTGCCTTCCTAACTACCGCGTCAACCTGCAAGTTAACCTTAAGAGAATCCTGGACTAGGACTCCGAAGTCCCTTTGCACTCCAGATTTCTGAATTCTCTCCTGATTTAGAAAATAGTCTATGCCTCTATTCTTCCTACCAAAGTGCATGACCTCACACTTCCCCACATTGTATTCCATCTGCCACTTCTTTGCCAATTCTCCTAACCTGTCCAAATCCTTCTGCAGCCTCCCGCCTCCTCAATACTACCTGTCCCTCCACCTATCTTTGTATCATCTGCAAACTTAGCCAGGATGCCATCAGTTCCTTCATCTAGATCATTAATGTATAAAGTGAAAAGTTGTGGTGCCAACACTGACCCCTGCGGAACTCCACTAGTCACCGGCTGCCATCCTGAGAAGGACCCCCTTATCCCCACTCTCTGCCTCCTGCCAGACAGCCAATCTTCTATCCATGCTAGAACCTTGCCTCTAAAGTAAGCCATCTGTGCAGTACAGAGAGGAGTCAAAGCACAGAGACAGATGGAATAACAGGAAAGAGGGGAGGTAAAAGATTGAAAACGGGCACATTGTAAGTAAAGATGAAATGATAAGGCTGAAGCATCCCTCCACATTTGATTTTCCCCATTTTTTAAACGTACCACTCACCCCTCTCCTTCCAAGAAGGACACACACTGCACACCATAGCCAAAAGGCACTTTTTTCTCTCTCAAACAGTCCAGCCAGCAGCTTTTGGGAAACAGAGTTTGCATGCAGAATTTTAGTAGGACTACCATTTTAGATAAACCTCATAGCATCATAGAATGATTAGCACACTGAAGGAAGCCATTTTGTCTGTGCCAGCTCTCTACAAAAGTAACTCAACAAGCTCCACTCCCCACCTTTTCCCCGTAGCCATAAAAATCTTTACTTTTCAGATGTTTATCCAATTCTCCTTTGAAAGCCTGCACCACCCTCTCAAGCAGTGCATTCCAAATATTAACCACTCGCTGCCTATGTGTTTTTCCTCATGTCGTCATTGGTTCTTTTGCCAATCACCTTAAATCTGTGCCATCTGGTTCTCAATCTTTCAACCAATGGAAACAGTTTCTCTCTTCCTACTCTGTCTAGGCCCCTCATGATTCTGAACACCTCTGTCAAATCTCCTCTCAATCTTCTCTTCTCTGAGGAGGACAATCAATAACAATCAACAATCTCCAATCTATCCACATAACTAAAATTCAACATCCTTGGAGCTATTGCTGGAAATCTTTTCTTCACTATCCCTAAAGCCTTCATATTCTTCCTAAAATGTCGAGTCCAGAATTGGACTCAACAGTTCAGTTGAGACTGAGCCAGTATTTTATACAGATTTAACATAACTTGTTGTTTTTGTACTGTACTGTTGATCATATTATACAGTATGTGCTTCAAGTTTGGGTCCTCATGTTTCTCAATTTGGAACAAACTGTGTATCCTGCCTCAACAAAAACAGAATTACCTGGAAAAACTCAGCAGGTCTGGCAGCATCGGCGGAGAAGAAAAGAGTTGACGTTTCGAGTCCTCATGACCCTTCGACAGAACTTGAGTTCGAGTCCAAGAAAAAGTTGAAATATAAGCTGGTTTAAGGTGTGTGTGTGGTGGGCGGAGAGATAGAGAGAGAGAGAGAGAGAGAGAGAGGTTGGGGGGGGGTTGGGGGTGTGGTCGTATGGACAAACAAGCAGTGATAGAAGCAGATCATCAAAAGATGTCAACGACAATGGTACAATAGACACATAGGTGTTAAAGTTAAAGTTGGTGATATTATCTAAACGAATGTGCTAATTAAGAATAGATGGTAGGGCACTCAAGGTATAGCTCTTGTGGGAAAAGGAAAATCTTTATAATTTATTGGAAAAAAAAAGAAGGGGGAAACAGAAAGGGGGTGGGGATGGGGGAGGGAGCTCACGACCTAAAGTTGTTGAATTCAATATTCAGTCTGGAAGGCTGTAAGGTGCCTAGTCGGAAGATGAGGTGTTGTTCCTCCAGTTTGGAACAATGCAGTAAGCCAAGGACAGACATGTGGGCAAGAGAGCAGGGTGGAGTGTTAAAATGGCAAGCGACAGGGAGGTTTGGGTCATTCTTGCGGACAGACCGCAGGTGTTCTGCAAAGTGGTCGCCCAGTTTACGTTTGGTCTCTCCAATGTAGAGGAGACCACATTGGGAGCAACGAATGCAGTAGACTAAGTTGGGGGAAATGCAAGTGAAATGCTGCTTCACTTGAAAGGAGTGTTTGGGCCCTTGGACGGTGAGGAGAGAGGAAGTGAAGGGGCAGGTGTTACATCTTTTGCGTGGGACACCCTGGTCCACTCCTCCATCACCCCCTACTCCTCAACCCCCTCCTATGGCACCACCCCATGCCCACGCTTGCTGCATTGTTCCAGTGAAGCCCAATGCAAACTGGAGGAACAACACCTCATCTTCCGACTAGGCACTTTACAGCCTTCCGGACTGAATATTGAATTCAGCAACTTACCTTGGGAGTTGGAGAGCAGGCGGGGCCAATCAGCTGCTTGGATACAGCCTGTGCTGAGTTCGAAAGGAGAGTGAGAAAATGCAAGTTCATTGGTTGATAAGAACCTGCTGTTAGAGACTCATTAAATTGCTGTAAATTAGAAAAGCACATTATTTTTAAAGAACTAACTATACTTAGTGCTGGCTGCATACTACACTCATAATAATAAGCAGTTGGTATGAATTGGCTTGTTGCCTCCTTCAGAAGCAATGGGCGTGGATTAATAGTGCATCATGATTCACTTGGCTGTACCAAATTAATCACCATTTTCTTCACTGCCCTCACGACTCTGACCTATAGCTATGTATGTCACAGCTCAATCCTCACTCATGTACCAGCCATCCTGGCCTCACTATTCTGATTCCAGGCAGAAACAGACATCTTTTTCAGCACTAAACCTGCTTCCAACAAGCTCAGTTTCCTTTCTTACTTAAATATATATATTTATATCCAAACATTTATATTTCCTTCAACAATTCTTAGCTTTTTAACTTTTAACTCCACCAAACACATCTTCCCCCTCCCATCCCCTGTCAGCATTCCGAAGGGATCATTCCCTCAGTAACATCTGGTCCACTACCCCCACCACCTCATTCCCTTCCTACGGCACCTTCCCATATATTTGCAGGAGGTGTAACACCTGCCCATTTAATTCCTCCCTCCTCATTGTTCAAGACTCCAAATGTTCCTACCAGATGATCAACAATTTACTTCTTTCAATTTAGTCCGCTGTACCTGCTGTTCACAATGTGGTCTCCTCTACATTGGGGAGAACAAATGCAGACTGGGTGATTGCTTTGTGGAATACCTTTGCTCAGTCTGCAAATGTGACCCAGACCTTCGTATTGCTTGCCATTTTTAAAATCAGTATCTTGCTCTCATGCCCACATTTTTGTCCTTGGCCTGCTGCAATGTTCCAGTGAAGCCCAACGCAAACTGGAGGAACAGCACTTCATCTTCTGAATTGGCACTTTCCAGACTTCTGGACTTAACATTGAGTTCAACAACTTCAGACCATAAACTCTCTCCTCCATCTTGAATTTATTTCCCTAAGTGTCAGTCTGCAACTTGTTCTCATATTTTTGCTTTCAGACAGCACTGACCTTTATTCCACTCTTCACTCCAACTCTGGGCCAATGTTTTGTTTCTTTAGTATTATCAATTTCATTCCCTTTGTCTTTGTCATTTAATCTCCCCCACTCTTTAACCTATCCCTGACTTTCTCTGTTACCCCACCTGACCCTCCTGCCTTTCAACAGCATAAAACCCATCACATTTCTACCTTTCTTTAGTTCCAAAGAGGAGTCATATTGGACTCGAAACGTTAAATCTGACACTTTTTCTGCCAGGGCCAGGGAGAGAATTCAAGGGCCCTTGTGTTTCTCCTGTTTCCGGGCCCCTTATTCCAACCACCCTCTCACCCTGCCCCCTTTAATCCTCCCCTTCAATCGTGCATGATATTTTCCCCTTTCCAGATTCATCAATCAATTCATCAAACATTCACAAAAATATCCTAGTAAAATTATAACACCCATTGTTGGCATCTGGTTACAAATATCGTCCGATAGAAATGCAGCATGGGTCATTAATATTAAGAGCAGTAATGATATAATGCAGTGTTAGTTTGTATACACCCCATAGATGATCCCACTGTGACCTATTAAACAAACCAGAGTACAAATTTTACTTTAACAGTTTAGTGCAAGATTGTTAATTTGACAGGGAAATATCCCATTAATTATTTACAACACCGTATACTCAAAAACACTGATTTTGGTGACTGCCTCAGCCTCATTAACATGTTCTGCACATTGCACCAGAGGTGGCCTGGGAACAGGAGAAGCAACAGGGCTCATGATTTCTCTCCCTGGCCCTGGTGCTGAGAGAGACAAAGTTAATGTTTTGAGGCCAATATGACTCTTCTTTGGAACTAAAGAGAGATAGAAATGTGAGTGGTTTTATGCTGTTAACAAGTGGGGAGGATCAGGTGGAACAAAAGAGAAAGTCAGGTGATAGTAAATTCATATTTGGGGGACACCTGCATATAGTTGGCAGAGTGACTGCAGCAATGGTGAAATTGGAGGCCCAATGCTGATTTTCTAAGGATAATTAATCTCACAGCAATCAATTGATGTTAGAAAAGTGGCTACAAAGAAATCATTACATTTACTAAACAATTCAATTATGTAGCTAAAACAACGTTACCATTCTGACTTCTCTGGCACCAACCCACAATATACCATAAATGGCATCTGCTCTCTTTATGCTAATAACGCTATCCCCAGGATCTGTCAATCAGACATCTACCAGCAGCTTAGGAAAAATGTAGATTGAATTGTTGTTCTGAATTTTTCATAGAAGACTGATACATGGTACATAAATTCAGTACAGCTTTAACTCAAGAATTGGATTGTTTCCCCTTCCCCCTTTCCTTGTCATACAAATTGTGTTGTACACTGTGAATTTACAACCTATCTGGGGTGATCCTAGGATGGAGTAGAGATTTGTAAAACCTTTCTTTACTAAATCTCTTTGTGGCAAATAGGGATTTAATTCCCTGAATTTGCAAGAGTAATAAAAATGGTGATAGTGAGTCAATGCCCTGATTGCATCACTCTCAGTTTTTAGTTTCTTACATTCATTTTGATGAGGCCCGATATTCTCAACCTCTAGTACATCAACACACCATGTCATCAGAATTGTGTCTATTTGAGGGCAAAATGAAAATTTAGACTGCTATTCATATGCTGGTTAAATTAAAAAGATAATTTTGACACACGTACAGTAGTTAAATTTGTGGTTCTAAACATTAAAAGTGACTCCCCAAACCCTCACCCCATCCTACCACCACCATACACCACCCTGTCCTCCACCCTCCCACACAACTCCCAGCCCGTCACCTCACTCCCCACCCGTTTGCCTCACCTCATTCTCTCACACACCCCCACCCCTCACCTCATCTCCCCAACCCCACCCCCCACCTCACCCCCACACCATCACCTCAACCCCCACCCCCACACATCCCCACCACCCAGCTTCACCACCCACACCTCACAGCACCCCCACTCCCCACACAAATTCCCCACGGCCACTCCCCACCCCCCCAACATCAAAGTAGCTCACCAAGTAGCTTACCAACTTTTGAACAGATCTTCAGTGAAGAACACTCTCAGTTGCTGCTTCTGACCTTTGGACACTTCGTGGTTTATTTGTTGGGCTTTGTGGCCAATGGTCAGAAGCAGCAATACAGCCACTCACTGAAACTCAGTTGAAAAACTGTCTTTTTAAAAATTTGAACCCTCAGGCTGACGGTTCCGATTTTTTTTTAAAACAGCCCCTCAGGTGTGACTCCTCACTCTGAGAGCTGTTACAGCGCTGAGCCCCAGCCCTCCCCTCGCCCCCCAGGCCCCAGTGTTTGGCACCATCTTATCTTCAACTCTCTCACTGTGACTCATCGCACAGTATCTGATTCAAGCTCACTCTTTCCTAGGATGTCAAATCTGCAAAATTCCTTCCTCGGGAAGAGTTTCCTTCAGCTCCGACACAAGACACAGGATGGGAGGGGGTTCTCGTTTTTGGGGATGTGATCTTGATGTCCTCCATGTCTTCATGTTCCCTGTACCTTCCAGGCTAGACTTCTGCACACATAGTGTGCAGTCAATCAATGAGCAGCAACACAATATAATGCAAGTGAAAGTCCAGGCATTGGTTATAATTCTATTATTTTGGATCGTCCTCCATGCCGGATTGACTACCTGGAAGCTTGACCAAGAAACAAAAGATCCATTCTTCAGTCCTCACTTATGACTCCTAATGAGAGCCAGGGTCAAAAAGTGGATGCAGAGACAGTGGGCTGGATTTTTACATGCTGATGGGGGTGGGCGGGCACAGACATTTGCGCTGTTGGCCAGCATGCCTGTTTCCAGTACCAGCGTGCCCTGGGCCATTCTCCAGGAGGCAGGATGGGACTAGGCGGTAGAGCTCCCTGCCCATAAGCAGTAGGTAGCCAATTAAGGCTGTTTAAAGGACCAGTAAGGTCCTATTGTCAGAGGCTGACTGGAATTTTCCAGTTGACCTGGTTTCAGCTGGAGGTCCAGCCCATCTTCTGGAGCAATCGCTGTAATGGTGGCCTGGTTGCTCAGGGTAATTTTTTTCCACTATAAAGTTAAAAAATTTGGAGAAAGGCCACCTCCATCTGGGACCTCAGAAGGAAAAAAAAGTTCAAAATTTTCTAATCTCAGTCAAAATCAAAAATACTAGCCCCAGTAACACTGGAGTTCTACTTTTAAGGTGTATGAGACCAGTTTGGACAAGTTTTACTGGTTTTTCCTTTTCCTCTTCCCCTGAAAAGACACCCTGCTGTTTTCTCGGTGCTCAAGGGCCTCCTGTGTCGTCCAGTTTCAAGAACCTGTCCACTGTCCATAATTGGACAGTGAGCCCATACTCTAGCTAATTTCAGGAAAACCATAACCGGGTAACTATTCCCACACATACAGGCTTCCAACCCCCATTTGACCTTGATGTCAGGGTCCTGATTTCCGTGTGGAAAATCCTGCCCCTGTATCTATCCGGATGAGGCATCTTGGTGCCTCAGATCCAAGTAACAATCCCATCAGCATCTCCAAGATTATGGTTCCATGACCCATAGTTACAGTTTGTTGCTATGTGCTGCATGAACCTCCCTGTCCGAAGTGGAAAGCTAATTCCTTAAAAGGAATAAGTGGCTGTGTTTGGCATTTCTGTCCAGGTGACAAGGTGTGTGCCTTTTAAACCAATTCTAGAACATCTTGCAAGATGTTAGAACATCTAGAACATCAAGCAAAGATTTTTGCATGAGGAGGATGCAAGGAGGCTTAAGGGTGATTTAGACAAGTTGTGTGTGTGGGCAAACACATGGCAGATGCAGTATAACGTGAATAAAGTGAAGTTTTATGCTTCGGTGTGAAAAACAGAAAGGCAAAGTATTATTTAAATGATGACATATTGGGAAATGTGGATGTACAAAGGGATCTGGGTGTCCTTGTACACCAGTCAATGAAAGTAAACAGGCAGGTGCAGCAAGCAATTAGGAAGGCAAATAGTATGTTGGCCTTCATTGCAAGAGGATTTGAGTTCAGAGGTAGGGATGTCTTACTGCAGTTATACAAGGCCTTAATGAGACCATACCTGGAGCAGGGATATGGAGAGAAAGCGGGAAGATGGCGTTGAGATAGAGGATCAGCCATGATCATATTGAATAGCGGAGGAGGCTCGAAAGGCCGAATGACCTACTCCTGCCCCTAGTTTCTATGTATATTCCAGGTTCGCATGCAGTAGGAAAAGATACAAGGTGGGTGCCTGGTGTGAGTTACTTGGGTCTCTTTTGGTATCAAGGTGTATGTCCTTGCCAAGTCATGAGATGGCCCTGAAACTGGTTTTGCCATATTCACCATTGTGGCACAGATTCAACAATGCCAACTCTAGTTCCAGCTTCAGCCTCACACTATCTGAGAGTTTAGAGCCCAGTTCAGAGCTCCACCTCCAGCCTCACCCTGTCTGTTTCATGTTTAAAGATAGCAGAGCTTCTCAGTCATTGTTTTCTCAATGGAGGTCTTTATTGAACTGATCTCAAGATGTCTGCTTATAGAGACTGCCTCATGGCAGAGGTCACCTGATCACAGAAAGCCAGATGGGGCATGTATTACTGTTGCATTTCAAAACCCAAACACCCCTGTTTTAATACTGAACAAAGATACAAACATCCCCCTTTTCCTAGTGAACAAAAGACAAATTTGCATGCACAATCATGTGTAACTGTGAGTTACCCAAGTTATCACCCACTGCACACCCACTGTTTTCATGCATTAACAGCTTTTGTTCTACTAGTCAAGGCTCTGTTGGTTTGATGACTTCCAGATCATGTAGGGCTGCTGCTTCGTGTTGAACCTGGAAGATTTCACATTTTCAACATCCTTTTAAGCTGCCCATATTTTTTCATGGCTACATATTGAGTCTTCAATGAGTCTTTAGGGGTCACACTTCTTTGTGGGCCTTTTCTGCCTGCCATTTTGTCTGGCTGTACATCTGGTTAAGTTTTCCCAACTCCCACTTTGTTTTTGCCAACTGGAATTAAGAGTTGTTATTTCCTCCTGGTACCTTTGTGTCATCTCTAAAATTTGTTTGTTCAGATCTCGCACCGCTCGGTTCATTGAAGATTTCAGTTTATTGTGTGTTTTCAATGGTTTATACTCAGCTTGAATCTTGTGCTTCAAATCTTCCAACTTAGCTCTGATGTGCACATTTTCCTGTAGAACTGCTTCATTTACTTTCATCTTGTGCATTTCATTGCACTGACGTGGTCAGCAACCATCTTGTGGTTTACTTGAATACCGTCTCCCTCTCTCTGGGATCTTCTGTTTCCCTCTGAGGTTTTCTTTCACCCTCTCTCTGGGGTCTTTTGCTGCCCTTTCTCTGTTGGCACATTCAGTGTGATTAATTCAATTTTTAGACCTGCGTCAGCTGAGATGAGTGGCTGTTGTGCCCCATCTATGATCTGGAACTCTAGATCTTCCGTTTTCCCATTGTATTGGGCTCTCAGACTAATTTATCCCCTTGTTATGAGTATTGTGCCATCATACAGCCGCAACCTTACATTTGAGCGTTTCATTTTGGGATTGCCATGTTGTGCCACTTCACACAGGCCTGTGAAGGTCATTATGTTGCACCAGTGTCTATCTGATGCTTCTTTTTTTAAATTCATTTCAGGATGCCCAAGGGCTTCACTGGCTGGGCCAGCATTTATTGCCAATCCCTAGTTGCCCTTGCAAAGGTGGTGGTGAGCGGCCTTCTTGAACTGCTGCAGTCCATGTGGTATAGGTACACTCATAGTGCTGTTAGGGAGGGAGTTCGAGGATTTTGACCCAGCGACAGTGAAGGAATTGCGATATATTTCCAAGTCAGGATGGTGTATGGTTTGGAGGGGAACTTCCAGGTGATGGCGTTCCCATATATCTGCTGCCCTTGTCCTTCTAGCTGGTAGCGGTCATGGGTTTGGAAGGTGCTGCCTAAGTGAGTTTCTGCAGTGCATCTTGTAGATGATACACACTGCTGTTACTGTGCATCGGTTTATAAAATGTTTAACACATAAATTAATTAATTAATTAGAATAGAGATGGCTGGAAGATGATGTGTTGCAGATGTAGTATGTGGGCGCTGATGGACACTGGTATGATCCATGGTGACCACATCTGCAGCAAATGTTGGCTGCTCCAGGAACTTTGGCTCAGGGTTGATGAGCTGGAGTCTGAGCTGCGGACACTGCAACATGTCAGGGAGGGGGAGGGTTATCTGGACACTGTGCTTCAGGAGATAGTCACACCCCTTAGATTAATTACATCAAGTTTGGACCATGGTCAGGAGCAGGATGGTGTGACTTCGAGTGTGGCGGGTATGGGAATCTAGGACTTAGCTTTTGAGCAGCCTCAGCCAGTGCCCTTGTCCAATAGGTACGAGGTTCTTGCTCCCATTGTGGATGAGGGCACAGACTGCTGGGAGGATGAGCGAACTGACCACAACACCATTGTACAGAGATCCATTCAAGTGGGGGAGAAAAGAGATATGTAGCCATAATAGGGGATAGTGTAGTTAGGGGAATAGATACTCTGCAGCAAAGACAGAGAGTCCCGAAGGTTGTGTTGCCTACCTGATGCCAAGGTTAAGGACATCTCTTTTGGGCTGGAGAGGAACTTGGAGTAGGAAGGGAAGGATCCAGTTGTCCTGGTCCACATGGGTACCAAAGACATAGGTAGGAATAGGAAAGGGGTTCTGCTGAGGGACTACGAGCAGCTCGGAGATAAAATGGAGATAAATTAAAAAGCAGAACCACAAAGGTAATAGTCTCCAGATTACTACATGAGCCACGTGTAAATTGGCGTAGGGTAAATAAGCTTAGAGAGGTAAATGGTGGCTCAAAGGTTGGTGTGGGAGAAATGGGTTCTGACTCATGGGGCACTGGCACTAGTACTGGGGAAGGAGAGAGCTGTTTCATTGGGACAGGCTTCATTTGAATCATCCTGGGACCAGTGTCCTGACGAATCGTATAACTAGGGTTGTAGATAGGGCTTTAAATTAATCAGTGGAGGGAGGGCTCAATTGAAGGGAAGTTTAAAAAATCAAAAAGAAACGAGAGAGCAGAGGTGCAGGGTAGTGAAGAGGCAAAGGATAATCAAAGTGTGACAGGAAGGGGCAGAAAATATAAGCAGGAGAGTGCAGCAGAAATTAGAACCAGAATGAGTAATAAAGGTAAAAAGTCAAAGCTTAAGCCTCATAGTCTGAATGCACACAGCATTTGTAACAAGATAGATGAGTTGAGGGCATAAATAGGAATATATGGATATCATTTGATAGCTGAAGTGGTTGCAGGGTGACCAAGACTGGGAACTCAATATTCAAGGGTATTTGACGTCCCGGAAAAATAGGCAAATAAGAAGGGAGGTGGGGTAGTTTTGTTAATAAAGGAAGGTATCAGTGCAATGGTAAGTCGTGATATAGGTGCCATAGATCGTGATGTGGAATCAGTTTGGGTGGAAATAAGGAATAGCGAGGGACAGAAATCACGGGTGGGAGTCGTCTATAGGTCCCCAAAGAGTTCACTGTAGGACAAAGTATAAATCAGGAAATTGTGGAGGTGTGTAAGTAGGGCATTACACCTGTCATTGGTGCTTTTAGTCTGCATATTGACTGGACAAATCAGATTAGCAGGGGTAACATGGAAGACAAATTTGTAGAGTTCATCAGGGATTGTTTCTTAGAGCAATACATTGTAGAACCTACCCAGGAACAGGCTATTTTAGATTTAGTAAAGTGTAATGAGGTGGGATTAATGAGATCTCATAGTTAAGGATCCTTTAGGGGGCAACAATCACAACATGGTAGAATTTCAAATTCAGTTTGAGTGCGAACAATATGGGTCTCAAACCAATGTCCTCAACCTAAATAAGGGCAATTGCAGAGATATGAAGAAAGGCTTGTCTAAAGCGGGCTGGGAAATTAGACTAAGGAGAAGGTCGGTGGATGAGCAGTGGCAGATATTTAAGCAGATACTTCATAATGCTCAGCAAAAATTTATCCTGGTTAAAAATAAGGACTCGATGAGAAGGATGAACCACCCATGGTTAACAAAGGCGGTCAAAGAGAATATCCAATCAAAAGCTGAGGCACACAAAGCGGCGCAAACTAATGGTAGGCCAGAGGATTGAGAATTTTTTAGGAACCAGCAGCAGATGACTAAAAAGCTAATAAAGAGGGAGAAAATTAATTATGAAAGTAAATTGGCAGGAAATATAAAAACAAACAGCAAGATCTTCTATGGGTATATAAAAAGAATGAGGCTAAAGTGAGCGTGGGACCCTCGGAGGATGCGACTGGAGAATTGATAACAGGGTACAGGGAAATGGCAGATAACTTAAACCAATATTTTGCGTAGGTCTTCACGGTGGAGGACGCTATAAACATTCTAAAGATATTAGATAAGCAAGGAGCTAATGGGAGGAAAGATCTTGTAACAGTCTCTATCACGAAGGACGAAGTATTTGACAAACTAATGGGACTAAAGGCAGACAAGTCACCAGGACCTGACGGCCTGCATCCAAGGGTTTTAAAGGAAGTGGCTGCAGAGATAGTGGAGGCATTTGTCGAAATATTCCAGAACTCACTGGATTCCAGTTGGGTCCCAGTAGACTGGAAAACTGCTAATGTGATGCCGCTGTTCAAGGAGGGAGAGAGACAAAAAGCAGAAGACTATAGGCCAGTCAGCCTTACAATTGTCATTGGGAAAATGCTAGAGTCTATTATAAAGGAAGAAATTGGAAGACATTTAGAAAAGCTTAACGCGATCAAATAGAGTCAACATGGTTTTGTGAAAGGGAAATCATGTTTAACAAATTTGCTAGAGTTCTTTGAGGCTATAACAAGCAGAGTTAATAAAGGGGAACTAGTAGATGTAGTGTATTTGGACTTCTGGAAGGCATTTGATAAGGTGCCACATAAAAGATTATTGCACAAGATAGGACTTCACAGTATTGGGGATAATGTATTAGCATGGACTGAGGATTGGTTGATACATAGAACACACAGAGTCAGGATTAATGGGTCTTTATCAGGTTGGAAAGACACAACTAGTGGAGCGCCACAAGGATCAGTCTTAGGGCCTCAATTATTTACTATCTATATTAATGACTCGGAGAAGGGGGCAGAGAGTAATGTGTCCAATTTTGCTGACGATACAAAAGTAGGTGGGAGGGCATGTTGTGATGAGGATATAAGGAATCTGCAAGAGGATATAGGTACAAAAACTTGGCAGATGGAGTTTAATGTAGGAAAGTGTGAGGTCATGCACTTTGGTAGGAAGAATCAAAAGGCAGTTTATTATTTAAATGGAGAGAGACTCCAAAAAAGTTCAGCACGGAAGGATCTGGGTGTTCTTGTGAATGAAACACAAAAGTTAGCATGCAGGTGCAGCAAGTAATTAAGGCGGCAAATGGTATTTTGACCTGTATTGTTAGGGGGTTGGAGTTTAATAATAGGGAAGTCTTGTTACAACTGTACAGGGTGTTGGTGAGGCCGCATCTGGAATACCGTGTACAGTTTTGGTCCCTGTATTTAAGAAAGGATATACTGGCATTGGATGCAGTTGAAAAGAGATTCACTAGGCTGATTCCTTGGGTGAAGGGGTTGACTTATCAAGAACGGCTAAACAGGTTAGGCCTTTATTCATTAGAATTTAGAAGAATGAGGGGTGATCTAATGGGAAACAAAGTAGCAGGTTAGCGTGTTGGGGGGTGGATTCAACTTCGTGGAAAATTATGAAAAAACTGAAAAGACAGGAGAGCCCAGGAGAGGTACTATTAAAGTATCCAAAACACAAATTATGACAGAGTGTTTGGAAAGGGCTAGGAATCTAACTTCAAGCACATCAGATAAAGGGACAACAATGAGAAAGGGGACAGGAAATAGAGGACTGAAGGTGTTGTATCTGAATGCATGCAGTAAACAAAGTAAGGTAAATGAGCTTGTGGCGCGGATTGAAATTGGGAGGAATGATGTGGTGGACATTACAGAGACATGGCTGCAACGGGATCAGGACTGGGAGCTAAATATCCAAGGATATACATCCTATTGACAAGAAAGGCAGGTTGGCAGAGGGGGTGAGGTTGCTTTGTTAGTAAGAAATGAAATTAAATTGATAGCAAGAAATGATGTAGGGTCAGATGGTGTGGGTAGAGTTGAGGAACCGCAAAGGTAAAAAAACCATAATGGGAGTTATGTACAGGCCTCCGAACAGTAGTCAGGATGTGGGGCACAAGATACACCAGGATATAGAAAAAGCATGTAAGAAAGGCAAGGTTACAGTGATAATGCAGGTAGACTGGGAAAATCAGGTTGGTAGTGGATCCCAAGAAAAGGAATTTGTGGAATGTCTGTGAGATGGCTTTTTGGAGCAGCTTGTGGTGGAGCCCACTAGGGAACAGGCAATTCTAGATTTAGTGATGTGTAATGAGGCAGATTTGATAAGGGAGCTCAAGGTGAAGGAACCTTTACGAGGAAGTGACCATAATATAATAGAATTTACTCTGCAACTTGAGAGGATAAAGCTGGAATCAGATGTAATGGTATTACTGTTGAATAAAGGCAACTACATAGGCATGAGGGAGGAACTGGCCAGAATTGACTGGGAGATGAGCCAAGCAGGAAAGACAGTGGAATAGGAATGGCAGGAGTTTCTGGGAGTAATTTGGGAGACACAGCAAAAAATCATCCTGAGGAAGAAGAAGCATACTGAAGGGAGGACAAGGCAACCATGGCTGACAAGGGAAGTCAGGGACAGCATAAAAGCTAAAGAGAAAGCATACAATGCAGTGAAGAGCAGTGAGAAACCAGGGGATTGGGAAGCCTACAAAGACAAATAGAGGACAACTAAAAAAGAAATAAGGAGGGAGAAGATTAAATATGAGGGTAAACTAGCCAGTAATATAAAAAAAGATTGCAAGAGTTTTTTTAGACATATAAAGGGTAAGAGAGAGGCAAAAGTGGACATTGGGCCACTAGAAAATGATGCTGGAGAAGTAGTAGTGGGGAACAAAGAAATGGCGGAGGAACTGAATAGGTACTTTGCGTCAGTCTTCACAGTGGAAGACACGAGTGACATCCCCAAAGTTCAAGAGAGTCGGGAGGCAGAGATGAGTATGGTGGCCATTACCAAGGAGAAGGTGCTAGGAAAACTGAAAGGTCTGAAGGCGATAAATCACCTGGACCAGATGGATTATACCCCAGAGTTCCGAAGGAGATAGCTGAAGAGATAGTGGAGGTGTTAGTGGTGATCTTTCAGGAATCATTGGAGTCAGGGAGGGTCCCAGAGGACTGGAAAATTGCTAATGAAACCCCCCTTTTAAGAAGGGAGTGAGGCAAAAGATGGGAAATTACAGGCCGATTAGCCTGACCTCGGTCGTTGGTAAGATTTTGGAGTCCAGTATTAAGGATGAGATTTTTAGAATACTTGGAAGTGCATGGTAAAATTGGGCAAAGTCAGCAAAGTTTCATCAAGGGGAGGTCATGCCTGACAAATCTGTTAGAATACTTTGAGGAGGTAATGAGTAGGTTAGACAAAGGAGAGCCAGTGGATGTTATCTACTTGGACTTCCAGAAGGCCTTTGACAAGGTGCTGCACAGGAGGCTGCTCAGTAAGATAAGAGCCCATGGTGTTAGAGGCAAGGTATTAGCATGGATAGAAGATTGGCTATCTGGCAGGAGGCAGAGATTGGGGATAAGGGGGTCCTTCTCAGGATGGCGGCCGGTGACTAGTGGAGTTCCGCAGGGGTCAGTGTTGGGACCACAACTTTTCACTTTATACATTAATGATCTAGATGAAGGAACTGATGGCATCCTGGCTAAGTTTGCAGATGATACAAAGATAGGTGGAGGGACAGGTAGTATTGAGGAGGTGGGGAGGCTGCAGAAGGATTTGGACAGATTAGGAGAATGGGCAAAGAAGTGGCAGATGGAATATAATGTGGGGAAATGTGAGGCCATGCACTTTGGTAGGAATAATAGAGGCATAGACTATTTTCTAAATCAGGAGAGAATTCAGAAATCTGGAGTGCAAAGGGACTTGGGAGTCCTAGTCCAGGATTCTCTTAAGGTTAATTTGTAGGTTGATGCGGTAGTTAGGAAGGCAAATGCACTGTTGGCATTTATTTTGAGAGGACTAGAATATAAAAGCAGGGATGTGCTGCTGAGGCTTTATAAGGCTCTGATCAGACCACATTTAGAATATTGTGAGCAATTCTGGGTCCCATATCTCAGGAAGGATGTGCTGGCCCTGAAGAGGGTCCAGAGGAGGTCCACGAGAATGATCCCAGGAATGAAAGGCTTAACATATGAGGAACGTTTGAGGACTCTGGGTCTATACTTGATGGAGTTTAAAAGGATGAGGGGAATCTGATTGAAAGTTACAGAATACTGAAAAGCCTGGATAGAGTGGACGAGGGGAAGATGTTTCCATTAGTAGGAGAGACTAGGACCTGAGGGCACAGTCTCAGAGTAAAGGGAAGACTTTTACAACAGAGATGAGGAGAAACTTCTTTAGCCAGAAAGCGGTGAATCTATGGAATTCATTGCCACAGAAGGCTGTGGAGGCCAGGTCATTGAGTGTATTTAAGACCGAGATAGATGGGTTCTTGATTGGTAAGGGGATCAAAGGTTATGGGGAGAAGGCAGGAGAATGGGGTTGAGAAACTTATCAGCTATGATTGAATGGTGGAGCAGACTCGATGGGCCGAATGGCCTAATTTCTGCTCCTATGTCTTATGGTCATATGGTCTTATCTTATTGAAACATACAAGATTCTGAGGGGGCTTGACAGGGTAGATGTTGAGAAGATGTTTGGGGACTGTTGGGGGAATCTTGAATTAGTGGATATAGTTACGGAATAAGGGGACACTCATTTAGAACTGAGATGCAAAGGAATTTCTTCTTTTAGAGGGTAGTGAATGCCTGGAATTCCCTACCCCATAGAGTTGAAGAGGCTAGATCACTGTAAGTTTTTAAAGAGGAGGTAGATAACCTTTTGAAATATTGGGAAGTCGAGGGCTATGAGGAGCTGGGACGAAAGAGGAGTTGAAGCCTGGGGCAGATCAGCCATGGTCTTATTGAATGGTGGGACAAGTTTGAGGGGCCAAATGGCCTATTCCTGCTCATTTTTCTTATATTCTTATGTTCTAGACAACATCCAGGCTTAGGCTGAGAAGTGGCAAGTAACATTCGTGCCACACAAATGCCAAGCAACGACCATCTCCAACAAGAGAGAATCCAGCCATCACCCCTTGATGTTCAATGGCATTACCATCACTGAATCCCCCACTATCAACATCCTAGGAGATACCATTGACCAGAAATTGAACTGGACTAGCCATATAAATGCTGTCACTACAAGAACAGGTCAGAGACTAGCAATTCTGCAATGAGTAACTCACCTCCTGACTCCCCAAAGTCTGTCCACCATCTACAAGGCAAAAGTCAGGAGTGTGATGGAATAACCCCCACTTCCCTGGATGAGTGCAACTCCCATAACATTGAAGAAGCTTGATACCATCCAGGGCAAAGTGGCCCGCTTGATTGGCACCACATCCACAAACATTCACTTCCTTCACCACCAATGTACAGTAGCAGCAGTGTGTACCATCTACAAGATGCACTGCAGGAATTCACCAAGGCTCCTTCAACAGAATCTTCCAAACCCATACCACCACCATCTAGAAGGACAAGGGCAGCAGATAGATGGGAACACCACCACCTGGAAGCTCCCCTCCTAGTCACTCACCATCCTGACTTGGAAATATATCACTGTTCCTTCACTGTCACTGGGTCAAAATCCTGGAACTCCCTTCCCAGCAGCACTGTGGGTGTACCTACACCACATGGACTGCAATGGTTCAAGAAGGCAGCTCACCACCACCTTCTCAAGGGCAATTAGGGATGGACAATAAACGGGGAGCCCATATCCTGTGGATGAATAAAAAAAAACTTGATACTCCTTCTTTGGTCATCATTGTAACAGTCACAAACCATTCCTCACCTGTAGACTTGACAGAACCAACCCATTGTATGGTGTATAGATCTTCATCAGACTCTTCTGCTGATATGTCTCCAGTGGCCACCTGTATAGGCATCTTTTGCTTTTTTCTAGCCAAACACTTTTGTGCGAAATTATTCTGCATCTTGCAGTTAAAATGCTGCTTTTCCCATGCTGGACAATCCTTCTTTTCCTTTGTATGAAGTCTTCCACAGTATTTGCATTCTGCCCTTTGTCCATGATTGCCCTGCTCTTTCAACCTGGAATGTCTCTCAGCATAATGTAACTCCTGATCTGCTCCGCCATATGTGGGCTCTAGCTGACATTTCACAACTTCTGCATTTCTATCATTTCTTCAGTGTCCATTTCTCATCTTCTAGTAGACTTGCTCTCACCGAAGAGTCTCAAATGCCTAAGACAAATTTATCTTAATCAGATCATCTTTTAGCTGTCAAATTCACTTGATTCTGCAAGCTGTGTTGCTGCAGTCACATACTGTTCAATTATGTTCAGTTCACCTTGAGCTCTAGTGTTGAATACATTACGTTCATATGTAACATTCACTTGGGGTTCAAAGTATTCAGTCAAGGCTTTCAAAATCTCTGTCGTCTGTTTTCTTTGTCCATCAGTTAGATTTAGTGTGGTATACAATTTGTAACAGTCCCTTCCCAGTTAAAAGTGTGGCTACTCTTATCGGTTCCAGTTGTTAATTAAGTCTATTGCCATTGCAAGTGAAAAAACTGCCAATTCTGCCAAATATCATCTTTTGCTTCAAAAGGAGATGGTAGAGGCAAGTTTACAGCAGCCATGTTGCTCACTCAGTATTTTACATGCAGCCTTTGGTATGTGCTTTGCCTTGTCCTTTTTCAGCAGCTTTTAGCAGAATTGAACAATTCTGCATGCCTGTGTGAGCTGTGTCCTCTCTGCAGCAATTCCAGGTGGTTTTTTAAAACTCTGTTTTATCTCCGCTTCCTGATACCATGTTTTGTGCTTAAAGACAACAGAGCTTCTCAGTGCTTTCTCATTGTAGGTCTTTACTGAATTGATCTCAAGATGTCTGCTTCCAAAGACTGCCTCGTGGCAGAGGTCACCTGACTACAGAAAGCCAGATGGGACATGTATTGCTGTTCATTTCAAAACCCAAACACTGTCTGAGAGAGTGTGGACCCACCTCAGTTCTCCAGTCTCACCCTGTATTAGAGAGTATAGTGCCCATCTTGGAGCTCCAGCTTAGGCCTCACCCAGCCATACACAGTACACTCCTAAAGTTCTAAGTGGAAGGCAAAACCTCAAGGTTTTAACATTATCCCTCTGTCCTTGTACATTTGTATGTTCCTTCTGTTATAGGTGGTTTGTTGTACAAAAAGAGAAGAAATAGTGGATGATGTAGTATCGCCAGCATATTCAGTGACACTGTAAGTGCTCATCCTGCAGCTGTGTGTAAATGATATGTATCATGTAGCTGGACGATTCCCTCTAATACGATATCCAGTGTATTCCACCTCTATAATGCCAGCGCCAAAAGTGAATCACATATTTACATGGATGGTCAGACCCGAAAACATGACCCTAACCCAACGTACTTGTGGGTGACTCTAGAGAGGACTCTGTCCTTCTGGGAATATCTGAAGAAAACAGCAACAAAGATCAAACCCAGAGGCAACTTATTAATCAAACTTGTTGGATCTATGTGGGACGCAGTTGCTGCCACAACACTCCAGACCTCAGCATTTGCCCTATCATTCTCCGCAGCAGAGTATGTGCTCTTGTCTGACATAGGTAAATGTGCACGCATCTTGTTGGCATTCAATTAAATACAACAATGTGCATCATAACTGGAACTCTTCGCTCAACATCACTCCCCTGGCTTCCTGTCCTCACCAACATCACTCCCCCACACATTCACTGATTGACGAAAACCCACAAGATGAAACAATCCATGTTGCACCTCACTTACCACTCCACAATGATATACTCAATCCACCTGCTGCCTGCCTTCCATCTCGGTGCCCCATATGGGGTAATCTCCCCGAGCAAGGTCTACCAGCAGACATTCTTTGGACCAAAGAAGTCACTAATAACTTCCTTGTGACAAACCCCACCTGTTGAATGGCAGGCTTTGATCTACAACAGCAGGAGTAGTAAAAAACAAAAAAACTGCGGATGCTGGAAATCCAAAAAAAAAACAGAATTACCTGGGAAAACTCAGCAGGTCTGGCAGCATCAGCGGAGAAGAAAAGAGTTGACGTTTCGAGTCCTGTGAACTAGTTCTGTCGAAGGGTCATGAGGACTCGAAACGTCAACTCTTTTCTTCTCCGCTGATGCTGCCAGACCTGCTGAGTTTTTCCAGGTAATTCTGTTTTTTTTTACAGCAGGAGTAGTCCTTGCTAACCAAATTCAGGACAAGTCAGAGTTCCTGTGAGCCAAGCTCCACCACTGGGGCCTCAGTACAAACCCCTTGTGACGATACATAAACAACGCTGCGCATTACTGAAACTAAGTGGCAGGCTAAGCACCTTAAACTCAGATAATGGAGAGGCAATGGCTTGACTCCGGGGATTTGCATTTGTTAAATAAATAAACATAACTGGGAAAGCTTTAACTGGATGAAGTCATGTCAAAATGTTAGTACGTCAATAGTTGCAGTGATAAATTACAGTGGGATTTGCAACTGGTGTTTAAGAGTGTGCATTATCAGCAGTGAAAGATTAGTGT
The DNA here is from genome assembly GCA_026770705.1 of Isurus oxyrinchus. Taxonomy (NCBI): domain Eukaryota; kingdom Metazoa; phylum Chordata; class Chondrichthyes; order Lamniformes; family Lamnidae; genus Isurus; species Isurus oxyrinchus. Next base: position 78,933,885 of record JANJGN010000017.1, read on the forward strand.
GGTCATCTGGAGCTCTGCACAAGACAGCAGTCACAGATAGCTTTTGTCACATGCATGCTTTAACTTTTTATTAGGTTGACTGCAAGTTAAGCTTGTGCTGTGATTATAAATGAGCTGAATGATCTGGTCCTGTCATTTTTCTTTTTATCGAACTCGATGGTAATTATTACATTAATAACAAATACCAGATACCACAAATACTTAAAGATAGTGTCAGATTCACTGAAGGTCAATCCTCCCTTAGAAACACGTCAGATAGTGATAACAGCAAGCCTTCAAATGAAAAAATGTGTATCAGAAAGTTGTCAGTTTTGAAGCAAAATATGATAAAATCGATAGAAAAGTAAGTTCAGAGTTACAATTGTTTCAAGCAGCACAGGAATGAAATAAACTGCCCTGTCTAGAGGTCAGAAGTCAAGTCCCTGGCATTAATCTTAAACAGGCTAAGTTTGTGGATATATTGAACAGTAGCTGCCCAGTGATATTTGGACCCTGAATATGTGTTAACCACAGTAATGTGTACCCTCTAACTACAGAGTGAACCACAGCTGAAATCCACCCACCCCCGACCCTTAAATATCTCTGTCTTTCTAACGCTTTTCCCTCCTTTAAGATGTTTCTTTAACCCTACCTCTTCAACCAAGCTTTTGGCTGCATGTCTGAATGTCCCAGTTTAATGGCCAGGTGTCAAATTAGTTTGTTGACAGTCCGGTGAAGTGCCTTGAGATGATTTGCTACATTAAAAGCGCTATATAAATGCACACTGTTGTTGCTGTTAAATGGGATCTAATTCGGAAAGATTTTGATGGGGTAAATAGTGAAATCCTGTTCCTTTTGTTTATGAATATAGATTGAGGATTAGCACTGGATTAACGAATTTGGAAGTTGCAGATAGAATTATCAGGATCTGGAATGTTTCACCAGGAAGTGGCTATTGAGGCAGAGGCTGTAACATTTTCTAACAAGGAACTGGATAAGGATTTGCAAAATAAGAAATGAATAGATATGGGGAGAGCCTAATAGGCGTTATGTTTGCTGTGATTTGTATGATGACATGGCTCTCTGTTTTCACTTGAAGATCAAGGTGGTCAGTCTTCCCAGCTCACTGTGGGTTGGTCAGTTGTTATCCAGTGTTCTCAAACAGAAGGAACCTGGCAGCACTGATTGACCTCTGAGAAGGGCATTGTGAGGAGAACCAGGTAATATTGAAAGGCAAAATCTCTGCGCTGTTCTGCTGTTATAATACGAGTCTTGCAGTGACTCATGGCCCATTGCCTGTCTGAATCAGCAGCAGTGGAAACATTTCTGAAGCAGACTTTCTGATCCTGACTCCTATTCACAACAATGGACAATATCAGAATCACAGTCATGTCTTTGGCAGACTGGTGATAAGCACTGTCCAGGTGCACATGCGATGAATAGCAGTTTACATCCGTGCAGCTGTAGACTGGGATTAGACAGCTCCTTCAGGAGGACAAAGCTGTGGGGAATAAAAAAACAGGGAGAAGAGGTCTGGAATGGACACAGCAGAGTGGGATCAGCTCAGGGGCAGTATTGCTATAAATTCTGGACAAACAACAGTTTAACACTGCTTTCCTTAACAGGGCAGTCGAGAATGATGCACATCCTGCCTTTTACTGTACCTGACACACCATCACTTTAGACAGATAGAAAATGCACTTGATACCATTTCCCCTTACTTTCCCTGGTGGCTCATTCAGTAAAAACAACCTTAAATTGAGTCAGACAGATCCAAGAGTGTCCAGGTTCACCTCCCAGTACGTGCTGAGTTTGCTAATCTCTAAAAAGGCCATGCTAGAGTTGAGTGACTGGACATGGCTGTGATGTACTCACTCTTGAATAATCCAACACTCACTCTATCAAATTACCCCTCAGTGTTCTCTTTACTGGAGAAAAAGACCCAGCCCATTCAATTTTTCCTGATATTAATAACTTCTGGTTAAAAGAAATCCTTTTTGCACTTCCCACAATGCCTCTATATCCTTCTTGAAATGCGAAATGCAAGAAAAAAAAACCCTGACATCTAATCCAGTTCTTTACTTATGGCACTGATCCTCCCTAATCCACCAACAACAACAACTTGTATTTATATGACACCTGTACCATAGTAAAACATCCCAAGGCATTTCACAGAAGCATTATCAGGCAATTTTTGACACTGATCCACATTGGACAGGTGACCAGAAGCTTTGTCAAAGAGGGAGGTTTTAAGGGGCATCTTAAAGGGGCAAAGTGAGGCAGAGAGGTGGAGCGGTTTAGGGAGGAGAAGAGAGGGAATTTTCAAATTAATAACTTAATTAATCTACCCACACAACAGTCGAGTGCCTTCTGTGACATCAATCAGATTTTGTTGAAGTCTCCACTTATTTTTAAAGGGGGTAATTTGTTGAAAGAATATAAAAAGGGTGGGTGCTGTGCTGATCATAAATGCCTGCTTTACAAGTCTGCTTTTAACACAGTTTTGGTCCTAATTGCTGATGACCATAATTTGGTGCTAAGCTAGAAAGCACTCAACTGCTGATTAGAATCTATTTTCATGCAGCAGTGTATGTGGGCTCCACGCACCCACTTCTACTGAAGGTGTGGAGTATTCTGGCTACAGCAGCATGTTCCAGGATGGCACAGAGACCGAGGGAAAGGGTCCATTGTGTCTTGGACACTGCAGGTCCTGGCGGGGCAGGTCTAGAGGAAGAGGATTCCCTCCTGTCCCTCTGTCCTGCTATTCCCTGCCTCATCACCTCCTCCAGGCCAAGGGGGAAATGCCAACAACCAAGCACTCACTCCCTTTCTCCTGGTGACTCCTATAAAATGGCCTATCAGGTAGAGGAGAAATACAGTATCCACTCTACCTGGGTGAAGTTCTCAGGGAATCTCCTGAATAAATCTTGATAAAATGTTGGTCAAGCCCTGACCAAGTCTCTCAAAAAATCTCCCACAATTTTTTCAGATCTCAAGCAGGAAGTGAACAGTAAAGTTTGGTTTACCTTTAAATAGTGCCTGAAATCCTTTACAATGACTTTATTCCTGTCATGCTTTCATATCTTCAACAAGTTTCTCCACCTGGAATCATAGAATGGCTGCATCACAGTATTTTTATGGCTAGCCCAGTTCAGTTTCTAGTCAATGGTAACTCCCCAGGATGTTGATATTGGGGGGTTCAGCGATGGTAATGCCATTGAATGTCAAGGGGCGATGGTTAGATTCTCTCTTGTTGGAGATGGCCATTGCCCGACACTTGTGTCGTGCGAATGTTACTTGCAACTTATCAGCCCAAGCCTGGATAATGTCCAGGTCTTACTGAATTTGGACATGGACTGCTTCAGTATCTGAGGAGTCACGAGTGTTGCTAACATTGTGCAATCATCAGTGAACATCTCCACTTCTGACCTTATGATGGAAGGAAGGTCATTGATGAAGCAGCTGAAGATGGTTGGGCCGAGGACACTACCCTGAGGAACTCCTGCAGTGATGATCTGAAGCTGAGATGATTGACCTTCAACAACACAATCATCTTCTTTTGTGCTAGGTATACCCTTATTCCTATTGACTCCAGTTTTGCTAGGGCTCCTTGATGCCACACTCAGTCAAATGCGGCCTTGATATCAAGGGCAGTCACTCTCACTTCACAATATAACCATTTCAATGTGTTTTAACTATTTTAACGTTTTATTATTTTGGAACATTCACTGATCAGCAAATAAAGTTTTAATCACTTTACACCTAACTTTTAGAATCAACAACTTTCTACATTCCATCCTGTTACAGAGCTAATTGCTGAATGTCTCAGTGGTGATTGTGTTTTTAAAAGGCTGCTGATGTGGCTTCCTGCACAATCTTATCTCAATGAATCCCTCCTCACACAATGTTCTCAATTCATGATTCATGTGTTTTTGTAATTACTTCTTGTAGTGAGTGACTCACAAATACACACGTTTCATACAATCTTCAACACCATGTCTCCATACTCATTTTTCTATTTAGATTGAGATTTTTCTATTTACATTGGGATTACTGTATTTCACACATTAGAATTAGATAAAGAGTAAAGCTCCCTCTACACTGTCCCTATCGAACACTCCCAGGGCAGGTACAGCACCGGGTTAGATACAGAGTAAAGCTCCCGCTACACTGTCCCCATCAAACATCCTGAGAGCAGGTAGAGGATGGGTTAGAAATAGATGCAAAGTATCACAACACTGTGACTCAGTCTTAGGAAAATCCTCACTTTCTGATGTCAGAGTAATGATTTTCCATTCCTGACCACAGTCATCCTGTGGCCTTTCTAATTGAGATTACTATTTGCTGACAGTTCTGTGCTTTGAGCCGAGTTGGAACTCTCATGAAAGATATAGACTGCAAGCAGGGAGAAGGGATAATCAGCAAATTAGTTTGGAATAGTTTTAAACACAGGTCCCCTGGACAAAAGAATTACCTCCTATGTTATTGATCCAAATTCCTGTTATCTCTGTCCTATTGCACCAGAGACACCAATGGCAGGTGATTCAGACTTTCTGATTTGAGCGAATGTGGTGATAATGCCGGCAGTGCTGCAAAGAAAAATTTACTGAGTGGAATACTTCTACACCAATCTCAGCCCATTCATGCCAACATACAGAACGTTTAGATCACATTCAGGTTTAGCAGACAAGTGGCAGGTAATACTTGCAGTAAACAGGAATGATCACCTTGAATAACAGAAAGTCCAACCATTTACCAGCGATCTTCAGGAATGCTAAATGACCCATCACTCAGCTTGCTGGGGATTGTCAATGACCAAAAACTGAACTAGACCAGTCATACCAACACCCTGGCTACAAGTACAGGGCAGAGACTGAACCCTCTGTACAATGATCACTTTCTGAACCCCATAAATCTCTTAACATTTCATGTCCAAGGTGTCATGAAATACTCACCATGTGCCTTGAGGTGTGAAGACCCAGCAGGTCTCAAGAGCCTCAAAGCTATTTCCAGGGCAGAATGATTCACTTGTTCAGTTCTTTGCAACAGGCTCAATATCCACCTGCTGCACTACTGCTGTGTGGCTGCAGTGTATAGGGTCCACAGAATAGACTGCGGCAACTCATCAGGTTACTTTGGCAGTACCTGCCTCCCATGCAACCAACTCATACCAAATGCTTCTTTTTTATTCATTCACGGGCTTTGCTGGTTGAGCTAGCATTTATTGCCCATCCCTAGTTGCCCTTCAGAAGGTGATGGTGAGTTGCCTTATTGAACTGCTGCAGTCCATGTGGTGTAGGTACACCCACAGTGTTGTTAGGAAGGGAGTTCCAGGATTTTGACCCAGCAGCAATGAAGGAACGATGATATATTTCCAAGTCAGGATGGTGAGTGACTTGGAAAGGATCTTCCAGGTGGTGGTGTTCCCATCTATTTGCTGCCCTTGTTCTTCTAGTTGGTAGTGGTCATGGGTTTGGAAGATGCTGTCTAAGGAGCCTTGGTGAATTCCTGCAGTGCATCTGCTGCTGTGCGTCGGTGGTGGAGGGAGTGAATGTTTGTGGATGTGGTGCCAATCAAGTGGGCTGCTTTGTCCTGGATTGTGTCAAGCTTCTTGAGTGTTGTGAGAGTTGCACTCATCCAGGCAAGTGGGGAGTATTCCATCACACTCCTGACTTGTGCCTTGCAGATGGTGGACAGGCTTTGGGGAGTCAGGAGGTGAGTTACTCACTGCAGGATTCCTAGCCTCTGACCTGCTCTTGTAGCCACAGTATTTATATGGCTAGTCCAGTTCAGTTTCTGGTCAATGGTAACCTGCAGGAAGTTGGTAGTGGGGGATTCAGTGATGGTAATGCCATTGAACATCAAGGGGTGATGGTTGGATACTGTCTTGTTGGAGATGGTCATTGCCTGACACTTGTGTGGAGCGAATGTTACTTGCCACTTGTCAGCCCAAGCCTGGATATTGTCCAGGTCTTGTTGCATTTGGACATGGACTGCTTCAGTATCTGAGGAGTCGCAAATGGTGCTGAACATTGTGCAATCATCAGCGAACATCTCTACTTCTGACCTTATGATGGAAGGAAGGTCATTGATGAAGCAGCTGAAGATGGCTGGGCCAAGGACACTACCCTGAGGAACTCCTGTAATGATGATCTGGAGCTGAGATGACTGACCACCAACAACCACAACCATTTTCCTTTGCGCTAGGTATGACTCCAACCAGCAGAGTTTTCCCCCTTATTCCCATTGACTCTAGTTTTGCTCGGGTTCATTGATGCCATACTCAATCAAATGCTGCCTTGGTGTCAAGGGCAGCCACTCTCACCTCGGGAGTTCAGCTCTTTTGTCCATATTTGAATCAAGGCTATAAAGAGGTCAGGAGCTGAGTGGCCTTGGTGGAATCCAAACTGGGCGTCGGTGAGCAGGTTATTGCTAAGCAAGTGCTGCTTGATAGCACTGTTGATGACCCCTTCCATTACTTTATTGACGATCGAGAGTAGACTGATGGGGCAGTAATTGGCCAGGTTGGATTTGTCCTGTTTTTTGTGTACAGGGCATACCCGGGCAATTTTCCAAATTGCCAGGTAGATGCCAGTGTCGTGGCTGTACTGGAACAGCTTGGCTAGGAGCGCAGCAAGTTCTGGAGCACAAGTCTTCAATACTATTGCCGGAATATTGTCAGGGCTCATAGCCTTTGCAGTATCCTGTGCCTTCAGCCATTTCTTGATATCATGTGGAGTGAATCAAATTGGCTGGAGACTTGTTCCAACCGACCAGTCTACTACCTATAGCACCCCTGGCCCTCATATTGCAACTAGAAGAAGCTTTAGGATAGATCATAGAAAAGCCAATCTTGTCACCCAGTAGAAACAGCTTCATCTCGAATTGCAACAGTGTGAGAAAAATCAATCGAGCATTTGAAATCGCCCTGCTTGATGAGCTTATTAGGTTTCCCAAGGTTTAGGTTGGTATGAAGTGAGATGTTTATTTAATAAACCCTGAAAGCAATCAAAGGATTGGAGTAAACTTGAAGGTTGTAATGATGGAAATTTTAATCCAAGGATGATGTATTCCTTCCTAATCTAAGTACGTTCCTGGCAGCCTGACATGCGCCTCCATCAAGTCAGGATCCTCACAGAGCCGAATTGGAACTCCTTCAATGCCCACTGTGCTAGGCCTACTTACTCTCAGAAACCAGTTATATTCCTCTCTTAGTAACAAAGTTATGCAGGGCGCTCAGTTGTGCAAAAGAGCCTTGGCAGTAGGAACAGGGCCCTCCTAATATATCAAAAGGCTGCAATTTTCCCGCACAATCCCAAAAGTCTGCTTCATGAACAGTCTGTTCTCTCATTGTACTAATATTGAACTGGTCAGGAAGAGGTTCTTGAGGTATGGAAACAATCAGACTGGTCTCATCTTCCTGAATCAACCCCAAAAGTTGACTGGCTTCCCTGAATAGAGGTGGGAGGTTGGACTGCCTCATTACAAGAATATTGCGACAACTCCATACAAATTTGCCACTTGTTGCTGCTGATCTCTCTCTTCATGTAGAATCCGTGTCTATTGAGGGTTGCTATTCATGACTTATGTCAGAATATCACTAGATAAGGCGGGGAGGCAGGCCCCAAGGACTCCCTCCTCTGGTATGGGATTGAACCCATACAGTTGGTTTTATCCTGTACCACACTCTAGTTAATGGAGCTAACCAGTCCCTACTGCTGATTGTGAAGACTTTGAACAGTCCAGTGGTGGAAACCCTATGCAAGATATTTAATTAATTCATAGTAGGAGCTTGTGGTGCAATGTGTGACCCATCTGTTGCCTGCTGAATATTGGGAAGATCAGCAAAATGATAGGACACATTCCCTCTTCATGACCTTGGAGTCAACCCAAAATAGATAAATTGCCCAGCTCTCCTTTAGAAGTGGTCAGTGACTTGGTAAAGGGATAGCTGGCAAGCTAGACAGCCTGGAATAAACTGTAGTTATTTTGACAACAGAGCTGCCTGTACTGTTGGTCCAAACTTCAGATAAGTATACAAAAGTGGTCACACATCGTGAAGTGTTTTCTTTGTGAATTCAAATCTGCAAAGGGACAGCTAATCGCTCAGTTCCTCATAACACTGCCAGGCTCCCTAGATATTCAGATAGGGATCATTGTGGATTGGTCGCATCTTTCGCTGGTGTTTTCACACTTTCATTTCCTCCATTCAGCTCTTCTCCTCTTTCACAGATGGGAATTCCTAAAGGGAAACCATGATCATCCACAGTATCCTTACCAGGGGTGGAAGTTGCTAGTGAGCAAATAGTCCCCACTTTCAAGTTAAAATTCTTCTTGGTGCATTGCAAAGAAGAACAATGTTTAGAAATTTGCAGGTGAACCTTTATTTTTTCTCAGCTGTAGCTGATGTTGGGAAAACGAAGCACTTCAACACTCCCTCCATCACCCACCCTCACAATCCACTTCAACAATCCCTCCATCACCCACCCTCACAATCCACTTCAACACTCCCTCCATCACCCACCCTCACAATCCACTCCAAGATTCCATCTTTAGTCTTCTTCTGACATAATATAAATTTGAAAAGCAGCATCAAAGCAAAACAAAGCAATGCTCTTCACAGAACCACCGAATCACAGAATTGTTACAATACAGAACATACAAACATATGAAATCAGAGCAGAAGTAGGCTATTGGGCCTCGAGCCTGCTCTGCCATTCAATAAGATCGGGCTGACCTTCATGTGTGTCGATTTCCACATTCCCATCTAACCCTGATAGCATTTGATTCCCTTGCCTAACAAGAATCTATCTACCTCTGCTTTAAATATATTCAATGAGCCTGCCTCCACCACCTTCTGAGGCTGAGTTCCACAGTTGCACAACCCTCTGAGAGAAAAAAATTCTCTGTATCTAAAAGGACGGCCCCTAATTTTAAAACAGTGTCTGCTAGATCTGGACTCACCCACAAGAGGAAACATCCTTTCGACATCCACCTTGTCAATTCTGTTCAGGATCTTATGTATTTCAATTAAGTCACCCCTCACTCTTTTAAACTCCAGTGAAAACAAGCCCAGCCTGTCCAACGTTTCCTCATAAGAAGGAGGCCATTTGGCCCATCATGTCTGCACCAGCTCTCCGAATGAGCAATTCACCTAGTGCCATTCTCCCTGTAACCCTGCACATTCTTCCTTTTCAGATAACAGTCTAATTCCCTTTTGAATGTTTCAATTGAACCTGCTTCCAGCATACTTCTCAGGCAATGCATTCCAGGATTTTACCACTTGCTGCTTGATGAAGTTTTTCCTCCTGTCACCTTTGCTCCTTTTGCCAATGACTTTAAATCTGTGTCCTCTGGTTCTTGATCCTTTCAGAAGTAGGAACAGTTTCTCCCTATCTACACCGTCCAGACCCCTCATGATTTTGAATTTGTCTATCAAATCTCCTCTCAGCCTTCATTTCTCCATGGAACACAGTCCCAGCTTCTCCAATCTATCCTCATAACTGAAGTTTTTCATTCCTGGAAACATTCTCTCAAATCTTTTCTGCATTTTCTCCAATACGTTCACATCCTTCCCAAAGTTTGGCACCCAGAGCTGGATGCAATACTCCAGCTGAGGCCAAACTGGTGTCTGATACAAGTTCAATATAACCTCCTCGCTCTTGTACTCTTTGCGTCTATTAATAAAGCCCAGGATACTGTTTGCTTTATTAACCATTCTCTCAACCTGTCCTGCCATCTTCAATGACTTATGCACATATACACCTAGATCCCTCTGCTCCTACATCTCCTTTAGAGTTGCACCCTTTATTTTATATTGTCTCTCCATGTTCTTCCTACAAAATGCATCACCTCACACTTCCCCATATTGAATTCCATCTGCCACCTATCTGCTCACTCCACCAACTTGTCTACGTCCTTTTGAAGTTCTACACTGTCCTCCTCACAGTCCACAGTGCTTCCAAATTCTGTATCATCTGTAAATTTGAAACTTTGCCCTGCACACCAAATCTAGATCATTAATATATATCAGGAAAAGCATGGATCCCAATGCCAACCCCCAGGGAACTCCACTACAAACCTTCCCCAGCCCAAAAAACATCCATTAACACTCCCTGTTTCCCGTTACTCAGCCAATGGTGTATCCATGTTCCTGGTGTCCCTTTTATTCCATGAGCTATAACTTTGCTCACAAGTCTGTTGTGTGGTACTGTGTCAAATACCTTTTGGAAGTCCATGTACACCACATCAACAGCATTACCCTCATCAAACCCCTCCATTACCTCTTCAAAAAACTCCAGCAATTTAGTTAAACACAATTTTTCCTTTACAAATCAATGCTAGCTTTCCTTAATTAACCCCCATTTGTCCATGTAGCTGTTAATTTGTCTCGAATTATTGTTTCCAGAAGTTTCCCCACCACCAAACTTAAACTGTCTGGTCTGTAGTTGCTGGGCTTTTCACCTTTTTCAGAACAAGTGTGTATTTTTTGCAATTCTCCAGTCCTCTGGCACCACCCCTGAGTGTAAGGAAACTGGAAAATGATGGCCAGTGCCTTTGAAATTTCCACTCTTGCTTCCCTCAGTATCCTTGGATGCATCTAATCTGGTCCCAGTGCCTTATCAACTTAAAGTACAGACAGCCTACCGAATATCTCTTGCTTATCAATTTTAAACCCTTCTGGTGTTTGAATTATCTCCTTTTTAATCATGGTCTGGGCAGCATCTTCTTCCTTGTTAAAGGCAGGTGCAAAGTATTCATTTAATGGCTGGAATTTTCCCTCCCTGTTGGCATCATGGTGGGCATGAGTCGACAATGTGACAGGAAGGCCAAAAATTGATTTCACACCATCGTGAAACCAATTTGCAAGCATCCACTCCACTCCACCCATCAATGGTAGACTGCCTTTCCCACTGCCTCACATCAGGGACATCATTTTAATATGTCTGCCTATCATTATAAGCCCTGCTCACCGGAATTGCCCCCCACCTCAAATTTACCGCCCATGTCGAACACATCTTGACAAACGTGGCATGCAGATGTCGGGACTTATCGTTAGGGCCTTTCTCACATCACGGACATCCGAGGAGCAGAAGATGCTGGACCCCTACAGCTACCAGACCTGGAAGACCATGTGCATTGCCTGCTGGGTGGATTCTCATGGGCATGGCTCTGCCCTGAAACAGCTCAGGGGAGATGGGAGGTCACCATTGAGGGTCTACTATGGGACATCAGGGTCTTGGCCATGGTCTGCTATGGATGATCGTCAAGGGTTGGGGGAGGGGGAGGTCAAGCTTGAGTGGGAGAGGAAGGTGTAGAGGCATGGGTGGGGGAGGAAGGTTTAAGTTTGACCAGGAGCGGAAGGTGTATCAGTGGGAGCTGAGGTTGGGAGGGGGGTGAATTATGGTGTCAGGGAGGTGATGTTGGGAGACAGGGAACAAAGGTATTGGGGCGGTGAGGTTGGGAGGGGGAAGAGGGAGTACGGGGGAGGAGGGTATAAAGGGGGGAGAATGTGGCAAGTGTAAGGTGTAAGGGGAGAGGAAAGTGTAAATGAAGGAGTTTGGAGGGGGGAAGGAGTCCAGAGGGTGGAAGGACCTTGGGGGCGGGGGAAGGAGTAAGGGGCGAGGAAGGATTAAGGGTGGAGGAAGAAATAAGGGATGAGGAAGAAGTTTGGGGGGAGGAGGGAGTAAGGGGGGAGGAATGAACAAGGGGGCGGATGTCCAGGTGACTGTGCAGGAGAGGGGTCTATGGAGTTGATGACTGCCTCCTGGGGAGCAAAATGAGGCTGGGCATGGTAGGAGGGAATGGTGAGAATGAGGGATGGCAGAAGGAACCAGGAGGTTGGGAGGGTGAAGGTGCGACAGTAGCAGTAGGAGGGGTGGCGAGGGTAATTGGTGGGGACTCGGAGGCAGACATAGACCCTGGGGATGGGGAGGAGGAGGATGGGGAGGTCAATGTGAATGGGGTGGGATTCTCAGGCAGGTAGGGAATGTGCATGTTCACCTGGACATCCTGAAAAGAAAAGGGTTGTGGCTGGTCGGTGATATTGGGCAAGTGGAAGGTGATGCCAGGGGGAGGGGGTGGTCAACAGTGATGGTGGGAGGACATGGGTGACTGGGGGAGAGGAAGGAACGGGGGAGTTGAAGACAAATTTTACCGGTACCAACTTGCAAAACAGAAAGTGAGCAGAGCCTCCTGTTGGGAGAGATCAGGTGCTGTATAGGAGTGAGATCAGTGGATGGACAGAGATGCAGGTCAGCTCAGAAGGACAACTGAAACCCCAGCAGGATGCATTGAAAATGCTCGGGACAGTGAAATGAGTCTGAGGGAGGAAGGCTCCACATGCATGGAAGAATGCTTGCATGAGACTCCAAAAGGCCTTGCCCCAAACACACACTTCTCCCACCAGAATCACTTGTGGTCCAGATGTGTGCAGCTGAACTGCTAGTGGGGACATGAAGGGGGAGGACTCGCGAAGCCTGTAAATGAAGCTGAAAGACAACATTGCATATTACACAGTGAAAGGGAATATATTTTATGATTATAAAGTGACAAAATATGTTTGCCCATGAAACCACTTGTGATCAGAAATTCTTAACTTTTCTAGGCTTAACACTTCTAGGTGCTGCCCTGACATCCGCAGCAGGGGCGGAGACAGCCTGTGCAATGGTTGGCCCCTGTTACTTCTGATGACTTCGGTGTGGTTCCTCTAGAGAGCCGATGCCTTGCTTTGGCTATCCTCCTGTGGGCCAGCTGCTCCCTCTGCAGTGACAGAGGACAAGACACAGGCAAAGGGGACTCGGAGGGAGAGGACAGCCTCTGAGATTCCTGAGTGGACGACCCAGGTGTGTCCAGCTGCTGCTCCTCCTCCTTTCAGGTGCCCGAGGGTCCTAGCCTGACTCCTTGAGGGGGAGGAGCACCTGGAGGATTGGAGACGTGACCCATTTCCCTCTTGCATTTCCACTGTAGGAAGTCACCTATAGCTACCGTGATGGAGTGCAGGTCTGCGCACTCTGCGTTCTGCTGGACCAGGGTTTCCATGGCATCCGCCATCCTCCCCATGGAGACCTCCATACCTGCACATATGGGCACTACTTCATCAGAGAGCAGGCAGACGCACTCCTCTGACTCACCTGCCACTCTGCTGAGGGCTTCCTTCAGCTCTGTGTGATATCCCGCACCTTCTGCTGACTGTCCAGGATGAGTTGGAAGGGTAAATCCAGAGGCTCATCACCTGCCTCGGACCTCACAGATGCCGCTTCCCCAGCAGTCCTCCAAGTGCCAGGGAGCTTGGCCAAACCTGCCTCCTCCTGCTGCGGACATGTGTCTGTGTGGTGACCACCAGATTGTGAACCCGAGCCTGCTCTAGATCTAGGTCCACTGAGGTGTGTGTCTCTGCGCTGGTGGAGGGTGTGGGTAAGCGCTGTGACGGGTCTTCCAGGCTGCTTATTTTCAGCTCTTCAGTGGAAAAGGTGTCTTCTTGGCTGGAGGTGAGGATGTGGATGGAGCTGAGGGACTGGCTGCCTGAGGGCGTCAGTTGCTTGGCAGAGGTCCCTGTGAACCAAAGTAGAGATAATTAGTGCATGGCAACAGAGCCAAAGGCAGGAGAGAGAGCACCCATAGTTGCGTTGAGAGAGGGATAGTGTGGTGCAGGATCCTCACGTGGGTGTTCACCACCTACCTCACCATCGCCACAGGCACGGTCCACTTCCTCACCAGTCAGAACGATGGCGCACTCTTCAAAGGGAGTGAGGGGCCTAATGTGGGCCACTCCACTCTCGGTCTGGGACCTCTCCCTGCTGTTGTGAGCCAGCTTCTCCTGCACGAAAATAGATGGAGAGAGTGTGAGCAGGACACATGGCACTGCGTGGAATGTTTTTGTGGTGAGCAGAGACATGGACAGGATGAGGACGTGAGCTCCAGAGGATATGAGCCTGATGGAGATGTAAGTGCGTGTGTGAGAGTTAGTAGTGTTGTCTCTTGAGGTGTGAGATCCCTGTGGATGTGTGATGGGTTTTTGAGTGTGAGCTGAGAGCGATGAGAAAAGTGACTTACCCTGGGGAATGGAGGAGATCATTCATCCTCTTTTGACACTGGATGGCTCTCCTCTTTTGCAGGGAGTTGACGCTGCCCACCCCTGCCACTGCCTCCCATGCTGGATTGGTGACCTTGTTTGCTAACGGCCTTCACCCAGAACGGGGATAGCAGGCATCACGGCGGGCCTCCACTGCGTCCATTAGTCACTTGAGGGAGGTATTGCTGTATCTGGAGGCAGAATGTTTCTTCCCTTTAGCAGCCATCGGTTCCCAACAGCTTCCTCTCCCATGAAGAGTGCTAGCCCTGTCCAGGGGCGGCCTTTAAATCTGATGTCCTGTTTACTGAAGGCCTGAGGTTACAGTGGGGTGGGCAAATGAGAGGCTGCCCCGCTCGTGACCCAACATGTTTACCGGGAATGCATGATTAATAAGGTAGGATTGGGACGATACAGCACCAAAACCTACCATTATTATGGCCAGCAGGTAAAACAACCTTTTTCCGTTACCACACACAGTGCGAATTTGGCATGATACCTCAGCTGTGCCCTCTGCCTCAATGTGTAAATCCCCTGTTTGGACCCTTATTGGCCCTACTCCTCCTTTGGCTATTTATATCCCTATAGAAAATTTTGGGATTCCCTTTTGTGTTAGTTGCCAGTCACTTCTCATATTCCCTCTTTGCTTCTCTTATTTGCTTTTTCACTTCTCCTCTGATCCTTCTTTTTTCAACCTGATTCTCTATTATATTATCCACATGACATCTGTCATAAACACACTTTTTCTTCTTCATCTTAATCTCTCTCTCTTTTGTCATCCAGGGAGCTCTGGATTTGTTTTCCCTACCATTCGCTTTCAAGGAAATATACCTGGGCTGTGTCTGAACATCTTTTCTTTGAAGGTAGCCCATTGTTCAGCTACCATTTTTCCTGCCAACATTTGACTCAAGATCAGTTCCTACCCCGTTGAAGTTGATTTCCCCTCAGTTAATTATTCTTACTCTAGATTGTTCTGTGTTCTTTCCATTGCCAGCCTAAACCTTATGACCATAAGATGTAGGAGCAGAAGTAGGCCATTCGGCCCATCGAGTATGCCCCGCCATTCAATGAGATTGTGACTGATCTGATAATCCTCAACTCTACTTTCCTGCCATTTCCCCATGACCCTTGATTCCCTTACTGATTAAAAATCTGTCTATCTCAGCCTTGAATATGCTTAATGACCCAGCCTCTACAGCGCTCTGCAGTAAAGAATTCCACAGATTCACTGCACTCCGAGAGAAGAAATTCCTTCTCATCTCTGTATTAGTTGGTGACCCCTTACTCTGAGATTATGCGCTCTGGTCCTAGATTCTCCCACAAGAGGAAACAACCTCTCAGCATCTACCCTGTCAAGTCCCCTAAGAATCTTATATGTTTCAATAAAGTCACCTCTCATTCTTCTAAATTCCAATGATACAGACCTAACCTACTCAGCCTCTCCTCATAAGAAAATCCCTCCATACCCAGGGTCAACCTAATGAACCTTATCTAGATGCCTCCAATGCCAGTATATCTTTCCTTAGATAAGGGACCAAAATTGTTCACAGTATTCTGGGTATTGTCTAACCAGTACCTTGTATAGTTTTAGCAAGACTTCCCTATTTTTATACTCCATTCCCTTTGAAATAAAGACCAACATTCCATTTGCCTTTCCTATTACCTGTTGAACTTGTATGTTAGCTTTTTGGGATTCATGCACAAGGACTCCCAAATCCCTCTGTGCTGCAGCTTTCTTCAGTCTTTCTCCATTTAAATAATATTCATCTCCTCTATTCTTCCTGCCAAAGCGCAAAACCTCACATTTTCCCACAATATTTTCCATCTGCCAAGTTTTTGCCCACTCACTTAACCTGTCTATACCCCTTTGTAGACTCATTGGGCAGAATTTTCTGCCTGTCGAGTGGGCAGGCCCAACCCAGTCTCTGGCGGGTGGGGAGCCAATCCCTGTCAGAGAAGTGGGCCCCGTTGCCATTTTAAGTGGGCGGGCCAATTAAGGCCCACCCTGCGTGACGTCTGCCAGGAAGCGTTATGCACTTCCTGTGTGGGCGGGGGGGATTCCCTAAATGAGAGAGTACGTTCTTTCGCGCATGCGCATGAAAAAGCACACATCTCCCTGAGGCTAGGTGCTGCCTCAGGAAGGTCGCTGACATCTATGTAAACTTTAAAAATAGAAAAATAAAAAAACCCTTAACATGTCCCCCTCATGTGACAATGTCACACCATATGGGACATTTTAATAAATTTCACTCAAACTTTATTAAAGTTTTTTAAACCCTACATGAAACTTCATCCCGCCAATGGATGAGGTTTCATGTATTTTCGGAAGCCCACTGGGACTCCTGGCCTACCCGTTAACCTTAAGGTTGGATGGGCAGGTCCTTTAATTGTTTTAATTATCCTGTGAATGGCCTGAATTGGCCATTGACAGGTCAGCGGGTGGACAGCTGATTTTGCTGCGCCCCCGTCTTCCTGAAGATTTAAATGGGGCGGGATGATGCCAGGGGTTCCGCCCGACGTCATCCCTCGTCTTTTTCGCATTGGCCCCTGCTCGCCGATGGCAAAATTCAGCCCATTGCGTCATCCTCACCATCATTTATTTTTGTGTCATCTGCAAACTTGGCGATTGTACATTTATTTCCCTCATCCAAGTCATTAATATGTATTGTAAATAATTGTGGCCCCACCACTGACCCCTGTGGCACTCCACTAGCTACAGGTTGCCATCCTGAAAATGCCTCCCTTATCCCAGCTTTCTGTCTTCTATTAGTTAGCCAATCCTCTATCCATGCTAATATACTACCCCCAACACCATGGGCTCTTATCTTACTAACTAACCTTATGTGCTGTACCTTACACCTTTTGGGATTCCAAATATATTATGTCTATTGGTTCCCCTTTATCTATCTTACTTGTTACCTCCTCAAAGAATTGTAATAAATTTGTTAGGTAGGATTTCCCCTTCATGAAGCCATGCTGACTCTGCTTGATTAGATTATGTATTTCTAAATTAAAGACCAAAGAACAAAGAAAAGTACAGGACAGGTCTGGAATTCGCTGCCAGAGGAGGTGGTTGAAGCATATAGCTAGTAACCTCCAGATCAGGCAGCATCCTGGTAAACCTCCTCTGCATAATAATGATAATAATAAATTATTACATCCCTTATAATAGACTCCAACATTTTCCAATGGCAGATGTTAAGCTAACTGGCCTATAGTTACCTGATTTTTGTCTCCCTCCCTTTTTGAATAAGTCATTGGTCATTTTCCGAACCTCTGGGACTTTTCCAGAATCCAATGATTCTGGTAAGATTACTACCAGAGGATCCACTATCTCTGTCATACAATAAATCATTGGCCCCTAAATTTTCCCCAAATAACATTTGATCCACTTGGCCATCTCATTTCCAAGAACCAGGTCTAGCAGTGGCTCCTTTTTTGTTGGACTGGAAACATACTGCTGTAAAAAATTCTCCTGAACACATGGAAGTCTTGTCCCTCTCTGCCCTTTACATTGTTACTACTCCAGTCTCTATTTGGATAATTAAAGTTCCCCTTTATAACTATTCTATAATTCTCACACCTCTCTGTAATTTACTTTTATTTTGTTCCTGTACCTCCTTCCCGCTAGTTGATGTCCTACAGACTATGCCGAGCATAATTGCACCTTTTTTGTTCATTAGCTCTAGCCAAATAGAATCTGTCCTTGAACCTTCTGGGACATCCTCTTTCTCCAGCACTGCAATGTTTTCCTTAATCAATACTGTCATTCCTCCCCCTTATCATCGGCATCATTAAATGGCAGAGCAGACTCGAAGGGCCGAACGGCCTACTCCTGCTCTTAAGTCCTATGTTCCCTTTTCTTCCTTTCCTATCTTTCCTAAACATTTTATATCCAGGAATATTTAACGGTCCCAGTCCTGCCCTTCTTTGAGCTAGGTCTCTGTTATGGCCACAACATCATGGCCTAGATCTTCCAATCTCCAGATAATCGGAGACCATTCATACCCCCCCAAGGTGCACTTCCGGACACCTTGGAAGTCCCGATGCAATGACTCTATGGGAATTGCTCGGGAAGTTTAAACTTCTGATGGGCAATTCCACTGCTCCCTGGGACCCTCTGAAGAGGCCTCCCAGTCTGAGTTAGAGTTAGAGACTTCGGACAGTTCCGACTTACTTAACCGGATAGTTACCCAGGAAATGTTAGATAGAAAAATCCTAGGCTGACCCCTGGGTAATATTCCCCTCAACCTCACGACTGCTCTCTGACCCCCCCAACCCCCTGACTCCTCCCAGAGCCGACCTGACTAGCCCCCAACACCCGACTCCCCCCAACCTCCCGCCTCTCACATGCCCTCCACTCAACCTCACCACCCTACCCCCCTACCACCCTAGCTAGCTGCCATTCTACCCCCTTATCCATTCATCTCACCTATCCCTTGGATTAATTAAAAAAGCAACTGAAAAATCTGTGCAAAGACATTGACAGAAAACTAGCAGGAGCTAAGCTGGTTACAAGTACTGATTTTAATGTTGTAGAAATCTTATTCTGGAATGGATATAATGTCCAGGCTTTTATTCTCCTGGGAGGATGCTGATGTTGCATGCCCATATCGTGCTGCAGATACCCTCTGCTCATTAACCTTCAGAAAACCAGAATCATTAGGTGGAGTAATGCGGGAGTTTGTATACTTTGAGCAGAGTACACCCAGGTCGGCAAAGAAATGAACAGTGCATTACATTGGAAAAAACATCAGCCTCTAAAGATTAACAATGTAGCCTTTGAATGGTAGCTAGAGCCTTTCCCCTGTAATAAAAAAATCAGCACTGTTTAAAGAGATGTGTAATAATTTTACACAGCTATCTGATTCACGCTGGCTCATGTAAAAGAAAATGCCTCTTCCTTACCCGCCCCCCCCCCCCACCCCCAACCATCTCCCCGCTGCACCAACAACTGTCCAAGACACTGAAAGTATTATTTGAAATGTTAGCATTCTTTTGGTGGGTTCTATTTTGTCGATTTGGTAACAAATATAGCAGGTGGAAGAAATGTCCATCCTTCGGAAGATTATTGAAGCATATTTAAGGACTTCAGGGGAGGAGTAGTAGTGGTGCTACCGGACTAGTAACTCAGAGGCCTGGATAGATAATCTGGAGACAAATCCTACCATAATTTACATTCACTTAATTCAAATTAAATCTGGAACAAAAATCTAGTATCAGTAATGGCAACGATGAAAGTGTTGGATTGTCATAAAAACCCATCTGGTTCATTAATATCTTTTAGGGAATAAAATTTTCTGCCCTTACTTGGCATATATGTGACTCCTGACCCACCACAACATGAATAATTGCCCCTAAAGTGGTCTAACCAGCAACTCAGTTGTATTCAAGAAGGCAGCTCATCACCCTACTCAAGGGCAGTTAGGGATGGACAATAAATACAGACCCAGCCAGCAATGCCCACATGCTGTAAATAAATTTTTTTAAATTGGGATATCTGGCATAAATGAAGGAGTGAGGGGAGGGAGCAGGAGAGTGCGATTAGACAGGATGGGATATTGAAGTGTTGATTGTGAGCGAGAGAATGGGGTTATTCGAGATGTCTTGTGCAAACGATTATTGATTTATTGGGTCACATAGCCTGTTTCTGCCCTGGAACCTTCGGGAAAAACCTTATTCTGCATCTTCAACATAATCAACTGGCCCGTAGCACCTCACATAGGAGGGTCTGAAACTGAGCAGCGATAGAAGCTGTGTTCAGGATGATGACTGAAGGTGGAGTGAAGGAGGCAGGTTATATGGAGTGGAGAGAAGCAGTGATGGGGAGTGGGGGAAGAGGTTAGGGAGAGTTCTGGAGTGTAGCCATGAGATCGCTGAAAGATGCAGACAACATTCTCACCCAGTGACAATCTTTGTCTCCTCTGTTCAATAATACTATGCTCTGTTGAAGATTCCTCTGATTTTTATACTGTAAATATCCCAGGCCACAGTGTTTTTCTCTCTACCTCCTCATACCCCATGCTTTCCCTGGACTGCACCACAATGCAACTCCACATCTCCTTCACAGTTTCATTGCTCCTCCAATCACTATACTTGGTAACAACGAAATCCCTCATTCATCATTTAGCTTAGTTCTCTTTCTCTGCCCACTTTCGGTGCTCAGAGCCAAGGGCCTCTGCTCATAGTTTAAAACATTCTATCTGAGGTAAACAAAATACGAAATTGCCAAGTGTTAACATTCACAATCCAAACCACTGAGAACCTGCTCTGGAACAGTGAACCAAATCAAGATCAGATAAGTCGGAAATGGAGCAGGGCTGAGCAGCAGAGATTGTTTGAATTCCGGACCGGAAAACATTGAATCTTTTCCAAGGTAAAGCCCAGGATATTTCCTTGTTCCTGTAATTCACCAAACATTGCACTTTCCATAATTTTGTTTACAAAAGCTGGCTAAAAGTGGACCGTTTAACCCTTTCAGATTGAATTTCCCTAAGTGCTTCTGGTTAAAGAATAACTGATTAGAAAATATCTGGCAATCTTCTCTTCCCCCGGCTCTCAGTTAAGCCTGGGCGATTCCCTCACAACAAAGCATCATTGCCAGTTTTGGCCCCTCCCCTTTGCCTTCCATTCCACACCTCCCTCTTTCATTACTGTCCATCTCACTCATGCTGCCTGACCATTCCCTCTCACTATCCCATCATTACCCCTCCAGCTCCTATCCTATCCATCTCTTTTCTCTCTCCCTACCTGCCTCCCATCCATCCTACTTCCCACTCCCATCCATCACTCCTCTTGCTTCTCCATTTCACTGCCATTGATTCAATTTCCCAGTCATTGCCAATTCCTTGCCCCTCTGTTACCCCCTGCTCCTCTTAGTGTTGCCCTATCCCAATTCCCAAAGGGTTGGGAAGGGATTCTGTCACTGCTTGCACTGTTCATGTGGGAATTCTTGCTGACAGTAAGCAGTGGTAGGATTCTCCCCATTCATGGCAGGATTTTACACGAGGGCAGAGTGTGGCTGGATGAGGTCTGATATGTGTCCCACATATGTTGACAGCTGACACGTTTGAAACTCTGTATTCATAGAAAATCCAAAAAACACTCCAAGAGTAGAGAAAACATAGATTGGCGAAACAGCAAAGCTCCCTCTACACTGTCCCCATCAAACACTCCCAGGGCAGGTACAGCATGGGAGTTAGATACAGAGTAAAGCTCCCTCTACACGGTCTCCATCAAACACTCCCAGATTAGTAACAAAGGTCTGTGAAAGACTACAGGAGGTGACTGATATTCTAGCAAATTAGGAAGATTGGTGCCAGATGCAGCCCATTGTTAATCATGTGAAATAATAAAGTTTGGAATTATATATAAAAGGGATTTATCTTGGATGCAGTAACTTTAAATTGAGTTGAGGAACAGAGGAGCTTTACCGGCAATCCAATATTAAAGATGGCAGTACAAGGGGATGAGGCCATAAAAAAGCAAACAAAATACTTGGTTTTGTACCAAGAGGTGTAGATTACAATAGCACAGAGATATGATTGAGTTTGTACACAGTCCTAGCTAGAACACAGTTTGTGTTTGTTTTAGGCACTCGATTAGAGAACAGAAATGAAAAACAACAGGAATAGTTCAGGGATGAGGGATTATGGTTAAGAAGCATGGATTGCAATAGGGCATTGTTCATGAGAACTGAGGAGTCATGAGTAACGTGATTCAGGATAAGCATTCTAATCAGGTACCCAATACTAATAGTTCCCTTTAATATGTGAGCCTGGACCAACCCAGAGATATCAGTCTCCAGAACCATGTGAGCTTGACATCACCATTGGTTCCCAACTGGTGATGGAGATTGTTATAAAAACAAAAAACTGCGGATGCTGGAAATCCAAAACAAAAACAGAATTACCTGGAAAAACTCCGTAGGTCTGGGAGATTGTTAATCGGTCAGATTGAAGTCGGTGGTTAACCCAAACACTCTCTCCCTGGTGAAGAGGAGCCTGTGCAGGCTGTCACCCTCTGGTATTTCTGGGGAATTGTGCCTGGATCTATACATACAGTAGACAGGATTTTTGAGTTGTTGGGCAGGCACAGTGGGTGGGCCCGGGACCAGCTGGGAGACAGGCTGCCACCTGCGATCGACCCTCGACCGCAATGCCATGCTGCCTTGCCAATTAACAGCCAGCGTGACATGTGCGCTGAAAGGCCCAGCACTGCCGGGATGGGGGCGGAAAGAGGACGAGCGCTGAAGTCAGCGCAGGCATGGGGGAGCGCGCAGTGACAGCTGCCTCAGGGAAAATAAACATAAAATTCCAAAAAAATTTCCACCCACTCACCTATTGAACATAAAAATTCTGCCTAAACATTTTTATTATTTTTTAAATTAATATCGGAAACTTCAGCCCGTGGATGAGGTTTCCTCAGAAGTCCAAAGGCTGCCTGGCCGATTCACCTGCCCACCACCTGTAACATTGGGCAGGCGACAAAATATCCAGGTCAATTACTACATTAATTGCCTTAATAGGCCTCTTAGTTGTTGGTGGGTGTGCACGTGTGCATGCTGACTGAAATATCTCATGAGTGAGCGAAGATATCGAGATGCTCACCTCATATAATTACGCACTATTTTACGCCTGCTTGGATCAGGCGTGTGCCCACCCAAGGGACATAAAATTCTGGCCAGTGCGTACAGACATTCCCAGAGAGGTGTGCAGGATCTATACACAGTGAGTATAGACATTTCCAGACAGGTGTGCAGGATCTATACACAGTTGAGTATAGACATTCCCAGAGAGGTGTGCAGGATCTATACACAGTGAGTATAGACATTCCCAGAGAGGTGTGCAGGATCTATACACAGTGAGTATAGACATTCCCAGACAGGTGTGCAGGATCTATACACAGTGAGTATAGACATTCCCAGAGAGGTGTGCAGGATCTATACACTGTGAGTATAGACATTCCCAGAGAGGTGTGCAGGATCCGTACACACAGTGAGTAGACATTCCCGGGTTGTGGGGGGAGCAGGGATTGGGTGGAGTGGGGTACTTGCATTTGTAGCCACACTGAGTACCAGCATTCCCAGCTTGGGGAGGTGGGTGTGGGGGTGGGGCTTCTACCTCCGCCCAGAGAATTTAGGCCAAAGCCATGGAAAATCCAGCAATTCAATCTCAGGTTCGCACTTCCTGTACAGCCGATTCTGTCACCCTTTCCTTGTCCAATGCAATTTCAAGACCATCAGGGGATTACATATGGCCTTATGTGATTATTATTAGCATATATATTAATATTAAAATAAAACTATATCCCATTATGCTGTTGGTTACATGGAGACAGGCTGCTGGAAGATTCAATGGTGCATTGTGTGTGAGTAGGGGCCAGCCCCCATGTGTAACATAGAGTCTGCCTGGGTATAGGACTGAGTCCAACTGAGCACCAATATCTGTGTCATCTAGAGCTATGATGAATGAGTCATTCCTGATTGGAGAGGCACAACTTTTGAAGTGTAATGGGGAAAAGGCAACAAGATTCAGCCCAGGCTCCTGATCCTGCACAGTAGACAAAGCAGTAAATG
Source organism: Isurus oxyrinchus (assembly GCA_026770705.1). Lineage (NCBI taxonomy): Eukaryota > Metazoa > Chordata > Chondrichthyes > Lamniformes > Lamnidae > Isurus > Isurus oxyrinchus. The sequence continues at coordinate 78,957,512 of JANJGN010000017.1, forward strand.
GTGCAAGTAGGGCAGCCAGAGCCAGTGGAACCCATACCAGAGGGCAGCCAGAATCAGTGGAACCCATATCAGAGGACAGATAGAGCCAGTGGAACCCATACCAGAGGGCAGCCAGAGCCAGTGAAACCCATATCAGAAGGCAGCCACAGCCAGAGTAACCAACAGAGAGCAGCCAGTGCCAATGGAACCTGCATCAGTGAATCCCATACCAAAGAAAAGCTCTGTAAAATAGAGCAAGGTAAAATACTGCAGATGCTGGAAATCTGAAAAAAAAACGAAAATGCTAGAAAAACTCAGCAGGTCTGGCAGCATCTATGGAGCGAGAACAGACTTAATGTTTTGAGTGTATGGCTCTGAAGAAGTCATACAGACTCGAAACATTAACTCTGTTTCTCTCTCCACAGATGCTACCAGACCTGGTGAGTTTTCCCAGCATTTTCTGTTTTTATTATGTGAAATAGAGCACCCTGTGCCAGTGGGTTTTGTACCAGAGACCAGCCAGTGACAGTACACATGAACAAAAGGGCAGCTGGAACCAGTGAAATCCATTCCAGAGGTCAGTCAGAGAAAGAGAAATCAATAGCAGAGAGCAACCAGTGCCAGTGTTTCCTGTGCTACAGAGCGGCCTGTGCCAGTGGAGCCTGTGCGAGAGAGAATGAGTGTCCTTGATTTCCCTGATGTCTGCTGTAAGAAGGTCATTAAAAATTCTGTGTTATTTTGATATTCTTTGAACACCAGTTTATTAGTGATAACATTATTGGAGTTGTGGAGTGAAAAGCAGTTTGACTAGATAATTAAGGCAGTGGGAGGTGGGCGATCATGTGATGGAATATATGTTCAACTACAGTTGGCAACCTTAGTTAGAAGGTGTATGGGGAGTGACTGTATCTCCCAATATAAAGACAGGCCAGAATTTTCTGGCCCTTTGGCATTGGGCACATGGCAGGCGGGGGGGCGGGGAGGGGGGGACAATATGGCGAGAAGGCCAACAATCTGTTTCACATCGGTGTGAAATCACAGAGGGATCATCCAATGCTGTCTGCCTTGGCGGAATGCCAATCCTGCTCGAGGCCAGTGAGAACCTGCTTTGTGTCCCGCTAATGGGATGTAAAATAAGGCCTGACTGGAATCGTCCCCTCATGCCAGATTTACCGTTACGCTGGCAGGAAAACACACAGGCCCAGAACACACCTGGATAAGTGTTATATGCAGAAGTTAGGACTTACCGTCAGGGTCTTGCTCAGATCGTGGACATCCGAAGAAAAGAAGATGCTGGAGCCCCACAGCTACAAGGCCCTGGAGAACATGTGCACCCCATGTTGGGTGGATCCTCATGGACATGGCTCCAGCGAGAAGCAGCTCATGGAAGGTGGGAGGTCTCAGTTGATGCCTGGGGTCTGCGGGCCATCATAGTCTTGGCCATGGTCTGCTACAGCTGATCGGCAATGGTGGGGGGGCGGGGGGGTGGGGGGGGCGGGTGGGGGTGGATGCGGTGGGGGAGATGAAGATCTAGATTTGGCTGGGAGAGGAAGACGGGGTGAGGTTGGGAGGGTGGTGATGAAGTTGGGAGGAGGGAGGAGGAGTTAGGCAGGAGGAGGACGTAATGGGGGAGAATGCAGCAAGTGGGAAGATAGATGTAAGCGGGGGGAGGAATGTATAAGGGAAGAAGTTCAGAAGTGGGAAGGAGTTTGGAGGGGGGAAGGAGTCTGGTGGGGGAGGAAGGAGTTTCAAGGGGGGAAGGAATCCAGGGGAAGAGGGAGTAAGGATAGAGGAGAGACTAAGATAGAAGAGGGAGGAAGGGGAGGATTGTCCAGGTGAACATGCAAGGGAGGGTTCTGTGGAGTCAATGAATGCCTCCTGGGGAGCAAACTCGGGATGGGCGTGGTAGCAGGAAATGGTGAGTATAAGAGGGGGCAGAGGGAGCCAGTAGGTTGGGAGAGTGAGGATGTGACGGTAGCGGTAGAAGGGGCGGTGAGGGTGGTTGGCGGGACTCGGAGGCAGACCTGGACCCTGGGAGTAGGGAGAAGGAGGTCGGGGAGGTCAACGTGAATGGGGGTGGGATTCTCAGGAAGATAGGGAATGTGCATGTTCACCTGGACATTCTTGAAAGAAAAGGGTTGTGGCTGGTTGGTGATGGTGGGGAAGTGGAAGGTGATGCCAGGGGTTCGACAGTGATGGGGGGAGGACATGAGTGACTGGGGGAGGGGAAGGAATGGGGGAGGTGATAATTTACTTGACCATGACCATTGTTGTCGAATTGAAAGTGAGTGGAGCCTCATGTTGGGTGAGATCAGGTGCTGCATGGGAGTGAGATCAGTGGGTGGGTGGAGGTGTAGGTCAGCTCAGATGGACAACTGAAAGCAAACCCCAGCAGGCAGCATTGAAAATGCTCGGGATATTGAGGTGAGTTTGATGGAGGAAGGCTCCGAAAGGCCCTGTCACACACACACACTTCTCCCTCCAGAATCATTCATGGTTCAGCTGTGTGCAGCTGAACTGCTAGTCGGGGGATGCAAGGGGAGGACTCACGAAGCTTGTAAATGTAGCTGAAAGACAACATTGCACATTACTCAGTGAAAGAGAATATATTTTCAGATTATAAAGTGACAAAACGTGTTCATCTGTGCAACCACTTGTGATCAGAAATTCTTAACTTTTCTAGGCCTACCACTTCTTCTAGGTGCTGCCCTGACATCCACAGCAAAGGTGGAAATAGCCTGTGCAATGGTTGGCCCTGGTACCTCTGATGACTTCTGCGTGCATCCTCTGGAAAACTGAGGCCTTGAGGGCCAAGGCTTGCTTTGGCTGTCCTCCTGTGGGCCAGCTGCTCCCTCTGCGGTGACAGAGGATGAGGTTGGGAGGGTCACAGACAAAGGGAACTCAGGGGTGTCCAGCTGCCGCTCCTCCTCCCTTCGGGTGTCCAAGGGTCCCAGTCTGATTCCTTGAGGGGAAGGAGCCCCTGGGAGTATGTCAAGGTGCCCCATTTCCCACATGTTGCCACAGCAGGAACTCACCCATGGCTAACGCAATGGAGTGCAGGTCTGCGCACATTTCCATGTTCTGTTGGACCAGGATCTCCATGGCATCTGCCATCTTCCCCATGGAGATCTCCATACGCACACATGTGGGTACCAGTTCATCAGAGAGCAGGCAGACACGATCCTCCAACTCACGTTTCACTTTGTTGAGGGCTTCCAAAAGCTCTGCGTGATGTTCTCCGCCTTCTGCTGACTCTCCACGATGATTGGAAAGCTGAATCCAGAGGTTCGTCATCTGATTTGAACCTCATGAACCTCTTCCCCAGTGGTTCTCCAAGTGCTGGGGAGCTCGGCTGAACCTGCCTCCTCCTGCTGTGGACACATATCTGTGCGGAGACCACCAGATTGTGAACTGAGCCTGCTCTAGGTCTAGGTCCCACCGAGGTCTGTGTCTCTGTGCTGGTGCAGGGTGTGGGTAAGTGCTGTGATGGGTCTTCCAGGCTGCTTATTTCCAGCTCTTCAATGGAGGAGGTGTCCTCTTAACTGGAGGTGAGGATCTGGATGGAGCTGAGGGCCTGGCTGGTTGAGGGTGTCAGTCACTAGGCAGAGCTCCCTATAAACCAAAGTAGAGATAATTAGTGCATGACAGCAGAGTCAAAGCAGGAGAGAGAGCACTCGCAGTCGTGTTGAGATGGGGTTGATGTGGTGCAGGTTCCTCATGCGGGTGTTCACCGCCAACCTCACTGTCAGCACAAGCATGGTCCACGCCCTCACCATTCAGCATGATGGCACGCTCCTCAAAGTGAGTGAGGGGCCTAATGTGGGCCACTGCACCCCCAGCTTGGGATCTCTCCCTGCTGTTGTGAGCCAGCTTCACCTACATGGAAACAGATGGAGAGTGTGTGAGCAGGACACATGACACTGTGTGAAATGTTTGTATGGTGGGCGGAGCCAGGGATGGGATGAGGACGCAAGCTCGAGAGAATAGGAGCCTGATGGAGATGTGAGGGTGTGTGTGAGAGTTAGTGGTGTTGTCCCTGTGGATGTGTGATGTATTTGTGAGTGTGTGATTTGAGAGTGATGAGTTGGTTGACTTAACCTGATGGAACAGAGAGCATTCATCCACTTCCTGCACTGGATGGCTGATCTCCTCTGTGTTCCAATGGCTCTGATCACCGCTGCCACCGCCTCCCAGGCCAGATCAGTGACTCTGGTGAGCTTCCTGTGGCCAGAGCAGGGGTAGAATACATCATGGCAGCCTCCCACAGTGTCCAGCAGGTGCCCCAGAGAAGCACCACTAAATTTGGGGGCTGCCGTCTTCTTTGTTTTCGGTGCCACCTGTCACCTGGAGCAGTCCTGGTCTGTAGACATGAAGTAGCCCTGTGCTCTGGTGCGCTTTAAATATGGTACTCAGAGCGAGGAAGAGCTGAGATCACAGTGTGGTAGGAAAATCTGAGCCCGTCCGCCAGCGATCTGGAGTGTTTCCTGTGAATACATATTGATGAGGTGGGACGCGCCAGGAATGGGACGATTGAGAACAAAAAGCCACCATTGTGGTCAACGGGTAAAATGTCCATTTTCCTGCCCGCTACTGCACTTAGTGCAAATCTGATATGTTTCCACCCAATGTCTGGGGAGTCACTGTATCCTCCCAATATTAAGACAGTGCTTGGGGAGTCACTGTATCCTCCTAATATTAAGATAGTGTTTGGGGAGTCACTGTATCCTCCTAATATTAAGACAGTGTTTGGGGAATCACTGTATCCTCCAAATACTCTCTCGAACCAGGGGACACAATTTCAAAATAAGGGGGAAGCCACTTAGGACCAAGGTGAAGAGAAATTTCTTTACACAGAGGGTTGTGAATTTTTGGAATTCTCTACCCCAGAGGGCTGTGGAAGCTCAGTCATTGAGTATGTTTAAAGCAGAGATTGACAGATTTCTAAATATCAATGACATCAAGGGATACGGGGATAGTGTGGGAAAAAGGCATTGAAGTGGATGATCAACCATGATTGTATTGAATGGTGAAGCAGACTTGACAGACTGAATGGCCTACTCCTGCTCCTATGTTCCAAATATAAAGAAGGTGTAAAATAATAACTGACAGCACCTGGAGTTGAACTCTTGTCAGGGACTGTGTGCAATGGATAGGATAACCTAATTGGTGGGGTCAACAACAAAAACTGATTTTTGCATGATACCTATTTGGAAAAAAGCAAACAACTGCAGATGCTGGAAATCCAAAGCAAAAACAAAAATACCTGGAAAAACTCAGCAAGTCTGGCAGCATTTGCAGAGAAGAACACAGTTAATGTTTCGAGTCCGAATGACCCTTCAAAAGAACTAAGTAAAAATAGAAGAGAGGTGAAATATAAGCTGGTTTAAGTGGGGAGGGTTGGGGTGGTGGGGGTGCGCTGCTGCGGGGTGGGACAAGTAGAGCCAGAGTAGAACCTATTTGGAAAAGCTGACTTCACAATGCAGCCCTTCAAAAGGCATTCGAGGAAATATTTAACTAACATCACATACCAGCCGCTGCAGCCTGATAGGAGTGCATTCCTGCCCATCTCTCTCAGCACTTGCTGTGTGTTCACTAGAGACAGTGCAATGGCTGAGAAGTTACTCATTATCTGAAATATTAAAAGATACAACAAGGAGCTTTTAGTGCCTGCCAAGAAACTGGAGAGAGCCAGGGGCCTGAGTGGGATAATTCCAGGGCTCTTTCTCAATGCACCTGTTTGTGACGAGAGGCTGAAAACAGGAAAACAAAAGGATATACATTGCAGCTCCAAAGAGCAGCTCCCAAACTTCCTCTCTCAGAGTTCAAAGATTTACCACAATGGAAAAAAGGAGCGTTTTTTATTTATTTCAGTATTCACTAAATGACCACAAGTCTTCACCTTTCAACCACCCCTCCAAAGCAAGGCTGTGAGTGGCTGCTCAAGTCTGCCCTGTCCTGTTCCAGGATTGAGTTCTGTGCTGATTAGCTGAGGTACTTGTAATCCCCTCCTCCTCCCCACCCTCTCGCACTATCAGCAAAGGAGCTATTCCCTTCTTAAAGTGGTTGCTGGATGACTGCCTTGTGGTAAACTGCAGCCGGTGATCCAGCTTTGCTCACACCCAGCTTCCTTCCTTTATTACAAGCTGAATCCAACCAGCCAGTGATTGGAATATCTCCTCTGGAAGGCCCAAGGATATTGTTAGCAGCCGTGGGGAGAACTGGAGTCTGAAGCAGAGCAGCAAGAGGCTGATTTGGAACAACTCTCTGAGAGATGATGTTTGGGAGAAATGGCATCTTCGGAGTAGGAAGTTCCTGGAAAAAAGGTAGGAATTGAAAGAGATCAGCATTTGTTGGGGTTATTAGTGTAACTGAGTACAACTGATCCAACCTGTCAGTTAAGCTAGGCTGCACTCTATTATCTTTTAAACCTGCCATGTCGATTGGACTCCCCCTCCCCACTATCCTGTAAAATTTTGGTTAAGAGAGTGTGGTTTGGAGTGGTGCTGACCCCTTTTTGTAAGTGAGTCCAACGGCCCTTGCCTGGCTGCTGACAGTCCTTGTTTTAAAGCACTAGTTAGCCAGGGCTCCACAGAAGCCTGAACTCTATTCTCGATACTCGACTTCTCGATACTAGCCCTCTGGAGGTGGGTGGAGAAGCGAAAGGGCTGGTAAAATGGCAGTGGAAGGCCTCAGGAGGGAAGCCCAAGATCTACCCGTCCACTGCCACAGGATATTTCGAGAGGCGGGAATGGCGATGGCTCAGCTGTCCGTCAACCAGAGGTAGGCAGCCAATTTAACTGGTCTATTAACGGTCATTTTATACCTGCATTGGCCTTTTACTGGTGTCAGAATAAACCCCGCTGCATACGAGACATCCAAATACATTGAGGTGGTTTCCCAGTGTGGGGACCTTTCTTCTCAGAGACTCCATTGTCCCACACAGGAGCCCCCAGCAGCAATGGCCATACCCACAGATTCAACACCACCACTGGAGGGGTTACCCCTGGAGGGGGCCTGCCTGGTCTCGCCACATTAAAATAATCCTCTTCAGTTCTTCAAAGATGCCTCAAAATGGAGGCGTCCTCTTCCTCTCCCTGCAGCCTCAACTGTGCTCATGTTACCAGAGGCACTATTGAGGTTGCCAGGCTGCGGTTTTCTGATTAGATGGGCAACATGGAGAGGCAGGCCGCCATCCTTAATGGGATCTCTCCATTTTGCTCAGCACTCGAATTTGGTCCCAGTGGCAGGACCAATGGCATGCTAGTGAATTTCCAGTTATTCATTTCCACCTTCCATTTCTGCTCCTGAATCCATTGGTGAGCAAAGAAAGGATGAATAAACTAAATGGTGAAATGCAAAGGAGTCAAGGAGCAGTGAGACTCAGCAGTTTTGACAAACTAATGATTAACAAAGGGGAAGGCAAGTTAAGAAAGCTCAATATAATGTGAGATCCTGAGTTTTGGAGGCACAGAGTATAAAAGCAGAGAGTTAATGCTGCATCCAGGTAGACTATTTGCACAAGCTACAGTTCGAACACTGCGTCCAAATTTTGAACAATTTCTTGTGATTATATTTGCCTAGCATACAACAGCAGCTGTAGAATCTTAGATCAAATGTTATCTCTTGGAATCTTTGATCAGGAGGGTTTGTTGGTTATTTTCAAATAAAAAGCTGTGCCAATTCTGTGAATAGGGGAAAGATTTGGCATGAATCTGGCATTAAGTTAGCCATTAGCCAGTGTTTAGCCATTTCTCCTAGACAGATTTCATCTCAGTTGCAAGAAGCGCTAGCAACCTGTGTCTTTGTCAATCCGCTGATGTACTATTTTTGGACAATGTGTAATACTTGAAATTGAAATGTGTTTTTGTTGTAATTATATCTGCCTTTGAGTGGGAGGATTTTCCCCTTCAGCTCCCGGCACACAATGTTCCGTGGTTCACTTTCATAAAACAAAAAAGTCATCCCTGAGATTTTTCACCCTCATGGTATTTGGTCACACCCTCTATAACAGGCAACAGGTCAAACTGCTCCCATTTGTAGCACTGGATCCTTGTTGGTATAAAAAGCCTTGCTGATACCTGGGGTCAGCATGAACAGTTAACACTATTTGATGTTAAAATCAAATGTTGAGCATGTTATAGTCCTGGACTGTCCAGTCGCTGAGCCACTTTTCATTCTTACTTGCTCTGACTCACTCTCTCGCTCCAACAGAACCAGCTAATCCACTGGTGGGGCAGGGATTTTAAAATGTACACACTGTGCTGCTATATCAGCAGGGACCATATTGGATTGACAATGCAGTTAACCCGAGGATTCATGGATTCCTGAATCTCAACAGAAGGACAGCTTGGGGAGGGAGTCGCAGAATGCTCCTGCCAGGAGAGCTGGTCTCGCTGTCTGTGATACTTTAATATTTCAATGACCCTATCAAAAACCAATGTTTCTGATTGGGAAGGTTTCAGAGCTGAGGGTTGCTTTTACATAGTTCTAATTCCCTATTCGCACCCCATCTCTTTAGATTAAATAAAGACAAATTATGCATCAGATCACTTGTGAGTCGAGTTCTACTTTCTATAAAGATTCTAGAACAAAGGACTAATGGATTGTTATCAAAATCCTGAGCAAATATTCAATCTCTTCATTATTCAGAACTTTCTTAGTGGCTAATTTTATTGCTGGTTCTTTAAAGTGGATGAAAGAGAGCTTTTATTGTATTGTGAAGAGAACTGGTTTAACAGGAATACACACTATAGTTGATTCTGTGTAAAATTCACTACGGTTCCCTATAAGGGATTATTAGCAAAAATAAAAATGTACAGAATTGAAGGGAACCTTGGAATATGATTTGGAAATGGGTTGGGAGGAAGGAGACAGAGAGGAGGGATAGGGGTCTGATCTCTGAGTGGCAGGATGTGATGAGTGAATTGTTTCCGAAGGATCTGTACTCGCTCTCAGCTTTTAACAATGTATATTAATGACTTGAATGAAGGAATAGAAAATGCAAAATTCGGCTCCGTAGTGATGATGATTTTGGTCCTGGGGGAGATGTGTTGAGGTAAAACATGGTGTGGGAGCCGGGCTCCCACCACTTCCAGACCAGTCCACACGGTTCACCATGTTGTGAAGGGTGATACCCTGGGAATCCGGTGTGTACACTGGAACTAAAGCAGAGTGGGTGGATTGTGATGTCAGTCCGTGTTGAACACTGATTTGACATCCTGTCATTTTGGACCTTGTTATTCCTGTTAACACTCTGCCTGTTAAATACGCATAGCTGAACATGCTGCACAAGGGACGCCCCCACCACCACGCCACCACCCCCTCCCCATCCTGCACCAGCAGCGCTAGTTAAAGATATCACCATTCAACTTGCAGGGGAGGTGTTTTTGACTATTTGCTATTTCAGGTTTAGTGGTACTGCACTGCAGAAGTTGGGAGAGATTGGTGAAATCTGAAGGGAGCAGTGTCGCACGTTTGGAAGGAGTTGATCGCTTCTGAAAGGCCTCCGAGTGCACCACTTGCTCCCAATCATGAGGGCTATGGTCACAGTTACCCAGTGGGCTGCAGCACCAGGCAGATGGAGCAGAGGAAGCAGACAGGAGAAGCAGTTTGCAAAGGGAGGAGGAGGAGGGCTTTCAGCAGGAGGCCTTACCCTCCGAGGGTATTCAGACAACATTATTCTTACCTCTCCCTCAGCCAGTACCAAGGCTTCATCAAAACAGATGCCATGTTCTCAAACCAGATGCGCAGCTGCAAAGCAGGGGAGGATGGCATTGCCAGGAGCTGACAAGATGACTGTGGCCCCAATTTTTACCCCAGTAGATTTTTGTGGAACATAATTCAGTTCACCGTCTATCACTGTATCTGGGAGATTGCAGAGGTTCTGCACACTAAGAGTGGGAAGGGCAAAGTCAACCTATCCAATCACTGATCTAATTGTAGCGAGCCAGGAAGCCAAGAGGCACTCAACCTCCGCGCCTTCCAGCCTGATTATACAGCAACCATCCCTCCCCCACCTTCCAGCAACCACCCCTCCCCCACCACCAGCCAGATTATATAGCAATCACCCCTCCCCCATCTCCCAGCAACAACCCTTCCCCCACCTTCCAGCTGGATTATACAGCAACCACCCCTCACCCACCTCCCAGCAACCACCCCTCCCCCATCTTCCAGCTGCTCCTGGGAACATGGTGGTGCGGTGAGGGTCGGGGGATAGGGAATTTAAGCTCCACCCAGTGCATGCATCTGTAAATGTATATAACTTCAAGCAATGTATTTTGTATGTGTGTCTCCTTATGGAGAGTTCTCCAGAACTCCATGCTTTGTGTGTATGGCCAGTACTTTTGGGGGTGGGTGGCCATCGTCAATAGGAATGGCACCCCTGATGGCAAATAACTACTTGTTTGACACTGTGAAATTTTAGCTGGGGGTCCCACAAATAGCTGAGGTGGGATCATCTCTGGCTTTCCAGCCCATTGTTGGGGACCTCGCTATCCTGACTAAATTTAGCCCATTTTTTAAAAAACTTCTTCAATGGGATGCGGGCATCACTGGCAAGGCCAGTATTTGTTGCCCATCCCTAACTGCCCTTGAACTAAGTGGCTTGCTAGGCCATTTCAGAAGACAGTTAAGTGTCAACTACATTGCTGTGGGTCTGGAGTCACATGTAGGCCAGACCAGGTAAGGATAGTAGATTTTGCCCTCTAAAAGAAGGGTAACATATTAGCATGGAAAGAAGATTGGTTAGCAGGAAAAATAAAAAAGCAGCATATTATTTAAATGGAGAGAAATTGCAGAACTTGGCAGTACAGAGGGATCTGGGTGACCTGGTACATGAATCAGGGAAAGTTAGTATGCAGGTACAGCAAGCGATTAGGAAGGCAAATAGAATGTTGGTGTTTATTGCAAGAGGAATGGAGTATAAAAGGATCCCTCCTTGATACAGTTGTACAGAGCGTTGGTGAGACCATGTGTACTGTGTACAGTTTTAGTCTCCTTATTTAAGAAAGGATATAGCTACATTAGCGGCAGTTCAGAAAATGTTTACTCAACTGGTACCTGGGATGAAGGGGTTATTCAATGAGGAAAGGTTGGACATGTTGGTCCTGTATCCATTGGAGTTTAGAAGATTGAGGGGTGATCTTATTGAAACATATAAGATCCTGAGAGGTATTGACAGAGTGGATGGGGACAGAGTAAAAAATAAGGGGTCACCCATTTAAGATGGAGATGAGGAGAAATATTTTTTTTCAGGGGGTCGTTGGTCTGTGGAACTCTTTTCCTCAGAGGAGTGGAGACAGGGCCATTGAATATTTTTAAGGCTGAGATAGATAGATTCTTGATTGACAAAGGGTATGGGGGTAGAAAGGAAAGTGGAGTTGAGGCCATATTCAGATCAGCCATGATCTTATTGAATGGCAGAGCAGGCTCGAGGGGCCGAATGGCCTACTCCTCCTAATTTGCATGGACATTAGTGAATCAGATGCATTTTTCTGACAATCAGTTCATGGTCACCATTATTGAGACTAGATCTATATTTCCGATTTTAGTTGTTTGTTAGTACAGAACTTGAGTATTGCTGAAGAAAGGGGCATTTTTTGTCGAAGTTTTTCATCTTGCACTCATCAGGACAATGCCAATGTCAAGGGAAACAACTGTATGAGAAGAGAGTGCTGATTAGTTGGCAAGTGGACTCTGGCTGGTAGAGGCATTGTATTGGGGAATTCACCAGTTGATGGTGACTGATAGTTAACTGCCAAGCATTGTTTGAAATTGCCCACTTGAAATTGGCCAATTGTAAACCATCTTCTGGAACATTCAGACAAGTCAATCCTCCCTGAGATGCTAGAGGGTGGGGAAGAGGGGCAAGTCAAGTCAGCGTCTCAGTGAAGTCAGAGTTGATGCAAAGAGCTCCTCAGGTAATTGGTGATGATGTGGAGCAACAATACTGAGAAACATTTCTTTTCGTTTTGCACATTGTAGATCTTTCCAGTGTTTCAATGGTCTGATATGTTACAATGATGTATCTTGTAAGATTGAGCATACTGATTTAATAAGCTTGTGTCTTTTCAAAGCTCACTATCCCACATAAAATGATTTAGGATGCCCCTATGGCCCTAATTCTGATCATGTGACAAAACCTTGGCTACTTGAGGCTGAAGACTTGAGACTGGCGTTTAGTTTGGTAGAAAAACCTTTGACTTCTGAGTAATTCTAAACTTGATGAAATGTGGCTTTTGTGTTCCTAGTGGTGAGACAGGAATCGTCCAAGAGGAAAGTTATTCTGACCAAAGTGACCCTCCTGCAAAATGGCTCTCAGTGTGAGGACATCCTGTCACATCCAGCGCTAGCCAAGACAGGAAATCCTGAGGACAACCCAGTGCAGCAAACTAATAATCACACAGAACTTGCAAAGTCTGGATTCCAGAGCTCATTCTCAGAGTATGCTGCAGTGAATGAGCCATCAAACTGCACCATCCTTAAACTGTATAAATCTGAATCCGAAGATTCTGGTGTTGAACTGCACAGCGGTGCAAACTCACCCTCTACCCTTTCAGGATCTGAACAGAGTTTTGTTGTCCATCGGAGGGAATCATCTTGCGACTCTGGGATGGCTTTGAGCACTGTGTCCTCGTCCCCTGTTATTCAACATTGCCCTTTCCCAGCTGACTGTTGCAACTCTGACAAGTGTTTAAAAGGAGATGGAAAGGCTGAGGGGCATCAAGAGGCCCCAGTAAAGGTGAAGAAACTACACACAGCCTCTGCAAATTGGAAAAAAAACAATAGCTCAAACAGAAACTTTAATCAGAGTCCTACAGTTATAGATGAGGAAGTGACACAGCCCAGACATGTATCGCTTGTTGAAATAGTGATTGCTGATACCAATACACCAGCATCTCTGAGTGATACACTGAAGCACGCAAATGAAGCTCAGTTAGATCAAGAGACATTGAAAAGGCGACCATCAGGTGACAGCCTCAAAGACTACATGGAGGAATGCTGCAGGTTAAGTGAGGTAAGAGAACATTACATTATTTCTCATTTACATTTTCCTCCAAAGTTCACAAAGATTAAAATTCAATCACGAATGAACAGAACTTTGGGAAGATTCACAAGGAAGAAGAACTTTGATGTGAATTGTTTTGACTGCTGAGAACCAGCTGAGAAAGTGAGGAAATCACAAGGTAGCGTGGTGTGGTGACTCAAATGATAAAGGACGTAGAACCGAACAGGCATGGGGGCTATAACGGGCAGGGGGCTATAATGGGCAGGGGGCTATAACGGGCTGGGGCTATAATGGGCAGGGGCTATATCAGGCATGGGGGCTATAACAGGCAGGGGGCTATAATGGGCAGGGGGCTATAATGGGCAGGGGGCTATAACAGGCTGGGGCTATAACGGACTGGGGCTATAACGGGCAGGGGGTATAACAAGTGATCACCCATGATCTTATTAAATGGCAGAGCAGGATCGAGGGGCCAGTGGCCTACTCCTGCCCCTAGTTCATACATTTGTATGAATAACGGGCAGGGGGCTATAACAGGCGGGGATGTTACAGGCGGGAATGTAACAGGCAGGGGTGTAACAGGAGAGGGATATAAGAAGCAGGGGTATAATAGGCATGGGTATAATAGATGAGATATAACAGGTGGGGGTATAACAGAGAAGAGATATAACAGGCGGGAACGTAACAGGCATGGGGTATAACAGGCGAGGGTATAACACGGAGAGCATAACAGGTGAGGATATAAGAAGCGAGGGATATAACAGACAGGGGTATATTGGATGGAGATATAACAGGTGAGGATATAACAGGTGGGGTGGTATAACAGGCAAGGGATATAACAGGCAGGTGTATAACAGGCGGGAGTATAACAGGAAAGGATATAACATTTGCGGGTATAACAGGCAATGGTATAACATGGGAAGCATAACAGATGGGTGTATAAGAGCGAGGAATATAAGAGGGGAGGGGTACAATAGGCAAAAGGTACAACAGGTAAGGGGTATAACTGACAGGGTATAATGGATGGGGGTATAATAGGCAGGGGTATAGCAGGTGAAGGTTATAACAAGCAACCTTTATAACATTCTTGGGTATGGCATAACAGGCGAGGGGTATAAAAGGCAAGGGAATAACAGATGAGGGGAATAACAGGTGGCAGTATAACAGGCAAAGGGCATGCAGGCGAGGAGTATAACCTGAGGGGGTATAACAGGTGGGGATATACCAGGCGGGAGTACAACAGGGTGGGGGGTATAACAGGGTGGGGGGTATAACAGGTGGGGTGTATAACAGGCATGGGGTATAACAGGCAAGGGGTATCACAGGCAGGGTACAACAGGCAAGGGGTATAACAGACGGGTGTATAACAGGCAAAGGGTATAACTGGTGAGGGGTATAACTGGAGGAGGAATAACAGGTGGGGTATAACAGTTGGTGGGTATAACAGGAAAGGGGTGTAATAAGTGAGGGGTGTAACAAACAGGGGTATAGTAGGTGGGGGTATAACAGGCAATGTGTATAACAGACGGGGCATAACCAGTACTCCCACTTAGCATTACTGTCCGAGACTTATTCCTACCCAAGGTATCTTGATGTTCCTCTAGACCCTAAGCGGTTGTGTTCCATTGGCTCAGCTCAATAAGAAGGCAGCTGCTTTACAATCTGGACAGGCTCGGTGACACGATGGGTATAATTAAAAACAAACATTGAAAGAAATTGCATTCGTAGATCAAGATTAGACATCAGACACACTGAGCTCACAATTCAAATTGTTCAGAAGCCAAGAAAGCTGTTCCTCAAACACTACAACTTCTCTTACACACAAAAACATTGACCTTGTTTACGTTATCAAATGACAAAATAATGTTCAATGGGTTTGTCCCATTCACTCTGGAAATGCTGGAGACTGGGTAAGCTCAGAACTGTATAGTCACACAGCTGATGAGCCTGTCTCCATGTTTCTTTTCGTTGTTTCCTGAGTAGCTGAACAGATGTGACTAAAGAACATTGGTCACCTTCTCATGTTTTGTTTTTGCCATTTAATCTGTCTCCATTATGTTTTCCCACCCTGTCTCCCCTCTCACTATCCAAAACACCCATCAATCCTCTGACCTATAAGAAACACATCTATAAAACACATACCATGACCTCAGGATGTCCAACACCATACCCATAAGACCATAAGACATAGGAGCAGAAATTAGGCCATTCGGCCCATCGAGTCTGCTCCACCATTCAATCATGGCTGTTAAGTTCCTCAACCCCATTCTCCCACCTTCTCCCTGTAACCTTTGATCCCCTTACCAATCAAGAACCTACCTATCTCAGTCTTAAATACACGACAATCTTTCAGGTAGTTGTAAAGTGTAGTCAATGTTGGAATGAGGGGAACCAGCCACCATTTTGTCTGCAGTAGAGACCTTCAGTTGGAGCTTGATGACTGAGGGAGTTTAAGGGTTAAATTAAGGCTTAAATTCTATCTAAAGTCTAGTCTTTCTTTAATTTAGTAATTAACTAAAAGTTCAGTTAGAGTTGGAAGAAGGCAAGTTTTAGTCCAGCCTTAAAACAGGGCTCACATAGGCTCTGCTTGCAGCTGTAGCTAGTTAATTAGATAATTGGCTTAATCAGGTTTTCAGAGGCTAGGTTGAGGAGTATGAAAGTAGGCTATTTTATAGTGCTGACTTTGCTGCACTGGAGTGGTGTGTTTGGCTGCAGTAGAGAGCTTTAGTTGGAATTTGGTGACTGAGGGAGTTCAATGAGGAGGTGCTCCTTTCTTTTTCCACCTTTACTCAGAAAGAGGAGTGACGACCTTGGTACGTAGGAATTGGTGAATAAATTAGAAATGTGTAATATTTTTAAAGTCTCTATACTTGGATTTAACTGTCAAGTGCCAACAATAACAGAAATTTAAGGGCCACTATGATAAAGTATCATAAATAATCCAAAGTAGAATAAAGTTAAGGGAAGGGAAGTAGAGTTAAGACATGGAAGGGCAGCTCAGCTGAGTGGAATGCATGTCCTGTAATATGTGTAAAGTCATGGGCGCTACTGGTGCAGGAAGATGACCACATGTGCTGTCAGCTGCAGAAGCTCTGGGTTTCAAAGCTTGAGTGGTGGCTGGAGTCACATCAGCTGAGAGCTACATGGATAGTACATTCACGAGGTGGTCAGTGGGGGAGCATTTAGGAGACTGATCATTGTATAGTGCATTTTAGGATGATGTTAGAAAAGGACAATAGGAAATCCAGAGTAAAAATAATTAACTGGACAAGAGCTGACTTTGATGGGGCAAGAATGGAGCTCAGCCGCATAGACTGGAATGAAAGATTGGCAGGAAAAACTGTAGCTGAACAATGGGCTACCTTCAAAAAAGAATTAGTTTGGGCACAGTCAAGGTATACTCCATTGAAAGGGAAAGGTAGAACAAACAAATCCAGAGCTCCCTGGAAGAAAAAGGAGATAAAGAAGAAAGAAAGCAGTAGCTTCTGAAGTGGCTCTGCAATCTCTGTATTTAGGAATAAATTTGTGACAAAAGTTCATAGTACTGAGGAACAATACCAACTCTCTCACATTAGATGGGGTCAGATGTTCATGAATGGGTTTGATGTTGTGTGTAGGTTTGACGTTAGCTGCTGCCACTCTGTACACTAGAAAACCAATCTCTGATGCTGTGAGTGCGCATTTGTCTTTGTTGAGTGTCAAATTGTGTTGTGCAAGTCGAGTGAACACTGCTGATAACCACTGATTGTGTTCTGCTTTGTCCCTTCCATGGACAATAACATCATCAAGTAGGGTGAGCATTCCCTCAATGTTTCTTCA
Source organism: Isurus oxyrinchus (assembly GCA_026770705.1). NCBI lineage: Eukaryota > Metazoa > Chordata > Chondrichthyes > Lamniformes > Lamnidae > Isurus > Isurus oxyrinchus. The sequence continues at coordinate 78,974,316 of JANJGN010000017.1, forward strand.
GTCTTGTCAGACAACCTCTTGGAATGCACTAGGTGCTGAACTTACTCTATAGGGAGCTCTGCGGCATTGAAATACCTTGTGTGTCACAAAAGCTGTAAGATATTGGCTTTGCCCTGCTAGTGGTATCTGAAGGTAGCTCCATTGCATGTCAAACTTCATGAGTGTGAAGTGTTGAAATTATGCTGATAGTTCTTGGATTTTAGGAAGTGGCTACTTCTCTGGAGTGATAGCTTTGTTGACCACCTTAAGGCTGATGCACAGTCTAAGTTTGCCATTAGTCTAAATTCGCTAGTTTTGCATCATACAATGACTAGATTTGATATCCATGGCAATGAGTCGATTTGCTCAATGATACTGTCTGCTTCAACTCTTCATCCTGTGACACTTTGGCAAACGGCAAACTGTCTCAAATTTTGTGAAACTGATGGAACCATGTGTCACATGAGAAGTGTGACAGTCCCCCATAATCTTCCAAACCCAGTGAATAAGAAAGGATACTGGCATGTATGGTCAGCATCATCAGTCACAATGTGATGTTTTCAAGTTTGAATCCAAACCTATCGGAAAGGTTTACTTCCTTAATACATCTGTCTTTAGCTGCATAGAACATGAACCTGTCTGGGGCGAAGTTTCTGTAGCGTTCTGGAACTGTGATCATTCCCAAAACTGGAATAATAAGTTGTCGTAAGCTGAAAGAGTGTCTGAAACAGGAGTGAGGGAAAGTTGCAAAAATTACCAATGGTAAAGTTCCCTGTAGTGATCAAGTAGATCTTGAACCCTAAAATCCATCGATCCCACCACATGGGTGGATCTCCCAGTGAAGAAAGGAAAGGTGGGGTAGTCCATAGATTTAAATGTTTTCTCAATCATCCTCATTGCCACATAGTTGTATATTTTATCAGGGATCTATGCAGGGATGACATTAATTTCCATGTAGATAACAGGTTTTATTCACTGTCTTAAAATATCTATTCCATGCATCGAGCAGCTTGCAGCTCTTTCTACAGTTTGCTTACTTTCTCTAAGTCCATACCCAGGCTTAACCTGGGTTAATCAAGGCTTAATTAAGCACATTGAAATATAGAAACATAGAAAATAGGAGCAGGAGTAGGCCATTCGGCCCTTTGAGCCTGCTCCGCCATTCTTTATGATCATGGCTGATCATCTAACTCAATAGCCTGCTCCTACTATAGAAATATAGAAGCATAGTGAGCATCAATAATAAACAGATTCATATAATCAAACACAGAGCGTATGGATTTGGGGCAGGAGTAGGCCATTTGGCCCATCAAGCCTGCTCTGCCATTGATTAAATCATAGCAGACCTGATTGTGGCCTCAATTCTACTTTCCTATCTACCCCTTTAACCTTTTGACTCTCTTGTCAATCTATTTAACTGTGCCTTAAAAATATTCAATGATCCAGACTCGACTGCTCTTTGGAGATAAGAATTCTAAAAACTAATGACCCTTTGAGAGAAAAAAAATCTCCTTATCTCTGTCCTAAATGGGAGACTCCCCATTTTTAAACTGTCCCCTGGCTCTAGTCTCTCCCACAAGGGGAAACATCCTTTCAGCATACACCTTGTCAAATGCCCTCAGGATCTTTTTATATTTCAATAAAATCACCTGAGCTCATTCTTCTAAACGCCAATAGATGCAGACCTAAATTGTCCAACCTTTCCTCCATAAGATAATTCCTTCATCCCAGGAATCGATTAAGTGAACAATGGAACTCGACCATCAATGGTCAGGGGTAGGGCCGATGCTGGATTTAAGTACCCATTGTCACTGGGTCAAAATCCTGGAACACCCTCCTTAACAGCATTGTGGGTGTACCTACACCACATGGACTGCAGCAGTTCAAGAAGGCAGCTCACCACCACCTTCTCAAGGGCATTAGGGATGGGCAATAAATGCCAACCTAACCAGTGATGCCCACATCCTATGAAAGAATAAAGTAAAAAAAAATAGAGGGCAGAGTTTTAATTGGGGGGGGATGTCAGAGGCTGGGATTGAGGAGGGAAGGCAGAAGCTAGGATCCAGGGGAAGAGCAGAAATGTGGATCTAGGATGGTGGCCAGAGGCCAGAATTCAGGTGAGAAGGTAGGGGCCAGGATGTAGGCTGGTAGGGCAGAGCTTGAGGATCAAGATGAGTTGGATGGGGGTGTAATGGTTATAATGACTTGATGGAGTGGATGGATTTCAACAATAAATAGATGAACTTTATTACAGAGAGCTTTTCAGGTGCTACATGCTCGATCAAGACTCTTATCAGGAAGCTCCACCCCTCTGCCTGCAGTTATGGCTCATTGGCCAGAGCCTCCTGGAATGTCATGTGACCCCTGATAGACAGCAGGAGAGGCTATACCTTTCAGTTACTACATTTCCTCCCTCTTTAATATTCAACAGTTTCTATTTACAAGGAATATTTGAATATCCAACAGCATATACATATATACAACTTCAGGTAATTAAAGATTAAGCCTCTGAGGTGCTCTACTGATACAGTTAGAGTGGCATTGCTCAACTGCTTGAGGTTCCTCAACAGGATCGATATGATCAGGAACTGCAGCACAAGACACATTAGAAAGTATCAGTTCTGGATTTGGAAATTCTACAGAGATTGGCATGTCAATTCTAGTTCAATCTGTCATCTCAGGGATTGATGGTTTGATGTCAATCACAGGTGGAATAGTTGGTTGTTGGAATGTCTCTATCAGGAATATGGTCCATGTGTTTTCGAACATTTCTGTCTTCCACTTCCACCTGGAAGGATAAGGACCAGCCTCTGAGACATTGGTTCCAGGAACCTAACAAAGTCCACTTCCAAAATTTCGCACAAATACTGTGTCACCTACATTGTGCGAGCTTTGCTGTGTATATCGTGGTTTAATTTTTGATTACTCTGATTCTTCTCTACCTTCTCCTCTAAATTTGGAAGCACCAGACTTAACCTTGTACATAGGTGGCGTTTCATCAGTAATTCAGATGGTGCTGAACCTGTAGTTGAATGTGGCGTTACAATAACTGAGAAAAAAGTGGGAAGATTGAGTTTCTAGAGTACCTTCTGATATCCTCTTCATATCAGACTTGAAAGTTTGTACAGCTCTCTCAGCTACACCATTTGATGAGGGATGGTAAGGGGCTGTCTTAATATGTCAGTTTCCATTTAAATTCATGAATCTCTGAAACTCTGTGCTGGTAAAGGCTGTATCATTATCAGAAACAATGATTTCTGGTAGACCATGTATGCTAAAATATTGACGCAGCTTCTCGATAGTTGTGCTCGATGTTGGTGATTTGATTTCATATACGTCCATCCATTTAGAATGTGCATCTACAATTAACAGAAATGTGGTACCTAAGAATGGTCCTATATAATTGATTTGTAGTCCATCCCAGGGTCGACCAGGCCATTCTCACGGATACAGGGAGTTAAAACAGGCAACTTTTGTTGCTGGCAATGTTGACAGTGCTTGACCATGCTTTCAATGTTGCTGTTAATGTCTGGCCACCAGACATAGCTTCGTGCAAGCATTTTCATCTTTGATATGCCTGGATGTGCACTGTGAAGCTCTGTCAAGAGTGGTTCTCTACCTTGTGATGGGACAACAACTCTTGATCCTCACAACAAAATTCCATCTTGACAGCTTAACTCTGTTTCTGGCATGGAATGGTCTGAAATCTTCAGATGCAGGCACATTTGACTATCCTTGCAAAACAAGGTCTCTGACATTTGACAATATTGGATCTCTGTTCGTCCAATTTCTAATTTTCTTCATGCACACAAGCAAAGAATCCAAGAAATTCAGTATTAGCACAATTACTTGTGGAAAATGAGTATTTACAATGCTATCTGGTAATGGGAGATGACTGTGTGTCCGCATTTGCAATGTGTAGGCCTGGACAGTACATAAAAGTATACACATACGCAGATAAGATCAGAGCCCAATGTTGTATCCTTGCTGATGCTATTGGCAGAATGGCCTTATCCTCACTGAATAAACACATTAATGGTCTATGATCCAACACAATGGTGAAATGTCATCCATGCTGATACTGGTGGAATTTCTTCACTCCGAATATCACTGATAAACCTTCCTCTTCCAGTTGGGAATAACCCTTCTCGACTTTGGAGAAGGTTCTCAAGATGTAGCCATCCTCCATTCTATATTATAACACAACTCCTACACTATAAGGAGAGGCATCACACGTTACTACCAGTTCTTTCCATGGGTCGTAGTGTACCAATAAACACGACGAATGCAATGGTTTCTTTACTTTCACAAAGGCTTCTTCCTGTTGTGAATTCCAAGACCAACAGTGATTCTTTTTTAACAACAAGTGTAATGGTGCCAACACAGTTGATAAGTAGGAAAGAAGCAGATATAGTAGTTGATCATAGCCAGGAGGGACTTGAGTTTGGTTACACTGGACGGTGAGGGTGCATCTTTTATTGCCCGAACTTTCTCTTCCACCAGATGCAAACCCATGTCATCCACCCTGTGACCGAGATAAGTAACTTCTGGTGCTTGAAATGTGCATTTTTCTTTCTTTAATCGAACGCTGCCTTCCATGAAGCTTCTTAGTGCCTCCTCCAGGTTGGCCAAGTGTTTGGTCTCGGTTGAGCCTGTGATCAGAACATCATCCAGGTAAACTACCACTCGGGAAGTCCTTGCTTAAGACTCTCCATTGTTCTCTGGAAGATTGCACATGCACACAATACTCCAAAGGGTAGGCGAGTATATTGATAAAGACCCGTGTGTGTGTGTGTTAATAGTCACGCATCCTCCAGATGTGCTATCCAGCTCTAATTGTGAGTAAGCATGGCTCATATCCAGGGAGCCCCACCCCCAGGATTGCCCAAGCTTAGGGGTCATTGGTCGGAGCCTCCAAGAACATCACATGACCCCAGATAGACAGACAGCAGGAGAGGCTATACCTTCAGTTACTAGTGGTAGCTGGCAGCATTTCAACGTGGGATTGGAAGCAGCATCCTGGCTCTACATTCAGCATATTTTACAAACTTATTCATTCTGACCTGTAGTGTTCCCTCTGTTAGCATCCCCCGTTAGACTGCAGGTAGATCAAATCTTCCTGAAGCCAGCATCCCAGGGAATTCAATATTTTACAGGAGCTGTAAATGGGTGTTAGGCTGAATGTTTCAGGCCTGGGCCCTGGCACTGAACTTTTTGGCCTACACCAATATGGCGACTGGCAGATTCCCAGATTGATATGGGCGTGTGCTTCCTGTGCACCCTCAAGTTTAGGAGCTGTGAGCAGTCAAATTCCTATTCTGCACAGTTTGAGAATTCGGTATCTCTGTATGGGTGCAGGCTGAAAATAGCAAAAAAAAAAGGAATTTTGGCAGATTTTTGGGTTTTTAAGACTCTAAAATCAAAGCTAAAAGCAGCAAGGTGGAAGAATGTGGAAGATAAGATAAAGTGGAATGTTAGTGGACTCAGAGCTTGACTTTTCAAAGCCTGTAGGAGTGGGAGGATAATGAGGAGATCCAGCTTTTACTTTCTGACTCAGACACTGCAGAAGCTTCCAATTTTAACATAAGGCAGAGAAAAAATGTGTAGGATTGCTGATATAAGAAGAAATAAGAGGACAGGGCACACTTTACTTGCCATCAAGCCCACCAAATAAGATTCCTGAGGGGTCTACAACTTTAAAACAACCCCCGAGTAAGAAATGAGTGAACTTGCTTCCCAGCCTTACATGACTGTAACAGACTGCATAAAATGGCCTTTCATCGTTAACACTGTATGCAATCGCTAGGTTTAAAGTAAATCTATCGCTAGCTGTCCTGAAGCAGCAAGTCAAAGCTAAGCATTTGGAGGAGATGACCAGTTGCCTTCATCACTAAATAGTTCACATTCCTGACATTTTCTCTCAAAAGGGGAAGGTCCTTCAGAGGATGTTCGCATTGTTTCCATGACCACATACCCACCCCTATCCCCGACTACAGGGACTTGCTGCAGAGGACTGACCTGTTCCGATGGATTCCAACAGAGTAGCCTGTTTGGGCGGGTCTGTTCAAACAGCCTTATTGTTATCATGAAAATAAAAAAAAAATCCACTTTAAATATAAAGTGAGTCTCACGGATGAAATTTCTAACTACTTTGAGACAAAGCCTCTTAACGACTAATGATTGTGAGGTGTGTATGCTTTGGAGCTGGACCAGAACAGTATATTGAAAACAGACATCGAGGGAAATTTAGATTTAAACTCAAGTCTATTATATCTTGAGGAGAGACAGAAATGCCACAGAGATCAGATAACTGGTTACCTGACTGCCACAGGACAGGTTATTTTTTTTCTAAAATATATTTTATATACAAAATTTGTAAATGTTTAATACTTTAGTTAACGTGCAATACAGATTAAAATCAAAAAACTGCGGATGCTGGAAATCCAAAACAAAAACAGAATTACCTGGAAAAACTCAGCAGGTCTGGCAGCATCGGCGGAGAAGAGGGTCATGAGGACTCGAAACGTCAACTCTTTTCTTCTCCGCCGATGCTGCCAGACCTGCAGAGTTTTTCCAGGTAATTCTGTTTTTGTTGTGCAATACAGAATAGTGTTTTTGAGTACAATACATGAGGTCCCTTCATTGACATGCCATTACAGTCACAATGTACATATACATTTAGTCTGTGTCCCTCTCTCTCTCTCTGTCTCCTACTCTATGTTTCTCTGTCATTCTTTTTCTGCTTCTTTCACTCACTCCCTCACTCTCCCTAGCTATCTCCCAATCACTTTATTTCTCCCTCTTTTTCTGTCTGTTCCTTTGCATCCCTCTCTTTTTCTATCCTCCTTCTGTGTCTCTCTCCCTCTCATTTTTTCTCTCTCTCTCCCTCAGCCTCTCAGTGTCTTTTCTCACTCTTTTTCCTCTCTGTCTCTTTCTTTCCCCAATCTCTCTAGTCCCAGTCTGGTTGAACAGCCCTGGAGGTTACATCATGTGACTGTCTCTCATTGCTGGAACCAGTCAAATAGCCTTTTCTCCATCTTCAATATCTTTGTATTTAATAAACTAAAAGTTGTCAAAGGCAATAAAAAAAAACCACTCCCATGTCATACTCACAGAATCAGGCCTTGCAGGTAATGTCCCAGACACCACCATTGCCATCCTTGGGTAGGTCCTGTCCCACCAGCAGGACAGATCGGCAGTGGTATACAATCAAGAGGGAGTTGCCCTGGCAGTCCTCAACATCAACTCCGGACCCCACGAAGTCTCATGGCATCAGGTCAAACATAGGCAAGGAAACCTCCTGCTGATTACCATGTACTGCCCTACCTCAACTGATGAATCAGTGCTCCGCCAAGTTGAACAACACTTGGAGGAAGCATTGAGTGAGGCAAGGGTGCAGAATGTACTCTAGGTGGGGGACTTCAACGTCCATCACCAAGAGTGGCTCGGTAGCACCACTACTGACCAAGCTGGCTGAGTCCTAAAGGACATAGCTGCTAGGCTGTGTCTGCGGCAGGTAATGAGGGAACCAACAAGAGGGAAAGACATACTTGGCTTCATCCTCACTAACATGCCTGCCGTAGATACATCTGTCCATGACAGTATCGGTAGGAGTGACCACCACACAGTCATTGTGGAGATGATGGTGTGCGGCTGATACAGTCCCGAAGCTTAGTTTGTTTAAAAATGGGTATCTTAGGATTCTTCTGGGTGTCAACCAATTGAAACTGTTACCATGGTCTGGAGATTGACAATGAGGCATAAAGGATGGATTCGGAAGAGGGAAAGGAATGGGCAGAGCCAGTAGAACTGCTGTACACAGAGGCATCAGAAATAGAAATCAGAGAGGACTAGTGTACTCAGAGTGGGGAGTATACAGAACTGATAGAACTGTCCCAAGGTGGGAGGACAATATTTATAATAAACTGTCCAGGGAAATAATCAAGAATAAACATGAATAACGTTAAGAGGGAGTTGGATAAGCAGCTGGTGAGAAAATCAACAAAGGTACAGTTACCACACAGAATAGTGTGCTCTGTGTGAACTCTGTCAATTAGTTCAGCTCAATGACCCTTCTTGTCTTGGATCGCATTACCAACTCACCCAGATATGACAGCTCTTCTAGCCCAGTCATTTGAAATACGAGCAGTTATGCCCTCTTGCCAATTGTTTGTCCAATCTCTGCCTGATGTCTCTGACCCTGGCATCGGGGAAATGGCAGTCTCTATAGGATTCAGGATCATGGCTGTAACACATGCCCTCTGTGCTACTGATGGTTGAATCCACACTTCAACTTGGCCTCTGGAACTTTGCCCTACACCTCTGGTACATCCTTGTTCACCACAGAAGCACACAACTGATCAGGAGCACTGCTCCCTGACCCTTCCCCAAGTCACTCTTGTTTACCTTCTCTTACCAATCCAAGCCATGGAGCATTTGCAGAATTCCTGCAGGATGCTGCAGATTCTCCTGCTCCCCTGCCAACTAGCCATTTGTTTGTCTTCTCCCTAAACTCTCATTTAGTGACCTTATGCTCAAGAAACATCCCATGGCACCTGGTTTAAGCAGAAAATACCAAGAGGTTGAAGGAATTCCCACATCTTACATCCTACATACTTCTCAAGGTGTGTTCTCAACTCTATGAAAACATATTTACTCACTGTCCCCCTCTTTGGCTTAATGTTTTAAATATAACTTTCTACCTTTTAGACTCATGTCTATCTCCAGTTAAGTTCCACAGAGTCAGTACTTTACACTGTACACTCTCTGATTTCTATTTCTGATGCCTCTGTGTACAGCAGTACTTTACACTGGTCCATTATCACACAAGTAAGATGTCTTTTTGAATGGCGGAGCAAGCTCGAGGGGCCGAGTGGCCTACGCCTGCTCCTATTTTGTATGTAAGTGAACAGATGCCAGGATGGTTATGGACTGGACACATGTTTATCATCCAGTGAATAAAGAATATTCCCAATTTTTTTTAGTGAAATTATTTCTCATCTTTTTCAATAACAGTTGCTTCTAAATCTCTTTATATATTTTGTAGAAAGAGAAGGTCCTAGAGTTGTGAATAATTCTATCCCACCTCTCACCACTCTAGCTCAGGGCTGCTGAAGCCTCACATTGTTCCTTCAAAAGTTTTCTGGTTGTGACCTCCTATACTCAACTTGTTTGTTTCTTATACTTTGGAATAACATTTGAGGAAACAACCCATCCCCTGAGAATGGAGCACATCAGAGATGGGAATGAGATAAGGAGCAAGGATCATGTCGGAAAATGACTGGAATGTATAGCGTGGAATTTTAGAGCTTTTCAATACAATGAACTTTCATTCCCAATGGTTCTGGAACAGCACAGCCACTGTGGGAAAGGTCAGGAAGAGTGGAAATAGTCTGCAAGCCTCCTGTTCTTACTGAACAATGTAACAAAACAGGAAGGGAAGTGACTGTGTGAATACACAGTGGGTGAAGATGCAGACGAGACATCTGGAGTGCTTACATTAAATTATAATCCTGAGCAGGAAGCCCCAGGGAATTCTGTAATCCTTTGCTAGGTAACATTATCCACAGGGAAGCTGATATGGGGAGTCAGGAAACCTGGCTGATTTTTTTTTCTGACTCCAGCCCTCACAATGTTGAGGTTGGCAGCAATTGACTGATTTCAACAAATTCACCAAAATCCAGCGATCAAAATTCCTCTTCTTAGGCAGTCCCTCATGTCCGAGGGTGACTTTCTTCCACTCCAGGGGTGTGGGTCCTGAAGTGACGAAAATATCCACTGCTGGGTCTGCACACTCTGCCACAGGTTGGGGCAGATAGTGTTTGATGAGGTGGGTGGGTGGGACGCTCCGATTTTGGTCCCCTCCTTCCAATGTTCACACTAGGCCTCCACCTGGGCCTGTCAGATATGGTTGGCACCTTCACAGGTGCTTCTCCGGTTTGGGTGGTCTCAAGAGATTCCTACAAATTGATGGGATGTTGTATTTTTTCAGGGAGACTTTGAGGACGACCCTGGAGTGTTTCTTCTGCCCTCCTGGTAAACGCTCGCTGTGACAAGCGGAGAGTTTGCTTTCGGATCAAAACTACCCCAGCCTTGGTTGTTGTGCCTTAGCCACACGCTGTCCTTACCAACACCTAATTAATGTGATGTACTCTGATCAACTCCAATGAACAAAGAGTAATAAAGCTCCTGCTAATGCTGACTGTTATTATTATTATAATTATAATAAGTGTTTGTTTCAGGGTCACTGTATAATTACACAGAACCAACAGTCATTCCTTCACTTATCCAAATAGGCACGAAAGACAATCTGAGTTTGACTCTCTCTCCTCTCAAATTGAGCCTCCCATCACTGTTCCCCCTGGCGCCCCCCCCCCCCACCCAAACCTCGACTGAAGCAAACCCATGCTGTACCTAAAACAAAAACAGAATTACCTGGAAAAACTCAGCAGGTCTGGCAGCATCGGCGGAGAAGAAAAGAGTTGACGTTTCGAGTCCTCATGACCCTTTTCCAGCATCCGCAGTTTTCTTTGTTTTTATCTCCATGCTGTACCTATCCTGGGAGTGTTTGATGGGGGCAGTGTAGACGGAGATTTACTCTGTATCTAAACCTGTACCTGGCCAGTGAGTGAGGTACAAGAAGTAATGAAAAAGGTTCTTGGAATGTCGGCCTTTATCTTAAATTGCCTGCAACACAAGCAGAGGAAAGTTGTACAGTTGAACTAACTGTAGGTGACAGAGGTTGTGCAGCCAGGCAGCCCCCTTACCTTTTAATGTGACAACCAGCCCTGGCTCTTGCACTCTTAGTATCCAAGAGGACACCATTGCATTATTGCAGAGATAGCTGCTGAGAGCCAACATCTGCCTGCAACAAGCTATTTGAAGAGGGACGGTGTGGAGGGAATTTATTCAGCCTCAAACAGGTGGGATAGTCTGCAAACAGATCAATGGAGAATGTTCCCAAGTACCCAGCTGCACAAGAAACAAGGTTTTTACAAATAACTTTCAATTCTTCATCATGATGGGACGGGAGCTAGAATTCTGTGACCCATTTCTCTGGATTCTTCACAGATCTCTGAACTATCCGAGATGTGACGGACAATACAGCTTGGAGGTCCAGTTACAGTCCATGCAAACTGTGTATCATTATCACATGGTCAGTGTCACCCCATGGCCCCGGGGTTTGGTGGGGGATCAATGTATTATTTTGGCCTGAATAATAAAAAGAAAACACTCTCTGCTGATCACTGCAGATGACAATTTGCTGTGTTTTATATTAATAGCCATGAACTCCTCCTTTCAGGTAAACCAGGATAAGGTGGGTGATCGGGGGTCAGGCCTGGGATATCTGGAGCATATCTGCCAGCTCATCGAGACAATTGGCCAGTTACAGGACCAGAACAAACAGCTTCAGAAACAGGTGTGGATTGCAGAGAGAGCACTGAAAGTGAACAGGATGAAGGAGGTAAGAGGCTCTCTCCCTATTGGAGGAGGGCAATGGAGTGAGTGCCCAGTGTGGACCTGGCTCTGAGCTTGTGGTTGGGGTTTGGCATATTCCCTGAATGATCTCATGTTGTAAAGTCATCTTCCTGGTGAGAGTATTCAAGCTGCTGAACAGAAATATTGAGCAGACACCCTGTGATTTACAATCTGTGCATTCAAAGACACTACCAAGGGTCCTGCATGTTTTGTATTTAGTTATTACAATGTCCCAGGAAGAGGGAATAAACCGGACTGTCTCTTTCTAAAGTCAATTAGCAGCAGACCTGAAGATATATGGCGGTGCTGTTGGCAATGACAGGGTAACAAAGGGAGCTGAATCTTCCCAGGATGAACTGTGGTCCCATCACTGGGGTTGAAGGTGGAAGATGAGCCCGAGCAGCAGGAAATGGGTCCTAAGTTCCATTGTGCCAGTGGTTTCTTGGGCTGCTGTAGTGTCTCTCTCCCACCAGTTGACGATCCAATCACAGGGCCAGAGACGCAGCAGCGCCACCGGGAGTGGTGGCTATTGCTGGGGTTGCATCTGTGAGGAAGGAGTGTCCTCATTGGATGTGAATCCTGAAAGAAAGGGGAGTGAGACTTGGGGAAGCCAGTTCAAGGTAGGCAGGACCCTGGCGATTGGGTTGGTGACAGAAGGGGGGATTTCTTGGTGGACAGATGGCACCATTGCTGCTGGGGAGACACTTCCATGGGCCAAAGGGACTTTGAAAGGGAGGTCACACTCTGGAGCCCAATGGGAGACCACCACTTTCACCCAGCGGTGCCCTCCACACCCCAGGCACTGGCAAAATGCCCACAGGGGTGGGAAGAGGCCCTTAATTAGATATTTCAATGGTTTAATTGGGCTCCTGGCAGTCTGCCACCTTTCCCACTGGAAATCATTGCACATGCCACCCAATCCGCTTCCCACATCATTTTACCAACCTTCTCACCTTCCAGTCCATCATCAAAGAGCTGCTAACATTCAGCTAACGGGCTCCAATCACATCCACATATCGCCCAGGGACATTAATGAGTTAAAATGGTGGAATAGCATGTTGGATAGAAGCTTATTCATTGTTTGTATAAGAACATTATTCACAAGATTATTCAGGCTGTGCTGACACAGGATTTCTGTTCAAATCCAGAGACACTATGGGGATATTAATGATTAGGAGGTGAGTGTGGGAATGGGAGCTGTGAAGAGACATGAGTGCAAACCTGGGAAATGGGGAACAGGATGAGTGTTTCCAACTCTTCGTGATTAGAAAGTTTTTTTTTAAAATACGCTTTGTTCATAAAATATCTAAAAGAATATTACAAAATATTTCCAACTTTTCATAACAGGAAAGTGCAATGATATTCACATTTTCTACATGGGTCATGTTGAACTCTGAGGTGTTTAAACACAGTTGCCTTTACTATATACAGTCAAGAACATGCTTACAGTCCGGGAGCTTCTGTGCAGTGGCCAGCCCCTCAGTGCACCATGGCTGAAAGACCTTACACATTGGCCTTTCCCCATTGGGCCTTTGTGGCAGCTGCCCAAGCTTTAGTGCGTCCTTCAGCATGTAGTCCTGGACCTTGGAATGTGCCAGTCTGCAACACTCAGTCGGGGACAACTCTTTGCACTAGAAGACCAACAAGTTGTGGGCAGACCAAAGAGTGTCTTCCTCCGAGTTGATGTTTGTCTCGGTGTGTGTCCCTGGAAACAGCCGTAGAGCACAGAGTCCTGTGTCACCACGCTGCTTGGGATGAACCTCGACAAAAACCACTGCATCTCTCTCCAGAACTTCTTTGCAAAGGCACATTCCACAAGAAGGTGAACAATGGTCTCGTCCCCACCACAGCCACCTCGAGGGCAATATGTAGAAAGGGTGAGACTCAGAAGGATCTGACTGGGAGGGCCTTTCTCACCACCAGCCAAGCTATATCTTGGTGCTTGTTGGAAAGTTCTGGCACTGAGGCATTCTGCCAAGTGACTTTGATAGTCTGCTCAGGGAACCATCCGACAGGATCCACCATCTCCTTTTCCCACAGGGCCTCTGTCCTAGAGTCCTAATGCGTGCTGACCACTGCCTGATGGACCTGATCAAAGGCGTTTCTCTGCATAAATTTTTCCACGAGGGACAGGTGATACGGCATGGTCCAACTACTTGGAGTGTTCCACAGCAGCATCGCCAGACCCATCCTTTGCAACACCGGGGACAGGTAGAACCTCAAAACACAGTGACAGTAGATGTTTGCGTACCAAGGGTCTACGCACAGCTTGATGCAGCTTCACAAAGGTGGCCATCAGGATTAGGGTGGTGTTGGGCATGTTTTTTTCCATCCTCTGCCCAGAGGCTTGTAAGGGCCAATTCGGAAATGATCCATCGTTGATCTCCAGGTGAAGTAGAAGATGTCTCAAGTACTTGCTGTGGAGCCACACCTGCACCACATACAAAAACACCAAGAGCACCTCACATCTAACGACCAGGGTCTTACCAACAATGGAGAGGGAGCATTGCTCCCATATGCCCAGTTTCAGACTTCCCTTGGAGATGGACAATAGTGAGAGCAACTGAATTTGGGGAGAGCCCAGAATAACAAATGTCCAGAAAACAAGTCAAATGTCAGTTAAAGAGCATTGAAAATACTGACTTGCACAGAAACTGAGAATAGCAGGGCCACACCTGTTAAAGAGCAACAGATCAACTTTGTACACTCAGCTCCTGTTTAATGGCAACAATTTCACAACATGCTCCCAACATCTGGGTAGAGACACCTTCCCTATCTCTAGATTGTGTGCATGTGTGTCTTTCCCTCTCTGTCACTCTCTCTTTCTCGCTCCCCCTCCCCCTCTCTCTCTCTGTATGGTACAGCCTTTCTGTGTTTCTGTCTGTGTATTGCTTCCCCTCTCTCTCACTGTTTCTCGCTCTCTCTCTCTCTGCTTCCATCTCTCTCTGTCTATCTCTCTCTGTTTTCCCCTCTCTCTCCCTCTGTCTCCCTTGGTATAGTGCAGTCTCTCTCTCTCTTTCTCCCTCTGTGTTTCTCTCTCGATGTTCTTTCCCCCTCTCTCTGTCTATCTCTGTTTTTCTCCCTCTCTCCCTTGGTATGGTGCAGTCTCTCTCTCTCTCTCCCTCTCTGTCTGTGTTTGGTACAGCCTCCCTCTCCCTCTGTATTTCTCTCCCTCCCTCTCTGTTTCTCTCTCTATCTCTGTTCCTTCCCTCTCTCTCTGTCTATCTCTGTTTTTCTTTCTCTTTCTCCCTCCCCCTTGGTATGGTGCAGTCTCTCTCTCTCTCTCTGTGTTTGGTACACTCTCCCTCTCTCCCTCTGTTTCTCTGCGGCTCTCTGCGGCCCTCTCTGGCTCTCTGCGGCCCTCTCTGGCTCTCTGCGGCCCTCTCTGGCTCTCTGCGGCCCTCTCTGGCTCTCTGCGGCCCTCTCTGGCTCTCTGCGGCCCTCTCTGGCTCTCTGCGGCCCTCTCTGGCTCTCTGCGGCCCTCTCTGGCTCTCTGCGGCCCTCTCTGGCTCTCTGCGGCCCTCTCTGGCTCTCTGCGGCCCTCTCTGGCTCTCTGCGGCCCTCTCTGGCTCTCTGCGGCCCTCTCTGGCTCTCTGCGGCCCTCTCTGGCTCTCTGCGGCCCTCCCTCCCTCTCTGTGTCTGCTGTGGAACATTGCATTTTCCTGCTGAACTAATTTCCTCTTTTTTAAACGGGTAGCATACAGGAAGACAGAAATCCTTTTAAATTTTTGATGCTGATTTTTGGTAATAAGCAGCCATTCAATGAGAACAATTCTCTCAGGCTGCCTTTGTCTGTTCCTGAATCCCCCTCTCATCTTCTAAAGTTCGAATGAGATGATCTTTGGACCTGACCAGTATTTTCAACTCTGCAACATTTAAAAATCTGATGGATTATGTCCGCATCATTCCCTCACTCTATGTATGTTCATCCACCCTCATTCCCTCACTGTGTGGTTCACTGAGGGATCATTGTATAGTTCACTCCCTCACACACTCACACTGTGTAGTTCACTCTCCCACTCAATGTATTTCATTCTCACTCCCTCACTCTGTGTAGTTCACTCCTTCACTCACTTCCTGATGAAACCAGTTCTGAAGGAAGGAATCCTTTCCTCCCACAGTTCATTTCTTCTGCTCCTGAGCTGCTGTTCCTGAAAGATTTTTTTTATTTTAGGAAATAAAACACCTTTTGATCTGAACTAATATTGCAGAGGGTACTTGGGGGGTTTGCAACATTTGATTTGAATAGTTGTGGGGACGAGTATTTGGGCAATGTTGATGGTTCATTATCTCATCACTCCTTCACAAGAAATCTCTTCCTAACACTTGCACTTCCTTCCTTCACTGGCCAGGATTTTTTCTTGAATCACTGCTCATGTGGAGCTGTTGGTATCTATCGGAGCCTTGCCAGCCTCCCTGATCTGCAGACTGGATCATCCACCAACTTCAGCAGCCACAGGAACTCCTTCAAGGGTGAGAACACAGAGAGCATCAGGAGGTTCGACAGTGTTAGAAGTCAAGGTCTGTGTCTCACCTGTATCATGTCAGCTTCTTTTCCAGGGTGTACAAAACTCCAGTTTAAAGTCTCATGTCAGTTTTAGTTCAAGCTTGTAACATATGGTCCAATTGGGGACAGAATTCCTCAGGATGAAGGTGTAGTGGTAATGTCACTGGACTAGTAATCCAGAGCCCCAGGCTCTGCGGACAAAGGTTCAAATCCCAGCACAGCAGCTGGTGGAATTTAAATTGAATTCATTAATCTGAGATTTCAAACTAGCCTCAGTAATGGTGACCATGAAATTATCATCATTTGTCATAACAACCCATTGGTTCATTGATGCCCTTTAGGGAGGCAAATCTGCCATCCTTACCGGACCTGGTCTACATGTGACTCCAGACCGACAGTAAGGTGGTTGACTCTTAACTGCCCTCCGAGATGGCTCAGCAAGCCTCTCAGTTGTACCAAACCGCTATAGATATCACATGGACTCCACATTTCAAGCCAGCAGTGCCCACATACTGTGAAATAATATAAATGTGACGCTGGCATCATGACCTCCAGGGTTTGCATGATGACTGTGAGGGCATTGATTAGCATGGGTAAGTGAATACCCACCTTCCCCAGGCAGCTGGAGATGGGGGCGCTTGCCTTCTGTCCAGGGGCTGCCCATGCCTTCCTCATTATGTCCTAAATTACTTATCCCATGTGTAAAGGGGTTAATAGGAAGGATTTAAGGAAAAAAATGCGCCCATCTTTGGGCTGATTTCCTGACCTGGACCCTCTGCTACTCACATGTACCCTACTGGAAGCCTAAATGCACAGTTCAGTAAGTATGTCTTAGACCAGGCCCTCAGTCATGCAGGGGAGCAGGAATTCCAATGGAGCGACACTCCATTCTCTGTGCCAGTCCATGCCCATACTCCTGCCTCTCTCTCCACTGACAGAATGCTTTGGGGGCAGGTGGAGATTCTAAAACGCCAAACAGGAAATACTGATGAGGTTTGGGACATGGGACTGAATTTTCCCATGGACACAGGGTTAGAAGTTGTCGGGGAGGGAGTAGAATTAAGGGGAAACTGCATCAGAATGGCTCCCTGACATATTCCCAATTTGAGAGAACACACCTGGGGTGGACTGGGAACCGGATTGCTCAGTGACTGAGGAGTCAGCGTGTGAGCGAGAGGGGTGCGCGCGCCCGGACGCGAGTGAGGTGGGGCGAAGGCTCCACCATCTGCTGTGGTGGGATTCAAACCCAGGTGCCCAAAGCCCTGGATCTCTGAAATACTAGTCCAGTGACAATACCACCACGTCACTACCTTCTGTTAGCCTGTGACTAAACTAAAATATTTGCAAACTTGATGTCACAGGTCAAATTTAATTTCAGAATGGCTCCTGAGTCCTGATCCAGCCATGCTGCTCCTTCCCTTTAAAAAAATACAGGCTATCTTTAGAAAGTTTCAGCTAGCTTTATACAGGACAGGCTCTCTTTGAGGTAAGCCATGCGGCTTAACATTAAGTAGTGCTAGGACTTAACAGTATTGGGACCCTGCTGATGAATGAAGCCAGTGAGCAGCATGGTTGACATTGGCTGCACCCAGAAATCATTAGAATTAGCAGGCAACATGAGGTTGGCATCTTGTTGACTTTGCACTGAATGGGCATGAGGTAATCGTACATCACAAAACCCCCATCAACTTTTGGGAGCTTTTGAATTTATCTCCCACGCCTATGTTTGAATGTTCCTTCAACCTGGTACCCAAGCATCAGGGGAGCAAGGTGTGTCCTGTTTATAAAATATTAGCAAGAACAGAGCTTGGAATGACTTATTTGATGATGCTTCTTATGTAACTGTGCATGTATTGAAGGGTTTGACACAGAGCCAGGTGAAAGACAGAGGTGCAGAAAGCCCGTGTGCAGAAACTTGACAAATCACCATGAGGTTAATCTGATGCACAGCCACGAGGAGGCCAGCAACCTGAACTCTCGACAGCAGGATCACCAAGTGGTGAGTGCCTCGGATTTTTAACATAGAGGTTTAGAGAGGAGTCAGGTGATTTAAAAACTTGTCAACAGATTTAAGAAAGCAAAGAGCATCATTGTGTGAAGATTAGTTGAACCCATTTGGCATTTAACCGTGGAGTGACATTTTTGAAAACAGAAAATGCTGAACGCTGTATAGGTCATTCAGCAACTATTCAGAAAACAGCTGAGTTAATATTTCAGTTGTGATCTCCTCTTGCTCTTCTGGCACTAGAAGAATTCTGGATTTTGTATTTAGTGTCTGTAGCTTTACTCTCCGATTATCCCTTTGATCTCCCATTTGATGTGTTTCTGAACCTTCCTCTCACTCGTCTCCACAGAGACATTCTGAAGCTGTTGTTGCATCTTGTTTTACTGTCCGTCCCTGCTGAATCCATTAAAGATGATGCTTTTTGAGTTCACAGTTGCTGGTGTTTCTCTCAGGAATCCAAGGGCAGTCTCTGAGAGAACAATGTGTAGTTGCTGTGTGGGGCTTGCTAGCTACATTGGCCTTTTCTAGTTCCATGCTTCCTTTTGGTCTTAGGAACCTTTTTTTATTCTTTCCTGGAACGTCAGCATCAGCATTTATTGCCCGTTCCTAACTGCCCTTGAGAAGTTGTTGGTGAGCTGCTTTCTTGAACCGCTGCAGTCCATGTGGTGTAGGTACACCCAAAGTGCTGTTAGGGAGGGAGTTCCAAGATTTTGACCCAGCGACAGTGAAAGAACGATAATGTAGTTCCAAGTCAGGATGGTGAGTGGAGTGGCTTGGAGGGGAACTTGCAGGTGGTGGTGTTCCCATGTATCTGCTGCCCTTGTCCTTCCAGGTGGCAGAGGTCATGGGTTTGGAAGGTGCTGTGTAAGGAGTCATGGTGATTTGCTGCAGTACATCTTATAGATGGTACGCACTGCTGCCACTGTCCGTCGGTAGTGGAGGGAGTGAATGTTTGTGGATGGGTGCCAACCAACCGGGCTGTGTCCTGGATGGTGTTGAGCTTCTTGAGTGTTGTTTGGGCCATATTCATCCAGACAAGTGCAGAGTATTCCATCACATTCCTGACTATGGAACTTTGCTATGAGGGAGAATGATAAAGTGAATGTATAGATAAGCCATTGAATTGTAGCTAATGCTGCTAACTTATGAAGATCACCAATCAGTGCAGACACAGCACCAGCTCACTACTTACTAACCTGGCACTCCAGAGTAAAAAGCTGTGGCTACATTGACAAGCAAAGAGATGGTGCAGTTCCTCCAGTGAAGTTGAATGAGTAGACAAACACATGGCAGATGCAGTATAACGTGGATAAGTGTGAAGTTATCCACTTTGGTAGAAAAAACAGATTGGTAGAGTATTATTTAAATAGTGATAAATTGGGAAATGTTGCTGTACAAAGGGACCTGAATGTCCTTGTACACTAATCACTGAAAATAAGCATGCAGCTGCAGCAAGCAGTTGAGATGGCAAATGGTATGTTGGCCTTCAATGTGAGAGGACTTGAGTACAGGAGCAAGGATGTCTTACTGCAACTGTACAGAGCCTTGGTGAGACCACATCTGGAATATTGTGTGCAGTTTTGGTCTCCTTACCTAAGAAAGGGTTTACTTGCCATAGAGGGAGTGCAGTGAAAGTTCATCAGACTGATTACTGGGATGGCAGGATTGTTGTATGAGGAGAGATTGGGTCGACTAGACCTGTATTCACTGGAGTTTAGAAGAATGAGAGGGGGTTTCATTGAAACATATAAAATTCTGACTGGGCTGGACAGGGATGATGTTTCCTCTGGCTGGGGGGGGTCTAGAACAACGGATCACAGTCTCAGGATACAGGGTGGGCCATTTAGGATTGAGATGAGGAGAAACTTCTTCACTCAGGATGATGAACCTGTGGAATTCTCTACCACAGAAGATTGTGGAGACCAAGTCACTGAACATATTTAAGGAGGAAATAGATAGATTTATGGACTCTAAAGGCATCAGGGGTACGGGGGAAGAGCAGGAGTATGGCATTGAGATACAGAATCAGCCATGATCATGTTTAATGGCGGAGCAGGCTCGAAGGGCCGAATGATCTACTCTTGCTCCTTTTTCTTTGTTTTTCAGTTTTTATGTTTTTTATCAGACTACATCTATATTTTCTGTAACAGTTATGAGTCTTAGATAGGTCCCCACCCCAAAGTCTGTTCCAAAACCACACACTATCCCTTCTCCTGGCAATTGTTTGAAACTAAATCAGGTTGTTCACAATCTTGGTATCCTATTTGATCCTGAGATGAGTTCCCACTACATAAAGCTGTCTATTTCAACCTACATAACATCACCTGACTTCAGCACTGCCCAAGTTCCTCTGTTTGAGAACAGTCCAGTTTCTCCAATCAATCCATGTAACTGAAGTTCCTCATGCCTGGAATCATTCTTGTGAATCTTTCTAATGCCTTCACATCCTTTAGGATTTATCCAAGTTTCTTTAGGTGCAACCCGTCTAGCCTGTACAGGACCCATCTCCCCCAGACCCAGTCCCAATGTTGCAGGAATCCAAAGACCTCCCTTCTGCACCATCTTTCCAGCCATGCTATCTGTCAATCACCTGAAAGCAATTGATTCAAGAGGTGTTAGTTGCTGTAGCATGAAGCTAAACAAGTGAGTGATTCATAGGAAGGTCTATAAAAGAGATAGGCTTTTCAAACCACATGATCAGGAAGGGGTGCATGAGGAGACAGGCAACTACGCCAGAGTGAGTGGCGAATTAGGTTCACGTGGGAATTCGGTGCATGGGGGGAAGAGGTGTGATATACATAGGAATTAGTCTAAGTTAATTGAGTAATTAAATTAAATTAACTAATTAATAAGTAACAATGGCGGGACAGATGCTATGTTGCAGCTGTGGAATGTGGGTGCTTTTGAATGCCAAGGCGATCCACTACAAACACGTCTGCAGGAAGCGTAAGCAGCTTGAGGAATTCCGGATCAGGATTATTGATCTGGAAGCCAAAATGCAGACCAAGTACAACATAAGGGAGGGGGAAAAAATATCTGGATACTTTGTTCCAGAAGACAGTCACACCTCTTAAAATAAGTTCATCTGTTTTGGTCAGAAGTGAGGGACAGGAAGATGTGACCGTGAGCGAGGCAGGTAATGGGACTGAGCAAACACAAGTGGAGGAGCCTCAGATTTTGCCATTGTCAACCAGGTTTGAGGTGCTCACAACCTATGTGGACAAAAGCGATGTCTGCAAGGTGGAAGAGCAGGCTGGCCATTGCACTACGGTACAGGAAGCCATTCAATTTGGGGGTAGCAAACAGGTGGTAGGGGACAGTATAGTGAGGGGGATTGACACTGTTCTATGCAGCAAAGAGTGAGAGTCCAGGTGGCTGTGTTGCTGCCCAGTGCCAGGGTTTGGGACATCTGCTCAGGACTGGAAAGGAACTTGCAGTGGGAGGGGGATGGTCCAGTTGTTGTGGGCCATGTCTGGATTATTACCTGAGCCACATGCAAATTAGCATATAGCAAATAAGATTAGAGAGATGAACGTGTGGCTCAAAGAATGGTGTGGGAGAAGTGGGTTCCGGTTTGTGGGACACTGGCACCTGTACTTGATAACCATGGTTTAGGACAAAATGTATGAGAAGAAATATTGGGTGCTTGTGATAAAGGGACATCAATAATCGTGGATGACTTTAATCTACATATAAACTGGAAAAATCAGATTGGCAGTAGTAGCCTGGCTGAGGAGTTCATTGAATGTTTTGGAGAGAAGTTCTTAGAGCTCTGGAACCAACCAGAGAGCAGGTTATTTTAGACTTGGTATTGTATAATGTGATAGGATTAATTTAATTACCTCAGAATGAAGGCACCCTAGGTAGCAGCGAACACAATGTGATTGAATTTTACATCCAGCTTGAAAAGGAGAAGAGTGGGTCTAAGACTAGTATTTTAAACTTAAATAAGGGCAACTATGTGGGAATGAAAGCTGAGCTAACTGAAGTGAACTAGGATTTTAGGCTAGGGGATAGATCAATAGAGAAGCAGAGGCAGACATTTAAGGGGATATTTCAGAATACGCAGAATAAGTATATTCCTACTATAAAGAAAAACTCTAAAGGCCCCACCACCCTTGGTTAACAAAAAAAAATAGGGAAATCATCAAACTTAAAGAAAAAGCATATAACTGGGAAAAGATGAATGGCAGTTTAGATGATTGGTCAGAATATAAAGAACAGCAGGGAATAACTAAAAGGTCAATCAGGAGAAAGAAATTAGTATGAGAGGAAGCCAGCTAGAAATGTAAAAACAGAGTTTCTGTGGGTATTTAAAAAAGAACGAGTAAGTAAAGTGAGTGTTGGTCCTCTAGAGAGTGACTATGGGGAGTTAATAGTAGATAATAAGGAAATGGCGGATGAAATGAATGAATATTTTGCTTCTGTCTTCACTATAGAGGATACAAAAAGCTTTCCAGTAAAAACTGTAAATCAGGAGGTGGAAGGAGAGGGGAACTTTTTGAAATTACAATCACTAGGGAAGTGGTACTGAGCAAACTGATGGAGCTGCGGGCTGAAAAGTCTCCAGGTCCTGATGGATTTCAGAGGTGGCTAGATTCTGGAAAGGTTTCATCAGACTGGAAAGTAGAAAATATAACCCCTCTATTAAAGAAGAGAGGGAGGCAGAAAACAGGAAATGATAGGCCAGTTAGCTTGCCGTCTTGTCCTGGAGAAGGTGGTTATAGCTGAGCATTTAGAAAAACTCAAGGTAATCAGGAAGAGTCAGCATGGTTTTGTGAAAGGGAAATCATGTTTAACCAATTTATTGGCGTTCTTTAAAGGAGTAACATGTTCCGTGGATAAAGGGGAGCCTGTAGATGTGCTGTACTTGGATTTCCAGAAGACCTTTCATAAAGTGCCACATCAAAGGTTATTGCGGACAATAAAAGCTCATAGTGTAGGGGGTAACATATTAGCATGGATAGAAGACTGGCTGACAGAAAACAGAGTATACATAAATGTGTCTTTTTCTGATTGGTAGAATGTGACAAGTGGTGTCCCGCATGAGTCTGTCCTGGGGAAGCGATGACATGGTAGCTAAATTTGCAAATGTCACAAAGACAGGTAGGAAATTATGTTGTGAAAAGGACATTAGGAGGTTGAAGACATATATAGATAGGTTGAGTGAGTGGGCAAAAATCTCAGTAGGTAGAGTATATTGTAGGAAAATGTGAGGTTGTTCGCCTTGGCAGCAAGAATAAAAAAGCAGAATATTACTTAAACGGAGAAAGACTTCAGAATTCGAAGGTGTAGAGGGATCTAGGTGTTCTAGTGCATGAATCACAAAAAAGTTAGAATGCAGGAACAGCAAGTAATTAAGGCAAATGGAATGCTACCCTTTATTAGGCGAGGAATTGAACATAAAAGTAAGGATGTTATGCTTCAGTTACACAGGGTGTTGGTGAGACCACATCTTGAACACTGTGCACAGTTTTGGTCATCTTATTTAAGGAAGGATGTAAATGCATTTGAGGTGGTTCAGAGGAGGTTTACTAGATTGATACCTGGAATGAGTGGACTGTTTTATAGGGATAGGTTGGACAGACTGGGCTTGTTTCCACTGGAGTTTAGAAGAGTGAGGGGTGACTTGATTGAAGTATACAAGATCCTGAATAGTCTTGACAAGGTGGATGTGGAAAGGAAAGGATGTTTCGTCTTGTGGGTGAGTCCAGAACTAGGGGGCACTTTTAAAATTAGGCGTTGTCTTTTTAGAACAGAGGAGAATTTTTTTCTGAGGGCTGTGCGACTTTGGAATTCTCTTCCTCAGAAGGTGGTGGATTCGGAGTCATTGAATATTTTTAAGGAAGAGCTAGATGGTTCCTTGTTAGGCAAGGGAATCAAAGGTTAATTGGGGCGGAGTGGGGGTAGATGGGAATGTGAAATCCTAAACACAAACCAATTAGCCCTGATCTTCTTGAATGTGGGACAGGCTCGAGGAGCCACATGGCTTACTTCTGCTCCTATTTCGTATGTTCGTATGTCCCTCCATTGTCTCACTCACTGTTTTAAATGATCTTTACAGTTAAGATCATCGCCTATCCTGTTGGGAGTTCTGGAAGTATTTGGGAATTTCCTTCCATCCTTTCCTTGTTGCTATCCTCCTGAAAAGCTTATCTTTCCATTTTCAGTTCCAACAACAATTGCACTTCAAGGTGAAACAGCAATTTACTTGTACTTCTCAATGTAGTATACTGCATTCACTGCTCCCAATATATCAGCTCTACAAAGGGGAGATCAAATGCAGATTAAGTGACTGCTTAACCGAACATTTTAATTTCATTTCTGGTCGCCATCGTTTTAATTCTCCACATTACTCTCATGCTGACCTCTCTGTCCTCAGCTTTCTGCTGCTATAAACTTACCATAGGCTTGAGGAACAGAATTCATCTTTCGAACAGGCATTTTACAGTCTTCTGAGCTCAACACTGAGTTCAACAATTTCGGACTGTAATCTCTGCCCCATTCTGTTTCCTTTTTCTTTGCACATTTCTGTTTTGATCTTGTTTCTCTTTTTTATTTCTTTTGAACAATAGTTGTTCACCATTCTGCCATTGCTTCTACCTCCAGAAACTAAAATTACCCAAATTTACTGAATGACCCCCAAATGAAAATTCTACTTTTGTAGTTTTTACTTCAACATGAATTGAACAAATGCAAATTAAACATGAATTAACAAGCAAATGACACTTTTAAATATAAAATTTCACTTTAAGTAGTTGATATAACAAAGATATGCAAGCATTTCCCTTCAGCATGTATATCATTACATTGCTATACAGTTCCACATATACTGTTCTTTATTCATGCAGGGTAGGTCAGGAATCCTATACGACAACAGCTTTTCCCTCCAAGTTTCACAGGTGTGATCATCATTAGCAAGGAATACTTGTAAACCCCCTCTTCCTACTATCATAACAGTCCTGATGTAGCTTTCCAGAGTCCCTTTTCAACTAACCAACCACATCCCGATTCACAGTTTTGTCACTTCTGGGGGAATAAACCCCAGTTCTTTAGCATCTCCAAGTTATTCACATAGCTTTCCAGGTTTTAAACCTTTGTGGCCAGCTCACACACTACCTCCAAGAGCTCCTGTCTCCTTTCTTGCCAAACACAAAAACTAACACTTGCTGAAAGTGATTTACTTTTCACAAGAATTCCCGTGTTCCTATGTCTCGCTTCACTTTGTGTTCATGTATGGGCTTTCTCCCTCTAGCTCCTCTGCTTTTAGCTCTCCTTTGTGCTTGGCCATGAAGCATCCGCATATTAACCTTCCTGTTGCTACTGCTTCCAGGTCAAGGGTGACCATGTCACATGGACCAGTACATCTTATTATCCAAGAAATTACAATTGATCTCTTTACAATTGATGCAAGCTCTTTAAAGTCCTTATCAAACATTCTTTAAAAACAATTACAGATTCCACAGGCATTTTAAAGGAATTACAAATTTTCCTTACTGTATAGCTTCCAGGTCAAAGATCATCACACTATTCACACCCTTTTCTAGACACATCTCTTAATTCATTATTTGTTCCATTGCTATTTCCTTTGACCTGCACATTTAAATCTTGTCATTTAATCACTCCTGTCTTCTACCCTTTCAGAGACTTTCCCTTCTATTTGTTTCCCAACACCCCCCACCCCACCTTTCACTTAAAATGTATTACATTTATAATTATTT
Organism: Isurus oxyrinchus; assembly: GCA_026770705.1. Classification (NCBI taxonomy): domain Eukaryota; kingdom Metazoa; phylum Chordata; class Chondrichthyes; order Lamniformes; family Lamnidae; genus Isurus; species Isurus oxyrinchus. Next base: position 79,000,006 of record JANJGN010000017.1, read on the forward strand.
CCAGTTCTGTTGAAAGGTCATTGACCTGCTCATTAACTCTGTTTCACTGTTCATAGGTGCTGCTAGAACCCCTGAGTATTTCCAGTATTTTCTGTTTTTATTTTGATATCACTTGGAACATTGCCTGAACTTTCCTGATGTGCATTTCAGGCAGAAGGCCAGCCCAGTGGGAAAGTGAAGGCCCTGCTTAGGAATTCCAGATTAAAAAATCGTCCAGTGCGAGAATCATCCAGCATGTTAAAGAGATCCTGCCCACAGCTTTATAGGTAAAGGATATCGCTATGCTTTGTGTCTTGTGCTGTATTTCCACACAAACTCCTTTTACAGTGTTGCACTTGTCAAGATAGAACATGCGGCAAATGTGTTTGGACCAGTAATCCAGAGCACAGGTTCAAATCCCGCCACAACAGCTGGTAGAATTTAAATTCAGTTAAAATCTGGAATATAAAGCTAGTCTCAGTAATGGTGACCATGAAATTATCAGCAATTGTCATAAAAACCCATGTTTCACTAAAGCCCTTTAGGGAAGGAAATCAGCCACCCTTACCCAGTCTGGTCTACATGTGACTCCAGACCCACAGCTATGTAGTTGATTTTAACTGCCCTCTAAAATGGCCTAACAAGCCACTCAGTTGTATCGAACCATTACAGAAAAGTCAATAAAGAATGAAACCGGACAGACCACCCAGCATCAACCTAGGCACCAAAAATGACAATGGCAAACCCAGCCCTGTCGACCCTGCAAAGTCCTCCTTACTAACATCTGGGGTTTTGTGCCAATATTAAGAGAGCTGTCACACAGACTAGTCAAGCAACAGCCTGACATAGTCACACTCACGGAATCATACCTTACCACCACCATCACCATCCCTGGGTATACAGATGGGAAGGAGACTTCAATGTTGACTCTGGAACCCAGGTCAAACATGGACAAGGAAAGTCCCTGCTGATTACCACCTACTGTCCCCCTCAACTGATGAATCCGTGCCCCTCCATTTTGAACACCACTTGGAGGACGCACTGAGGGTGGCAAGGGTGCAGAATGTACCCTGGGTGGGGGACTTCAATGTCAGTCACCATGAGTGGCTCAGTATCACCACTACTGACTGAGTCCTAATGGATATAGCTGCTAGACTGGGTCTGCAGCAGGTAGTGAGGAAGGCAACAAGAGGGAAAAATATACTTGACCTCATCCTCACCAACCTGCCTGCCGCAGATGTATCTGTCCAAGACAGTATCGGTAGGAGTGACCACCGCACAGTCCTTGCAGAGATGAAGTCCTGCCCTCACATTGAGGATGTCCTCCATCGTGTTGTGTGGCACTACCACCATGCTAAATGGGATAGATTTTTAACAGATTTAGCAGCTCAAAGCTGGGTGCCCATGAGGTGCTCTGGGGCAGTAGCAGAATTATATTCAACAACAATTTGTAACCTTATATTCCCTACCCTACCATTACCATCAAGCTAAGAGATCTACCCTGGTTCAATGAAGAGTACAGGAGGACATGCCAGGAGCAGCATCAGGCATACCTAAAGATGAGGTATCAATCTGGTGAAGCTATAACACAAGACTACTTGCATGCCAAACAGCAAAAGCAGCAAGTGATAGAGCTAAGCGCTCCCACAACCAACAGATCAGATCTAAGCTCTGCAATCCTGCCACATCCAGTCGTGAATGGTGGTGGACAATTAAACACTCACTGGAGGAAGCTCCACAAATATCCCCACCCTCAATGAAGTGGGAACCTAGCACATCAGTGTAAAAGATAAGGCTGAAGCATTTGCTACAATCTTCAGCCAGAAGTACTGAGTGGATGATCCATCTTGGCCTCCTCCGGTGGTCCCCAGCATCACAGATGCCAGTCTTCAGCCAATTCAATTCAGTGCACGTGATAGCAAGACACAGCCAAGGGCACTGGATACTGCAAAGGCTATGGGCCCTGACAATATTCTGGCAATAGTGCTAAGACTTGTGCTCCAGAACTTGCCGTGCCTCTAGCCAAGGTGTTCAGTACAGCCAAAACACTGGCATCTACCCAGCAATATGGACAATTGCCCAGATATGTCCTATACACACAAAGCAGGACAAATCCAACACAGCCAATTACCAGCCTATCTGTTTACTCTTGATCATCAGCAAAGTGATGGAAGGAGTTGTCGACAATGCTATCAAGGAGCACTCGGTCAGCAATAACCTGCTCAATGATGCTCAGTTTGAGTTCCGCCTGGGCCATTCAGCTCCTGACCTTATTACAGCCTTGATCCAAACATGGACAAAAGAGCTGAGCTCCTGAGGTGAGGTGACCGTAATTACCCTCAATGTCAAGACAGCATTTGACTGATTTTGGCATCAAGGAGCCCTAGAAAAACTGGAGTCAATGGGAATCGGGGCGGAAGGGAACACTTCCCTCCATCATAACTTCAAAAGTGGGGATGTTGGCTGATGATTGCACAATATTCACCATTTGCGACTCCTCAAATACTAAAGCAGTCTGTGTCCATGTGCACCAAGACCTGGACAACATTCAGGCTTTGACTGATAAGTGGAAAGTAACACTCATGCCACACAAGTGCTAAGCAATGACGTCTCCAATAAGAGAGAATTCAACCATCTCCCTTTGACATTCAATGGCATTAACATCACTGAATCCCACACTATCAACATCACAAAATCTTTACTGTGCAGAAGGAGGCTATTCAGCTTCTCGAGATTGCACTGGCTCACTGGGCATTCTACCTCATCCCACTCCCCTGCCTTTTCCCCTTAACCTTGCACATTCTTTCTTTTCAGGTAGCAATCCAATTCCCTTTTGAATACCTCAGTTGAACCTGTCTCTCAGAATCACACAGTGCAGAAGAGGCCCTTTGGCCCATCGAGCTGCACCGATATGTGAGAAACAGCTGACCTACCTACCTAATCTCATTTACCAGCACTTGGCCCATAGCCTTGAATATTATGATGTGCCAAGTGCTCATTCAGGTACTTTTTAAAGGATGTGAAGCAACCCACCACCACCACCCTCCCAGACAGCACATTCCAGACCGTCACCACCCTCCGTGTAAAAGGTTTTTCCTCACATACCCCCTAAACATCCTGCCCCTCACCTTGAACTTATGTCCCCTTGTGACTGACCCTTCAACTAAGGGGAACAGCTGCTCCTTGTCCACGCCCCTCATAATCTTGTACACCTCGATCAGGTCGGCCCTCAGTCTTCTCTGCTCCAACAAAAACAACCCAAGTCTATCTAACCCCTCTTCATAACTTAAATGTTTCATCCTAGGCAACATCCTGGTGAAACTCCTCTGCACCCCCTCTAGTGCAATCACATCCTTCCTATAATGTGGCGACCAGAACTGCACACAGTACTCCAGCTATGGCCTCACCAAGGTTCTATACAACTCCAACATGAACTCCTTACTTTTGTAATCTATGCCTCGATTGATAAAGGCAAGTGTCCCATATGCCTTTTTCACCACCCCACTAACATGCCCCTCCACCTACAGAGATCTGCCTCTACCACCCTCAGGAAGTTTGTTCCAGACTCCAACCACCCTCTGGATGAAAACATTTTTTCTCACATCACATTTACTTCTTTTGCCAATTATTTTGAACCTGCATCCTCTAGTTCTTGATGCATCCTTGAGTGGGAACAGTTTCTCACTATTTACTCTGCCCATACCTCTCAGGATCTTGAATACCTCTATCAAGTCTCCTTCAGCCTTCTTTTCTCCAAGGAAAATGGTCCCAATATCTCCAGTCTATCCTCATAGCTACAGTTCTTCATCCCTGGAGTCATTCTTGTGAATCTCCTCTGTACTCTCTCCAATGCTTTCACATCCTTCCTCAAGTATGGTACACAGAACTGGACACAGTACTCCAGATGAGGCCTAATTAATGTCTTATATAAGTTCAACATGATCTCCTTACTCTTGTACTCAATGCCCCTATTAATAAGGCCTGAGATACAGTACGCTTTATTAACTGCTATCAACATGCCCTGCCAACTTCAATGACTTACATTGAGGAATTCTGTTCCTGCACCTCCTTTAGAGTTTCTCCCTTTATTTTACACTGTCTCACCATATTCTTCATGCCAAAATGAATCACCTCTCACTTAGCTACACTGAAATTCATCTGTCACTTGTCTGCCCAATCCACCAACATGTCTCTCCTTTTGAGGTTCAAGACTAACCCTATCACAGTTGACAGCGTTTCCAATCTTTGTATCATCTGCAAATTTTGAAATCATTCCCTGAACACCACAGTCTAGGTCATTAATATATATCAGGAAGAGAAAAACTCAAGGTAATCTGGAAGAATCAGCATGGTTTTGTGAAAGGTAAATCATGTTTAACCAATTTATTGGAGTTTTTTGAAGGAGTAACGTGCTTTACTTGAATTTTAAGGCATTTGATAAGGTGCCATATCAAAGGTTATTGCAGAAAATAAAAGCTCATGGTGTCGGGGGTAACATATTAGCATGGATAGAAGATTGGCTGGCTGGCAGAAAACAGCGTATGCATAAATGGGTCTTTTTCTGATTGGCAGGATATAACAAGTAGTGTTATATGGGAGCTAAATTTGCAGATACACAAAGATAGGTAGGAAAGTATGCTGTGAAGAGGACATGAGAAGGTTGCATATAAATAGGTTGAATGAGCAGGTAGAAATCTGGCAGACGGAATATAATGTGGGAAAAAGTGAAGCTGTTCACTTTGGCAGGAGGAATAAAAAAAGCAGAATATTACTTAAACAGAATGATTGCAGAATTCCGAGGTGCAGAGGGATCTAGGTGTTCTAGTGCATGCGTCACAAAAAGTTAGTATGCAGGTACAGGAAGTAATTAAGAAGGCTAATGGAATGCTACTCTTTATTAGGCAAAGAATTGAACATAAAAGTAGGGATGTTATGCTTCAGTTATACAGGGCATTGGTGAGTCCACATCTTGAATACTGTATGAAGTTTTGGTCTCATTATTTAAGGAAGGTGTAAATGCATTGGAGGTGGTTCAAAGGAGTCTTACTAGATTGATACCTGGAAGGAATGGGCTGTCGTATGAGGAAAGGTTGGACAGACTTGGCTTGTTTCCACAGGAAATTAGAAGAGTGAGGGTGATTTGATTGAAGTATTCAAGATCCTGAATGGTATTGACAAGATTAATGTAGAAAGGATGTTGCCTCTTGTGGGTGAGTCCAGAACTAGGGGGAATTGTTTTAAAATTAGGGGTCACCCTTTTAGGACAGAGATGAGGAGAATTTTTTTTCTGAGCGTTGTGTGACTTCGGAACTCTGCCTCAGAAGGTGGTGGAGACGGGGTCACTGTATATTTTTAAGGCAAAGGTAGATAGATTCTTGTTAGGCAAAGGCTTCAAAGGTTATTGGGGGTAGATAGGAATGTGGAATTTGAAACACAAACAGATCAGCCATGACCTTATTGAATGGCGGAGTAAGCTCGAGGGGCCGAATGGCCTACTTCCACTCCTATTTCTTATGTTATGTTCTTAAAATCCTGGAACTCCCTCCATAGCAGCACTGTACATGTACCTACACCACATGGACTGCAGGGGCTCAAGAAGTCGGCTCACTATCATCTTCTCAAGGGCAATTAGGATGGGCAATAAATGCTGACCTAGCCAATGATGCCCACATCTCATAAAATAATTTTTAAAAAAATTGGGGATTGAGCCATGCACTCTGTTTGGGATGGGAGAAGGTGCAGTGTGTATGTCACAGGGTGGGAGATGGGAAACGCTTGGTGTGTCCACGTGGAGGTGGGGGAGTGACATTGTGTGTGTTGGGGCAGATGTCGAAGCTGGGGTGCAGTATGTATGTCCAGTGAGGTATGGGAGGTGCTGTTTGTGTCCAGGGGTGACGAAGGTGGAGGATATTGTGTCCAGTGGGAGGTGGTGATGGGTGATGCGCTGTGTGTCTCGAGAATGAGGGGGTCTTGCACCATGTTCTGATTTGGGATGGTGAGGGAGATGGATACTGTGTGTGTCATAAGTGATCCCACACAGGGTTAATAACACCACTCAGACATATGTCTGATATTTTCTGACCCCTTTCTCTGGACAGCAAGCAGGGAGAGAAATCTCTTGGCTCTACATTCTGGTGCCCAGTGCCAGACACTATATGCCAGTGACATCCAGTGTTCATTACACCAAAGGTTCTGGGATCAGTGGAAGCTCAGCCACATCCTGTTATCTTGTCAAGTTTCTTCAGTTAATACTGAATACTCCAGGAAATCCACCAGCTCAATCCCAGACTTCAGGGGTAAAAAACAATCAGAGGTAAGGCTCCACTAACTAGCCCCTACATGCTGACAGCCTGAGCTAAACATTGCATACTTGGGCCATGAATTGAACCATGAGATAGAATTGAATTGAAGGAAATTAATATTATTGCAAATAATAGCGCTGGGTAAATTAATGGGACTGAAAGCTGATAAATCCCCAGGGCCTGATAATCTACATCCCAGGGTACTTAAGAAGGTGGCCATGAAAATAGTGGATGCATTGGTTGTCATCTTCCAAAATTCTGTAGATTCTGGAACAGTCCCGGCAGACTGGAGGGTGGCAAATGTAACCCCACTATTTAAAAAAAGAGGGAGGGAGAAAACAGCGAATTAGAGACCAGTTAGCCTAACATCACTAGTAGGGAAAATGCTAAAGTTTATTATAAAGGATGTGATAACAAGACACTTAGAAAATATCAGTGGGATTAGACAAAGTCAACATGGATCTATGAAAGGGAAATACTGGAGATTTTTGAGGACATAATTAGCAGAATAGATAAGGGAGAACCAGTGGATGTGGTGTATTTGGATTTTCAGAAAGCTTTTGATAAAGTCCCACATGTTTAAGAAGGGTAGCAGGGATAATCCAGCAAATTACAGGCCGGTGAGCCTTACGTCAGTAGTAGGGAAATTATTGGAGAAGATTCTTTGTGACAGGATTTACTACCATTTGGAAGCAAATGGACGTATTAGCGAGAGGCAGCATGGTTTTGTGAAGGGGAGGTCGTGTCTCACTAACTTGATCGAGTTTTTCAAGGAAGTGACAAAGATGATGGACAATGGAAGGGCAGTAGATGTTATATACATGGATTTCAGTAAGGCCTTTGACAAGGTCCCTCATGGCAGACTGGTACAGAAGGTAAAGTCGCACGGGATCAGAGGTGAGCTGGCAAGATGGATACAGAATTGGCTTGGTCATAGAAGACAGAGGGTAGCAGTGGAAGGGTGCTTTTCTGAATGGAGAGCTGTGACTAGTGGAGTTCTGCAAGGATCAGTGCTGGGACCTTTGCTGTTTGTAGTATACGTAAATGATTTAGAGGAAAATGTAACTGGGCTAATTAGTAAATTTGCAGATGACACTAAGGTTGGAGGAGTTGCACATAGTGAAGAGCATTGTCAAAGGATACAATGGGATATAGATCGGTTGGAGACTTGGGCTGAGAAATGGCAGGTGGAGTTTAATCCGGGCAAATGCGAGGTAATGCATTTTGGAAGGTCTAATACAGGCAGGAATTATACAATAAGTGGCAGAACCCTTAAATGCATTGATGGGCAGAGAGATCTGGGTGTACAGGTCCACAGGTCACTGAAAGTGGCAACGCAGGTGGATAAGGTAGTCAGGAAGGCATATGGCATGCTTGCCTTCATCTGCAGGGGTATTGAGTATAAAATCTGGGAAGTCATGCTGCAGCTGTATAGAACCTTGGTTAGGCCACACTTGGAATATTGCGTTACTTGAAGGATATGGAGGCATTGGAGAGGGTGCAGAGGAGGTTTACCAGGATGTTGCCTGGTCTGAAGGTTATTAGGTATGAGGAGAAGTTGGAGAAACTCGGATTGTTCTCACTAGAGCGACGGAGATTTAGAGGCGACTTGATAGAAGTTTACAAAATTGAGGGGCATGGACAGAGTAGATAGTCAGAAGCTTTTTCCCAGGGTGGAAGAGTCAATTACTAGGGGACATGGATTTAAGGTGAGAGGAGAAAACTATAGAGGAGATGTGCGGGGCAAGTTTTTTACGCAGAGGGTAGTGAGTGTCTGGAATTCGCTGCCAGAGGAGGTGGTGGAAGCAGGTACGATAGTGGTGTTTAAGAGGCAGCTAGACAAGTACATGAATAGGATGGGAATAGAGGGATATGAACCCCGGAATTGCAAAATGTTTTAGTTGACGGGCAATATGATCGGCGCAGGCTTGGAGGGCCGAAGGGCCTGTTCCTGTGCTGTACTTTTCTTTGTTCTTTGTTCTAACAGGTTAGTGTGTAAAATTAAAGCACATGGGATTAGGGTAATATATTGGCATGGATTGAGAATTGGTTAGCAGACAGGAAACAGAAGGAATAAATGAGCCTTTTTCGGAGTGGCAGGTCATGACTGATGGTGTACCACAGGGATCAGTGTTTGGGCTCCAGCTATTCACTATGCAAGAATGATTTGGATGAGGGAATCAAGTGTAATACTTCCAAATTTGCTGATGACAAAAAACTTGGTGAGGAGGGTGTTAAGAGACTTCAAGACAATTTAGACAGGTTGAGTGAATGGGCAAATACATGGCAGATGCTGTATAATGTGGAGAAGTGTGAAGTTATCCACTTTGGTAGGAAAAACAGAATGGCAGAGTATTATTTAAATGGTGATAGATTGGGAAATGTTGATGTACAAAGGGACCTGGGTGTCCTTGTACACCAATCACTGAAAGCAAGCATGCAGGTACAGCAAGCAGTTCAGAAGGCAAATGATGTGTTGGCCTTCATTGCAAGAGGACTTGAGTACAGGAGCAAGGATGCCTTACTGCAGCTGTACAGGTCCTTGGTGAGACCACACCTGGAGTAGTGTGTGCAGTTTTGATCTCCTTACCTAAGAAAGGATATACTTGTCATAGAGGGAGTGCAGGATACTTGTATGAGCAGAGAATGGGCTGACTAGACCTGTATTCGCAGGAGTTTAGAAGAATGAGAGGGGATCTCATTGAAACATATAAAGTTCTACAGGTCTAGACAGACTGGATGCAGGGATGATGTTTCCTCTGGCTGGGGGTCTAGAACAAGGGGTTACGGTTTCAGGATATGGGGTAAGTCATTTAGGATTGAGATGAAGAGAAACCTCTTCACTCAGAGGGTGGTGAACCTGTGGAATTCTCTACCACAGGAGGCTGTGGAGGCCAAGTCATTGAATATGTTTAAGAATGAAATAAATAGATTTCTGGACCCCAAAGGTGTCAAGGGGTATTGGGAGAGAGTGGGAGTACGGTATTGAGATAGAGAATCAGCCATGATCATATTGAATGGTGGAGCAGGCTCAAAGGGCTGAATGACCTACTCCTGCTTCTATTTTCTATGTTTCTATTGATTGGAACCACAGAGGAGTCATTTTTAAATAATCTGTTTCCACCTTTAGACCAGAAGATGGAAGAGGCAATATTCTGAAGAAGGAGGCAAACTCTGCCAGTGCATGGGGGCTCAACAGGAAAAGTGACTGGGACCATTCTCCCTGACTCATCAAGGAAACTCAGTAAAGTAAGCCTCATCTCTCAGTTGCCATCAACGTCATAACATAGTTTGCAACACAGGAAGAGGCCCATCAGCTGCATGCCGACTCCCTGCGGAACGATCCAGTCAATCCCACACTCCCGCTCGATCATCCTCTCCGCTTCCACCATCCTCGTAGGCAGCAAATTCCAGGTCATTACCACTCGCTGCATAAAACAGTTCTTCCTCATTTCCCCCTGCATCCATGCCCAAAGCCTTGAATCTGTGTCTAATAGTCCTTGTGCATCAGCTAATGGGATCTGTTTATCATTGCCCACCTTCCCTCATTTGTTCATTCTTCCCAGAAGATTAACTGCCATGGATCTCTATCTCTGTCTGTTCTATGTTGCCCTTACACATTCCTCGTAGGTCCATTTACACTTTACATTCTAAACTTCCCCCATGTTTACATCAAAGCCTTCACATCAGTTGCCTTTAATCCAATTAAGTCACACAAATACACATACACAGACAGACACAGATACCACTATTTTACAATAAATTCCAATTAGATCTTTCTGACACCCCTTGAAATTCAATGGCATTACCAATACTATCAACATCCTGGGGGTTACCGTTGACTGGAAACTGAACTGGATGAGCCATGGAAATACTATGGCTACAAAAGCAGGTCAGAGGCTAGGAATCCTGCAGTGAGTAACTCATCTCCTGACTCCTCAAAGCCTGTCCACCATCTACAAGGCACAAGTCAGGAGTGTGATGGAATACTTGCCTGGGTGAGTGCACCTCCCACAACACTCAAGAAGCTTGACACCGTCCAGGACAAAGCAGCCCACTTGATTGGCACCACATCCACAAACATTCACTCCCTCCACCAATGACGCACAGTTGCAGCAGTGTGTACCATCTACAAGATGCACTGCAGGAGCTTACCAAGACTTCTTAGACAGCACCTTCCAAACTCACGACCACTACCATCTAGAAGGACAAGGCAGCAGATGCATAACAATTCCCCATCCAAGCCACGCACTATCCTGATATGAAAATATATCGCCATTCCTTCACTATTTCTGGGTCAAAATCCTGGAGCTTCCCTTCTTACAGCTCTGTGGGTGTACCTACACCACATGGACTGCAGCGGTTCAAAAAGCCAGCTCACCACCACCTTCTCAAGGGCAACTAGGATGGGCAGTACATCCTGGCCAAGCCAGCGAAGCCCACACCCCATGAATGAATGAAGAAAGTGCTTATTGATTTTCTCTCAGATTATTGTTTCCAAAACCTTAATGACTGATGTTAGGCTAACTGGCCTGTAATTGCTGGGACTCTCCTTACACACTTTTGAACAACACTCTCCAATCCTCTGACACTCTCCCTGTGTCTAGGGAAGATTGGATGATTATAGCAAACTGGTTGCATTATCTCCACCCACACTTCCATCATCAATCTGGCATGCATGCCATTGGCACTAGGTGACTTATTAACCCTAAGCATATCCAGCCTTTCCAGTACCACCTTCCTCTCAATTTTCACCCTATCCATTGCTTCTACTATTTCGCTTCTACAGATAATTTATCAGCATCCTCCTCCTGTGTGAACACTGTACAAAGTACTCAGTATTCTGGACCTGCCTTGATCCTCTGAGCATATATCACCCTTTTTGTCTCTAGTAGGACCCATCCCACCTCACTACCCGCTTACTATTTACATGACAGTAGAAGATGTTAGGTTACCTTTATGTTAACGGTTATTCTAGCCTCATCTTGCCAGTCTTGTTTTCCTCTGCACTCCCCTCTCACCCATTGTATTTCAACTGGTTCTCACTTGAGGAATTCACCCAACATGTGAATAACACCCTCCAAATTTGTTTTATCCTACTGCACAACTTGCCCGTCATCCAAGGAAGCCTATTTTATGTTCCCATAACTTACACTCTAACCTGTACCTGAAGCATCTCATCCTTAACAGTCACCCATTGTTCAGTTTTAATTATTCCTGTCAGGCTCCAGATCTATTTTCCCCTGGTTAGATCCCTTCTTATCGTATTCACGTTCGCTCCCTCCCTCTCGGTCCTCGCCCTCGCCCCCACCTCTCTCGGACTCGCCCTCGCCCCGCCCTGCCCCCCCCCCCCCCCCCCTCTCGGACTCGCACTCCCCCACCACCACCCCCCACCCCCCCCCGGACTCTTTTTATCCTCTCGCCGCTCTCGAGTGTATCGATTATTTTGGGGACAAGATGGACCAAACTGCCCAAGCCCTCACCTCCTACCTTCTCTTTCCAAAACATCGTTGATTTGCTAATTGACCCCATTTACACTGATCCCATCAATGCCCACCCTCATCATCTACTTCGTAGCCTGATTCAACTTTGTGCAAGGTCCTCTTCACACCCCTTCCCATTTCTACCTGTAGCTCCAGGTCTTCAAACCTTTGACTCCATTGAACTGTTAGCTTCATTAGCATTGTTGATTCCCTTCATAATCTTGGAAAGGGTCTAGTAGCTCAACAAAGAAATGAGATGGTCTTTGATCTAATCTGTGGAGTGATTTAAATGAAACAGCCAAAGGAGCTTGGCAGGGTGAGGAGATTGCTGTAGGCCTCTGGAGAGCACCATCCTGTTTGACTTCCATAGTATTTTCCAGAGCTACACTGAAGTGAAGTCCGAGTGACTTCCTCCTGACATCAGCGCAGAATTTGAGCGAGTGTGGTGTCTCCCACAACTATCTTCCTTTGTGCTAGGTATGACTCCAACCAGTGGAGAGTTTTCCCCAATTCCTATTGACTCCAGTTTTAATGAGTTCCCCACTTTAATAAAATCTTGATAAGCTGAGATCTTCAATTAAACACTTAAGATGGCAGAAAACAATTCAATTTGTAAACTTAATTACATTACCGTCAAATTTGTCATTGTAGTTATTGTAGTAACTGAAGCTATAGCCTCTTCTGCTGTCTATCTGGTGGTCATGTGATGTTCTTGAAGGCTCCAACCAATGAGCCCTAAGCATGGGCAATCTGGGGAGGTGGGGCTTCCTGACGAGAGTCCTGATTGAGCATGTAGCATTTGAAAAGCTCTTTGTAACATAGGTTCTGTTTCTTGTTGAAACCTGTCCACTCCAAGTCATTACATTTGGCGACGAGGGTAAAATATCTCCAACACTGCACTTCGCCCTGTTACCATTAGTACATTGAATCAGAAGAAAAAGAAAAGACTATTCACCAGTCAGGCTACTCTTCAGCAGAATCAGTCCTTACAATGTGACTATGGAAGACTGGAGCCAGGATGTAGAGCGCCATTGTTTTTTTATTTTGTAGTGAATGAAATTACCGCGGAGGAGAAGCAGAAAGCAATCCTTTTGAGAGTATGTGGGAGTAAGACAAACAATCTCATCCACAACTCTTTCTCCGGTACATCGATGATCACTTTGGTGCTGCTTCTTGCACTCGTCGGGACTTGGAAAAATTTATTAATTTTGCTTCCAATCTCCACCCCTCCATTATTTTCATGTGGTCCATCTCTGACACTTCCCTTCCCTTCCTTGACCTCGCTGTCTCAATATCTGGTGATAGACTGTCCACCAATATCCATTACAAGCCTACCGACTCCCACAGCTACCTCGACTACAGCTCCTCACACTCCGCTTCCTGTAAGGACTCCATCCCATTCTCTTAGTTCCTTCGCCTCTGTCACATCTGTTCCGATGATGCTACCTTCAAAAACAGTTCCTCTGACATGTCCTCCTTCTTCCTTAACCAAGGTTTTCCATCCACGGTCGTTGACAGGGCCCTCAACCGTGTCCGGCCCATCTCCCGCACATCCGCCCTCACACCTTCTCCTCCCTCCCAGAAACATAATAGGGTCCCCCTTGTCCTCACTTATCATCCCACCAGCCTCCGCATTCAAAGGATCATCCTCTGCCATTTCCGCCAACTCCAGCATGATGCCACCACCAAACACATCTTCCCTTCACCTCCCTGGCGGCATTCTGTAGGGATCGTTCCCTCCAGGACACCCTGATCCACTCCTCCATCACCCCCTACTCCTCAACCCCCACCTATGGCACCTCCCCATGCCCACACAACAGATGCAACACCTGCCCCTTCACTTCCTCTTTCCTCACCGTCCAAGGGCCCAAACACTCCTTTCAAGCGAAGCAGCATTTCACTTGCATTTCCCCCGACTTAGTCTACTGCATTCGTTGCTCCCAATGTGGTCTCCTCTACATTGGAGAGACCAAACGTAAACTGGGCGACTGCTTTGCAGAACACATGTGGTCTGTCGCAAGAATGATCCAAACTTCCCTGTCGCTTGCCATTTTAACACTCCACCCTGTTCTCTTGCCCACATATCTATTCTTGGCTTGCTGCATTGTTCCAGTGAAGCCCAACGCAAATTGGAGGAACAGCACCTCATCTTCCGACTAGGCACTTTACAGCCTTCCGGACTGAATATTGAATTCAACAACGTTAGATCTTGACCTCCCTCCTCCATCCCCACCCCCTTCCTTTTGTTTTTTCCAATAATTTATATAGATTTTTCTTTTCCCACCTATTTCCATTATTTTTAAATCTTTTATGTCCCCCCACCCCCACTAGAGCTATACCTTGAGTGCCCTATCATCCATTCTTAATTAGCACATTCATTTAGATAATATCACCAACTTCAACATCTCTGTGTTCTTTTGTCTGTGACATCTTTTGATTATCTGCTCCTATCACTGCTTGCTTGTCCCTACAACCACACCACCCCCCCACTTCCACACCCACCACCCCCCACACCCACCAACACTCCCCCCCTCTCCTTGGATTCACCCAGTTCTGCTGAAGGGTCATGAGGACTCGAAACGTCAACTCTTTTCTTCTCCGCCGATGCTGCCAGACATGCTGAGTTTCTCCAGGTAATTCTGTTTTTGTTTTGAATTTTCAGCATCCTCAGTTTTTTGTTTTTAATCTCATCCACAGCCTGACGGCTCCGAGCGTGCCCAATTCTAAGTCCTTCAATGAATTAGTGGACCTCGTGAAAATGCTTTTCCAGCTGAAGCCTCTGTAATAATGCAGCATTTTCAATTTAATTCCAGAGTTAGGGCCCTGGGATAGTCCATCACAACCTATGTAGTGAAGCTAAAGCAGTTGACAGAACACTGTGACTTCAGGGACACATTAAATGATTTGCTGTGGGACTGATTAGTTTGTGCAGTTCAGGACGCACCATTTATTCGCTGAGGTCAACATCGATTTTAAGTGCACCCTAGAAATCTCCCTCTCCATGGATAGTGCTGTGAGAGACTCACAGGCTTTACAGCACATATAACATGGCGCCATTCTTCATGTGGGTCAGGAACCTACCGCCGGGCGTAGTGTGAAAATCAGAGACACAGCATCGAAGCGAGAGGCAATGTCCACTGTTAGAAACATGAAAAGTCTGAGTACAAACATTTCAGCAGCGGCTCCAGGGTTAATTTGTTACAGATGTCGGGGTGACCACAGAGCGGGTACCTGGGAATTTAAGGAGGCAGAATGCAGTTACTGCCATAAACAATGTCACGTGGTGAGGCAATGCTGGGAAAAACTGAAGCAGCTACAAAGCAGCAAATGAACATGATTGAATTAAAGAATACAGCTGAGACAAGCTGCCGACACCAACATTTATTTCCTCTATAATGTAACTACTTTGAAAACCAAACCTTTCATTATCACAATCCAAGTTAATGGGAAGCCACTAATAATGGAGGTGGATACAGAGCCTCAACTACAGTGGTGGGAAAGCACACATTTAAATGTCATAATGAAGGTAGACAGCCAAAAAACCTGGAGCCCAACAACCTCTAAATTAAATTCAGGTAAAGGGCATCGCCACAGTGCTAGTGTATTATAGGCAACAGACAGCCCAGCTGCCCGTGATAATAGTGACAGGAGAAGGATCCAGTCTTTTAGGCCGAGACTAGTTACAGAAGATCAAGCTTGACTGGTCTGAGATATTTCACCTGAAAACAGGAGGAGTTCCTGAGTTGCTAAGGAAATACGACATGGTATTCGGGATGAATTAGGGAAGTTAAAAGGCCTGCAAGCCAAGGTGTATGTGGATCCTCACATGACACCCTGTTTCTTTAAGGTCAGGCCTGTGCCTTGTGTTGAAGGAGATGGTGGATGCAGAACTGTACCAGTTAGAACAGCTGGGAATCACCCAACCTGTCCAGTTCTCAGAATGGGCAGCATCCATAGTTCCAGTGGTTAAGCCTGACCAAACCACATACATTTGTGGGGACTATAAATTTGCTGTAAACAAGGCAGAAAAACTAGTCAAGTACCACTTTCCAAGGATAGGTGACTTATATGCAATGCTGGCTGGAGGCAAACCCTATGCAAAATTGGATATGAGCCATGCTTACTCACAATTAGAGCTGGATAACACATCTAGAGGATACGTGACTAACACAAACAAAGGTCTTTATCAATATATTCGCCTACCCTTTGGAGTATTATCTGCATGTGCAATCTTCCAGAGAATAATGGAGAGTCTTGACCAAGGATTTCCCTGACTGGTAGTTTACCTGGATGATGTTCTGATCACAGGGTCAACCGAGACTGAACACTTGGCCAACCTGGAGGAGGCACTAAGAATCTTCATGGAAGCCGGTGTACAATTAAAGAAAGAGAAACATACATTTATCAGTGATATTCAGGGTGAAGAAATTCCACTAGTATCAACATGGATGACATTTCACCATTGTGTCAGATCATAAACCATCAATGGGTTTATTCAGTGAGGATAAGGCCATTCCACCAGTAGCATCAGCAAGAATACAACATTGGGCTCTGATATTATCTGCATATCAGTATACTTTTATGTACTAGATAAATGTTTTTGTTTTTACTTTTATGTACTGTTCAGGCTTATACATTGCAAATACACTCAGTCGTCTCTCATTATCAGATAGCATTGTAAATACTCCTTTCCACAAGTAGTAGTGCAATTACTGAATTTCTTGGACACACCTGTGTGTGTAAAACAAATTAGAAATTGGAAGAACAGAGATCCAATGTTGTCGAAAGTCAGGCGTTGTTTTGCAAAAATGGTCAAGTTTGCCTATATCTGAAGATTTGAGACCATTCCATGCCAGAAACAGAGTTAAGCTGTCAAGATGGAATTTTGTTGTGGGGTTCAAGAGTTGTTGTCCCATCACATGGTAGAAAACCACTCTTGACAGAGCTTCACAGTGCACATCCAGGTATATCAAAGATGAAAATGCTTGCATGAAGCTATATCAGGTGGCCAGACATTGATAGTGACATTGAAAGCATGGTCAAGCACTGTCTCCATTGTCAGCAACAACAGAAGTTGCCTGTTTCAGCTCCCTTGCATCTGTGGGAGTGGCCTGGTGGACCCTGGGTTAGACTACATATTGATTATGTAGGTCCATTCTTAGGTACCATGTTTTTGTTGATTGATTGTAGATGCACATTCTAAATGGATGAATGTTTATGAAGTCAAATCACCAACATTGAACACAACTATCAAGAAGCTGCATCATTGTTTTAGCATACATGGTCTACCAGAAGTCATTGTTTCTGATAACAGTGCAGCCTTTATCAGTACAGAGTTTCAGAGATTCATGAATCTGAATGGAATCAGACATATTAAAACAACCCAAAACAAAAACAGAATTACCTGGAAAAACTCGGCGGAGAAGAAAAGACGTTTCGAGTCCTCATGACCCTTCAACAGAACTGTTTTATTTTTATATTAAAACAACCCCTTATCATCCCTTATCAAATGGTGTAGCCAAGAGAGCTGTAGAGATTTGTCTGGTATGAAGGTGCTCTAGAAACTTAACTTTTCCACTTTCTCTTCTCAGTTATTGTACAATGCCGCATTCGCCTACAGGTTCAATACCATCTGAATTATTGATGAAATGCTGCCTACGTACATGGATAAGTCTGGTGTTTCCAAATTTAAAGGGGAATGTAGAGCAGAATCAGAATAATGAAAAATTGAACCACGATAGATACAGCAAAGCTTGCTCAGTGTGGGCGACATGATATTTGTGTGAAATTTCGGAAGTGGATCTCATTGGGTTCCTGGAACCATTGTCTCAGAGACTGGTCCATTATCTTTCCAAGAACAAGTGGAAGACAGAATCGTCCATAACACGTTGATCATATTCGTAATAAAGAAGCATTGCAACAACCAACTATTCAGCCTATGAGCCCAGAACTGCCACTTTCTAATGATGTGTCTCATGCTGCAGTATCTGACCATGTCAATCCTGTTGAGGAACCTCAAATAATAGAGCTTTGCTGCTGTAGCCGTATAAGGAGAACACATCAGAGACTTGATCATTAATCACCTGAAGTTGTGTACACATATATGTTGTTCAATATTCAAATGTTTCCCTGTAAATAAAAAAATGTAAAAAAACTAATGGGAGAAGAAACGTAGTAACTGAAGGTATAGCCTCTCCTATCTAACAGGGGTCACGTGATGTTCATGGAGGGTCCGACCAATGAGCCCTAAGCGTGGGCAATCCAGGGGATGGGACTTCCTGACGAGTCCTGACCGAGCATGTAGCATCTGAAAAGCTCTCTGTAATAAAGTTTTCCTGTTTCTTATTGAAACCTGTCTGCTCCATTGAGTCACTACAGTAATTTTTAATTATTTTGTTTAAACTCATATCTTGGATAATAGGAATCTCAATTAAGAAGAAAAACATGTCAAAAATGTTTAACTAAAAGCTTTGAGTGACTTGAATGGTTCATCAAGAAGACAAATGTTAACACAGGGTGGGATTCCGCTGTTATAATTGTTGATAAGTTTCAACATTAATTATTGACAGGAAAAGCATAAGTCTAAATGGTGACACAGGAATGCATGTCATATGCAAGATATTCAGTAAGCACAGCTAATCTGTTGTGTTATTTGTTTCTGTCTCCCTTGCTGGGCTTTATATGTGGAAGTGTTTAATCAAGGTCACAATGTGGAGCTGGCTGCTCAACTGCTCGTGTCTTGATCACTCCACTTGAATATTGGTGTCAGATGGAATTGACTTGCCAAATCACTATCAAATGACTCCAGTGAATTTGATATAAATGTAAGCAAAGCTGTTTCTGCTGATCTCACATTTTCTCCTTTTTCTTTCAGATTATACTGGCCAAGGAACTGATAACACCCAACAATGCGTGACTGGCTGATCCAATGGAGAGGCAGCCTCTGGGACACCACTATGAACTTACCACAGTTGGCATTATCACACGGGTGCTTTGTTATATCATCCAGCTGTCTCTGGAACCTTATTTTCATTGCAGTCCAGCCCAGTTTGTTAGATGGCAGCTCAACAATGCTGGGGACTGTGTTTGTTAGCCCTTTTCTGTAATTACACAAGATAACTCGACAGTCTATTCGATACTATCAACTAACTGACATGGATCAGACTTCATGTTATTCCAACAGGAGCATCCAAATATTTGTTTTATCTCCTTTGTTTTTTTTCCAATTCTTTTGTTTGACTCCCGTTTCCATCACAAATACTCATATCGACCTTGGAAAAATGTATGGAATTTCTGATAAGCTAGCGTTCCACTAACATTTGAACAGCAAACTTTTACAGATTGTTGACTTTACTAGAACTTTAGCCCCTTCACCAGAGATTCAACTTTTCCATCAGATGACTTATTTAAACTATCACCACCGCCAAGCCCAACCTCCAACCCTGGAGGCAATGGTGCTTGCTGGAGAATTGTTCCACAAGTCTAACCCCCATCCAGCTCTGTCATCAGAAATGGCTGCTCGACAAGTCGAGGTTGTTTTGAGTGACCCCAAGCACACATAAGGTGCCTGATAATCCCCTCCTGAGCCTGGGAGCTCAATCTGTTGCCTCAACTGAGGCAGGTTCTCAGGTTCCAAGTATGTGACGATTCTGAATATATCGACTCCTATTCCTGGAATTTTTGGAGGGCTGTCTGTGGAAATCAGCAGAGCCCCAAGGGAAATACTGTGAAGAGCCATAATCATTCCAGCCAATACTCAAACCTCCCACTGAAATTAAGACAAGAACACCACAGAAACGCAGACTGACCAACAATATTTGACAAGGGGCAGCAAAAAATACACTGTGCCTAAACACAAATGTTTTAACTGATCTGTGAACTAAACAGGCCACCTTCTTAAGAAAATTTTAAGAAGCTGTTTTGCTTTTGAATAATGTGAATACTGCATAAAGCTTTAACACTCCATTATATTTCATATATAGATCAATTTATCAGATCATTCTAATTGTGAAGCTATAACTGTGTAATTATACATGCAGTAGGTAACATATTTCTATATATTATGACTCAACAAATTGTTATGAAATGACTATGGGTACTAATAAAAGGCAAATATGAACAAGTTAAACATTCAAACTATAATGTGAAGTTATTCAAGCATGAGGAGTTCCAGCACCAGGGTGAATTGAATTTAGGACAGTACTGAACCATTCCTACTGACCCACTCCTACTGATATACTACAAACAAACATACGAACAAGGAGCTGTAGGCCATTCAGCCCCTCAAGCCTGCTCCGCCATTTAATAAGATTGTGGCTGATCTAATAATAACCTGAGATCTGCATCCCACCTACCCCCGATAACCTATCAACCCCTTGCTTACCAAAACCCATCCACCTCTGCCTTAAAAATGTTCCAAGACTGCTTCCACCACCTTTTCAGGAAGAGCTCCAAAGACTCATGACTCTCTGAAAAAATTTCACCTCATCTCCATTTTAAATGGGTGACCCCTTATTTTGAAACAGTGAGCCCTAGTTCTAGATTCTCCCACAAGAGGAAACAACCTCTTCACATCCAGCCTTAAATGACTCCTCAGGATCTTATTTGTTTCAATTAAGTTGCCTCTTACTCTTCTAAACACCAGTGGATGTAAGCCTAACCTGTCCAACCTTTCCTCATAAGACAACCCGCCCATTCCAGGTAGTAGTCTAGTAAACCTTCTCTGAATTCCTTCTGACGTATTACATCCTTCCTTAAATAAGGTGACCAATACTGTATGTGTTCTCACTATGTGGCCCTGAATAACTGAAGCATAACCTCTCTACTTTGTATTCAATCTCCTTCACAATAAATGATAACATTCTATTAGCTTTCCTAATTACTTGCTGTACCTGCACACTGGCCTTTTGTGATTCATGTACTATAACACCCAGATCCCTCTACATTTCAGAGCCCTGCAATCTCTCACCATTTAGATAATATGCTTCTCATTTATTCTTCCTGCCAAAATGGACATTTTCACATTTTCCCACATTATTCTCCATTTGCCAGATCTTTGCCAACTCACTTAACCTATCTATATCTATATCTGTTTGTAGCCTCACACCCACTGACCCACTCCCACTGACCCACTCCCACTGACCCACTTCCACCGACCCACTCCTTACTTTGCTGAAGCTCACATCTGGTACTCTATCACCCGTTAAACTCTACTCTCGTTCAGAAAGAGAGAGTCTGGGTGAAGGAAAATATGACAGAGAGAGCAGGAAACATTCAGCTCAGGGACAAACACTGGGCAAGGAAAAGCAAGAATTAAACCATAACAAGGAAATATTACACAGACAATGCTGGAGATTACAGTGGTAATGGGAGGGTTACAAATGAGGGTGGTTTACAGTGGGGAGGGGTAATGGAGGGTTACAATAGGGGGGTTACAGTGGGCGTGATAATTGGGGGCGGGGGGTGGGGTTTGAATGGGGGGTTACTGTTTTGGCTGGAGGTGGTTACAGCTTTCATGTTGCCATACTGTCACCTGTAACTGAAGTATGATTTTCCACTTGATAGTGTCTTTGAACTCTTTCTTCTTGTCAGTTCTAATTCATGTTGTTGATTTCCTAAAGGCCCTTCAAGTGTGACACAGGAGTTGGTATTGGAGGAGGTTGAGGAGTCCTCTGACAGCACTGTCACATGGCTGAGGTGTGCCCTCCACTTGTTCAGACACACACTCCTCAGTGGGGCCTCCAAGGCAGGTACTATAGTATCACATAGTGAGTCACACATCATGTGAGCAGCAGCAGCTTCTGGAGCCAGAGGGAGCACTGGAGAATACCTGTTGGAGGGCGCAGGACACTCCAAGATCTGCTCAGCTGGGAGCAGATGCTGAGCCTCAGGGATCATCCACAAAAAGGGAACTTGTGGTACAGCAACTTGTGGAAATATGTGAGTTTCTGTCAGCATTTCCTGAGGCGCTGCATATGATTGGAGAGAGATTGGAGGAGTGTCCGCCTGTGTTGAGCATCAGACAAGACAGGTAATCGAATGGATGCTGACCCTCACTCAGTCTGCCAGTTTAAACAGGTTGGAGGAAAGCCTCACCCTGACCATTCAGCATTCAAGTGAAATGCAGCAAAGTGCTCTCTATCTCTTGGCTGGCATAGAATTGCGAGTAGGTCATGAGAGGGCAATCCAGTCAGTCCCATTCCCCCAATCGATCCCTGTAGCCCTGCAATTTTATTTCCTTCAAGTGTCAATCCAATTAGCTTTTGAAGTCATTAATCATCTCTGCTTCCACCACCCGAGTTCCAGGAAATGTCTGTTAATATGTCCATTTTATTGTAATTGTTACGCTTCAGAATCTTTAGTTCAAGTCTCCATTGTCCAGTCATCGACTTGTCATCTCTTGTCTGTCAATTTGCCAATCAAATTTGAGGTAAATGGCATGACAGGAGTAGAAGATGTGCAGTGGATGTCAGTGAATTGGAAAGGTTACCGGCTGTGGTGGGTGGGGGGGGGGGGGGGAATGCGACAGTGGGGTGGGTCATCATTGGTGTGTTTCACAGCCCCTGGCTAGCTCATGACTCACTCAACAATCACTCTCTTTCTCCTGTGGCTTCTGCTGTACCGTTCCTGGGTGTCAGTGGTTAGGGCTCCTCACATGTGTCATTAACAATGTCTTTGAAAGTTTCCCATTGTCTCCAATGAGCCAACTCCTGGGTCAACTTGGAGCTGGGAAGATCTGAGGTATTTTTGACTAGTGCAAAACAAAGTCATCATGGCAGCCTCAGGAAATCCTGCACAGACATACACTAATATTTTCCAATGGTTTACATTAGGCTTGTCCAACCCACAGCCTCCAAAGACATTCCATGTGACCTCGAAGCCACTGTTCAAAATTCCGGTAAGGTAGGTAAGTGAAGTTGAAGATTCAGCAAGGATGTGCTCCCCCAATCACAGGCCATACCTCACCTGCATTTGCTGCTGATAGGTTCACAAATGGTGGTGAGTATGTTGGGGACAAGCAGGTTTTCAGGGTTGGGGGAGAGAGTCAGTGGGGCCTCGGGGGAAGGAGAGACTGTAGGTCCCAGCAGTGAGACACTGCAGAACACAGGGACGGGGGTGGTGGAAAAGGATGGCTGGTGTTTGCGTGAGAGTGTAAGTGAGAGAGTGTGTGTGAGAGAGAGAGAGATTGCATCAGAGAGAGAGAGTGTGCGTGAGAGAGAGAGGGAGAGAGAGAGAGAATGTGCTTGAGAGAAAGAGTGCGTCAGAGAGAGAGAGTGTGTGGATCAGAGAGAGTGTGCATGAGAAAGAGAGAGAGAGACAGAGAGTGCATGAGAGAGAGAGAGTGAGTGAGTGTGCTTGTGAGAGAGAGCGTGAAAGAGAGTGTGTAACAGAGTGTGCATGAGCAAAAGAGTGTGAGTGATAGAGAGAGTGTGCGTGAGAGAGATAGAGAGATACTATGCGTGAGAGAGTGCGTGAGAGTGCTCGTGAGAGAGAGAGAGAGAGACGGTGCGTAAGAGAGAGAGAGAATGTGCGTGAGAGAGAGAGAAAATGTGCGTGAGAGAGAGAGAGTGAGAAAGTGTGTGAGAGAGAGTGAGAGTGCATGAGAGAGAGTGCATGAGAGAGAGATAGAGTGCGTGAGAGAGAGAGTGCATGAGAGAGAGAGAGTGCGTGAGAGAGAGAGTGTGCATGACAGGGAGAGTGTGAGAGAGTGCGTGAGAGAGAGAGAGTGTATTGAGAGAGTGTGCATGAGAAAGAGAGATTGTGCGTGAGAGAGAGAGTGTGTGTGAGAAAGAGAGAGTGTGCGTGAGAAAGAGAGAGAGTGTGTCCGTGAGAGAGATAGAGTATGTGTGTGCGTGAGAGAGAGAGTGTGCATGAGAGAGAGAGAGACTGTGCATGAGAGAGAGTGTGTACGTGAGAGAGAGTGTTTGTGAGAGAGAGAGAGAGACTGTGCGTGAGAGAGAGAGAGAATGAGCGTGAGAGAGAGAATGTGTGTGAGAGAGAGAATGTGCATGAGAGAGAGAGAGAAAATGTGCATGAGAGAGTGAGAGAGTGTGTGAGAGAGAGAGTGTGCATGACAGAGAGAGTGTGAGAGAGTGTGCGTGAGAGGGAGAGAAAGAAAAAGTGTGCGTGACAGAGAGAAAGAGAGTGCGCATGACAGAGAGAAAGAGTGCGTGTGACAGAGAGAGAGAGAGACTGTGCGTGAGAGAGAGAGTGTGTGTGACAGAGAGAGAATGGGCGTGAGAGAGAGAGAAAGAGTGCCTGAGAGAGAGAGTGCGTGAGACAGAGAGAGAGAGTGCATGAGAGAGAGATAGAGAGAATGCGTGAGACAGAGAGAGAAAGTGCCAGAGAAAGAGTGTGCGTGACAGAGAGAGCGAGAGAGAGAGAGAGAGAGAGTGTGTGTAACAGAGAGTGTGCGAGATGAAGAGAGTGTGAGTGATAGAGAGAGGGTGCATGAGAGAGAGAGAGAGAATGTGCATGAGAGAGAGAGAGAATATGTGTGAGAGAGAATGTGCATGACAGAGAGAGAGTGCATGACAGAGAGAGAGTTTGCATGAGAGAGAGACTGTGCGTGAGAGAGAGAGTGTAAGTGAGAGAGAGTGTTCGTGAGAGAGAGAGAGACTGTGCGTGAGAGACAGAGAATGTGCATGAGAGAGAGAGAATGTGCATGAGAGAGAGAGAGAAAATGTGCATGAGTGAGTGAGAGAATGCATGAGAGAGAGAGAGAGTGTGCATGACAGGGAGAGTGTGAGAGAGTGTACGTGAGAGAGAGAGAGAGAGAAAGTGTGCTTAACAGAGAGAAAGAGAGCGTGTGTGTGCATGACAGAGAGAGAGAGTGCGTGAGACAGAGAGAGAGAGTGTGCATGACAGAGAGAGAGTGGGCATGACAGAGAGAGATAGACTGCGTGAGAGAGAGAGTGTGTGCGTGAGAGAGAGAGAGTGCTGAGAGAGAGAGTGAGAGTGCATGAGAGAGAGAGAGAGTGCTTGAGATAGAGAGTGCGTGAGAGAGAAAATGCGTGAGAGAGAGAGTGTGCGTTGAGAGAGTTGGCAAGAGAAAGAGATAGTGTGCGTGAGAGAGAGAGAGAGAGCATGTGTGTGAGTGAGAGAGAGTGTGTGTGTGCGTGAGAGAGAGAGTGTGTGCATGAGAGTGAGAGAGATGTGCATGAGAGAGAGTGTACGTGAGAGAGATTGTTCGTGTGAGAGAGAGAGAGAGAGACTGTGCGGGAGAGAGAGAGAGAGAATGTGCGTGAGAGATTGTGCTTGACAGATAAAGAGAGAGTGTGCGTGACAGAGGGAGAGAGTGTGCATGAGAGAGAGTGTGCAGGAGAGAGAGAGAATGTGCATGACAGAGAGAGAGAATGTGTGTGAGAGAGTGAGAATGTGTGTGACAGAGAGAGTGTGCATGAGTGAGAGAGTTTGAGAGAGATAGAGAAGGTGTGTGACAGAGAGAGAGCGTGTGTATGAGAGAGTGTGCGAGAGAGAGAGAATGTACATGAGAGAAAGAGAGAGAAAGTGCATGACATAGAGAGAAGAGAGAGAGTGTGAATGACAGAGAGGGAGTGAGCGTGACAGAGAGAGAGTGTGCGTAACAAAGAAAGAGAGAGTGTGCATGACCGAGGGAGAGAGACTGTGCATGAGAGAGAGTGTATGTGAGAGAGAGTGTGCATGAGAGAGAGAGAGAGAATGTGCGAGAGAAAGAGCGAATGTGCATGAGAGAGAGAGAGTGTGTGACAGAGAAAGAGAGAGTGTGCGTGACAGAGGGAGATCATGTGCGTGAGAGAGAGAATGTGCGTCATAGAGAGAGAATGTATGTGTGAGAGAGAGAAAATGTGTTTGACTGACAGAGAGAGTGTGCATGACAGAGAGAGATAGATAGAGAGTGCATGATAGAGAGAGAGAGAGAGAGTGTGTGAGAGAGAGGGTGCATGGGAGAGAGATAGAGAGAGAGTGCGTGAGAGAGAGAAAATGTGCGTGAGAGACTGTGCGCGAGAGAAAGTGTGCGTGAGAGAAACTGTTCCTGAGAGAGAGAGACTGTGCGTAAGAGAGAGAGATAGAAAGTGCATGAGAGAGAGAAAATGTGCATGAGAGAGAGAAAATGTGTTTGAGAGAGTGAGTGAGAGAGAGAGAGAGAGTGCGTGAGAGAGAGAGAGAGTGCATGAGAGAGAGAGATAGAGAGAGACCGCATGAGAGAGACTGCGTGAGAGTGAGATAGTGCCTGAGAGAGAGTGAAGAGGGAGTGCCTGAAAGAGAGAGTGTGCATGAGAGATTGTGTGTGACAAAGAGAGAGAGCGTGCGTGACAGAGAGAGAGAGTGTGTGTGAGAGAGAGAGAGTGTGCGTGAGATAAAGTGTGCATGAGAGAGAGAGAGAGAGAATGTGTGAGAGAAAGAGCGAATGTGCGTGAGTGAGAGAGAGAGTGTGCATGACAGAGAAAGAGAGAGTGTGCGTGACAGAGGGAGAGATTGTGCGTGAGAGAGAATGTGCATGAGAGAGAGAGAATGTGCGTCACAGAGAGAGAATGTGTGTGTGAGAGAGAGAATGTGCGTGACTGAGAGAGAGAGTGTGCATGACAGAGAGAGATAGATAGAGAGTGCATGAGAGAGAGAGAGAGAGTGCCTGAGAGAGAGTGAGCGAATGACAGAGAGAGTGACTGCGCGTGACAGAAAAAGAGAGAGTGTGCGTGACAGAGAGAGAGTGTGCGTGACAGAGAGGGAGTGAGTGCTTGACAGAGAGAGAGAGTGTGCGTGACAGAGAGAGAGTGAGTGCTTGACAGAGAGAGAGAGTGTGCATGAGAGAAATAGAGAGAATGTGCGTGAGAGAGAGGGAGTGTATGTGAGAGAGATTGTTCATGAGCGAGAGCGAAAAGACTGTGCGCGAGAGAGAGAGAGAATGTGTGTGACAGAGAGAATGTGTGTGTGAGTGAGAGAATGTGATAGATAGAGAGAGTATGCGTGAGAGAGATAGAGTGTGCATGAGAGAGAGAATGTGCGTGAACGAGAATGTGCGTGACAGAGCAAGAGAGCGTGCATGACAGAGAGAGAGAGAGTGTGCATGAGAGAGAGTGTGTGTGAGAGAGAGACGGGAATGTGAGTGTGAGAGAGAGAGAATGTGCATGCCAGAGAGAGAGAGTGTGCGTGACAGAGAGAGAGAGAGTGCGCGTGACAAAGAGAGTGCACGTGACAGAGAAAGAGAGAGTGTGCATGACCGAGGGAGAGACCATGCGTGAGATAGAGAGTGTGCATGAGAGAGAGTGTGCATGAGAGAGAGAGAGAGAATGTGCGTGAGAGAGAGAGAGTTTGTGCATGACAGATAAAGAGAGAGTGTGCGTGACAGAGGGAGAGAGTGTGCATGAGAGAGAGTGTGCATGAGAGAGAGAGAATGTGCGTGACAGAGAGAGAGAATGTGTGTGAGAGAGTGAGAATGTGTGTGAAAGAGAGAGAGAGTGTGCGTGACAGAGAGAGTGTGCATGAGTGAGAGAGTTTGAGAGAGATAGAGAAGGTGTGTGACAGAGAGAGAGCGTGTGTATGACAGAGTGTGTGAGAGAGAGAGAATGTACATGAGATAAGGAAAGAGAAAGTGTGTGACATAGAGAGAAGAGAGAGAGTGTGCGTGACAGAGAGAGTGTGCATGAGTGAGAGAGTTTGAGAGAGATAGAGAAGGCGTGTGACAGAGAGAGAGCGTGTGTATGAGAGAGTGTGTGAGAGAGAGAGAATGTACATGAGAGAAGAGAGAGGGAAAGTGCGTGACAGAGAGAAGAGAGAGAGTGTGCATGACAGAGAGGGGGTGTGCGTGACAGAGAGAGAGAGTGTGCGTAACAAAGAAAGAGAGAGTGTGCATGACTGAGAGAGACTGTGCGTGAGAGAGAGTGTATGTGAGAGAGAGTGTGCTTGAGAGAGAGAGAGAGAATGTGCGAGAGAAAGAGCGAATGTGCGTGAGAGAGAGAGAGAGTGTGTGTGTGACAGAGAAAGAGAGAGTGTGCGTGACAGAGGGGGAGCATGTGCGTGAGAGAGTGTGCATGAGAGAGAGAATGAGCGTCACAGAGAGAGAATGTGTGTGTGAGAGAGAGAGTGTGTTTGACTGAGAGAGAAAGTGTGCATGACAGAGAGAGATAGATAGAGAGTGCATGATAGAGAGAGAGAAAGAGTACATGAGAGAGAGAGAGCATGAGAGAGACTGCGTGAGAGTGAGAGAGTGCCTGAGAGAGAGTAAAGAGAGAGTGCGTTAAAGAGAGAGTGTGCATGAGAGAGAGATTGTGTGTGACAGAGAGAGATAGTGTGCATGACAGAGAGAGTGTGTGTGACAGAGAGCGAGAGTGTGCATGACAGAGAGGGAGAGTGCGCGTGTGAGAGATAGAGAGAGTGTGCGTGAGAGAGAGAGAATGTATGTGAGAGATAGTGTTCATGGGAGTGAGAGAGAGAGAGACTGTGTGCGAGAGAGAGAGAGAGAGAGTGTGTGACAGAGAGAATGTGTGTGTGAGTGAGAGAGTGTGAGAGATAGAGAGAGTGTGTGTGAGAGAGATAGAGAGAGTGTGCATGAGAGAGAGAGTGTGCGTGAGACAGAGTGGGCATGAAATAGAGAGAATGTGCTTGACAGAGAGAGACAATGTGCGTGAGAGAGAATGTGCGTGACAGAGAGAGAGAGCGTGCGTGACAGAGAGAGAGATTGAGCATGAGAGAGAGAGTGTGAGAGAGAGAGAGAGAGAATGTGAGTGTGAAAGAGAACAAGTGTGTGACAGAGAGAGAGAGTGAGCGTGTGACAGAGAGAGGAACTGTGCGTGACAGAGAAAGAGAGAGTGTGCGTGACAGAGAGAGAGAGTGTGTGTGAGAGAGAGAGAGTGTGCGTGAGATAGAGTGTGCATGAGAGAGAGAGAGAATGTGCGAGAGAAAGAGCGAATGTGCGTGAGTGAGAGAGAGAGTGTGCATGACAGAGAGAGATAGATAGAGAGTGCATGACAGAGAGAGAGTGCCTGAGAGAGAGAGAGTGCGTGAGAGAGAGGGTGAGTGAGAGAGAGAGCAAGTGTTTGACAGAGAGAGAGTGAGCGCATGACAGAGAGAGTGACTGCGCGTGACAGAGAAAGAGAGAGTGTGCGTGACAGAGAGAGAGTGTGTGCGTGACAGAGAGAGAGTGTGTGCATGAGAAAGGTAGATAGAGTGTGCGTGAGAGAGAGGGAGTGTATGTGAGAGAGAGTGTTTGTGTGAGAGAGAGAGAGACACTGTGCACGAGAGAGAGAGAGAATGTGCGTGACAGCGAGAATGTGTGTGTGAGTGAGAGTTTGAGAGATAGAGAGAGTGTGCGTGAGAGAGATAGAGAGAGTGTGCATGAGAGAGAGAGTGAGCGTGAGAGAGAGTGGGCATGAAATAGAGAGAATGTGCTTGACAGAGAAGACAATGTGCGTGAGAGAGAATGTGCGTGACAGAGAGAGAGAGTGTGCATGACAGAGAGAGAGAGTGAGCATGAGAGAGAGAGAGTGAGAGAGAGAGAGAGAATGTGAGTGTGAGAGAGAGCAAGTGTGTGACTGAGAGAGAGAGTGAGCGCGTGACAGAGAGAGAGATTGTGCGTGACAGAGAAAGAGAGAGTGTGCATGACTGAGAGAGAGTGTGCGTGAGAGAGAGCGTGCGAGAGAGAGTGTGCATGAGAGAGAGAGAAGGAGATTGTGCGAGAGAAAGAGCGAATGTGCGTGAGTGAGAGAGAGAGTGTGCATGACAGAGAAAGAGAGAGTGTGCGTGACAGAGGGAGAGAGTGTACGTGAGAGAGAGTGTGCATGAGAGTTAGAGAATGTGCGTCACAGAGAATGTGTGTGTGAGATAGAGAATGTGTGTGACTGAGAGAGAGAGTGCGCATGACAGAGAGAGATAGATAGAGAGTGCATGAGAGAGAGAGAGAGAGAGAGAGAGAGAGAGTGCGTGAGAGAGAGAGAGTGCATGAGAGAGAGGGTGAGTGAGAGAGAGAGCAAGTGTGTGACGGAGAGAGAGAGTGAGCGCGTGACAGAGAGAGAGAGACTGTGCTTGACAGAGAAAGAGAGAGTGTGCATGACTGAGAGAGAGTGTGCGTGAGAGAGAGAGAGTGTGTGACAGAGAGAATGTGTGTGTGAGTGAGTGAGTGAGTGTGAGAGATAGAGAGAGTGTGCATGAGAGAGATAGAGAGAGTGTGCATGAGAGAGAGAATGAGTGAGAGTGTGCATGAAAGAGCGAGAGTGTGCGTGAGCGAGAACGTCCGTGACAGAGTGAGAGAGCGTGCATGACAGAGAGAGTGTGCATGAGAGAGAGATTGTGAATGACAGAGAAAGATAGTGTGCATGACAGAGAGAGAGTGTACATGACAGAGAGCAAGAGTGTGCATGACAGAGAGAGACAGTGTGCGTGTGAGAGATAGAGAGAGTGTGCGTGAGAGAGAGAGAGAGTGTATGTGAGAGAGAGAGAGAGAGACTGTGTGGGAGAGACAGACAATGTGCGTGAGTGACAGAGAGAGTGTGCATGAAAGAGAGATTGTGAGAGAGAGAGAATGTGTGTGACAGAGAGAGAATGTGCGTGAGCGAGAATGTGCGTGACAGAGCGAGAGAGCATGCATGACAGAGAGAGAGTGTGTGAGAGAGATATAGAGAGTGTGCACGAGAGAGAGAGTGTGCGTGAGAGAGAGTGGGCTTGAATTAGAGAGAATGCGCTTGACAGAGAGCGAGAGAATGTGCGTGAGAGAGAATGTGCGTGACAGAGTGAGAGAGAGTGCGTGTGACAGAGAAAGAGAGAGTGTGCATGACCGAGAGAGAGAGTGCGTGAGAGAAAGAGTGTGCAAGAGAGAGAGTGTGCATGAGAGAGAGAGAGAGAGAGAATGTGCGTGAGAAAGAGAGAATGTGCATGAGAGAGAGAGAGAGTGTGCGTGACAGAGGGAGAGAGTGTGCATGAGAGAGAGAGAATGTGCATGACAGAGAGATAGAGTGTGCATGAGAGAGAGAGTGTGAGAGAGACAGAATGTGTGTGACAGAGAGAGAGCGTGTGCATGAGAGAGCCAGTGTGTGAGAGAGAGAGAATGTACATGAGAGAAAGAGAGAGCAAGTGTGTGACAGAGAGACAGAGTGAGCGTGTGACAGAGAGAGAGAGACTGTGCGTGACAGAGAAAGAGAGAGAGTGCATGACTGAGAGAGAGTGTGCGTGAGAGAGAGAGAGTGTGTGACAGAGAGAATGTGTGTGTGAGTGAGAGATTGTGAGAGATAGAGAGTGTGCGTGAGAGAGATAGAGAGAGTGTGCATGAGAGAGAGATTGTGTGTGACAAAGAGAGAGAGCGTGCGTGACAAAGAGAGAGAGAGTGTGCGTGACAGAGAGAGAGAGTGTGCATGAGAGAGAGAGAGTGTATGTGAGAGAGAGTGTTCGTGTGAGAGAGAGAGAGAGAGAGACTGTGCGGGAGAGAGAGAGAATGTGTGTGATTGACAGAGAGAGTGTGCATGACAGAGAGAGTGTGAGAGAGAGAGAGAATGTGTGTGACAGAGAGAGAGCATGTGCATGAGAGAGTGTGTGAGAGAGAGAGAATGTACATGAAAGAAAGATAAAGTGTGTGACACAGAGAGAAGAGAGAGAGTGTGCATGACAGAGAGAGAGTGCGCGTGACAGAGAGTGCGTGACAGAGAGTGCGTGACAGAGAGAGAGAGTGTGCGTGACAGAGAGGGAGAGTGTGCGTGTGAGAGATAGAGAGTGTGTGCGTGAGAGAGAGAGAGTGTATGTGAGAGAGAGTGTACATGAGAGTGAGAGAGAGACTGTGCACGAGAGAGAGGGAGAGAGAGTGTGTGACAGAGAATGTGTGTATGAGTGAGAGAGTGTGAGAGGTTGAGAGAGTGTGTGTGAGAGAGATAGAGAGAGTGTGCATGAGAGTGTGCGTGAGACAGAGTGGGCATGAAATAGAGAGAATGTGCTTGACAGAGAGAGACAATGTGCGTGAGAGAGAATGTACATGACAGAGAGAGAGACCGTGCGTGACAGAGAGAGAGAGTGAGCATGAGGGAGAGAGTGTGAGAGAGAGAGAGAGAGAATGTGAGTGTGAAAGAGAACAAGTGTGTGACAGAGAGAGAGAGTGAGCGTGTAACAGAGAGAGGGACTGTGCGTGACAAAGAAAGAGAGAGTGTGCGTGACAGAGAGAGAGAGTGTGTGTGAGAGAGAGAGAGTGTGCGTGAGATAAAGTGTGCATGAGAGAGAGAGAGAGAATGTGTGAGAGAAAGAGCGAATGTGCGTGAGTGAGAGAGAGAGTGTGCATGACAGAGAAAGAGAGAGTGTGCGTGACAGAGGGAGAGATTGTGCATGAGAGAGAGAGAATGTGCGTCACAGAGAATGTGTGTGTGAGAGAGAGAATGTGCGTGACTGAGAGAGAGAGTGTGCATGACAGAGAGAGATAGATAGAGAGTGCATGAGAGAGAGAGAGAGAGAGTGCCTGAGAGAGAGAGAGTGCATGAGAGAGAGGGTGAGTGAGAGAGAGAGCAAGTGTTTGACAGAGAGAGAGAGTGAGCGCATGACAGAGAGAGTGACTGCGCGTGACAGAAAAAGAGAGAGTGTGCGTGACAGAGAGAGAGTGAGTGCTTGACAGAGAGAGAGAGTGTGCATGAGAGAAATAGAGAGAATGTGCGTGAGAGAGAGGGAGTGTACGTGAGAGAGATTGTTCGTGAGCGAGAGAGAGAGACTGTGCGCGAGAGAGAGAGAGAATGTGTGTGACAGAGAGAATGTGTGTGTGAGTGAGAGAATGTGATAGATAGAGAGAGTATGCGTGAGAGAGATAGAGTGTGCATGAGAGAGAGAATGTGCGTGAACGAGAATGTGCGTGACAGAGCAAGAGAGCGTGCATGACAGAGAGAGAGAGAGTGTGCATGAGAGAGAGTGTGTGAGAGAGAGAGACGGAATGTGAGTGTGAGAGAGAGAGAGAATGTGCATGACAGAGAGAATGTGCGTGACAGAGAGAGAGAGAGTGCGCGTGACAAAGAGAGTGCACGTGACAGAGAAAGAGAGAGTGTGCATGAGAGAGAGAGAGAGAATGTGCGTGAGAGAGAGAGAGTTTGTGCATGACAGATAAAGAGAGAGTGTGCGTGACAGAGGGAGAGAGTGTGCATGAGAGAGAGTGTGCATGAGAGAGAGAGAATGTGCGTGACAGACAGAGAGAATGTGTGTGAGAGAATGAGAATGTGTGTGAAAGAGAGAGAGAGTGTGCGTGACAGAGAGAGTGTGCATGAGTGAGAGAGTTTGAGAGAGATAGAGAAGGTGTGTGACAGAGAGAGAGCGTGTGTATGACAGAGTGTGTGAGAGAGAGAGAATGTACATGAGATAAGGAAAGAGAAAGTGCGTGACATAGAGTGAAGAGAGAGAGTGTGCATGATAGAGAGAGAGTGTGCGTGACAGAGAGAGAGAGTGTGCGTAACAAAGAAAGAGAGTGTGCATGACCGAGAGAGACTGTGCATGAGAGAGAGAGAATGTATGTGAGAAATAGTGTTCATGAGAGTGAGAGAGAGAGAGACTGTGCGCGAGAGAGAGAGAGAGAGTGTGTGTGAGTGAGAGAGTGTGAGAGATAGAGAGAGTGTGTGTGAGAGTGAGAGAGAGAGTGTGCGTGAGACAGAGTGGGCATGAAATAGAGAGAATGTGCTTGACAGAGAGAGACAATGTGCGTGAGAGAGAATGTGCGTGACAGAGAGAGAGAGCGTGCGTGACAGAGAGAGAGAGTGAGCATGAGAGAGAGAGTGTGAGAGAGAGAGAGAATGTGAGTGTGAAAGAGAACAAGTGTGTGACAGAGAGAGAGAGAGAGCGTGTGACAGAGAGAATGTGTGTGTGAGTGAGTGAGTGTGAGAGATAGAGAGAGTGTGAGTGTGAGAGATAGAGAGAGTGTGCGTGAGAGAGATAGAGAGAGTGTGCATGAGAGAGAGAATGAGTGAGAGTGTGCATGAAAGAGCGAGAGTGTGCGTGAGCGAGAACGTCCGTGACAGAGTGAGAGAGCGTGCATGACAGAGAGAGTGTGCATGAGAGAGAGATTGTGCATGACAGAGAGAGATAGTGTGCATGACAGAGAGAGAGTGTACATGACAGAGAGCAAGAGTTTGCATGACAGAGAGAGACAGTGTGCGTGTGAGAGATAGAGAGATTGTGCGTGAGAGAGAGAGAGAGTGTATGTGAGAGAGAGAGAGAGACTGCGCGGGAGAGAGAGACAATGTGCGTGAGTGACAGAGTGTGCATGAAAGAGAGATTGTGAGAGAGAGAGAGAGAATGTGTGTGACAGAGAGAGAATGTGCGTGAGCGAGAATGTGCGTGACAGAGCGAGCGAGCATGCATGACAGAGAGAGAGTGTGTGAGAGAGATATAGAGAGTGTGCACGAGAGAGAGAGTGTGCGTGAGAGAGAGTGGGCTTGAATTAGAGAGAATGTGCTT
Source organism: Isurus oxyrinchus (assembly GCA_026770705.1). NCBI lineage: Eukaryota > Metazoa > Chordata > Chondrichthyes > Lamniformes > Lamnidae > Isurus > Isurus oxyrinchus. The sequence continues at coordinate 79,034,150 of JANJGN010000017.1, forward strand.
GACAGAGAGTGAGAGAATGTGTGTGAGAGAGAATGTGCGTGACAGAGAGAGAGAGAGTGCGTGTGACAGAGAAAGAGAGAGTGTGCATGACCGAGAGAGAGAGTGCGTGAGAGAAAGAGTGTGCAAGAGAGAGAGTGTGCATGAGAGAGAGAGAGAGAGAATGTGCGTGAGAAAGAGAGAATGTGCATGAGAGAGAGTGTGCGTGACAGATAGTGTGCGTGACAGAGGGAGAGAGTGTGCATGAGAGAGAGTGTGCATGAGAGAGAGAGAATGTGCATGACAGAGAGATAGAGTGTGGATGAGAGAGAGTGTGAGAGAGAGAATGTGTGTGACAGAGAGAGAGCGTGTGCATGAGAGAGCCAGTGTGTGAGAGAGAGAGAATGTACATGAGAGAAAGAGAGAGCAAGTGTGTGACAGAGAGAGAAAGTGCGTGACAGAGAGAGAGAGACTGTGCGTGACAGAGAAAGAGAGAGAGTGCATGACTGAGAGAGAGTGTGCGTGAGAGAGAGAGTGTGTGACAGAGAGAATGTGTGTGTGAGTGAGAGAGTGTGAGAGATAGAGTGTGCGTGAGAGAGATAGAGAGAGTGTGCATGAGAGAGAGATTGTGTGTGACAAAGAGAGAGAGTGTGCGTGACAGAGAGAGAGAGTGTGCGTGAGAGAGATAGAGAGAGTGTGCGTGAGAGAGAGAGAGTGTATGTGAGAGAGAGTGTTCGTGAGAGAGAGAGAGAGAGACTGTGCGGGAGAGAGAGAGAATGTGTGATTGACAGAGAGAGTGTGCATGACAGAGAGAGTGTGAGAGAGAGAGAGAATGTGTGTGACAGAGAGAGAGCATGTGCATGAGAGAGTGTGTGAGAGAGAGAGAATGTACATGAGAGAAAGATAAAGTGCGTGACAGAGAGAGAAGAGAGAGAGTGTGCATGACAGAGAGAGAGTGTGCGTGACAGAGAGTGCGTGACAGAGAGTGCGTGACAGAGAGAGAGAGTGTGCATGACAGAGAGGGAGAGTGTGCGTGTGAGAGATAGAGAGAGTGTGCGTGAGAGAGAGAGAGTGTATGTGAGAGAGAGTGTACATGAGAGTGAGAGAGAGACTGTGCGCGAGAGAGAGAGAGAGAGAGTGTGTGACAGAGAATGTGTGTATGAGTGAGAGAGTGTGAGAGATAGAGAGAGTGTGTGTGAGAGAGATAGAGAGAGTGTGCATGAGAGTGTGCATGAGACAGAGTGGGCATGAAATAGAGAGAATGTGCTTGACAGAGAGAGACAATGTGCGTGAGAGAGAATGTGCATGACAGAGAGAGAGAGCGTGCGTGACAGAGAGAGAGAGTGAGCATGAGGGAGAGAGTGTGAGAGAGAGAGAGAGAGAATGTGAGTGTGAAAGAGAACAAGTGTGTGACAGAGAGAGAGAGTGAGCGTGTAACAGAGAGAGGGACTGTGCGTGACAAAGAAAGAAAGAGTGTGCGTGACAGAGAGAGAGAGTGTGTGTGAGAGAGAGAGAGTGTGCGTGAGATAAAGTGTGCATGAGAGAGAGAGAGAGAGAATGTGTGAGAGAAAGAGCGAATGTGCGTGAGTGAGAGAGAGAGTGTGCATGACAGAGAAAGAGAGAGTGTGCGTGACAGAGGGAGAGATTGTGCGTGAGAGAGAATGTGCATGAGAGAGAGAGAATGTGCGTCACAGAGAGAGAATGTGTGTGTGAGAGAGAGAATGAGCGTAACTGAGAGAGAGAGTGTGCATGACAGAGAGAGATAGATAGAGAGTGAATGAGAGAGAGAGAGTGCCTGAGAGAGAGAGAGTGCCTGAGAGAGAGAGAGTGCATGAGAGAGAGGGTGAGTGAGAGAGAGAGCAAGTGTTTGACAGAGAGAGAGAGTGAGCGCATGACAGAGAGAGTGACTGCGCGTGACAGAAAAAGAGAGAGTGTGCGTGACAGAGAGAGAGTGTGTGCGTGACAGAGAGAGAGTGTGCGTGACAGAGAGGGAGTGAGTGCTTGACAGAGAGAGAGAGTGTGCATGAGAGAAATAGAGAAAATGTGCGTGAGAGAGAGGGAGTGTATGTGAGAGAGATTGTTCGTGAGCGAGAGAGAGAGACTGTGCGCGAGAGAGAGAGAGAGAATGTGTGTGACAGAGAGAATGTGTGTGTGAGTGAGAGAATGTGATAGATAGAGAGAGTATGCGTGAGAGAGATAGAGTGTGCATGAGAGAGAGAATGTGCGTGAACGAGAATGTGCGTGACAGAGCAAGAGAGCGTGCATGACAGAGAGAGAGAGAGTGTGCATGAGAGAGAGTGTGTGAGAGAGAGAGACGGGAATGTGAGTGTGAGAGAGAGAGAGAATGTGCATGACAGAGAGAGACAGTGTGCGTGACAGAGAGAGAGAGAGTGCGCGTGACAAAGAGAGTGCACGTGACAGAGAAAGAGAGAGTGTGCATGACCGAGGGAGAGACCATGCGTGAGATAGAGAGTGTGCATGAGAGAGAGAGAGAGAATGTGCGTGAGAGAGAGAGAGTTTGTGCATGACAGATAAAGAGAGAGTGTGCGTGACAGAGGGAGAGAGTGTGCATGAGAGAGAGTGTGCATGAGAGAGAGAGAGAATGTGCGTGACAGAGAGAGAGAATGTGTGTGAGAGAGTGAGAATGTGTGTGAAAGAGAGAGAGAGTGTGCGTGACAGAGAGAGTGTGCATGAGTGAGAGAGTTTGAGAGAGATAGAGAAGGTGTGTGACAGAGAGAGAGCATGTGTATGACAGAGTGTGTGAGAGAGAGAGAATGTACATGAGATAAGGAAAGAGAAAGTGTGTGACATAGAGAGAAGAGAGAGAGTGTGCATGACAGAGAGAGAGTGTGCGTGACAGAGAGAGAGAATGTGCGTAACAAAGAAAGAGAGTGTGCATGACCGAGAGAGACTGTGCGTGAGAGAGAGTGTATGTGAGAGAGAGTGTGCTTGAGAGAGAGAGAGAGAATGTGCGAGAGAAAGAGCGAATGTGCGTGAGAGAGAGAGAGTGTGTGTGTGACAGAGAAAGAGAGAGTGTGCGTGACAGAGGGAGAGCATGTGCGTGAGAGAGAGTGTGCATGAGAGAGAGAATGAGCGTCACAGAGAGAGAATGTGTGTGTGAGAGAGAGAATGTGTTTGACTGAGAGAGAGAGTGTGCATGACAGAGAGAGATAGATAGAGAGTGCATGATAGAGAGAGAGAGAGAGTACATGAGAGAGAAAGCGCATGAGAGAGACTGCGTGAGAGTGAGAGAGTGCCTGAGAGAGAACAAAGAGAGAGTGCGTTAAAGAGAGAGTGTGCATGAGAGAGAGATTGTGTGTGACAGAGAGAGATAGTGTGCATGACAGAGAGAGAGTGTGTGTGACAGAGAGAGAATGTATGTGAGAAATAGTGTTCATGAGAGTGAGAGAGAGAGAGACTGTGCGCGAGAGAGAGAGAGAGAGTGTGTGTGAGTGAGAGAGTGTGAGAGATAGAGAGAGTGTGTGTGAGAGTGAGAGAGAGAGTGTGCGTGAGACAGAGTGGGCATGAAATAGAGAGAATGTGCTTGACAGAGAGAGACAATGTACGTGAGAGAGAATGTGCGTGACAGAGAGAGAGAGCGTGCGTGACAGAGAGAGAGAGTGAGCATGAGAGAGAGAGTGTGAGAGAGAGACAGAATGTGAGTGTGAAAGAGAACAAGTGTGTGACAGAGAGAGAGAGAGAGCGTGTGACAGAGAGAATGTGTGTGTGAGTGAGTGAGTGTGAGAGATAGAGAGAGTGTGCGTGAGAGAGATAGAGAGAGTGTGCATGAAAGAGCGAGAGTGTGCGTGAGCGAGAACGTCCGTGACAGAGTGAGAGAGCGTGCATGACAGAGAGAGTGTGCATGAGAGAGAGATTATGCGTGACAGAGAGAGATAGTGTGTATGACAGAGAGAGAGTGTACATGACAGAGAGCAAGAGTGTGCATGACAGAGAGAGACAGTGTGTGTGTGAGAGATAGAGAGAATGTGCGTGAGAGAGAGAGAGAGTGTATGTGAGAGAGAGAGAGACTGCGCGGGAGAGAGAGACAATGTGCGTGAGTGACAGAGAGAGTGTGCATGAAAGAGAGATTGTGAGAGAGAGAGAATGTGTGTGACAGAGAGAGAATGTGCGTGAGCGAGAATGTGCGTGACAGAGCGAGCGAGCATGCATGACAGAGAGTGAGTGTGTGAGAGAGATATAGAGAGTGTGCACGAGAGAGAGAGTGTGCGTGAGAGAGAGTGGGCTTGAATTAGAGAGAATGTGCTTGACAGAGAGCGAGAGAATGTGCGTGAGAGAGAATGTGCGTGACAGAGAGAGAGACAGTGCGTGTGACAGAGAAAGAGAGAGTGTGCATGACCGAGAGAGAGAGTGCGTGAGAGAAAGAGTGTGCAAGAGAGAGAGTGTGCATGAGAGAGAGAGAGAGAGAATGTGCGTGAGAAAGAGAGAATGTGCATGAGAGAGAGAGAGTGTGCGTGACAGATAGAGAGTGTGCATGACAGAGGGAGAGAGTGTGCATGAGAGAGAGTGTGCATGAGAGAGAGAGAATGTGCATGACAGAGGGAGAGAGTGTGCATGAGAGAGAGTGTGAGAGAGAGAATGTGTGTGACAGAGAGAGAGCGTGTGCATGAGAGAGCCAGTGTGTGAGAGAGAGAGAATGTACATGAGAGAAAGAGAGAGCAAGTGTGTGACAGAGAGAGAGAGTGAGCGCGTGACAGAGAGAGAGAGACTGTGCGTGACAGAGAAAGAGAGAGAGTGCATGACTGAGAGAGAGTGTGCGTGAGAGAGAGAGAGTGTGTGACAGAGAGAATGTGTGTGTGAGTGAGAGAGTGTGAGAGATAGAGAGAGTGTGCGTGAGAGAGATAGAGAGAGTGTGCATGAGAGAGAGATTGTGTGTGACAAAGAGAGAGAGTGTGCGTGACAGAGAGAGAGAGTGTGCGTGAGAGAGATAGAGAGAGTGTGCGTGATAGAGAGAGTGTATCTGAGAGAGAGTGTTCGTGTGAGAGAGAGAGAGAGAGAGACTGTGCGGGAGAGAGAGAGAATGTGTGTGATTGACAGAGAGAGTGTGCATGACAGAGAGAGTGTGAGAGAGAGAGAGAATGTGTGTGACAGAGAGAGAGCTTGTGCATGAGAGACTGTGTGAGAGAGAGAGAATGTACATGAGAGAAAGATAAAGTGCGTGACAGAGAGAGAAGAGAGAGAGTGTGCATGACAGAGAGAGAGTGTGCGTGACAGAGAGTGCGTGACAGAGAGTGCGTGACAGAGAGAGAGTGAGTGCGTGGCAGAGAGAGAGACTGCATGAGAGAGATAGGGAGAGTGTGCGTGAGAGAGAGGGAGTGTATGTGAGGGAGAGTGTTCGTGAGAGTGAGGGAGAGAGACTGTGTGCGAGAGAGAGAGAGTGTGTGTGACAGAGAGAATGTGTGTGTGAGTGAGAGAGTGTGAGAGATAGAGAGAGTGTGCGTGAGAGAGATAGAGAGAGTGTGCATGAGAGAGAGAATGAGTGAGAGTGTGCATGAAAGAGAGAGAGAGTGCATGAGAGAGAGTGTGTGAGAGAGATAGAGAGAGTGTGCATGACAGAGAGAGTGTGCGTGAGAGAGACTGGGCATGAAATAGAGAGAGAATGTGCGTGAGAGAGAATGTGCGTGACAGAGAGAGTGTGCGTGACAGAGAAAGAGAGAGTGTGCATGACCGAGAGAGAGAGTGCGTGAGAGAGAGAGTGTGTATGGAGAGTGTGCATGAGAGAGAGAGAGAAACTGTGCGTTAGAATGAGAGAATGTGCGTGAGAGAGAGAGTGAGTGTGCGTGACAGATAGAGAGAAAGAGACTGGGCATGAGAGAGAGGTGAGAGAAAGAGAGTGGGTGTGAGAGAGAGGGAGAGAGAATGTGCATGAGATAGAGAGAATGTGCGTGAGAGAGAGAGAATGAGAGTGTGAGTGAGAGAGAGTGCGTGAGAGAGAGCGAGTGAGCGTGAAAGAGAAAGCGTGTTCATGAGAGAGAGAGTGTTCGTGAGAGAGAGAGAGTGTTTGTGAGAGAGAGAGAGAGAGTCACTGTGTGCCTGAGAGAGAGAGAGAGTGCGTGAGAAGGAGACAGAGAGAAAGAGAGTGCGCATGTGAGACAGAGAGAGTCAGTGAGAGAGAGAGTGCGCGAGAGAGACAGAGTGCGTGAGAGAGAGCAAATGACAGTGTGCATGAGAGAGAGAGAGAGTGTGCGTGAGAGAAACAGAGTGTGCATGAGAGAGAGAGAGTGTGCGTGAGAGAGAGAGAGGCAGATGGAAAGAGAGAGTCAGAGGGAGAGAAAGAGCAAGATTGTGCGTGAGGGAAAGAGAGAGAGTGTGCATGAGAGAGAGTGTGCATGAGAGAGTGAGTGTGCGTGTGAGAGTGAGAGAGGGAGAGTGTGAGTGAGTGAGAGAGAGAGAGAATGATTGTGCATGAGAGAGAGTGGCGTGAGATAGAAAGTGTTTGCTGAGAGAGAGTGTGCATTAGAGAGAGAGTCTGCATGAGAGATGGAGAGTGTGTGTGAGAGGGAGACAGAGAGAAAGAGAGTGTGCGTGAGAGAGAGGAAGAGAAGGTATGCGTGAGGGAGAGAGAAAGAGAATGCAAGAGAGAGAGTGCAACAGCGAGAGAGAGTGCAAGAGATTGAGAGTGTGAGAGAGAGAGACAAAGTGTTAGAGAGATTGTGAGAGAGTGAGTGTGCATGAGAGAGAGAGTATGCATGAGAGAGAGAGTGTGCGTGAGAGATTGTGTGCGTGAAAGGGAGTGTGCGTGAAAGGGAGTGTGCGTGAGAGAGAGTGTGCGTGAGAGAGAGTGTGCGTGAGAGAGAGTGTGCGTGAGAGAGAGTGTGCGGGAGATAGAGAGGGTGCGTGAGAGAAAGAGAGGGGCAGAGAAAAAGAGAGCGTGCATGAGAGATAGGGAGAGAAGGTGTGCGTGAGAGGGAGAGAAATAGAGAGATTGTGCTTGAGGGACAGAGAGAGTATGAGAGTGTGCATGAGGGAAAGAGCGAATTAGAGTGCGCGTGAGAGAGAGAGTCTACATTAGAAAGTGTGTGCATTGCAGAGAGAGTGTGTGTAAGATAGAGTGTGTGCATAAGAGAGAGTGAGAGAAAGTGTGCATGACCGTGAGAGAGAAAGAGAGTGTGCTTGAGAGAGAGACAGAGAGAATGAGAGGAAGAGATTGGCATGAGAGAGAGACAGAGAGAAAGAGACTGGGCATAAGAGAGAGGTGAGAGTAAGAGAGTGGGTGTGAGAGAGAGAGAGAGAGAGAATGTGCATGAGATAGAGAGAATGTGCGTGAGAGAGAGAGAATGAGAGTGTGAGTGAGAGAGAGTGCATGAGAGAGAGCGAGTGAGCGTGAAAGAGAAAGCATGTTCATGAGAGAGAGAGTGTTTGAGAGAGAGAGAGAGAGAGTCACTGTGTGCCTGAGAGAGAGAGAGAGTGCATGAGAAGGAGACAGAGAGAAAGAGAGTGCGCATGAGAGACAGTGAGAGTCAGTGAGAGAGAGAGTGCGCGAGAGAGACAGAGTGCGTGCGAGAGAGCAAATGACAGTGTGCATGAGAGAGAGAGAGAGTGTGCGTGAGAGAAACAGAGTGTGCATGAGAGAGAGAGAGTGTGCGTGAGAGGGAGAGAGGCAGATGGAAAGAGAGAGTCAGAGGGAGAGGAAGAGCAAGATTGTGCGTGAGGGAAAGAGAGAGAGTGTGCATGAGAGAGAGTGTGCATGAGAGAGTGAGTGTGCGTGTGAGAGTGAGAGAGGGAAAGTGTGAGTGAGTGAGAGAGAGAGAGAGTGATTGTGCATGAGAGAGAGTGGCGTGAGAGAGAAAGTGTTTGCTGAGAGCGAGTGTGCATTAGAGAGAGAGTCTGCATGAGAGATGGAGAGTGTGTGTGAGAGAAAGAGACAGAGAGAAAGAGAGGGTCTGTGAGAGAGAGACAGAGAGAAAGAGAGTGTGCGTGAGAGAGAGGAAGAGAAGGTATGCGTGAGGGAGAGAGAAAGAGAATGCAAGAGAGAGAGTGCAACAGAGAGAGAGAGTGCAAGAGATTGAGAGTGTGAGAGAGACAAAGTGTTAGAGAGATTGTGAGAGAGTGAGTGTGCATGAGAGAGAGAGTATGCATGAGAGAGAGAGTGTGCGTGAGAGATTGTGTGCGTGAAAGGGAGTGTGCGTGAGAGAGAGTGTGCGTGAGAGAGAGTGTGCGTGAGAGAGAGTGTGCGTGAGATAGAGAGGGTGCGTGAGAGAGAGAGAGAGAGAGGGCAAGAGAGAGAGACAGTGTTTCTGAGAGAGAGAGACTTACGTGAGAGAGAGAGAAAGCGTGAGAGAGAGAGAAAAAGGGAGTGTGCGTGAGAGATGCGGCAAGAAGGTATGCGTGAGAGGGAGAGAAAGAGAGAGATTGCGCTTTTGGGAGAGAGAGAGTATGAGAGTGTGCATGAGAGAGAGAGAGAGAGAATGAGAGTGTGCGTGAGAGAGAGACAGAGAGAGTCAGTGAGAGAGAGAGTGCGCGAGAGAGACAGAGTGCGTGAGAGAGAGCAAATGACAGTGTGCATGAGAGAGAGAGAGAGTGTGCGTGAGAGAAACAGAGTGTGCATGAGAGAGAGAGAGTGTGCGTGAGAGATAGAGAGGCAGATGGAAAGAGAGAGTCAGAGGGAGAGAAAGAGCAAGATTGTGCATGAGGGAAAGAGAGAGAGTGTGCATGAGAGAGAGTGTGCATGAGAGAGTGAGTGTGCGTGTGGGAGTGAGAGAGGGAGAGTGTGAGTGAGTGAGAGAGAGAGAGTGATTGTGCATGAGAGAGAGAGTGGCGTGAGAGAGAGATAGTGTGCGTGAGAGATGGAGAGTGCAAGTGAGAGAGAGACAGAGAGAAAGGGAGTGTTCATGAGAGAAAGAGACAGAGAGAAAGAATGTGTGCGTGAGAGAGAGAGTGCGTGAGAGAGAGAGAGAGAGTGTGTGCGTGAGAGAGAGAAAGTTTTTGCATGAGAGAGAGAGGGAGAGTGTAAGTGTGAGAAAGAGAGGAAGAGTGTGCATGAAAGAGAGAGAGGGAGATTGTGCCTGAGAGACAGAAAAAAAGAGTGTGCGTGAGAGAGAGAAAAAGAGAGTCTGTGAGAGTGAGAGCGAGAGAGTAAGATAGTATACATGAGAGATGGAGATAGTGGGCGTGAGAGAGAGAGTGAATGAGAATGTGCATGAGAGAGAGACACAGAGAGAGAGTGTGCATGAGAGAAAGAGAGAAAGAGAGTGTGCGTGAGAGAGCGACAGAGAGAAAAAGAGAGTGTGTGTGAGGGAGGAACAGAGAGAAAGGGAATGGGAGTGAGAGAGAGATAGAATGTGCGTGAGGGAGAGAGAATGAGATTGTCCATGAGAGAGAGAGAGTGCGTAAGAGAGAGTGAATATGCATGAGACAGAGAGTCTGCATCAGAGCGAGAGAGAGTGTGTGCATGAGAGGGAGAGAGTGTGTGCGAGAGATAGAGAGTGTGTGCGTGAGAGAGAGAGAGATGGAGATTTTGCATGAGAGAGAGAAAAAGAGAGTGTGCATGAGAGAGAGAAAAAGAGAGTGTGCGTGAGAGCGAGAGCAAGAGAGCTAGTGTATGTGGGAGAGTGTACGTGAGAGAGTGAGTGGCGTGAGAGAGAGAGAGTGTGTGCATGAGAGACAGAGAGAGAGTGTGCATGAGAGAGTGAGTGTGTGTGAGAGAGAGAGAGTGTGCATGAGAGAGAGACAGAGAAAAAGAGAGTGTGCGTGAGAGATAGACAGAGAGGAAGAGAATGGACCTGAGAGAGAGAGAATGTGTGTCAGAGAGAGACAATGTGCGTGAGAGAGAGAGAGTGTGGGCATGAGAGGGAGAGAGTGTGCGTGAGATAGAGAGAGTGTGTGCATGAGAGAGAGAGGGAGATTGTGCGTGAGAGAGAGAAAAAGAGAGTGTGCATGAGAGAGAGAAAAAAAGAGTATGCATGAGAGAGTGACAGAGAGAAAGCGAGTGTGCGTGAGAGCGAGAGCAAGAGAGATAGTGTATGTGGGAGATAGTGGGCGTGAGAGAGAGAGCGAATGAGAGTGTGCTTGAGAGAGACAGAGCAAAAGAATGTGTGTGAGATAGAGAAAGAATGTGCGTGAGATTGAGAATGTGCGTGAGAGAGAGAGAGTGTGCGTGAGAGAGTGAGTAGCATGAGAGAGAGAGTGTGTGCATGAGAGACAGAGAGAGTGTGTGTGTGAGAGAGAGAGTGTGCGTGAGAGAGAGACAGAGAGAAAGAGAGTGTGCGTGAGAGATAGACAGAGAGGAAGAGAATGGGCTGAGAGAGAGAGAGAGAATGTTTGTCAGAGAGAGAGAATGTGTGTGAGAGAGAGAGAATGAGAGTGTGCGTGAGATAGAGAAAGATTGCGTGAGAGAGAGAGATTGTGTGTGAGTGAGAGAGAAGGTGTTCATGAGAGATAGAGTGTTCATGAGAGAGAGATTGTTCATGAGAGAGAGAGAGTATGTCTGAGAGAGAGAGAGAGAGAGAGTGCATGAGAGAGAAATAGAGAGAAAGTGAGTGTGCATGAAAGAGAGACAGAGAGAGTGCATGAGAGAGTTCACAAGAGACAGAGTGCGCGTAATAGACAGAGTGCATGAGAGAGAGAGTGTGTGAGAGAGAGGGTGCATGAGAGAGAGAGACAGTGTCTGTGAGAGTGAGAAAGAGAGAGACTGTGCGTGACAGATAGAGAGTGTGAATGAGAGCGAGAGAGAGTGTGTGCATGAGAGAGAGTGTGTGTGCATGAGAGAGAGAGAGTGTGTGCGTGAGAGAGAGAGAGAATGCGAAACAGAGAGAGAGAGAGAGTGCGTGAGAGAGAGGCAGAGTGTAAGTGTGTGAGAGAGAGGGAGAGTGTGCATGAGAGAGAGAGAGGGAGATTGTGCATGAGAGAGAGAAAAAGAGAGTGTGCGTGAGAGAGAGAGACAGAGAGAAAGAGATTGTGCATGAGAGCGAGAGGTAGTGAGAAAGATATTGTACATGAGAAAGAGATAGAGTGGGCGTGAGAGACAGAGCGAATAAGAGTGTGCGTGAGAGAGAAGCAGAGAGAGAAAGTGTGTGAGAGAGAGACAGAGAATAAGAGAATGAGCATCAGAGAGAGAGAATGTGCATCAGAGAGAGGGAGGGCGTGATAGAGAGTAAGTGTGAGTGAGAGAGAGAGAGGGTGTTCATGAGAGAGAGAGGGTGATCGTGAGAAAGAGACAGTGTTTGTGAGAGAGAGAGAGAGTGTGTGCCTGAGAGAGAGAGAGCATGAGAGAGAGACACAGAGAAAGAGAGTGCGCGAGAGAGAGAGACAGAGAGAGTGAGAGAGAGAGTGCGCCTAAGAGACAGAATGCGTGAGAGAGAGAGAGTGTGTGAGGGAGAGAGATGGTGCATGAGAGGGAAAGAGACTGTGCCTGTGAGAGAGTGAGAGAGAGACCGTGCGTGAGAGCGAGAGAGTGTGTGTGTGAGAGAGAGAGAGAGAGAGTTTGCCTGAGAGAGAGAGGGAGAGTGTAAGAGTGAGAGAGAGAGGGAGAGTGTGCATGAAAGAGAGAGAGGGAGATTGTGCATGAGAGACAGAAAAAGAGAGTGTGCATGAGAGAGAGAAAAAGAGAGTGTGCATGAGAGAGAGAAAAAGAGAGTGTGCGTGAGAGTGAGAGCTAGAGAATAAGATAGTATACATGAGAGATAGTGAGAGTGGGTATGAGAGAGAGAGTGAATGAGAGTGTGTGTGAGAGAGAGAGACAGAGAGTGTGCATGAGAGAGCGACAGAGAGAAAGAGAGTGTGCGTGAGGGAGTGACAGAGAGAGAAAGAGAATGTGCGTGAAAGAGAGAGAGAGAGAATGTGTGTGATGGAGAGAGAATGAAATGTGCATGAGAGAGAGAGTGCATGAGAGAGAGACTATGTGTGAGAGAGAGAGGGTGTTCATGAGAGAGAGAGAGTGCCTGCCTGAGAGAGAGAGAGAGAGAAAGTGCATGAGAGAGAGACAGAGAGAAAGTGTGTGCGTGTGAGAGAGGCAGAGAGAGTGCGTGAGAGTGCACGAGGGAGAGAGTTCGCGTAAGAGACAGAGTGCGTGAGAGAGAGTGAGAGAGGGAGAGTGTGCGTGAGAGGGAGAGACAGTGTCTGTGAGAGAGTGAGAGAGAGAGAAACTGTGCATGAGAGAGATAGAGTGCGAAAGAGAGAGAGAGAGTGCCAGAGATTGAGAGTGGGCAAGAGAGAGAGAAAGGGTGAGAGAGATTGTGAGAGAGAGAGTGTACATGAGAGAGAGAGTGTACAAGAGAGAGAGTTTGCGTGAGAGAGAGAGAGTGTGTGCGTGAGAGAGAGAGAGTGTGTGAGTGTGAGAGAGAGAAAGAGTTTGCGTGAGAGAGAGAGCGGGAGAGTGTAAGTGTGAGAGAGAGAGGGTGAGGGTTCATGAAAGAGAGAGAGGGAGATTGTGCGTGAGAGACAGAAAAAGAAAGTGCGTGAGAGAGAGAAAAAGGGAGTGTGCGTGAGAGTGAGAGCTAGAGCGTAAGATAGTGTACATGAGAGATGGAGTGAGTGGGCATGAGAGAGAGAGTGAATGAGAGTGTGCGTGAGAGAGCGACAGAGAGAGAAAGAGAGTGTGTGTGAGAGAGAGACAGAGAGAAAGAGAATGGGCGTGTGAGAGAGAGAGAATGTGCATGAGAGAGAGAGAGAATGTGCGTGAGGGAGAGAGAATGAGATTGTACATGAGAGAGAGAGAGTGCAGGAGAGAGAGAATATGCATGAGAGAGAGAGGGTGTTCATGAGAGAGAGAGAGAGTGTTTGCGAGAGAGAGAGTGTGTTCATGAGAGAGAAAGAGTGTGTGACTGAGAGAGAGGGAGTGTGTGTGTGAGAGAGACAGAGAGAGTGTGTGAGAGAGAGTGCACAAGAGAGAGAATGCACGTAAGAGACAGAGTCTGTGAGAGAGAGTGTGTGAGAGAGAGGGAGAGTGTGCGTGAGAGAGAGAGGGAGAGTGCGGGTGAGAGAAAGAGACAGAGAGAAAGTGAGTGTGTGTGAGAGAAAGAGACAGAGAGAAAGAGAGTGTCCGTGAGAGAGAGACAGAGAGAAAGAGAGTGTGCGTGAGAGAGGAACAGAAGGTATGTGTGAGGGAGAGAGAAAGAGAAATGAGAGAGAGAGTGCAACAGAGAGAGAGACAGTGCAAGAGTTTGAGAGTGTGAGAGAGGGAGAGAAAGTCTTGTGAGAGAGAGTGTGCATGAGAGAGAGTGTGCATGAGAGAGAGAGTGCGTGAGAGAGAGTGGGCATGAGAGAGAGTGCATGAGAGAGAGTGTGCATGAGAGAGAGTGTGCGTGAGAGAGAGTGTGCATGACAGGGAGTGTGCGTGAGAGGGAGTGTGTGTGAGGGAGAGTGTGTGTGAGATAGAGAGGATGCGTGAGAGAGAGAGGGTGCATGGGAGAGAGAGAGAGAGAGTGTGTGAGAGAGAGAGAGAGACAGTGTTTCTGAGAGAGAGAGACTTACGTGAGAGAGAGAGAGGCTGCGTGAGAGAGAGAGACAGAGAAAAAGTGTGCGTGAGAGATAGGGAGACAAGGTGTGCGAGAGGGAGAGAAAGAGAGAGATTGCGCTTGAGGAAGAGAGAGAGTATGAGAGTGTGCATGAGAGAGAGAGCGAATGAAAGTGTGCGTGAGAGAGAGAGACTGTGTGCCTGAGAGAGAGAGAGACCATGAGAGAGAGTAAGAAAGTGCACGAGAAAGAGAGAAAGTGAGAGAGAGAGTGCATGAGAGAGAGAGTGCACGTAAGAGACAGAATGCGTGAGAGAGAGAGTGTGTGAGGGAGAGAGATGGTGCGTGAGAGGGAGAGAGACAGTGTCTGTGAGAGAGTGAGTGAGAGAGATTGTGAATGAGGGAGAGAGTGAGTGTGCATGGGAGAGAGAGAGAGTGTGTGCATGAGAGATAGAGAGTGTGTGCATGAGAGAGAGTGAGAGAGTGTCTGTGAGAGAGTGAGAGAGAGACTGTGCCTGAGAGAGAGTGTGCATGAGAGCAAGAGAGTGTGTGCGTGAGAGAGAGAATGTGCGTGAGAGAGAGAGAGGGTGTGTGTGAGAGAGAGTGTGTGCATGAGAGAAAGAGAGAGTGTGTGCATGAGAGAGAGAAAGTTTTTGCGTGAGAGAGAGAGGGAGAGTGTGCATGAAAGAAAGAAAGGGAGATTGTACGTGAGAGACAGAAAAAAAGAGTGTGCATGAAAGAGAGAAAAAGAGTGAGAGTGAGAGCTAGAGAGTAAGATAGTATATGTGAGAGATGGAGAGAGTGGGCATGAGAGAGAGTGAATGAGAATGTGCATGAGAGAGAGACAGAGGGAGAGTGTGCATGAGAGAGACAGAGAGAAAGAGAGTGTGCGTGAGAGAGCGACAGAGAGAGAAAGAGAGTGTGCATGAGAGAGACACAGAGAGAAAGGGAATGGGCATGAGAGAGAGAGAGAGAGAATATGCGTGAGAGAGAGATAGAATGTGCATGAGGGAGACAGAATGAGATTGTCCAAGAGAGAGAGAGAGAGTGCATGAAAGAGAGAGTGTGCTTGAGACAGAGAGTCTGCGTCAGAGCAAGAGAGCGTGTGTGCGTGAGAGAGAGAGAGAGTGTGTGCGTGAGAGAGAGAGAGGGAGATTGTGCGTGAGAGAGAGAAAAAGAGAGTGTGCGTGAGAGAAAGAAAAAGAGAGTGTGCGTGAGAGAAAGACAGAGAGAAAGAGAGTGGGCCTGAGAGCGAGAGCTAGAGAGATAGTGCATGTGGGTGACAGACAGAGTGGGCGTGAGAGAGAGAGTGAATGAGAGTGTGTGTGAGAGAAACAAAGAAAAAGAATGGGTGTGAGAGAGAGTAAGAATGTGCATGAGAGTGAGAATGTGCATGAGAGAGAGAGAGTGTGCGTGAGAGAGTGAGTGGCATGAGAGAGAGAGTGTGTGTGCATGAGAGACAGAGAGAGAGTGTGCATGAGTGAGTGTGTGTGAGAGAGAGTGTGTGCGTGAGAGATAGACAGAGAGGAAGAGAATGTGCGTGAGAGAGAGAGAATAAGAGTGTTCGTGAGATAGAGAGAGTGTGTGCATGAGAGAGAGAGGGAGATTGTGCGTGAGATAGAGAAAAAGAGAGTGTGCATGAGAGAGAAAAAGAGAGTGTGCATGAGAGAGTGACAGAGAGAAAGAGAGTATGCGTGAGAGCGAGAGCAAGAGAGATAGTGTATGTGGGAGAGAGTGGGCATGAGAGACAGAGTGAATGAGAGAGTGCGTGAGAGAGACAGAGAAAAAGAATATGTGTGAGATAGAGAAAGAATGTGCGTGAGAGTGAGAATGTGCATGAAAGACAGAGAGTGTGTGTGAGAGAGTGAGTAGCATGAGAGAGAGAGTGTGTGCATGAGAGACAGAGAGAGAGTGTGTGTGAGAGAGATAGTGTGCGTGAGAGAGAGACAGAGAGAAAGACAGTGTGCATGAGAGATAGACAGAAAGGAAGAGAATGGGCCTGAGAGAGAGAGAGAATGTGTGTCAGAGAGAGAGAATGTCCGTGAGAGAGAGAGAATGAGAGTGCGCGTGAGATAGAGAAAGATTGTGTGAGAGAGAGAGATTGTGTGTGAGCAAGGGAGGGTGTTCATGAGAGAGAGAGTGTTCATGAGAGAGAGAGATTGTTCGTGAGAGAGAGAGTGTACGTCTGAGAGAAAGAGAGAGAGAGTACATGAGAGAGAAGAGAGAGAGTGAATGAGAATGTGCATGAGAGAGAGACAGAGAGAGAGTGTGCATGTGAGAGACAGAGAGAAAGAGAGTGTGCGTGAGACAGTGACAGAGAGAGAAAGAGAGTGAGCGTGAGAGGACAGAGAGAAAGGGAATGGGCGTGAGAGAGAGAGAGAGAATATGCGTGAGAGAGAGATAGAATGTGCGTGAGGGAGAGAGAATGAGATTGTCCATGAGAGAGAGAGAGAGAGTGCGTGAGAGAGAGAGTGTGCATGAGACAGAGAGTCTGCGTCAGAGCAAGAGAGAGTGCGTGCGTGAGAGAGAGAGAGAGTGTGTGCGTGAGAGAGAGAGAGAGAGGGAGATTGTGCGTGAGAGAGAGAAAAAGAGAGTGTGCGTGAGAGAAAGAAAAAGAGAGTCTGCGTGAGAGAAAGACAGAGAGAAAGAGAGTGGGCCTGAGAGCGAGAGCTAGAGGGATAGTGTACGTGGGAGAGAGAGA
This sequence comes from Isurus oxyrinchus, assembly GCA_026770705.1. Lineage (NCBI taxonomy): Eukaryota > Metazoa > Chordata > Chondrichthyes > Lamniformes > Lamnidae > Isurus > Isurus oxyrinchus. The sequence goes on from JANJGN010000017.1 coordinate 79,050,236, forward strand.
GAGTGGGCGTGAGAGAGAGAGTGAATGAGAGTGTGCGTGAGAGAACAGAGAAAAAGAATGGGTGTGAGAGAGAAAGAATGTGCATGAGAATGAGAATGTGCATGAGAGAGAGAGTGTGCGTGAGAGAGTGAGTGGCGTGAGAGAGAGTGTGTACATGAGAGACAGAGGGAGAGTGTGCATGAGAGAGTGAGTGTGTGTGAGAGAGAGAGAGAGAGAGAGAGAGCATGAGAGAGAGACAGAGAGGAAGAGAATGGGCCTGAGAGATAGACAGAGAGGAAGAGAATGGGCCTGAGAGAGAGAGAATGTGTGTCAGAGAGAGAGACTGTGCGTGAGAGAGAGAGAATGAGAGTATGCGTGAGAGAGAGAGAGTGTGTGCATGAGAGGGAGAGAGTGTGTGCATGAGATAGAGAGAGTGTGTGCATGAGAGAGAGAGGGAGATTGTGCATGAGCGAGAGAAAAAGAGAGTGTGCGTGAGAGAAAGAAAAAGAGAGTGTGCGTGAGAGAAAGACAGAGAGAAAGAGAGTGGGCCTGAGAGCGAGAGTTAGAGAGATAGTGTACGTGGGAGAGAGAGAGAGTGGGCGTGAGATAGAGAGTGAATGAGAGTGTGCGTGAGAGAAACAGAGAAAAAGAATGGGTGTGAGAGAGAGAAAGAATGTGCATGAGAGTGAGAATGTGCATGAGAGAGAGAGAGTGTGCGTGAGAGAGTGAGTGGCGTGAGAGAGAGAGAGTGCGTGCATGAGAGACAGAGAGAGAATTTGCATGAGTGAGTGTGTGTGAGAGAGAGAGTGTGTGCGTGAGAGATAGACAGAGAGGAAGAGAATGGGACTGAGAGAGAGAGAATGTGTGTCAGAGAGAGAGAATGTGCGTAAGAGAGAGAGAATGAGAGTGTGCATGAGAGAGAGAGAGTGTGTGCATGAGAGAGAGAGAGAGAGAGGGAGATTGTGCGTGAGATAGAGAAAAGAGAGTGTGCATGAGAGAGAGAAAAAGAGAGTGTGCATGAGAGAGTGACAGAGAGAAAGAGAGTATGCGTGAGAGCGAGAGCAAGAGAGATAGTGTATGTGGGAGAGAGCGGGAGTGAGAGACAGAGCGAATGAGAGTGTGCGTGAGAGAGACAGAGAAAAAGAGTATGTGTGAGATAGAGAAAGAACGTGCGTGAGAGTGCGAATGTGCATGAGAGAGAGAGATATTGTGTGAGAGAGTGAGTAGCAGGAGAGAGCGAGTGTGTGCATGAGAGACAGAGAGAGAGTGTGTGAGAGGGATAGTGTGTGTGAGAGAGAGACAGAGAGAAAGACAGTGTGCGTGAGAGATAGACAGAGAGGAAGAGAATGGGCCTGAGAGAGAGAGAGAGAATGTGTGTCAGAGAGAGAGAATGTCCGTGAGAGAGAGAGAATGAGAGTGTGCGTGAGATAGAGAAAGATTGTGTGAGAGAGAGAGATTGTGTGTGAGCGAGGGAGAAGGTGTTCATGAGAGAGAGAGTGTTCATGAGAGAGAGAGATTGTTCATGAGAGAGAGAGTGTATGTCTGTGAGAGAGAGAGAGTGCATGAGAGAGAGATTGCTTGGGAGAGAGTGAGAGAGAGAGAGAGTGTGAGAGAGAGAGAGAGACAGTGTTTCTGAGAGAGAGAGACTTACGTGAGAGAGAGAGAGGCTGCGTGAGAAAGAGAGAGACAGAGAAAAAGATAGTGTGCGTGAGAGGTAGGGAGAGAAGGTGTGTGTGAGAGGGAGAGAAAGAGAGTGATTGCGCTTGATGGAGAGAGAGAGTATGAGAGTGTGCATGAGAGAGAGAGCGAATGAGAGTGTGCGTGAGAGAGAGAGTGTGTGCCTGAGAAAGAGAGAGAGACCATGAGAGAGACACAGAGAAAGAGAGTGCGCGAGAGAGAGAGACAGAGAGTGAGAGAGAGAGAGTGCACGACAGAGAGTGCACGCAAGAGACAGAATGCGTGAGAGAGAGAGTGTGTGAGGGAGAGAGATGGTGCGTGAGAGGGAGAGAGACAGTGTCTGTGAGAGAGTGAGTGAGAGAGACTGTGCATGAGAGAGAGAGAGTGTGTGCATGGGAGAGAGAGAGAGTGTGTGTGCATGAGAGAGAGAGAGAGTGTCTGTGAGAGAATGAGAGAGAGAGAGACTGTGCGTGAGAGAGAGTGTGCGTGAGAGCGAGAGAGTGTGTGCGTGAGAGAGAGAGTGTGCGTGAGAGAGAGAGATGGTGTGCGTGAGAGAGAGAGTGTGTGCATGAGAGTGAGAGAGAGTGTGTGTGCGTGAGAGAGAGAACGTTTTTGCGTGAGAGAGAGAGGGAGAGTGTGCATGAAAGAGAGAGAGGGAGATTGTGCCTGAGAGACAGAAAAAAAGAGTGTGCATGAGAGAGAGAAAAAGAGAGTTTGCGTGAGAGTGAGAGCTAGAGAGTAAGATAGTATACATGAGAGATGCAGAGAGTGGGCGTGAGAGAGAGAGTGAATGAGAATGTGCATGAGAGAGAGAGACAGAGAGAGAGTGTGCATGAGAGAGACAGAGAGAAAGAGAGTGTGCGTGAGAGAGTGACAGAGAGAGAAAGAGAGTTTGCGTGAGAATTGGACAGAGAGAAAGGGAATGGGCATGAGAGAGAGAGAGAGAATGTGCGTGAGAGAGAGATAGAATGTGTGTGAGGGAGAGAGAATGAGATTGTCCAAGAGAGAGAGAGAGTGCGTGAGAGAGAGTGTGCATGAGACAGAGAGTCTGCGTCAGAGCAAGAGAGAGAGTGTGCATGAGAGGGAGAGAGTGTGTGCATGAGAGAGAGAGAGTGTGTGCATGAGAGAGAGAGAGAGAGATTGTGCATGAGAGAGAGAAAAAGAGAGTGTGCGTGAGAGAGAAAAAAAGAGTGTGCGTGAGAGAGAGAAAAAGAGAGTGTGCGTGAGAGAGAGAAAAAGAGAGTGTGCGTGAGAGAAAGACAGAGAGAAAGAGAGTGGGCCTGAGAGCGAGAGCTAGAGAGACAGTGTACGTGGCAGAGAGAGAGAGCGGGCGTTAGAGAGAGAGTGAATGAGAGTGTGCGTGAGAGAAACAGAGAAAAAGAATGGATGTGAGAGAGAGAAAGAATGTGCATGAGAGAGAGAATGTGCATGAGATAGAGAGAGTGTGCGTGAGAGAGTGAGTGGCGTGAGAGAGAGAGTGTGTGCATGAGAGACAGAGAGAGAGTGTGCGTGAGATAGAGAAAAAGAGAGTGTGCATGAGAGAGAAAAAGAGAGTGTGCATGAGAGAGTGACAGAGAGAAAGAGAGTGTGCGTGAGAGCGAGAGCAAGAGAGATAGTGTATGTGGGAGAGAGCGGGCGTGAGAGACAGAGTGAATGAGAGTGTGCGTGAGAGAGACAGAGAAAAAGAATATGTGTGAGATAGAGAAAGAATGTGCGTGAGAGTGAGAATGTGCGTGAGAGACAGAGAGTGTGTGTGAGAGAGTGAGTAGCATGAGAGAGAGAGTGTGTGCATGAGAGACAGAGAGAGAGTGTGTGTGAGAGAGATAGTGTGCGTGAGAGAGAGACAGAGAGAAAGACAGTGTGCGTGAGAGATAGACAGAAAGGAAGAGAATGGGCCTGCGAGAGATTGAGAGAGAGAAAGTGTGTCAGAGAGAGAGAATGTCCGTGAGAGAGAGAGAATGAGAGTGCGCGTGAGATAGAGAAAGATTGTGTGAGAGAGAGAGATTGTGTGTGAGCGAGAGAGAAGGTGTTCATGAGAGACAGAGTGTGTTCATGAGAGAGAGAGATTGTTCGTGAGAGAGAGAGTGTAAGTCTGAGAGAAAGAGAGAGAGAGTGCATGAGAGAGAAATAGAGAGAAAGAGAGTGTGCGTGAAAGAGAGACAGAGAGAGTGCATGAGAGAGAGAGTTCACAAGAGACAGAGTGCGCGTAAGAGACAGAGTGCGTGAGAGAGAGAGTGTGTGAGAGAGAGGATGCATGAGAGAGAGAGAGGGTGTTCATGAGAGAGAGAGAGTGTTTGTGAGAGAGAGAGAATGTGTTCGTGAGAGAGAAAGAGTGTGTGACTGAGAGAGAGAGAGAGATAGAGAGTGTGCGTGTGAGAGAGACCGAGTGTGTGAGAGAGAGTGCACAAGAGTGAGATTGCACGTAAGAGACAGAGTGCGCGAGAGAGAGTGTGTGAGAGAGAGAGAGAGTGTGTGTGAGAGAGAGAGACATTGTGAGAGAGTGACAGAGAGAGAAACTGTGCGTGAGAGAGAGAGGGAGAGTGCGGGTGAGAGAAAGAGACAGAGAGAAAGTGAGTGTGCATGAGAGAAAGAGACTGAGAGAAAGAGAGTGTCCATGAGAGAGAGACAGAGAGAAAGAGAGTGTGCATGAGAGAGAGGAAGAGAAGGTATGCGGGAGGGAGAGAGAAAGAGAAATGAGAGAGAGAGAGCAACAGAGAGAGAGAGAGTGCAAGAGATTGAGAGTGTGAGAGAGGGAGAGAAAGTCTTAGTGAGATTGTGAGAGAGAGAGTGCATGAGAGAGAGTGTGTGCATGAGAGAGAGTGTGCGTGAGAGAGAGTGTGCATGAGAGAGAGTGTGCGTGACAGGGAGTGTGCTTGAGAGGGAGTGTGCATGAGAGAGTGTGTGTGAGATAGAGAGGGTCCATGAGAGAGAGAGAGGGTGCATGGGAGAGAGGAAGAGAGAGAGTGTGAGAGAGAGAGAGAGACAGTGTTTCTGAGAGAGAGAGACTTACATGAGAGAGAGAGAGGCTGCGTGAGAAAGAGAGAGACAGAGAAAAAGATAGTGTGCGTGAGAGATAGGGAGAGAAGGTGTGTGTGAGAGGGAGAGAAAGAGAGAGATTGCGCTTGATGGAGAGAGTATGAGTGTGCATGAGAGAGAGAGCGAATGAGAGTGTGCGTGAGGGAGAGAGAGAGTGTGTGCCTGAGAGAGAGAGAGACCATGAGAGAGAGACACAGAGAAAGAGAGTGCGCGAGAGAGAGAGACAGAGAGTGAGAGAGAGAGTGCAGGAGAGAGAGAGTGCACATAAGAGACAGAATGCGTGAGAGAGAGAGTGTGTGAGGGAGAGAGATGGTGCGTGAGAAGGAGAGAGACAGTGTCTGTGAGAGAGTGAGTGAGAGAGTGTGCATGAGAGAGAGAGAGAGTGTGCATGGGAGAGAGAGAGAGAGCGTGTGCATGAGAGAGAGAGAGTGTGCAAGAGAGAGAGAGAGAGAAAAAGAGTGTCTGTGAGAGAGTGAGAGAGAGAGAGACTGCGTGAGAGAGAGTGTGCGTGAGAGCGAGAGAGTGTGTGCATGAGAGAAAGAGTGTGCATGAGAGAGAGAGTGTGTGCGTGAGAGAGAGTGTGTACATGAGAGAGAGAGAGAGTGTGTGCATGAGAGAGAGAGAGAAAGAGTGTCTGTGAGAGAGTGAGAGAGAGAGAGACTGTGCGTGAGAGAGAGTGTGCGTGAGAGCGAGAGAGTGTGCGTGATAGAGAGAGTGTGCATGAGAGAGAGAGAGTGTGTACGTGAGAGAGAGAGGGAGAGTGTGCATGAAAGAGAGAGAGGGAGATTGTGCCTGAGAGACAGAAAAAAAGAGTGTGCATGAGAGAGAGAAAAAGAGAGTCTGCGTGAGAGTGAGTGCTAGAGAGTAAGATAGTATACATGAGAGATGGAGAGAGTGGGTGTGAGAGAGAGAGTGAATAAGAATGTGCATGAGAGAGAGTGAGAGAGAGAGAGAGTGTGTGCGTGAGAGAGAGAGACAGTGTCTGTGAGAGAGTGAGAGAGATCGAGAAACTGTGCATGAGAGAGAGAGAGAGAGTGTGCATGAGAGAATGATACAGAGAGAAAGTGAGTGTGCATGAGAGACAGAAAAAGAGAGTGTCCGTGAGAGAGAGAGACAGAGAGAAAGAGAGTGTGCGTGAGAGAGTGGAAGAGAAGGTATATGTGTGGGAGAGAGAAAGAGAATGCGAGAGAGAGTGCGAAAGAGAGAGAGAGAGAGTTCCAGAGATTGAGAGTGGGCGAGAGAGAGAGAAAGTGTGAGAGAGATTGTGAGAGAGAGAGTGTACATGAGAGAGAGAGAGTGTGCAAGAGAGAGAGAGTTTGCGTGAGAGAGAGAGTGTGTGCGTGAGAGAGAGAGAGTGTGAGCATGAGAGAGAGAGAGTTTGCGTGAGAGAGAGAGGGAGGGTGTAAGTGTGAGAGACAGAGGGAGAGTGTGCATGAAAGAGAGAGAGGGAGATTGTGCGTGAGAGACAGAAAAAGAGAGTGTGCGTGAGAGAGCAAAAAGGAACTGTGTGTGAGAGTGAGAGCTAGAGAGTAAGATAGTATACATGAGAGATGGAGTGAGTGGGTGTGAAAGAGAGAGTGAATGAGAGTGTGTGTGAGAGAGAGACAGAGAGAGAGTGTGCATGAGAGAGACAGAGAGTGTGCGTGAGAGAGCGACAGAGTGAAAAAGAGAGCCTGTGTGAGAGAGAGACAGAGAGAAAGAGAATGGGCGTGAGAGAGAGAGAGAATGTGCATGAGAGAGAGAGAGAATGTGCGTGAGCGAGAGATAATGATATTGTCCATGAGAGAGAGAGAGTGCGTGAGAGAGGGAGTATGTGTGAGAGAGAGAGAGGGTGTTCATGAGAGAGAGAGAGTGTGTTCGTGAGAGAGAAAGAGTGTGTGACTGAGAGAGAGAGAGAGAGAGTGTGTGCATGTGAGAGAGACAGAGAGAGTGTGTGAGAGAGAGTGCACAAGAGAGAGAATGCACGTAAGAGATAGAGTGCGCGAGAGAGTGTGTGAGAGAGAGAGAGACATTGTCTGTGAGAGAGTGAGAGAGAGAGAAACTATGCGTGAGAGAGAGAGAGGGAGAGTGCGGGTGAGAGAAAGAGACAGAGAGAAAGTGAGTGTGCGTGAGAGAAAGAGACAGAGAGAAAGAGAGTGTCCGTGAGAGAGAGACAGAGAGAAAGAGAGTGTGGGTGAGAGAGAGGAAAAGAAGGTATACATGAGGGAGAGAGAAAGAGAAATGAGAAAGAGAGAGAGTGCAACAGAGAGAGAGAGAGTGCAAGGGATTGAGAGTGTGTGAGAGAGAGAGAGAAAGTCTTAGAGAGATGGTGAGAGAGAATGTGCATGAGAGAGAGAGTGTGCATGAGAGAGTGTGTGTGCGTGAGAGACAGTGCGCGTGAGAGGGAGTGTGCGTGACAGGGAGTGTGCGTGAGAGAGAGTGTGCGTGAGATAGAGAGGGTGCGTGAGAGAGAGAGGGTGCATGGGAGAGAGAGAGAGATTGTGAGAGAGAGAGACAGTGTTTCTGAGAGAGAGAGACTTACGTGAGAGAGAGAGACGCTGCGTGAGAAAGAGAGAGACAGAGAAAAATATAGAGAGAGAGAGTGAGTGTGCATGAGAGAGAGAGAAAGTGTGTGCGTGAGAGACAGTGTGCCTGAGATTGAGAGAGTGTGCGTGAGAGAGAGAGACAGAGTGAAAGAGAGTGTGCATGACAGAGTAACAGAAAGAAAGAGAATGGGCGTAAGAGAGAGAGAGAATTTGCGTGAGAGAGAGAAAATGAGAGTGTGCTTGAGAGAGAGATTGCGTGAGAGAGAGAGAGTGTGCGTGAGCGAGAGAGAGGATGTTCATGAGGAGAGAGAAAGAGAGCGTGTGTCTGTGAGAGAGAGAGAGAGAGTGCATAAGAGAGAAATAGAAAGCAAGAGAGTGTGCATGAGAAAGAGACAGAAAGTGCATGAGAGAGAGAGTGCACGAAAGAGACAGTGCGCCTAAGAGACAGAGTGCATGAGAGAGAGAGTTTGTGAAGGAGAGGGGGTACATGAGAGAGAGAGAGAGAGACAGTGTCTGTGAGAGAGTGAGAGAGAGAGACTGTGCGTGAGAGAGAGAGAGAGTGTGCGTGACAGAGAGAATGTCAGGGTGAGAGAGAGAGAGAGTGTGCGCAAGAGAGAGAGAGAGAGAGCATGACAGAGAGAGACAGAGAGAAAGAGAGGGTGCATGAGAGAGAGACAGAGTGCATGAGAGAGAGAGTGCATGAGTGAGAGAGTTCGCATAAGAGATAGAATGTGTGAGAGAGAGAGTGGGAGCATGAGAGAGAGAGAGACGGTGCATGAGAGAGAGTGTACGTGAGAGCGAGAGAGAGTGTGTGTGTGAGAGAGAGTGTGTGTGTATGAGAGAGAGAGAGTGTGTGCATGAGAGAGAGTGTGTATGCATGAGAGAGAGTGTGCGTGAGAGAGAGAGGGAGAGTGTAAGTGTGTGAGAGCGAGGGAGAGTTTACATGAGAGAGAGAGGGAGATTGTGCATGAGAGAGAGAAAAAGAGAGTGTGCTTGAGAGAGAAACAGAGAGCAAGAGATTGTGGATGAGATCAAGAGCAAGAAAGAAAGATAGTGTACGTGAGAAAGAGAGAGGGTGGACGTGAGAGAGAGCGAATAAGAGTATGCGTGAGAGAGAGACAGAGAGAGAGTGCGCATGTGAGAGACAGAGAGAAAAAGAGTGTGCATGCGAATAGAGAAAGAGAGAAAGAGAGTGTGCATGAGAGAGAGACAGAGAGATTGTGTGAGAGAGAGAGTGCGTGTGAGAGAGAGTGCGTGAGAGAGTGAGAGTGTGCGTGAGAGAGAGAGAGGTTGCTCACGAGAGAGAGGATGTTTGTGAGAGAGAGAGAGACAGAGAGAAAGAGAGTGTGCGTGAGGGAGAGAGAGAGAGAAAGAGAGTGGGCGTGAGAGATAGACAGAGAGAAAGAGCCTGGGCATGAGAGAGAGGTGAGAGAAAGAGAGTGGGCGTGAGAGAGAGAGAGAGAATGTGCGTGAGATAGAGAAAATGTGTGTGAAAGAGAGAGAGTGTTCATGAGAGAGAGAGTGTGTTCATGAGAGAGAAAGTGTGTTCATGAGAGAGAGAGAGTCAATGTGTGCCTGAGAGAGAGAGAGAGTGCTTGAGAGAGAGAGTGCCAGAGAGAGAAAGTGCACTAGAGAAAGTGAATGTGTGAGAGATGGAGAATGAGAGTTTGCGTGAGAGAAAGAGAGTGGGCGAGAGAAAGTGTGCATGTGAGAGAGAGAGAGGGAAAGTATGAGTGAGTGAGACAGAGAGAGTGTGCGTGACAGAGAGACTGGTGTGAGAGAGAGAGAGAGAGTGTGCATGAGAGAGAGAAAGTGTGGGCGTGAGAGAGAGAGGCAGAGGGAAAGACAGTGTGCATGAGAGATAGGGAGAGAAGGTGAGCATGAGAGGGAGAGAAGGAGAGAGATTGTTCGCGAGGGAAAGAGAGAGAGTGTGCTTGAGAGAGACTGTGCGTGAGAGAGAGAGTGTGCGTGTGTGAGAGAGAGAGAGGGAGAGTGTGAGTGAGAGAGAGAGAGTGCGTGAGAGAGACAGAGAGAAAGAGAGTGTGCATGAGAGAGATACAGAGAGAGTGCATGAGAGGGAGTGCGCGAGAGAGACAGAGTGTGTGAGAGAGAGAAAATGAGAGTGTGCGTGACAGAGAGAGAGTGTGCGTGAGAGAGAGAGACGCAGAGGGAAAGAGAATGTGCGTGAGAGTTGGGAGAGAAGGTGAGCGTGAGAGGGAGAGAAAGAGAGATTGTGCGTGAGGGAAAGAGAGAGTGGGTGTGTGAGAGAGAAATTGTGCATGTGTGAGAGAGAGAGGGAGAGTGTGAGTGAGAGAGAGAGAGAGAGAGTGTGTGAGAGAGACAGAGAGAAAGAGAGTGTGCATGAGAATAGAGAAAGAGAGTGTGCATGAGAGAGAGATAGAGAGAGTGTGTGAGAGAGAGAGTGCGTGAGAGAGTGCGTGAGAGAGTGAGAGTGTGCATGAGAGAGAGAGAGAGGGTGCTCACGACAGGGTGTTTGTGAGAGAGAGAGAGTGTTCGTGAGAGAGCGACAGAGAGAAAGAGAGTGTGCATGATTGAGAGAGAGAGAGAAAGAGAGTGGGCGTGAGAGATAGACAGAGAGAAAGAGACTGGGCATGAGAGAGATGCGAGAGAAAGAGAGTGGGCGTGAGATAGAGAAAATGTGTGTGAAAGAGAGAGAGTGTTCATGAGAGAGAGAGTGTGTTCATGAGAGAGAAAGTGTGTTCATGAGAGAGAGAGAGAGAGAGTGACTGTGTGCCTGAGAGAGAGAGAGTGCACGAGAGAGAGCGAATGCGTGAGAGACGGAGAATGAGAGTTTGCGTGAGAGAAAGAGAGTGGGCGTGAGTGAGTGTGCATGTGAGAGAGAGAGTGTGCGTGACAGAGACTGGTGTGAGAGAGTGAGCTCGAGTGTGCGTGAGAGAGAGAGAGTGTGCAGGAGAGAGAGAGAGTGTGTGCATGAGAGAGAGAGAGAGGCAGAGGGAAAGAGTGTGCGTGAGAGATTGGGAGAGAAGGTGAGCATGAGAGGGAGAGAAAGAGAGAGATTGTGCGCGAGGTAAAGAGAGAGAGTGTGCGTGAGAGAGACTGTGCATCAGAGAGAGAGTGTGCGTGTGTGAGAGAAAGAGAGGGAGAGTGTGAGTGAGAGAGAGAGAGAGTGCGTGAGAAAGACAGAGAGAACGAGAGTGTGCATGAGAGAGAGACAGAGAGAGTGCGTGAGAGAGAGTGCGTGAGAGAGACAGAGTGCATGAGAGAGAGAAAATGAGAGTTTGCGTGACAGAGAGAGAGTGTGCGTGAGAGAGAGAGAGAGGCAGAGGGAAAGAGAGTGTGCGAGAGAGTTGGGAGAGAAGGTGAGCGTGAGAGGGAGAGAAAGAGAGATTGTGCGTGAGGGAAAGAGAGAGTGGGTGCGTGAGAGAGAGTGTGCATGAGATAGAGTCGGCGTGAGAGATAGGGAGAGTGTGTGCATGAGAGAGAGAGAGTGTGTGCATGAGAGAGAGAGTGAGTCTGTGCGTGAGAGGGAGAGAGAATGTGTGCGTGAGAGACAGAGAGAGAGTGTGTGCCTGAGAGAGAGTGTAAATGTGAAAGAGAGAGGGAGATTGTGCATGGGAGAAAGAAAAAGACAGTGTGCGTGAGAGAGAGATAAAGAGAGTGTGCATGAAAGAGAGACAGAGAGAAAGAGAGTGTGTGTGAGAGCGAGAGCTAGAGAGAAAGATAGTGTACGTGGGAGAGAGAGAGATTGGGCATGAGAGAGAGAGCGAATGAGAGTGTGCGAGAGAGAGAGAGACAGAGAGAGAGTGTGCATGAGAGAGACAAAGACAAAGAGAGGTTGCATGAGAGAGAGAGTGGCGTGAGAGAGAGAGTGAGTGTGCATGAGAGAGGGAGAGAGTGTGTGCCTGAGAGACAGTGTGCCTGAGATTGAGAGAGTGTACATGAGAGAGAGAAACAGAGAGAAAGAGAGTGTGCGTGACAGAGAAACAGAGAGAAAGAGAATGGGCCTGAGAGAGAGAGAGAATTTGTGTGAGAGAGAGAGAATGTGCGTGAGAGAGAGAAAATGAGAGTGTGCGTGAGAGAGTGAGAATGCGTGAGAGAGAGTGTGCGTGAGCGAGAGAGAGGATGTTTATGAGAGAGAGAAAGAGAGTGTGTCTGATAGAGAGAGAGAGAGAGAGTGCATGAGAGAGAAAGAGAAAGAAAGGGAGTGTGCGTGAGAGAGAGACAGAAAGTGCATGAGAGAGCGAGTGCACGAGAGAGACAGTGCGCCTAAGAGATAGAGTGCGTGAGAGAGAGAGTGTGTGAGGGAGAGGGGTTGCATGAGAGAGAGAGAGAGAGAGAGAGACAGTGTCTGTGAGAGAGTGAGAGAGAGAGAGACTGTGCTTGAGAGAGAGAGAGTGTGTGTGACAGAGAGAGTGTGTGCGTGAGAGAGAGAGTGTGCGCAAGAGAGAGAGGGAGAGTGTAAGTGTGAGAGAGAGGGAGAGTGTGTGTCTGAGAGATAGAGAGAGAGTGCATGAAAGAGAGCGAATGCGTGAGAGATGGATAATGAGAGTTTGCGTGAGAGAGAGAGAGAGTGGACGCGAGTGAGTGCATGTGAGAGAGAGAGAGAGAGGGAAAGTAAGAGAGAGTGAGAGAGAGAGAGCGTGCGTGACAGAGAGACTGGTGTGAGAGAGAGAGAGAGTGCGTGAGAGAGATAGAGTGTGCATGAGAGAGAGAGAGAGTGTGCGTGAGAGATAGAGAGAATGTGCGTGAGAGAGAGAGGCAGAGGGAAAGAGAGTGTGCATGAGAGATAGGGAGAAAAGGTGAGCATGAGAGGGAGAGAAAGAGAGAGATTGTGCGCGAGGGAAAGAGAGAGAGTGTGCATGAGAGAGACTGTGTGTGGGAGAGAGAGTGTGCGTGTGTGAGAGAGAGAGAGGTAGAGTGTGAGTGAGAGAGAGAGAGAGAGAGTGCGTGAAAGAGACAGAGAGAAAGAGAGTGTGCATGAGAGAGAGACAGAGAGAGTGCGTGAGAGAGAGTGTGCGAGAGAGACAGAGTGCGTGAGAGAGAGAAAATGAGAGTGTGCATGACAGAGAGAGAGTGAGCGTGAGAGAGAGAGAGGCAGAGTGAAAGAGAGTGTGCGTGAGAGATAGGGAGATAAGGTGAGCGTGAGAGGGAGAGAAAGAGAGATTGTGTGCGAGGGAAAAAGAGAGTGGGTGCTTGAGAGAGAGTGTGTGTGAGAGAGAGTCTGCGTGAGAGTTAGAGAGTGTGTGTGTGTGAGAGAGAGAGTGTGTGCATGAGAGAGAAAGAGTCTGTGCGTGAGAGGGAGAGAGAATGTGTGCGTGAGAGACAGAGAGATAGTGTGCCTGAGAGAGAGAGTGTAAGTGTGAAAGAGAGAGGAAGAGTGTGCATGGGAGAAAGAAAAAGAGAGTGTGCGTGAGAGAGACAGACAGCGAGAAAGAGAGTTTGTGTGCGAGCGAGAGCTAGAGAGAAAGATAGTGTACGTGGGAGAGAGAGAGATTGGGCATGAGAGAGAGAGCGAATGAGAGTGTGCGAGAGAGAGAGAGACAGAGAGAGAGTGTGCATGAGAGACAGAGACAAAGAGAGTGTGCATGAGAGAGAGAGTGGCATGAGAGAGAGACTGAGTGTGCATCAGAGAGAGAGAGAGAGTGTGTGCGTGAGAGTCAGTGTGCCTGAGATTGATAGAGTGTGCGTGAGAGAGAGAGAGACAGAGAGAAAGAGAGTGTGCGTGACAGAGAAACAGAGAGAAAGAGAATGGGCCTGAGAGAGAGAGAGAGAATGTGCGTGAGAGAGAGAGAGTATGAGCGAGAGAGAGGATGTTCATGAGAGAGAGAAAGAGAGTGTGTGTCTGATAGAGAGAGAGTGCATGAGAGAGAAATAGAAAGAAATAGAGTGTGCGTGAGAGAGACAGAAAGTGCATGAGAGAGATTGCACGAAAGAGACAGTGAGCCTAAGAGACAGAGTCCGTGAGAGAGAGAGTGTGTGAAGGCGAGGGGGTGCATGAGAGAGAGAGAGAGAGAGACAGTGTCTGTGAGAGAGAGAGAGAAACTGTGCATGAGAGAGAGAGTGTGCGTGACAGAGAGAGTGTGTGCGTGAGAGAGAGAGTGTGCGCAAGAGAGAGAGGGAGAGTGTGTGTGAGAGAGAGGGAGAGTCTGTGCCTGAGAGAGAGAGAGAGTGCATGAGAGAGAGAGACAGAGAGAAAGAGAAGGTGTGTGAGAGAGAGACAGAGTGCATGAGAGAGAGAGTGCATGAGAGAGAGAGTTCGCGTAAGAGACAGAATGCGTGAGAGAGAGAGAGGGTGCATGAGAGAGAGAGATGGTGCGTGAGAGCGAGAGAGAGTGTGTGCGTGAGAGAGAGTGTGTGTGTATGAGAGAGAGAGACTGTGTGCATGAGAGAGAGTGTGTATGCATGGGAGTGAGTGTGTGTGTAAGAGAGAGAGAGAGTGTGTGCGTGAGAGAGCAAGAGTGTGCGTGAGAGAGAGAGGGAGAGTGTAAGTGTGTGAGAGAGAGGGAGAGTGTACATGAGAGAGAGAGAGGGAGATTGTGCATGAGAGAGAGAAAAAGAGAGTGAGTGTGAGAGAGAGACAGAGAGAAAGAGATTGTGCATGAGAGCGAGAGCTAGAGAGAAGGATAGTGTACGTGAGAAAGAGAGAGAGTGGCCGTGAGAGAGAGGTTGAATAAGAGTATGCGTGAGAGAGAGACAGAGAGAGAGTGTGCATGTGAGAGACAGAGAGAAAGAGACTGTGCATGAAAATAGAAAAAGCGAGAAACAGAGTGTGCATGAGAGAGAGACAGAGAGAGTGTGTGAGAGAGAGAGTGCGTGAGAGAGCGAGAGTGTGCGTGTGAGAGAGAGAGAGATGGTGCGTGAGAGCGAGAGAGAGTGTGTGCGTGAGAGAGAGTGTGTGTGTATGAGAGAGAGAGACTGTGTGCATGAGAGAGAGTGTGTATGCATGGGAGTGAGTGTGTGTGTAAGAGAGAGAGAGAGAGTGTGTGCGTGAGAGAGCGAGAGTGTGCGTGAGAGAGAGAGGGAGAGTGTAAGTGTGTGAGAGAGAGGGACAGTGTACATGAGAGAGAGAGAGGGAGATTGTGCATGAGAGAGAGAAAAAGAGAGTGAGCGTGAGAGAGAGACAGAGAGAAAGAGATTGTGCATGAGAGCAAGAGCTAGAGAGAAAGATAGTGTAAGTGAGAAAGAGAGAGAGTGGGCGTGAGAGAGAGTGAATAAGAGTATGCGTGAGAGAGAGACAGAGAGAGAGTGTGCATGTGAGAGACAAAGAGAAAGAGAGTGTGCATGAGAATAGAGAAAGAGAGAAAGAGAGTGTGCATGAGAGAGAGACAGAGAGAGTGGGTGAGAGAGTGCGTGTGAGAGAGAGAGAGAGGGTGCTCACAAGAGAGAGGGTGTTTGTGAGAGAGAGAGAGTGTTCATGAGAGAGAGACAGAGAGAAAGAGATTGTGTGTGAGGGAGAGACAGAGAGAAAGAGAGTGGGCGTGAGAGATAGACGGAGAGAAAGAGACTGGGCATGAGAGAGAGGCGAGAGAAAGAGAGTGGGTGTGAGAGAGAGAGAGAGAGTGCATGAGAGAGAGTACGCAAGAGAGAGAGTGCACGAGAAAGAGAGAGTGCGTGAGAGATGGAGAATGAGAGTTTGCGTAAGAGAGAGAGAATGGGCATGAGTGAGTGTGCATGTGAGAGAGACAGAGAGAGGGAGCGTATGAGTGAGAGAGAGAGAGTGTGCGTGACAGAGAGAATGGTGTGAGAGAGAGAGAGAGTGTATGTGAGAGAGGGAAAGAGAGTGTGCGTGAGAGATAGGGAGAGAAGGTGAGCATGAGAGGGAGAGAAAGAGAGAGATTGTGCGCAAGGGAAAGAGAGAGAGTGTGCGTGACAGAGACTGTGTGTGAGAGAGAGTGTGCGTGTGTGAGAGAGAGAGGGAGAGTGTGAGTGAGAGAGACAGAGAGAGTGCGTGAGAGAGACAGAGAGAAAGAGAGTCTGCAAGAGAGAGAGACAGAGTGCATGAGAGAGAGTGCGCGAGAGAGACAGAGTGCATCAGAGAGAGAAAATGAGAGTGTGCGTGACAGAGAGAGAGTGTGCGTGAGAGAGAGAGCGAATGAGAGTGTGCGAGAGAGAGAGAGACAGAGAGAGAGTGTGCATGAGATAGACAGAGACAACGAGAGTGTGCATGAGAGAGAGAGTGGCGTGAGAGAGAGAGTGAGTGTGCATCAGAGAGAGGGAGAGTGTGTGTGTGAGAGACAGTGTGCCTGAGATTGAGAGAGTGTGCGTGAGAGAGAGAGACAGAGAGAAAGAGAGTGTGCGTGACAGAGAAACAGAGAGAAAGAGAATGGGCCTGAGAGAGAGAGAGAGAATGTGCGTGAGAGAGAGAGAATGTGCGTGAGAAAGAGAAAATGAGAGTGTGCGTGAGAGAGAGAGATTGTGTGAGAGAGAGAGAGTGTGCGTGAGCGAGAGAGAGGATGTTCATGAGAGAGAGAAAGAGAGTGTGTGTCTGAGAGAGAGAGAGAGTGCATGAGAGAGAAAGAGAAAGAAAGAGAGTGTGCGTGAGAGAGAGACAGAAAGTGCATGAGAGAGAGAGTGCACGAAAGAGACAGTGCGCCTAAGAGACAGAGTGCGTGAGAGAGAGTGTGTGAGGGAGAGGTGGTGCATGAGAGAGAGAGAGAGAGAGACAGTGTCTGTGTGAGAGAGAGAGAGAGAGAGACTGTGCGTGAGAGAGAGAGAGAGTATGCGTGACAGAGAGACTGTGTGAGAGAGAGAGAGAGAGTGTGCGCAAGTGAGAGAGGGAGTGTGTATGTGTGAGAGAGAGCGAGAGTGTGTGCCTGAGAAAGAGAGAGAGAGAGGGTGCATGAGAGAGAGACAGAGAGAAAGAGAGGGTGCATGAGAGAGAGACAGAGTGCATGAGAGAGAGAGTGCATGAGAGAGAGAGTTCACGTAAGAGACAGAATGCATGAGAGAGAGAGTGGGTGCATGAGAAAGAGAGATGGTGCGAGAGAGAGAGTGTGGGTGAGAGCGAGAGAGAGTGTGTGCGGGAGAGAGAGTGTGTATGCATGAGAGAGAGTGTGTGTGTGAGAGCGAGAGACTGTGTGTGCGTGAGAGAGCAAGAGTGTGTGTGAGAGAGAGAGGGAGAGTGTAAGTGTGTGAGAGAGAGGGAGAGTTTACATGAGAGAGAGAGAGAGGGAGATTGTGCATGAGAGAGAGAAAAAGAAAGTGTGCGTGAGAGAGAGACAGAGAGAAAGAGATTGTGCATGAGAGTGAGAGCTAGAGAGAAAGATAGTGTACGTGAGAAAGAGAGAGAGTGGGAGTGAGCGAGAGTGAATAAGAGTATGCATGAGAGAGAGACAGAGAGAGAGTGTGCATGAGAGACTGAAAGAAAGTGTGCATGAGAATAGAGAAAGCGAGAAAGAGAGTGTGCATGAGAGAGACAGAGAGAGTGTGTGAGAGAGAGAGTGCGTGAGAGAGTGAGATTGTGCATGTGAGAGAGAGAGAGAGGGTGCTCACGAGAGAGAGGGTGTTTGTGAGAGAGAGAGTGTTCGTGCGAGAGAGACAGAGAGAAAGAGAGCGTGCGTGAGGGAGAGACAGAGAGAAAGAGAGTGGGCATGAGAGATAGAGAGAGAGAAAGAGACTGGGCGTGAGAGAGAGGCGAGAGAAAGAGAGTGGGCATGACAGAGAGAGAGGGAATGTGCGTGAGATAGCGAAAATGTGTGTGAAAGGGAGAGAGTGTTCATGAGAGAGAGAGTGTGTTCATGAGAGAGAGAGAGTCACTGTGTGCCTGAGAGAGAGAGAGAGTGCATGAGGGAGAGACAGAGAGAAAGAGACTGTGCATGAGAGAGACAGATACAAAGAGACTGTGCATGAGAGAGAGTGGCGGGATAGAGAGAGTGCGTGAGAGAGAGAGTGCACGAGGAAGAGCGAGTGTGTGAGACATGGAGAATGAGAGTTTGCGTGAGTGAGTGTGCATGAGAGAGAGAGAGAGAGTATGAGTGAGAGAGAGAGAGTGTGCGTGAGAGAGAGAGTGTGTGTGTGAGAGAGAGAGAGAGAGTGTGCGTGAGAGAGAGAGAGGCAGAGGGAAAGACAGTGTGCGTGAGAGATAGGGAGAGAAGGTGAGCATGAGAGAGAGAGAAAGAGAGAGATTGTGCGCGAGGGAAAGAGAGAGTGTGCGTGAGAGAGACTGTGCATGAGAGAGAGAGTGTGCGTGTGTGAGAGAGGGAGAGTGTAAGTGTGTGAGAGAGAGGGACAGTGTACATGAGAGAGAGAGAGGGAGATTGTGCATGAGAGAGAGAAAAAGAGAGTGAGCGTGAGAGAGAGACAGAGAGAAAGAGATTGTGCATGAGAGCAAGAGCTAGAGAGAAAGATAGTGTAAGTGAGAAAGAGAGAGAGTGGGCGTGAGAGAGAGTGAATAAGAGTATGCGTGAGAGAGAGACAGAGAGAGAGTGTGCATGTGAGAGACAAAGAGAAAGAGAGTGTGCATGAGAATAGAGAAAGAGAGAAAGAGAGTGTGCATGAGAGAGAGACAGAGAGAGTGGGTGAGAGAGTGCGTGTGAGAGAGAGAGAGAGGGTGCTCACAAGAGAGAGGGTGTTTGTGAGAGAGAGAGAGTGTTCATGAGAGAGAGACAGAGAGAAAGAGATTGTGTGTGAGGGAGAGACAGAGAGAAAGAGAGTGGGCGTGAGAGATAGACGGAGAGAAAGAGACTGGGCATGAGAGAGAGGCGAGAGAAAGAGAGTGGGTGTGAGAGAGAGAGAGAGAGTGCATGAGAGAGAGTACGCAAGAGAGAGAGTGCACGAGAAAGAGAGAGTGCGTGAGAGATGGAGAATGAGAGTTTGCGTAAGAGAGAGAGAATGGGCATGAGTGAGTGTGCATGTGAGAGAGACAGAGAGAGGGAGCGTATGAGTGAGAGAGAGAGAGTGTGCGTGACAGAGAGAATGGTGTGAGAGAGAGAGAGAGTGTATGTGAGAGAGGGAAAGAGAGTGTGCGTGAGAGATAGGGAGAGAAGGTGAGCATGAGAGGGAGAGAAAGAGAGAGATTGTGCGCAAGGGAAAGAGAGAGAGTGTGCGTGACAGAGACTGTGTGTGAGAGAGAGTGTGCGTGTGTGAGAGAGAGAGGGAGAGTGTGAGTGAGAGAGACAGAGAGAGTGCGTGAGAGAGACAGAGAGAAAGAGAGTCTGCAAGAGAGAGAGACAGAGTGCATGAGAGAGAGTGCGCGAGAGAGACAGAGTGCATCAGAGAGAGAAAATGAGAGTGTGCGTGACAGAGAGAGAGTGTGCGTGAGAGAGAGAGCGAATGAGAGTGTGCGAGAGAGAGAGAGACAGAGAGAGAGTGTGCATGAGATAGACAGAGACAACGAGAGTGTGCATGAGAGAGAGAGTGGCGTGAGAGAGAGAGTGAGTGTGCATCAGAGAGAGGGAGAGTGTGTGTGTGAGAGACAGTGTGCCTGAGATTGAGAGAGTGTGCGTGAGAGAGAGAGACAGAGAGAAAGAGAGTGTGCGTGACAGAGAAACAGAGAGAAAGAGAATGGGCCTGAGAGAGAGAGAGAGAATGTGCGTGAGAGAGAGAGAATGTGCGTGAGAAAGAGAAAATGAGAGTGTGCGTGAGAGAGAGAGATTGTGTGAGAGAGAGAGAGTGTGCGTGAGCGAGAGAGAGGATGTTCATGAGAGAGAGAAAGAGAGTGTGTGTCTGAGAGAGAGAGAGAGTGCATGAGAGAGAAAGAGAAAGAAAGAGAGTGTGCGTGAGAGAGAGACAGAAAGTGCATGAGAGAGAGAGTGCACGAAAGAGACAGTGCGCCTAAGAGACAGAGTGCGTGAGAGAGAGTGTGTGAGGGAGAGGTGGTGCATGAGAGAGAGAGAGAGAGAGACAGTGTCTGTGTGAGAGAGAGAGAGAGAGAGACTGTGCGTGAGAGAGAGAGAGAGTATGCGTGACAGAGAGACTGTGTGAGAGAGAGAGAGAGAGTGTGCGCAAGTGAGAGAGGGAGTGTGTATGTGTGAGAGAGAGCGAGAGTGTGTGCCTGAGAAAGAGAGAGAGAGAGGGTGCATGAGAGAGAGACAGAGAGAAAGAGAGGGTGCATGAGAGAGAGACAGAGTGCATGAGAGAGAGAGTGCATGAGAGAGAGAGTTCACGTAAGAGACAGAATGCATGAGAGAGAGAGTGGGTGCATGAGAAAGAGAGATGGTGCGAGAGAGAGAGTGTGGGTGAGAGCGAGAGAGAGTGTGTGCGGGAGAGAGAGTGTGTATGCATGAGAGAGAGTGTGTGTGTGAGAGCGAGAGACTGTGTGTGCGTGAGAGAGCAAGAGTGTGTGTGAGAGAGAGAGGGAGAGTGTAAGTGTGTGAGAGAGAGGGAGAGTTTACATGAGAGAGAGAGAGAGGGAGATTGTGCATGAGAGAGAGAAAAAGAAAGTGTGCGTGAGAGAGAGACAGAGAGAAAGAGATTGTGCATGAGAGTGAGAGCTAGAGAGAAAGATAGTGTACGTGAGAAAGAGAGAGAGTGGGAGTGAGCGAGAGTGAATAAGAGTATGCATGAGAGAGAGACAGAGAGAGAGTGTGCATGAGAGACTGAAAGAAAGTGTGCATGAGAATAGAGAAAGCGAGAAAGAGAGTGTGCATGAGAGAGACAGAGAGAGTGTGTGAGAGAGAGAGTGCGTGAGAGAGTGAGATTGTGCATGTGAGAGAGAGAGAGAGGGTGCTCACGAGAGAGAGGGTGTTTGTGAGAGAGAGAGTGTTCGTGCGAGAGAGACAGAGAGAAAGAGAGCGTGCGTGAGGGAGAGACAGAGAGAAAGAGAGTGGGCATGAGAGATAGAGAGAGAGAAAGAGACTGGGCGTGAGAGAGAGGCGAGAGAAAGAGAGTGGGCATGACAGAGAGAGAGGGAATGTGCGTGAGATAGCGAAAATGTGTGTGAAAGGGAGAGAGTGTTCATGAGAGAGAGAGTGTGTTCATGAGAGAGAGAGAGTCACTGTGTGCCTGAGAGAGAGAGAGAGTGCATGAGGGAGAGACAGAGAGAAAGAGACTGTGCATGAGAGAGACAGATACAAAGAGACTGTGCATGAGAGAGAGTGGCGGGATAGAGAGAGTGCGTGAGAGAGAGAGTGCACGAGGAAGAGCGAGTGTGTGAGACATGGAGAATGAGAGTTTGCGTGAGTGAGTGTGCATGAGAGAGAGAGAGAGAGTATGAGTGAGAGAGAGAGAGTGTGCGTGAGAGAGAGAGTGTGTGTGTGAGAGAGAGAGAGAGAGTGTGCGTGAGAGAGAGAGAGGCAGAGGGAAAGACAGTGTGCGTGAGAGATAGGGAGAGAAGGTGAGCATGAGAGAGAGAGAAAGAGAGAGATTGTGCGCGAGGGAAAGAGAGAGTGTGCGTGAGAGAGACTGTGCATGAGAGAGAGAGTGTGCGTGTGTGAGACAGAGAGAGGGAGAGTGTGAGTGAGAGAGAGAGTGCGTGAGAGAGACAGAGAGAAAGAGAGTGTGCATGAGAGAGAGACAGAGTGAGTGAGAGAGAGTGCGCAAGAGAGACAGAGTGCGTGAGAGAGAGAAAATGAGACTGTGCGTGACAGAGAGAGTGTGCGTGAGAGAGAGAGAGGCAGAGGGAAAGAGAGTGTCCGTGAGAGATAGGGAGAGAAGGTGAGCGTGAGGGGAGAGAAGGAGAGATTGTGTGTGAGGCAAAGAGAGACTGGGTGCGTGATAGAGAGTGTGCGTGAGAGAGAGTCTGCATGAGAGATAGAGCGAGTGTGTGCGTGAGAGAGAGAGAGAGAGTGTGTGTGCATGAGAGAGAGAGAGTCTGTGCATGAGAGGGAGAGAGAATGTGTGCGTGAGAGACAGAGAGAGAGAGAGTGTGCCTGAGAGAGAGAGCGTAAGTGTGAAAGAGAGAGCGAGATTGTGCATGGGAGAAAGAAAAAGAGAGTGTGCGTGAGAGAGAGATAAAGAGTGTGTGCGTGAGAGAGAGACAGAGAGAACAAGAGTGTGTGTGAGAGTGAGAGCTAGAGAGAAAGATAGTGTACGTGGGAGAGAGAGAGATTGGGCTGAGAGAGAGAGCGAATGAGAGTGTGCGAGAGAGAGAAAGAGACAGAGAGAGAGTGTGCATGAGAGTGACAGAGACAAAGAGAGTGCATGAGAGAGAGAGTGGCATGAGAGAGAGAGTGAGTGTGCGCATGAGAGACAGTGTGCCTGAGATTGAGAGAGTGTGCGTGAGAGAGAGAGACAGAGAGCAAGAGAATGTGCGTGACAGAGAAACAGAGAGAAAGAGAATGGGCCTGAGAGAGAGAGAGAGAATTTGTGTGAGAGAGAGAGAATGTGTGTGAGAGAGAGAAAATGAGAGTGTGTGTGAGAGAGAGAGATTGCGTGAGAGAGAGAGAGTCTGCGTGAGCGAGAGACAGGATGTTCTGGAGAGTGAGAAAGAGAGTGTCTGTCTGAGAGAGAGAGAGTGCATGAGAGAGAAATAGAAAGAAATAGAGTGTGCATGAGAGAGAGAGACAGAAAGTGCATGAGAGAGAGAGTGCACGAAAGAGACAGTGCGCCTAAGAGACAGAGTGAATGAGAGAGAGAGTGTGTGAGGGTTAGGGGGTGCAGGTGAGAGAGAGAGAGAGACAGTGTCTGTGAGAGAGTGAGAGAGAGAGAGAGAGACAGTGCGTGAGAGAGAGAGAGTGTGCGTGACAGAGAGAGTGTTTGCGTGAGAGAGAGAGAGTGTACAAGAGAGAGGCAGAGAGAAAGAGAGGGTGTGTAAGAGAGAGACAGAGTGCATGAGAGAGAGAGAGTGCATGAGAGAGAGAGTTCGTGTAAGAGACAGAATGCGTGATAGAGTATGTGCATGAGAGAGAGAGAGATGGTGCGTGAGAGAGAGAGAGTATGGGTGAGAGCGAGATAGAGTGTGTGCATGAGAGAGAGTGTGTAAGCATGAGAGAGAGTGTGTGAGAGAGAGAGAGAGAGTGTGTGCGTGAGAGAGAGAGAGAGTGCACATGAGACAGAGAGAGGGAGATTGTGCATGAGAGAGAGAAAAAGAGAGTGTGTGTGAGAGAGAGACAGAGAGAAAGAGATTGTGCATGAGAGCGAGAGCTAGAGAGAAAGATAGTCTACGTGAGAAAGAGAGAGAGTGGGTGTGAGAGAGAGTGAATAAGAGTATGCGTGAGAGAGAGAGACAGAGAGAGAGTGTGCATGTGAGAGACAGACAGAAAGAGAGTGTGCATGAGAATAGAGAAAGCGAGAAAGAGAGTGTGCATGAGAGAGAGACAGAGAGAGTGTGTGAGAGAGAGAGTGCGTGAAAGAGAGAGAGTGTTCATGAGAGGGAGAGTGTGTTCATGAGAGAGAGAGCGAGAGTCACTGTGTGCCTGAGAGAGAGAGAGAGAGAGAGAGAGTGCGTGAGAGAGATAGTACGCGAGAGAGAGAGTGCACGAGAAAGAGCGAGTGCGTGAGAGATGGAGAATGAGTGTTTGCGTGAGAGAGAGAGAGTGGGCGTGAGTGAGTATGCATGTGAGAGAGACTGAGAGAGGGAGCGTATGAGTGAGAGAGAGAGAGTGTGCATGACAGAGAGACTGGTGTGAGAGAGAGAGAGAGTGTGCGTGAGAGAGAGAGAGGCAGAGGGAAAGAGAGTGTGCGTGAGAGATAGGGAGAGAAGGTGAGCATGAGAGGGAGAGAAAAAGAGAGATTGTGCGTGAGGGAAAGAGAGATTGTGTGCGTGAGAGAGAAATTGTGCATGTGTGAGAGAGAGAGAGGGAGAGTGTGAGTGAGAGAGAGAGAGAGTGTGTGAGAGAGACAGAGAGAAAGAGAGTGTGCATGAGAGAGAGACAGAGAGTGTGCGTGAGAGAGAGTGTGTGAGAGAGACAGAATGTGTGAGAGAGAGAAAATGAGAGTGTGCGTGACAGAGAGAGAGTGTGCGTGAGAGAGAGAGAGGCAGAGGGAAAGAGAGTGTGCGTGAGAGTTGGGAGACAAGGTGAGCATGAAAGGGAGAGAAAGAGAGATTGTGCATGAGGGAAAGAGAGAGTGAGTGCGTGAGAGAGAGTGCACGTGAGAGAGAGTCTGCGTGAGAGATAGAGAGAGTGTGTGCATGAGAGAGAGAGAGAGAGTCTGTGCGTGAAAGGGAGAGAGAATGTGTGCGTGAGAGACAGCGAGAGAGAGAGAGTGTGCCTGAGAGAGAGAGTGTAAGTGTGAAAGAGAGAGGGAGATTGTGCATGGGAGAAAGAAAAAGACAGTGTGCGTGAGAGAGAGATAAAGAGAGTGTGCATGAAAGAGAGACAGAGAGAAAGAGAGTGTGTGTGAGAGCGAGAGCTAGAGAGAAAGATAGTGTACGTGGGAGAGAGAGAGATTGGGCGTGAGAGAGAGAGCGAATGAGAGTGTGCAAGAGAGAGGGAGACAGAGAGAGAGTGTGCATGAGAGTGACAGAGACAAAGAGAGTGCATGAGAGAGAGAGTGGCATGAGAGAGATAGTGAGTGTGCATGAGAGAGAGAGAAAGTGTGTGCGTGAGAAACAGTGTGCCTGAGATTGAGAGAGTGTGCGTGAGAGAGAGAGACAGAGAGCAAGAGAATGTGTGTGAAAGAGAAACAGAGAGAAAGAGAATGGGCCTGAGAGAGAGAGAATTTGCGTGAGAGAGTGAGAATGTGCATGAGAGAGAGAAAATGAGAGTGTGCGTGAGAGAGAGAGATTGCGTGAGAGAGAGAGAGAGACTGCGTGAGCGAGAGACAGGATGTTCTGGAGAGAGAGAAAGAGAGTGTCTGTCTGAGAGAGAGAGAGTGCATGAGAGAGAAATAGGAAGAAATAGAGTGTGCATGAGAGAGAGAGACAGAAAGTGCATGAGA
The DNA here is from genome assembly GCA_026770705.1 of Isurus oxyrinchus. Classification (NCBI taxonomy): domain Eukaryota; kingdom Metazoa; phylum Chordata; class Chondrichthyes; order Lamniformes; family Lamnidae; genus Isurus; species Isurus oxyrinchus. The sequence goes on from JANJGN010000017.1 coordinate 79,074,193, forward strand.
GAGAGAGTGCACGAAAGAGACAGTGCACCTAAGAGACAGAGTGAATGAGAGAGAGAGTGTGTGAGGGTTAGGGGGTGCAGGTGAGAGAGAGACAGTGTCTGTGAGAGAGTGAGAGAGAGAGAGACTGTGCGTGAGAGAGAGAGAGAGTGTGCATGACAGAGAGAGTGTTAGCCTGAGAGAGAGAGAGAGAGAGAGAGTGCATGAGAGAGAGGCAGAGAGAAAGAGAGGGTGCGTAAGAGAGAGACAGAGTGCATGAGAGAGAGAGAGTGCATGAGAGAGAGAGTTCGCGTAAGAGACAGAATGCGTGATAGAGTGTGTGCATGAGAGAGAGAGAGATGGTGCGTGAGAGAGAGAGAGTATGGGTGAGAGCGAGATAGAGTGTGTGCATGAGAGAGAGTGTGTAAGCATGAGAGAGAGTGCGTGAGAGAGAGAGAGAATGTGTGCGTGAGAGAGAGGGAGAGTGTAAGTGTGTGAGAGAGAGGGTGCACATGAGACAGAGAGAGGGAGATTTTGCGTGAGAGAGAGAAAAAGAGAGTGTGCATGAGAGAGAGACAGAGAGTGTGCGTGAGAGAGAGTGTGTGAGAGAGAGAAAATGAGACTGTGCGTGACAGAGAGAGAGTGTGCATGAGAGAGAGAGAGGCAGAGGGAAAGAGAGTGTGCGTGAGATTTGGGAGACAAGGTGAGCGTGAGAGGGAGAGAAAGAGATTGTGCGTGAGGGAAAGAGAGAGTGAGTGCGTGAGAGAGAGTGCACGTGAGAGAGAGTCTGCGTGAGAGATAGAGAGACTGTGTGCATGAGAGAGAGAGAGTGTGTGCATGAGAGAGAGAGTCTGTGCGTGAGAGGGAGAGAGAATGTGTGCGTGAGAGACAGCGAGAGAGAGTGTGCCTGAGAGAGAGAGTGTAAGTGTGAAAGAGAGAGGGAGATTGTGCATGGGAGAAAGAAAAAGACAGTGTGCGTGAGAGAGAGATAAAGAGAGTGTGCATGAAAGAGAGAAAGAGAGAACAAGAGTGTGTGTGAGAGCGAGAGCTAGAGAGAAAGATAGTGTACGTGGGAGAGAGAGAGATTGGGCGTGAGAGAGAGCGAATGAGAGTGTGTGAGAGAGGGAGAGACAGCGAGAGTGTGCATGAGAGTGACAGAGACAAAGAGAGTGCATGAGAGAGAGAGTGGCATGAGAGAGAGAGTGAGTGTGCATGAGAGAGAAAGTGTGTGCGTGAGAAACAGTGTGCCTGAGATTGAGAGAGTGTGCATGAGAGAGAGAGACAGAGAGCAAGAGAATGTGCGTGACAGAGAAACAGAGAGAAAGAGAATGGGCCTGAGAGAGAGAGAGAGAATTTGCGTGAGAGAGTGAGAATGTGCATGAGAGAGAGAAAATGAGAGTGTGCGTGAGAGAGAGAGATTGCGTGAGAGAGAGAGAGAGACTGCGTGAGCGAGAGACAGGATGTTCTGGAGAGAGAGAAAGAGAGTGTCTGTCTGAGAGAGAGAGAGTGCATGAGAGAGAAATAGGAAGAAATAGAGTGTGCATGAGAGAGAGAGACAGAAAGTGCATGAGAGAGAGAGTGCACGAAAGAGACAGTGCACCTAAGAGACAGAGTGAATGAGAGAGAGTGTGTGTGAGGGTTAGGGGGTGCAGGTGAGAGAGAGAGAGAGAGACAGTGTCTGTGAGAGAGTGAGAGAGAGAGAGAGACTGTGCGTGAGAGAGAGAGAGAGTGTGCGTGACAGAGAGAGTGTTTGCCTGAGAGAGAGAGAGTGCATGAGAGAGAGGCAGAGAGAAAGAGAGGGTGCGTAAGAGAGAGATAGAGTGCATGAGAGAGAGAGAGTGCATGAGAGAGAGAGTTCGCGTAAGAGACAGAATGCGTGATAGAGTATGTGCATGAGAGAGAGAGAGATGGTGCGTGAGAGAGAGTATGGGTGAGAGTGAGATAGAGTGTGTGCATGAGAGAGAGTGTGTAAGCATGAGAGAGAGTGTGTGAGAGAGAGAGAGTGTGTGCGTGAGAGAGAGAGGGAGAGTGTAAGTGTGTGAGAGAGAGAGAGTGCAGATGAGACAGAGAGAGGGAGATTTTGCGTGAGAGAGAGAAAAAGAGAGTGTGCGTGAGAGAGAGAGACAGAGAGAAAGAGATTGTGCATGAGAGCGAGAGCTAGAGAGAAAGATAGTCTACGTGAGAAAGAGAGAGAGTGGGTGTGAGAGAGAGTGAATAAGAGTATGCGTGAGAGAGAGACAGAGAGAGAGTGTGCATGTGAGAGACAGACAGAAAGAGAGTGTGCATGAGAATAGAGAAAGCGAGAAAGAGAGTGTGAATGAGAGAGAGACAGAGAGAGTGTGTGAGAGAGAGAGTGCGTGAAAGAGAGAGAGTGTTCATGAGAGAGAGAGAATGTGTTCATGAGATGGAGAGTGTGTTCATGAGAGAGAGAGCGAGAGTCACTGTGTGCCTGAGAGAGAGAGAGAGAGAGAGAGAGTGCGTGAGAGAGAGAGTACGCGAGAGAGAGAGAGTACGCGAGAGAGAGAGTGCACGAGATAGAGCGAGTGCGTGAGAGATGGAGAATGAGTGTTTGCGTGAGAGAGAGAGAGTGGGCGTGAGTGAGTGTACATGTGAAAGAGACAGAGAGAGGGCGCGTATGAGTGAGAGAGAGAGAGTGTGCATGACAGAGAGACTGGTGTGAGAGAGAGAGAGAGTGTGCGTGAGAGAGAGAGAGGCAGAGGGAAAGAGAGTGTGCGTGAGAGATAGGGAGAGAAGGTGAGCATGAGAGGGAGAGAAAAAGAGAGATTGTGCGTGAGGGAAAGAGAGATTGTGTGCGTGAGAGAGAAATTGTGCATGTGTGAGAGAGAGAGAGGGAGAGTGTGAGTGAGAGAGAGAGAGAGAGTGTGTGAGAGAGACAGAATGTGTGAGAGAGAGAAAATGAGAGTGTGCGTGACAGAGAGAGAGTGTGCGTGAGAGAGAGAGAGGCAGAGGGAAAGAGAGTGTGCGTGAGAGTTGGGAGACAAGGTGAGCGTGAAAGGGAGAGAAAGAGAGATTGTGCATGAGGGAAAGAGAGAGTGAGTGCGTGAGAGAGAGTGCACGTGAGAGAGAGTCTGCGTGAGAGATAGAGAGAGTGTGTGCATGAGAGAGAGAGAGTGTGTGCATGAGAGAGAGAGAGAGAGAGAGTCTGTGCATGAAAGGGAGAGAGAATGTGTGCGTGAGAGACAGCGAGAGAGAGAGAGTGTGCCTGAGAGAGAGAGTGTAAGTGTGAAAGAGAGAGGGAGATTGTGCATGGGAGAAAGAAAAAGACAGTGTGCGTGAGAGAGAGATAAAGAGAGTGTGCATGAAAGAGAGACAGAGAGAAAGAGAGTGTGTGTGAGAGCGAGAGCTAGAGAGAAAGATAGTGTACGTGGGAGAGAGAGAGATTGGGCGTGAGAGAGAGAGCGAATGAGAGTGTGCAAGAGAGAGAGAGACAGAGAGAGAGTGTGCATGAGAGTGACAGAGACAAAGAGAGTGCATGAGAGAGAGAGTGGCATGAGAGAGAGTGAGTGTGCATGAGAGAGAGAAAGTGTGTGCGTGAGAAACAGTGTGCCTGAAATTGAGAGAGTGTGCATGAGAGAGAGAGACAGAGAGCAAGAGAATGTGCGTGAAAGAGAAACAGAGAGAAAGAGAATGGGCCTGAGAGAGAGAGAGAGAATTTGCGTGAGAGAGTGAGAATGTGCATGAGAGAGAGAAAATGAGAGTGTGCGTGAGAGAGAGAGATTGCGTGAGAGAGAGAGAGAGACTGCGTGAGCGAGAGACAGGATGTTCTGGAGAGAGAGAAGGAGAGTGTCTGTCTGAGAGAGAGAGAGTGCATGAGAGAGAAATAGGAAGAAATAGAGTGTGCATGAGAGAGAGAGACAGAAAGTGCATGAGAGAGAGAGTGCACGAAAGAGACAGTGCACCTAAGAGACAGAGTGAATGAGAGAGAGTGTGTGTGAGGGTTAGGGGGTGCAGGTGAGAGAGAGACAGTGTCTGTGAGAGAGTGAGAGAGAGAGAGACTGTGCGTGAGAGAGAGAGAGAGTGTGCATGACAGAGAGAGTGTTAGCCTGAGAGAGAGAGAGAGAGTGCATGAGAGAGAGGCAGAGAGAAAGAGAGGGTGCGTAAGAGAGAGACAGAGTGCATGAGAGAGAGAGAGTGCATGAGAGAGAGAGTTCGCGTAAGAGACAGAATGCGTGATAGAGTGTATGCATGAGAGAGAGAGAGATGGTGCGTGAGAGAGAGACAGTATGGGTGAGAGCGAGATAGAGTGTGTGCATGAGAGAGAGTGTGTAAGCATGAGAGAGAGTGTGTGAGAGAGAGAGAGAATGTGTGCGTGAGAGAGAGAGGGAGAGTGTAAGTGTGTGAGAGAGAGAGGGTGCACATGAGACAGAGAGACGGAGATTTTGCATGAGAGAGAGAAAAAGAGAGTGTGCGTGAGAGAGAGACAGAGAGAAAGAGATTGTGCATGAGAGCGAGAGCTAGAGAGAAAGATTGTCTACGTGAGAAAGAGAGAGAGTGGGTGTGAGAGAGAGTGAATAAGAGTATGCGTGAGAGAGAGACAGAGAGAGAGTGTGCATGTGAGAGACAGACAGAAAGAGAGTGTGCATGAGAATAGAGAAAGCGAGAAAGAGAGTGTGCATGAGAGAGAGACAGAGAGAGTGTGTGAGAGAGAGAGTGCGTGAAAGAGAGAGAGTGTTCATGAGAGAGAGAGAATGTGTTCATGAGATGGAGAGTGTGTTCATGAGAGAGAGAGCGAGAGTCACTGTGTGCCTGAGAGAGAGAGAGAGAGAGAGAGTGCGCCTGAGAGAGAGTACGCGAGAGAGAGAGAGTACGCGAGAGAGAGAGTGCACAAGAAAGAGCGAGTGCGTGAGAGATGGAGAATGAGTGTTTGCGTGAGAGAGAGAGTGGGCGTGAGTGAGTGTGCATGTGAAAGAGACAGAGAGAGGGCGCGTATGAGTGAGAGAGAGAGAGTGTGCTTGACAGAGAGACTGGTTTGAGAGAGAGAGAGAGAGTGTGCGTGAGAGAGAGAGAGGCAGAGGGAAAGAGAGTGTGCGTGAGAGATAGGGAGAGAAGGTGAGCATGAGAGGGAGAGAAAAGGAGAGATTGTGCGTGAGGGAAAGAGAGATTGTGTGCGTGAGAGAGAAATTGTGCATGTGTGAGAGAGAGAGGGTGAGTGTGAGTGAGAGAGAGAGAGAGAGTGTGTGAGAGGGACAGAGAGAAAGAGAGTGTGCATGAGAGAGAGACAGAGACTGTGCGTGAGAGAGAGTGTGTGAGAGAGACAGAGTGTGTAAGAGAGAGAAAATGAGAGTGTGCGTGACAGAGAGAGAGTGTGCATGAGAGAGAGAGAGGCAGAGGGAAAGAGAGTGTGCGTGAGATTTGGGAGACAAGGTGAGCGTGAGAGGGAGAGAAAGAGAGATTGTGCGTGAGGGAAAGAGAGAGTGAGTGCGTGAGAGAGAGTGCACGTGAGAGAGAGTCTGCGTGAGAGATAGAGAGACTGTGTGCATGAGAGAGAGAGAGTGTGTGCATGAGAGAGAGAGAGAGAGTCTGTGCGTGAGAGGGAGAGAGAATGTGTGCGTGAGAGAGAGTGTGCCTGAGAGAGAGAGCGTAAGTGTGAAAGAGAGAGGGAGATTGTGCATGGGAGAAAGAAAAAGACAGTGTGCGTGAGAGAGAGATAAAGAGAGTGTGCATGAAAGAGAGAAAGAGAGAACAAGAGTGTGTGTGAGAGCGAGAGCTAGAGAGAAAGATAGTGTACGTTGGAGAGAGAGAGATTGGGCGTGAGAGAGAGAGCGAATGAGAGTGTGCGAGAGAGGGAGAGACAGCGAGAGAGTGTGCATGAGAGTGACAGAGACAAAGAGAGTGCATGAGAGAGACAGTGGCGTGAGAGAGAGAGTGAGTGTGCATGAGAGAGGGAGACAGTGAGTGCGTGAGAGACAGTGTGCCTGAGATTGAGAGAGTGTGCGTGAGAGAGAGAGACAGAGAGAAAGAGAGTTTTCGTGACAGAGAAACAGAGAGAAAGAGAATGGGCCTCAGAGAGAGAGAGAGAGAATGTGCGTGAAAGAGAGAGAATGTGCGTGAGAGAGAGAAAATGATAGTGTGCGTGAGAGAGAGAGATTGCGTGCGAGAGAGAGAGTGTGCGTGAGCGAGAGAGAGGATGTTGATGAGAGAGAGAAAGCGAGTGTGTGTTTGAGAGAGAGAGAGAGAGAGTGCATGAGAGAGAATGAGAAAGAAAGAGAGTGCGCGTGAGAGAGAGACAGAAAGTGCATGAGAGAGAGAGTGCACGAGAGAGACAGTACGCCTAAGAGACAGAGTGCGTGAGAGAGAGAGCGTGTGAGGGAGTGGGGTTTCATGTGAGAGAGAGAGAGAGAGACAGTGTCTATGAGAGAGTGAGAGAGAAAGAGAGAGAGAGACTGTGCATGAGTGAGAGAGAGTGTGCGTGACAGAGAGAGTGTGTGCATGAGAGAGAGTGTGCGCAAGAGAGAGAGGGAGAGTGTAAGTGTGAGAGAGAGAGGGAGATTGTGTATGGGAGAAAGAAAAAGAGAGTGTGCGTGAGAGAGAGATAAAGAGAGTGTGCGTGAAAGAGAGACAGAGAGAACGAGAGTGTGTGTGAGAGCGAGAGCTAGAAAGAAAGATAGCGTACGTGGGAGAGAGAGTGATTGGGCGTGAGAGAGAGAGCGAATGTCAGTGTGCGAGAGAGAGAGAGAGTGTGCATGAGAGAGACAAAGACAAAGAGAGTGTGCATGAGAGAGAGAGTGGCGTGACAGAGAGAGTGATTGTGCATGAGAGAGAGGGAAAGTGTGTGCGTGAGAGACAGTGTGCCTGAGATTGAGAGAGTGCGCATGAGAGAGAGAGACAGAGAGAAAGAGAGTGTGCGTGACAGAGAAACATAGAGAAAGAGAATGGGCCTGAGAGAGAGAGAGAGAATGTGCGTGAGAGAGAGAGAATGTGCGTGAGAGAGAGAAAATGAGAGTGTGCATGAGAGAGAGAGATTGCGTGAGAGAGAGAGTGTGTGCGTGAGCGAGAGAGAGGATGTTCATGAGTGAGAGAAAGAGAGTGTGTGTTTGAGAGAGTGAGAGAGAGACAGAGTGCATGAGAGAGAAAGAGAAAGAAAGAGAGTGTGCGTGAGAGAGAGACAGAAAGTGCATGAGAGAGAGAGTGCATGAGAGAGACAGTGCGCATAAGAGACAGAGTGCGTGAGAGAGAGAGCTTGTGAGGGAGTGGGGTTTCATGAGAGAGAGAGAGACAGTGTCTGTGAGAGAGTGAGAGAGAAAGAGAGAGTCTGTGCGTGAGAGAGAGCGAGAGTGAGCATGACAGCGAGAGTGTGTGCGTGAGAGAGACAGAGTGTGTGCAAGAGAGAGAGGGTGAGTGTAAGTGTGAGAGAGAGAGGGAGAATGCGTGGCTGAGAGAGAGTGTGCATGAGAGAGAGTGAATGTGTGAGAGATGGAGAATGAGAGTTTGCGTGAGAGAGAGAGATTGGGCGTGAGTGAGTGTGCATGTGAGATAGAGAGAGAGAGGGAAAGTATGAGTGAGTGCGAGAGAGAGAGTTTGCGTGACAGAGAGACTGGTGTGAGGGAGAGAGAGTGTGCGTGAAAGAGAGAGAATGTGCGTGAGAGAGAGAGAAAGTGCGTGAGAGAGAGAAAATGAGAGTGTGCATGAGAGAGAGAGAGATTGCGTGAGAGAGAGAGTGTGCGTGAGCGAGAGAGAGGATGTTCATGAGTGAGAGAGAGAGTGTGTGTTTGAGAGAGAGAGAGAGAGACAGAGTGCATGAGAGAGAAAGAGAAAGAAAGAGAGTGTGCGTGAGAGAGACACAGAAAGTGCGAGAGAGAGAGTGCATGAGAGAGACAGTGCGCCTAAGAGACAGAGTGCGTGAGAGAGAGAGCGTGTGAGGGAGTGGGGTTTCATGAGAGAGAGAGAGAGAGACAGCGTCTGTGAGAGAGAAAGAGAGAGACTGTGCGTGAGAGAGAGCGAGAGTGAGCGTGACAGCGAGAGTGTGTGCGTGAGAGAGACAGAGTGTGTGCAAGAGAGAGAGGGTGAGTGTAAGTGTGAGAGAGAGGGAGAGTGTGTGGCTGAGAGAGAGAGAGAGAGTGCATGAGAGAGGGCGAATGCGTGAGAGATGGAGAATGAGAGTTTGCGTGAGAGAGAGATTGGGCGTGAGTGAGTGTGCATGTGAGATAGATAGAGAGAGGGAAAGTATGAGTGAGTGCGAGAGAGAGAGTGTGCGTGACAGAGAGACTGGTGTGAGAGAGACAGAGAGAGAGTGTGCGTGAAGAGAGAGAGTGTGCGTGAGAGAGAGAGAGTGTGCGTGAGAGAGAGAGAGAGTGTGCATGAGAGAGAGAGGCAGAGGGAAAGAGAGTGTCCGTGAGAGATAGGGAGAGAAGGTGAGCATGAGAGGGAGAGAAAGAGAGAGATTGTGCGCGAGGGAAAGAGAGAGAGTGTGCGTGAGAGAGACTGTGCGTGAGAGAGAGATTGTGCGTGTGTATGAGAGAGGGAGAGTGTGAATGAGAGAGAGAGAGAGTGTGTGTGAGAGAGACAGAGAGAAAGAGTGTGCATGAGAGAGAGACAGAGAGAGTGCGTGAGAGAGAGTGCGCGAGAGAGACAGAGTGCGTGAGAGAGAGAAAATGAGAGTGTGCATGACAGAGAGAGAGAGTGTGCGTGACAGAGAGAGAGGCAGAGGGAAAGAGTGTGCGTGAGAGATAGGGAGAGAACGTGAGCATGAGAGGGAGAGAAAGATAGATTGTGTGTGAGGGAAAGATAGAGTGGGTGCATGAGAGAGAGTGTGCGTGAGAGAGAGTCTGCGTGAGAGATAGAAAGAGTGTGTGCATGAGAGAGAGAGTGTGTGTGCATGAGAGAGAGAGTCTGTGCGTGAGAGGGAGAGAGAATGTGTGCTTGAGAGACAGAGAGAGAGACTGTGCCTGAGAGAGAGTGTAAGCGTGAAAGAGAGAGGGAGATTGTGCATGGGAGAAAGAAAAAGAAAGTGTGCATGAGAGAGAGTAAAAGACAGTGTGAGTGAGAGAGAGACAGAGAGAACGAGTGTGTGTGAGAGCGAGAGCTAGAGAGAAAGATAGTGTACATGGGAGAGAGAGATTGGGCATGAGAGAGAGAGCGAATGAGAGTTTGCGAGAGAGAGAGAGAGACAGAGAGAGAGTGTGCATGAGAGAGACAGAGACAAAGAGAGTGTGCATGAGAGAGTGGCGTGAGAGAGAGAGTGAGTGTGCATGAGAGAGAGAGAGAGAGTGTGTGCATGAGAGAGAGTGTGCCTGAGATTGAGAGAGTGTGCATGAGAGAGAGAGACAGAGAGAAAGAGAATGGGCCTGAGAGAGAGAGAATGTGCATGAGAGAGAGAAAATGAGAGTGTGCGTGAGAGAGAGAGATTGCGTGAGAGAGAGAGTACGTGCGTGAGCGAGACAGAGGATGTTCATGCGAGAGAGAAAGAGAGTGTGTGTCTGAGAGAGAGAGAGTGCATGAGAGAGAAATAGAAAGAAATAGAGTGTGCGTGAGAGAGAGAGACAGAAAGTGCATGAGAGAGAGAGTGCACGAAAGAGACAGTGCACCTAAGAGACAGAGTGTGTGAGAGAGAGAGTGTGTGAAGAAGAGGGGGTGCATGAGAGAGAGAGAGAGAGAAACAGTGTCTGTGAGAGAGAGAGAGACTGTGCATGAGAAAGAGAGAGAGTGTGTGTGAGAGAGAGAGTGTGCGTGAGAGAGAGAAAGTGTGCACAAGAGAGAGAGGGAGAGTGTAAGTGTGAGAGAGAGGGAGAGTGTGTGCCTGAGAGAGAGAGAGAGAGAGACAGAGAGAAAGAGAGGGTGCATGAGAGAGAGACAGAGTGCGTGAGAGAGAGAGTGCATGAGAGAGAGAGTGCATGAGAGAGAGAGTTCTCGTAAGAGACAGAATGCGTGAGAGAGACAGTGGTTGAATGAGAGAGAGAGACAGTGCGTGAGAGAGAGAGAGTGTAGGAAGAGCGAGAGAGAGTGTGTGCGTGAGAGAGAGTGTGTGTGTATGAGAGAGAGAGAGTGTGTGTGCATGAGAGAGGGTGTGTATGCATAAGAGTGAGTGCGTGTGTGAGAGAGAGAGTGTGTGCGTGAGAGAGCAAGAGTGTGCGTGAGAGAGAGAGGGAGAGTGTAAGTGTGTGAGAGAGAGGGAGAGTGTACATGAGAGAGAGAGGGAGATTGTGCATTAGAGAGAGAAAAAGAGAGTGAGCGTGAGAGAGACAGAGAGAAAGAGATTGTGCATGAGAGCAAGAGCTAGAGAGAAAGATAGTGTACGTGAGAAAGAGAGAGAGTGGGCGTGAGAAAGAGACTGAATAAGAGTATGCATGAGAGAGAGACAGAGAGAGAGTGTGCATGTGAGAGACAGAGAGAAAGAGAGTGTGCATGAGAATAGAGAAAGAGAGAATGAGTGTGCATGAGAGACAGACATAGAGAGTGTGTGAGAGAAGGAATGCGTTAGAGAGAGAGTGCGTGAGAGAGTGAGTGTGCGTGAGAGAGAGGGAGGGTCTTCACGAGAGAGAGGGTATTCCTGAGAGTGAGAGAGTATTCATGAGAAAGAGACAGAGAGAAAGAGAGCATGCGTGAGGGAGAGACAGAGAGAAAGAGAGTGGGCGTGAGAGATAGACAGAGAGAAAGAGACTGGGCATGAGAGAGAGGCGAGAGAAATAGAGTGGGCATGAGAGAGAGAGAGTGAATGTGCGTGAGATAGAGAAAATGTGTGTGAAAGAGAGAGAGTGTTCATGAGAGAGACAGTGTGTTCGTGAGAGAGAGAGTGTGTTCATGAGAGAGAGAGAGAGAGAGAGAGAGTCACTGTGTGCCAGAGAGAGAGAGTATGTGAGAGAGAGAGTGCACGAGAGAGATTGCACGAGAGAGAGCGAGTGCGTGAGAGATGGAGAATGACTGTTTGCATGAGAGAGAGAGAGAATGGGCGTGAGTGAGTGTGCATGTGAGAGAGAGAGAGAGAGAGGGAGAGTATGAGTGAGTGAGAGAGAGAGAGTGTGCATGACAGAGAGACTGGTGTGAGAGAGAGAGAGAGAGTGTGCACGAGAGAGAGAGGCAGAGGGAAAGACAGTGTGCGTGAGAGATAGGGAGAGAAGGTGAGCATGAGAGGGAGAGAAAGAGAGAGATTGTGCGCGAGGGAAAGAGAGAGTGTGCGTGAGAGAGACTGTGCGTGAGAGAGAGAGTGTGCGTGTGTGAGAGAGAGAGAGGGAGAGTGTGAGTGAGAGAGAGGGCGAGTGCGTGAGAGAGACAGAGAGAAAGAGAGTGTGCATGAGAGAGAGACAGAGAGAGTGCGCGAGAGAGAGTGCGTGAGAGAGACAGATTGCGTGAGAGAGAGAATGAAAGTGTGCGTGACAGAGAGAGAGTGTGCGTGAGAGAGAGAGGCAGAGGGAAAGAGAGTGTGCATGAGAGATAGGGAGAGAAGGTGAGCGTGAGAGGGAGAGAAAGAGAGTTTGTGCATGATGGAAAGACAGAGATGGTGCGTGAGAGAGAGTGTGTGTGAGGGAGAGTCTGCGTGAGAGATAGAGAGAGTGTGTGCATGAGAGAGAGAGAGTCTGTGCGTGAGAGGGAGAGAGAATGTGTGCGTGAGAGACAGAGAGAGAGAGTGTGCCTGAGAGAGAGAGTGTAAGTGTGAGAGAGAGAGGGAGATTGTGCATGGGAGAAAGAAAAAGAGAGTGTGCGTGAGAGAGAGATAAAGAGAGTGTGCATGAGAGAGAGACAGAGAGAACAAGAGTGCGTGTGAGAGCGAGAGCTGGAGAGAAAGATAGTATACGTGGGAGAGAGAGAGATTGGGCATGAGAGAGAGAGAAAATGAGAGTGTGCGTGAGAGAGAGATTGCTTGAGAGAGAGAGAGTGTGCGTGAGCGAGAGAGAGGATGTTGATGAGAGAGAGAAAGAGAGTGTGTGTCTGAGAGAGAGAGAGAGACTGCATGAGAGAGAAATAGAAAGAAATAGAGTGTGCGTGAGAGAGAGACAGAAAGTGCATGAGAGAGAGAGTGCACGAAAGAAACAGTGCTCCTAAGAGACAGAGTGCGTGAGAGAGAGAGTGTGTGAGGGAGAGGGGGTGCATGAGAGAGAGAGAGACATTGACAGTGAGAGAGTGAGAGAGAGACAGACTGTGCGTGAGAGAGAGAGAGTGTGTGTGCAAGAGAGAGAGTGAGAGTGTAATTGTGAGAGAGAGGGAGAGTGTGTGCGTGAGAGAGAGAGAGAGTGCATGAGAGAGAGACAGAGATAAAGAGAAGGTGCGAGAGAGAGAGAGTTCGCATAAGAGACAGAATGCCTGAGAGAGAGAGTGGGTGCATGAGAGAGAGAGATGGTGCGTGAGAGAGAGAGAGTGTGGGTGAGAGCGAGAGAGAGTGTGTGCGTGAGAGAGAGTGTGTATGCATGAGAGAGAGTGTGTGTGTGAGAGAGAGAGAGAGAGAGAGAGTGTGTGCGTGAGAGAGCGAGAGTGTGCGTGAGAGAGAGGGAGAGTGTAAGTATGTGAGAGAGAGGGAGAGTGTACATGAGAGAGAGAGAGAGGGAGATTGTGCATGAGAGAGAGAAAAAGAGAGTGTGCGTGAGAGAGAGCCAGAGAGAAAGAGATTGTGCATGAGAGCGAGAGCTAGAGAGAAGGATAGTGTACGTGAGAAAGAGAGAGAGTGGCCGTGAGAGAGAGGTTGAATAAGAGTATGCGTGAGAGAGAGACAGAGAGAGAGTGTGCATGTGAGAGACAGAGAGAAAGAGACTGTGCATGAAAATAGAGAAAGCGAGAAACAGAGTGTGCATGAGAGAGAGACAGAGAGAGTGTGTGAGAGAGAGAGTGCGTGAGAGAGCGAGAGTGTGCGTGTGAGAGAGAGAGAGAGGGTGCTCACGAGAGAGAGGGTGTTTGTGAGAGAGACAGTGTTCGTGAGAGAGAGACAGAGAGAAAGAGAGCGTGCGTGAGGGAGAGACAGAGAGAAAGAGAGTGGGTGTGAGAGAGAGAGAGAAAGTACGTGAGATAGAGAAAATGTGTGTGAAAGGGAGAGAATGTTCATGAGAGAGAGAGGGTGATCGTGAGAGAGACAGTGTGTTCATGAGAGAGAGAGAGAGAGAGAGTCACTGTGTGCCTGAGAGAGAGAGAGAGTGCGTGAGAGAGAAAGTGCGCGAGAGAGAGTGCACTAGAGAGAGCGAGTGCGTGAGAGATGGAGAATGAGAGTTTGCGTGAGAAAGAGAGTGGGCGTGAGAGAGAGATAAAGACAGTGTGAGAGAGAGAGAGACACAGAGAGAAAGAGAGTGTGTCTGAGAGCAAGAGCTAGAGAGAAAGATAGTGTACGTGGGAGAGAGACAGATTGGGCATGAGAGAGAGAGCGAATGAGAGTGTGTGTGAGAGAGAGGGAGACAGAGAGAGTGTGTGAGAGAGAGAGTGTGAGAGAGAGAGTGCATGAGAGAGTGAGAGTGTGCATGAGAGAGAGAGAGAGAGGGTGCTCATGAGAGAGAGAGTGTTTGTGAGAGGAAGTGTGCATGAGAGAGAGAGAGAGTGCATGAGAGAGAGAGTGCACAAGAGAGAGAGTGCGTGTAAGAGACAGAGTGCATGAGTGAGAGAGTGTGTGAGGGAGAGAGAGGGTGCATGAGAGAGAGAGAGACATTGTCTATGAGAGAGAGACAGAGAGAGAGACTGTGCATGAAAGAGAGAGAGAGTTTGCATGAAAGCGAGAGAGTGCATGCATGAGAGAGAATATGTGCAAGAGAGAGGCAGAGTGTGTGCGTGAGAGAGACAGAGAGAGTGTTCGTGACAGAGAGAGAGAGTGTGTGTCTGAGAGAGAGAGCGAGTGCATGAGAGAGAAATAGAGAGAAAGAGAGTGTACGTGAAAGAGAGACAGAGAGAGTGCATGCGAGAGAGAGTTCACAAGAGACAGAGTGCGCACTAGAGACAGTGCGTGTGAGGGAGAGTGTGTGAGAGGGTGCATGAGAGAGAGAGAGAGACAATGTCTGTGAGAGAGAGAGCGAGAGAGACTGTGCGTGAGAGAGAGAGTGAGTGCATGAGAGAGAAACAGAAAGAGACTGTGTGTGAGAGAGAGACAGAGAAAAAGAGAATGAGTGTGAGAGAGAGAGAGAGAATGTGCATGAGAGAGAGAGTGCGTGAGAGACAGGGTGCACAAGAGAGACAGTGCACCTAAGAGACAGAATGCGTGAGAGAGAGTGTGTGTGAGGGAGAGAGAGGGTGTGTGAGAGAGAGTGAGAGAGAGAGACAGTGTCCGTGAGAGAGAGAGAAACTGTGCGTGAGAGCGACAGTTTGCGTGAGAGCGAGAGAGAGTGTGTGCGTGAGAGAGAGTGTGTGTGAGAGAGAGAGAGAGAGAGAAAAAGAGAGTGTGCGTGAGAGATAGGGAGAGAAGGTGAGCGTGAGAGGGAGAGAAAGAGAGAGATTGTGCGTGAGCGAAAGAGAGTGTGCGTGAGAGAGAGAGTATGCGTGTGAGGGAGAGAGTGAGAGAGGGAGAGTGTGAGTGAGTGAGAGAGAGAGTGTGCGTGAGAGAGAGAGAGTGTGCGTGAGAGAGAGAGTGTGCATGAGAGAGAGAGTCTGTGTGAGAGCAAAAGACAGTGTGTGCGTGAGAGAGAGAGTGTATGTGCGTGAGAGGGAGAGAGAGTGTGTGCGGGAGAGGGAGAGAGACTGTGTGCATGAGAGACAGAGAGAGAGAGAGAGTGTGCCTGAGAGAGAGAGAGAGAGAGAGAGTGTGCCTGAGAGAGAGAGAGTGTAAGTGTGAGAGAGAGAGGGAGAATGTTCGTGAGAGAGAGAGGGGGCGATTGTGCGTGGGAGAAAAAAAAGAGTGTGCGTGAGAGAGAGATAAAGAGAGTGTGCATGAGAGAGAGACAGAGAGAAAGAGAGTGTGCGTGAAAGCGAGAGCTAGAGAGAAAGATAGTGTACGTGGGAGAGAGAGAGAATGGGTGTGAGAGAGAGAGCAAATGAGAGTGCGCATGGGAGAGAGAGACAGAGAGAGCGTGTGCATGAGAGAGAGTGAGAGTGTGTGCGTGAGAGAGATAATGTGCGTGAGAGTGAGAGGGTGTGCATGAGAGATAGACAGAGAGAAAGAGAGTGTGTGTGACAGAGAAATAGAGAGAAAGAGAATGGGCCTTAGAGAGAGAGAGAGAACGTGCGTGAGAGAGAGAGAATGTAAGTGAGAGAGAGAAAATGAGAGAGTGCGTGAGAGAGAGAGATTGTGTGAGAGAATGTGTGTGTGTGTGAGAGAGAGGATGTTCATGAGAAAGAGAGAGTGTTCGTCATAGAGAGAAAGAGAGCATGTGTCTGAGAGAGAGAGAAAGAGAGTGCATGAGAGAGAAATAGAGAGAAAGAGAGTGTGCATGAGAGAGAGACAGAGAGTGCATGAGAGAGAGAGTGCACGAGAGAGATAGTGAGCCTAAGAGACAGAGTGCGTGAGAGAGAGAGTGTGTGAGGGAGAAAGAGGGTGCGTGAGAGAGAGAGAGACAGTGTCTGTGAGAGAGTGAGAGAGAGAGAGACTGTGCATGAGAGCGAGAGTGTGCGTGAGAGATAGAGAGAGAAGGTGTGCAGGAGAGGGAGAGAAAGAGAGAGATTGCACTTGAGGGAGAGAGAGTATGAGAGTGTGCATGAGAGAGAGAGAGAGAGTGTGTGCGTGAGAGGGACAGTGTGCGTGAGAGTGAGAGAGTGTGTGTGTGAGAGAGACAGAGAGAAAGAGAGTGTCCGTGACAGAGAAACAGAGAGAAAGAGAATGGGCCTGAGAGAGAGAGAGAGAGAGAATGTGCATGAGAGAGAGAGAATGTGCATGAGGGAGAGAGAGTGTGCGTGAGAGCAAGAGAGAGTGCGTGCGTGAGAGAGTGTGTGCGTGAGAGAGGCAGGGTGTGTGCGTGAGAGAGACAGAGAGTGTTCGTGACAGAAAGAGAGAGTGTGTGTCTGAGAGAGAGAGAGAGTGCATGAGAGAGAAATGTAGAGAAAGAGACTGTGCGTGAAAGAGAGACAGAGAGATTGCATGAGAGAGAGAGTTCACGAGAGACAGTGTGCATAAGAGACAGAGTGCGTGAGAGAGAGTGTGTGAGAGAGAGGGTGCATGAGAGAGAGAGAGAGAGTGTCTGTGAGAGAGTGAGAGAGAGAGAGACTGTGCGTGAGAGGGAGAGAGTGTGCATTAGAGCGACAGAGATTGTGTGTGTCAGAGAGAGTGTGTGTGTGTGAGAGTGTGTGCATGATAGAGAGAGAATGTGCATGAGATAGAGAAAATGTACGTGTGAGAGAAAGAATGAGAGTGTGCTTGTGAGAGAGAGAGAGAAAGTACATCAGATAGAGAAAATGTGTGTGAAAGAGAGAGAATGTTCATGAGAGAGAGAGAGGGTAATCATGAAAGAGAGGGTGTGTTCATGAGAGAGAGAGAGAGAGAGTCACTGTGTGCCTGAGAGAGAGGGAGAGTGCATGAGAGAGAATGTGCGCGAGAGAGAGAGTGCACTAGAGAGAGCGAGTGCGTGAGAGATGGAGAATGAGAGTTTGCATGAGAAAGAGAGTGGGTGTGAGAGAGAGATAAAGAGAGTGTGCGTGAGAGAGAGACAGAGAGAAAGAGAGAGTGTGTGAGAGCGAGAGCTAGAGAGAAAGATAGTGTACCTGGGAGACAGAGAGATTGGGCGTGAGAGAGAGAGCGAATGAGAGTGTGTGTGAGAGAGAGAGACAGTGTGCATGTGAGAGACAGAGAAAAAGAGAGTGTGCATGAGAATAGAGAAAGAGAGAAAGAGAGTGTGCATGAGAGAGAGACAGAGAGAGTGCATGAGAGAGAGAGAGAGAGAGGGTGCTCATGAGAGAGAGGGTGTTTGTTAGAGAGAGAGTGTTCGTGAGAGAGACAGAGAGAAAGAGAGCGTGCGTGAGGGAGAGACAGAGAAAAAGAGAGTGAGCATGAGAGTTAGACAGAGAGAAAGAGACTGGGCATGAGAGAGAGGCGAGAGAAAGAGAGTGGGTGTGAAAGAGAGAGAGAGAAAGTATGTGAGATAGAGAAAATGTGTGTGAAAGGGAGAGAATGTTCATGAGAGAGAGAGGGTGATCGTGAGAGAGACAGTGTGTTCATGAGAGAGAGAGAGAGAGTCACTGTGTGCCTGAGAGAGAGAGAGAGTGTGCGTGAGAGAGAAAGTGCATAAGAGAGAGAGAGTGCACTAGAGAGAGCGAGTGCATGAGAGATGGAGAATGAGAGTTTATGTGAGAAAGAGAGTGGGCGTGAGAGAGAGTTAAAGAGAGTGTGCGTGAGAGAGAGACAGAGAGAAAGAGAGTGTGTGTGAGAGCAAGAGCTAGATGGAAAGATAGTGTACGTGGGAGAGAGACAGATTGGGCATGAGAGAGAGAGCGAATGAGAGTGTGTGAGAGAGAGAGAGACAGAGAGAGAGTGTGCATGTGAGAGACAGAGAGAAAGAGAGTGTGCATGAGAATAATGAAAGAGAGAAAGAGAGTGTGCATGAGGGAGAGACAGAGTGTGTGAGAGAGAGAGTGCGTGAGAGAGAGAGTGCGTGAGAGAGTGAGAGTGTGCATGAGAGAGAGAGAGGGTGCTCATGAGAGAGAGGGTGTTTGTGAGAGAGAGAGAGTGTTCGTGAGAGAGAGAGTGTACGTGATAGAGAGAGAGAGAGAATGCGTGTAAGAGACAGAGTGCATGAGTGAGAGAGTGTGTGAGGGAGAGAGAGGGTGCGTGAGAGAGAGAGAGACATTGTCTTTGAGAGAGCGAGAGAGAGAGAGACTGTGCATGAAAGAGAGAGAGAGTGTGCATGAAAGCGAGAGAGAGTGTGTTTGAGAGAGAGAGAGTGCATGAGAGAGAAATAGAGAGAAAGAGAGTGCGCGTGAAAGAGAGACAGAGAGAGTGCATGAGAGAGAGAGTTCACGAGAGACAGAGTGCGCCTAAGAGACAGAGTGCGTGAGAGAGAGAGTGTGTGAGAGGGTGCATGAGAGAGAGAGAGACAGTGTCTGTGAGAGAGAGAGTGAGAGAGACTGTGCGTGAGAGGGAGACTGTGTGCATGAGAGAGAAACAGAGAAAGAGAGTGTGCGTGAGAGAGAGACAGAGAAAAAGAGAATGAGTGTGAGAGAGAGAGAATGTGCATGAGAGAGAGAGTGCGTGAGAGAGAGGGTTCACGAGAGAGACAGTGCGCCTAAGAGACAGAATGTGTGAGAGACAGTGTGTGAGGGAGAGAGAGGGTGCGTGAGAGAGAGAGAGAGAGACAGTGTCCATGAGAGAGTGAGAGAGAGAGAAACTGTGCGTGAGAGCGAAAGTGTGCGTGAGAGCGAGAGAGTGTGTGCGTGAGAGAGAGAGATTGCGTGAGAGAGTGTGTGTGTGTGAGTGAGAGAGAGGATGTTCATGAGAAAGAGAGAGTGTTCGTCATAGAGAGAAAGAGAGCATGTGTCTGAGAGAGAGAGAAAGAGAGTGCATGAGAGAGAAATAGAGAGAAAGAGAGTGTGCATGAGAGAGAGACAGAGAGTACATTAGAGAGAGAGTGCACGAGAGAGACAGTGAGCCTAAGAGACAGAGTGCGTGAGAGAGAGAGTGTGTGAGGGAGAAAGAGGGTGCGTGAGAGAGAGAGAGAGACAGTGTCCGTGAGAGAGTGAGAGAGAGAGAGACTGTGCATGAGAGCGAGAGTGTGCATGAGAGTTAGGGAGAGAAGGTGTGCAGGAGAGGGAAAGAAAGAGAGAGATTGCACTTGAGGGAGAGAGTATGAGAGTGTGCATGAGAGAGAGAGAGAGTGTGTGCGTGAGAGGGACAGTGTGCGTGAGAGTGAGACAGAGATAAAGAGAGTGTCCGTGACAGAGAAACAGAGAGAAAGAGAATGGGCCTGAGAGAGAGAGAGAGAGAATGTGCATGAGAGAGAGAGAATGTGCATGAGGGAGAGAGAGTGTGCGTGAGAGAGTGTGTGCATGAGAGAGGCAGGATGTGTGCGTGAGAGAGACAGAGAGTGTTCGTGACAGAAAGAGAGAGTGTGTGTCTGAGAGAGAGAGTGCATGAGAGAGAAATGTAGAGAAAGAGACTGTGCGTGAAAGAGACAGAGAGAGTGCATGAGAGAGAGAGTTCACGAGAGACAGTGTGCATAAGAGACAGAGTGCGTGAGAGAGAGTGTGTGAGAGGGAGGGTGCATGAGAGAGAGAGAGAGAGACAGTGTCTGTGAGAGAGTGAGAGAGAGAGAGACTGTGCGTGAGAGGGAGAGAGTGTGCATTAGAGCAAAAGAGATTGTGTGTGTCAGAGAGAGTGTGTGTGTGTGAGAGTGTGTGCATGATAGAGAGAGAATGTGCATGAGATAGAGAAAATGTGCGTGTGAGAGAAAGAATGAGAGAGTGCTTGTGAGAGAGAGAGAGAAAGTACATCAGATAGAGAAAATGTGTGTGAAAGAGAGAGAATGTTCATGAGAGAGAGAGAGGGTAATCATGAAAGAGAGAGTGTGTTCATGAGAGAGAGAGAGAAAGAGAGTCACTGTGTGCCTGAGAGAGAGGGAGAGTGCATGAGAGAGGATGTGCGCGAGAGAGAGAGAGTGCACTAGAGAGAGCGAGTGCGTGAGAGATGGAGAATGAGAGTTTGCATGAGAAAGAGAGTGGGCGTGAGAGAGAGGTAAAGAGAGTGTGCATGAGAGAGAGACAGAGAGAAAGAGAGAGTGTGTGAGAGTGAAAGATAGTGTACCTGGGAGACAGAGAGATTGGGCGTGAGAGAGAGAGCAAATGAGAGTGTGTGTGTGAGAGAGAGAGAGAGTGTGCATGTGAGAGACAGAGAAAAAGAGAGTGTGCATGAGAATAGAGAAAGAGAGAAAGAGAGTGTGCATGAGAGAAAGACAGAGAGAGTGCATGAGAGAGAGAGAGAGGGTGCTCATGAGAGAGAGGGTGTTTGTTAGAGAGAGAGTGTTCGTGAGAGAGAGACAGAGAGAAAGAAAGCGTGCGTGAGGGAGAGACAGAGAAAAAGAGAGTGAGCATGAGAGTTAGACAGAGAGAAAGAGACTGGGCGTGAGAGAGAGGCGAGAGAAAGAGAGTGGGCATGAAAGAGAGAGAGAAAGTATGTGAGATAGAGAAAATGTGTGTGAAAGGGAGAGAATGTTCATGAGGGAGAGAGGGTGATCGTGAGAGAGACAGTGTGTTCATGAGAGAGAGAGAGAGTCACTGTGTGCCTGAGAGAGAGAGAGAGAGAGTGTGCGTGAGAGAGAAAGTGCGTAAGAGAGAGAGAGTGCACTAGAGAGAGCGAGTGCATGAGAGATGGAGAATGAGAGTTTATGTGAGAAAGAGAGTGGGCGTGAGAGAGAGATAAAGAGAGTGTGCGTGAGAGAGAGACAGAGAGAAAGAGAGTGTGTGTGAGAGCGAGAGCTAGATAGAAAGTTAGTGTACGTGGGAGAGAGACAGATTGGGCGTGAGAGAGAGAGCGAATGAGAGTGTGTGAGAGAGAGAGAGACAGAGAGAGAGTGTGCATGTGAGAGACAGAGAGAAAGAGAGTGTGCATGAGAATAATGAAAGAGAGAAAGAGAGTGTGCATGAGGGAGAGACAGAGAGAGTGTGTGAGAGAGAGAGTGCGTGAGAGAGAGAGTGCGTGAGAGAGTGAGAGTGTGCATGAGAGAGAGAGAGGGTGCTCATGAGAGAGAGGGTGTTTGTGAGAGAGAGAGAGTGTTCGTGAGAGAGAGAGTGTACGTGATAGAGAGAGAGAGAGCATGTAAGAGACAGAGTGCATGAGTGAGAGAGTGTGTGAGGGAGAGAGAGGGTGCGTGAGAGAGAGAGAGACATTGTCTGTGAGAGAGCGAGAGAGAGAGAGTGTGCATGAAAGCGAGAGAGAGTGTGTTTGAGAGAGAGAGAGTGCATGAGAGAGAAATAGAGAGCAAGAGAGTGTGCGTGAAAGAGAGACAGAGAGAGTGCATGAGAGAGAGAGTTCACGAGAGACAGAGTGCGCCTAAGAGACAGAGTGCGTGAGAGAGAGAGAGTGTGTGAGAGGGTGCATGAGAGAGAGACAGTGTCTGTGAGAGAGAGAGTGAGAGAGATTGCATGAGAGAGAGACTGTGTGCATGAGAGAGAAACAGAGAAAGAGAGTGTGCGTGAGAGAGAGACAGAGAAAAAGAGAATGAGTGTGAGAGAGAGAGAATGTGCATGAGAGAGAGAGTGCGTGAGAGAGAGGGTTCACGAGAGAGACAGTGCGCCTAAGAGACAGAATGTGTGAGAGACAGTGTGTGTGAGGGAGAGAGAGGGTGCGTGAGAGAGACAGAGAGAGACAGTGTCCGTGAGAGAGTGAGAGAGAGAGAAACTGTGCGTGAGAGCAAAAGCGGCGTGAGAGCGAGAGAGTGTGTGCGTGAGAGAGATAGTGTGCATGAGAGAGAGAGAGACAGAGAAAAAGAGAGTGTGCGTGAGAGATAGGGAGAGAAAGAGAGAGATTGTGCATGAGAGAAAGAGAGTGTGCGTGAGAGAGAGAGTATGCATGTGAGGGAGCGTGAGAGAGAGGGAGAGTGTGAGTGAGTGAGAGAGAGAGTGTGCGTGAGAGAGAGCGAGTGTGCGTGAGAGATAGAGTGTGCGTGAGAGAGTCTGCGTGAGAGCGAAAGAGAGTGTGTGCATGAGAGAGAGAGTGTATGTGCGTGAGAGGGAGAGAGAGTGTGTGCGTGAGAGAGACAGTGTGCGTGAGAGTGAGAGAGTGTGCGTGAGAGAGAGACAGAGAGAAAGAGAGTGTCCGTGACAGAGAAACAGAGAGAAAGAGAATGGGCCTGAGAGAGAGAGAGAATGTGCGTGAGAGAGAGAGAATGTGCATGAGGGAGAGAGAGTGTGCGTGAGAGCAAGAAAAAGTGCATGCGTGAGAGAGTGTGTGCGTGAGAGAGGCAGGGTGTGTGAGTGAGAGAGACAGAGAGTGTTCGTGACAGAAAGAGAGAGTGTGTGTCTGAGAGAGAGAGAGAGTGCATGAGAGAGAAATGTAGAGAAAGAGACTGTGCGTGAAAGAGAGACAGAGAGAGTGCATGAGAGAGAGAGTTCACGAGAGATGAGTGTGCATAAGAGACAGAGTGCGTGAGAGAGAGTGTGTGAGAGAGAGGGTGCATGAGAGAGAGAGAGAGAGAGACAGTGTCTGTGAGAGAGTGAGAGAGAGAGACAGTGCGTGAGAGGGAGAGAGTGTGCATTAGAGTGAGAGAGATTGTGTGTGTCAGAGAGAGTGTGTGTGAGTGAGAGTGTGTGCATGATAGAGAGAGAATGTGCATGAGATAGAGAAAATGTGCGTGTGAGAGAGAGAGAAAGTACAGCAGATAGAGAAAATGTGTGTGAAAGAGAGAGAATGTTCATGAGAGAGAGAGAGGGTGATCATGAGAGAGAGTGTGTGTTCATGAGAGAGAGAGAGAGAGAGTCACTGTGTGCCTGAGAGAGAGGGAGAGTGCGTGAGAGAGAAAGTGCGTGAGAGAGAGAGTGCACTAGAGGGAGCGAGTGCGTGAGAGATGGAGAATGAGAATTTGCGTGAGAAAGAGAGTGTGCGTGAGAGAGAGACAGAGAGAAAGAGAGTGTGCGTGAGAGAGAGACAGAGAGAAAGAGAGTGTGTGTGAGAGCGAGAGCAAAAGAGAAAGATAGTGTACGTGGGAGAGAGAGAGATTGGGCATGAGAGAGAGAGCGAATGAGAGTGTGTGAGAGAGAGAGAGACAGAGAGAGAGTGTGCATGTGAGAGACAGAGAGAAAGAGAGTGTGCGTGAGAGCGAGTGCTAGAGAGAAAGATAGTGTTCATGAGAAAGAGAGAGAGTGGGCATGAGAAAGAGAGAAGGCACATGAGAGAGAGAGAATGTGTGTGAGAGAGAGAGAATGAGAATGTGCGTGAGAGAGAGAGAATGAGAATGTGCGTGAGAGAGAGAGAGTGCGTGAGAGCGAGAGAGAGTCCAAGCGTGAGAGGCAGAGAGAGTGTGTGTCTGACAGATAGAGAATGAGACTGCATGAGAGAGAAATAGAGAGAAAGAGAGTGTGCGTGAAAGAGAGACAGAGAGTGCATGAGAGAGAGAGTTCACGAGAGACAGGGTGTGCATAAGAGACAGGGTGCGTGAGAGAGAGACTGTGTGAGAGAGAGGGTGCATGAGAGAGCGAGAGAGACAGTGTCTGTGAGAGAGAGAGAGAGAGACTGTGTGTGAGAGGGAGAGAGTGTGCATTAGAGCGAGAGAGATTGTATGCGTGAGAGAGAGTGTGTGCATGATAGAGAGAGTGTGTGCATGAGAGAGAGAGAATGAGAGTGTGCGTGAGAGAGAGAGAGTGTGTAAGAGCGAGAGAGAGTCCATGCGTGAGAGGCAGAGAGAGTGTGTGTCTAAGAGAGATAGAATGAGAGTGCATGAGAGAGAAATAGAGAGAAAGACAGAGTGCGTGAAATAGAGACAGAGAGTGCATGAGAGAGAGAGTTCATGAGAGACAGGGTTTGCATAAGAGACAGAGTGCGTGAGAGGGAGAGAGTGTGTGAGAGAGAGGGTGCAAGAGATAGAGAGAGAGACAGTGTCTGTGAGTGAGTGAATGAGAGAGACTGTGCGTGAGAGGGAGAGAGTGTGCATTAGAGTGAGAGAACTTGTGTGCATGAGAGAGAGTGTGTGTGCGTGAGAGAGATTGTGTGCATGAGAGAGAGAGAGAATGTGCGTGAGAGAGAGAGGGAGAGTGTAAGTGTGTGAGAGAGAGGGAGAGTGTGCATGAGAGAGAGAGAGGGAGATTGTGTGTGAGAGAGAGACAGAGAGAAAGAGATTGTGCATGAGAGCGAGAAAAATAGTGTACATGAGAAAGAGAGAGAGTAGGCATGAGAGAGAGAGCGAATAAGAGTTTGCGTGAGAGAGACAGAGAGAGAGTGTGCATGAGAGAGACAGAGAGAAAGAGAGTGTGTATGAGAGAGAGACAGAGAGAAAGAGAGTGTGCACGAGAGAGAGACAGAGAAAAAGAGAATGAGCATGAGAGACAGAGAGAGAATATGCGTCAGAGAGAGAGAGTGCATGAGAGAGAGAGAGTGTGCGTGAGAGAGAGGGATGGTGTTCATGAGAGAGAGAGTGTGTGCCTGAGAGAGGGAAAGAGAGAGAGCATGAGAGAGAGACAGAGAGAAAGAGATTGCACATGAGAGAGAGACAGAGAGAGTGCGTGAGAGAGAGAGTGAACGAGAGAAAGAGAGCACCTAAGAGACAGAGTGCGTGAGAGAGAGAGTGTGTGAGGGAGAGAGATTGTGCCTGAGAGAGAGAAAGAGAGACAGTGTCCGTGAGAGAGTCAGAGAGAGAGAGACTGTGCGTGAGAGAGAGAGAGAGTGTGCGTGAGAGCGAAAGTGTGTGCATGAGAGAGAGTGTGCATGAGAGAGAGATCGAATGAGAGTGTGCATGAGAGACAGAGTCTGCATGAGAAAGAGTGTGCATGGCAAAGAGTGTGTGCGCAAGAGAGAGTGAGAGAGAGTGGGCATGAGAGTGAGAGAGAATGAGAGTGTGCATGAGAGAGACAGTCTGCATGAGAAAGAGTGTGCGTGGCAGAGAGTGTGTGCGCAAGAGAGAGTGAGAGAGAGTGGGCATGAGAGAGAGAGAAGGCGCATGAGAGAGAGAGAATGTGCGTGACAGAGAGAGAATGTGTGTGAGAGAGAGAGAATGAGAATGTGCGTGAGAGACAGAGAGGGCGAGAGAGCGAGAGAAAGTCCAAGTGTGAGAGGCAGAGAGAGTGTGTGTCTGACAGAGAGAGAATGAGAGTGCATGAGAGAGAAATAGAGAGAAAGAGAGTGTGCGTGAAAGAGAGACAGAGAGTGCATGAGAGAGAGAGTTCACGAGAGACAGGGTGTGCATAAGAGACAGAGTGTGTGAGAGAGAGAGCGTGTGAGAGAGAGGGTGCATGAGAAAGAGAGAGAGACAGTGTCTGTGAGAGAGTGAGAGAGAGAGACTGTGCGTGAGAGGGAGAGAGTGTGCATTAGAGCGAGAGAGAGTGTGTGTGAGAGAGAGTGTGTGCGTGATAGAGAGAGTGTGTGCATGAGAGAGAGAGAATGAGAGTGTGCGTGAGAGAGAGAGAGTGCGTGAGAGCGAGAGAGAGTCCGTGCGTGAGAGGCAGAGAGAGTGTGTGTCTGAGACAGAGAGAATGAGAGTGCATGAGAGAGAAATAGAGAGAAAGAGAGTGTGCGTGAAACAGAGACAGAGTGCATGAGAGAGAGAGTTCACGAGAGACAGGGTTTGCATAAGAGACAGAGTGCGTGAGAGGGAGAGAGTGTGTGAGAGAGAGGGTGCATGAGAAAGAGAGAGAGACAGTGTCTGTGAGTGAGTGAGAGAGAGAGACTGTGCGTGAGAGGGAGAGAGTGTGCATTAGAGCGAGAGAACTTGTGTGCATGAGAGAGAGTGTGTGTGTGTGAGAGAGAATGTGTGCGTGAGAGAGAGAGAGAATGTGCGTGAGAGAGAGAGGGAGAGTGTAAGTGTGTGAGAGAGAGGGAGAGTGTGCATGAGAGAGAGAGAGGGAGATTGTGTGTGAGAGAGAGAAAAAGAGAGTGTGTGTGAGAGAGAGACAGAGAGAAAGAGATTGTGCATGAGAGCGAAAAAAATAGTGTACATGAGAAAGAGAGAGAGTAGGCATGAGAGAGAGAGCGAATAAGAGTTTGCGTGAGAGAGACAGAGAGAGAGTGTGTATGAGAGAGACAGAGAGAAAGAGAGTGTGTATGAGAGAGAGACAGAGAGAAAGAGAGTGTGCACGAGAGAGAGACAGAGAAAAAGAGATTGAGCATGAGAGACAGAGAGAGAATATGCGTCAGAGAGAGAGAGTGCGTGAGAGCGAGAGAGAGAGAGTGTGCGTGAGAGAGAGGGAGGGTGTTCATGAGAGAGAGAGTGTGTGCCTGAGAGAGGGAGAGAGAGAGAGCATGAGAGAGAGACAGAGAGAAAGAGATTGCACATGAGAGAGAGACAGAGAGAGTGCGTGAGAGAGAGAGTGAACGAGAGAAAGAGAGCGCCTAAGAGACAGAGTGCGTGAGAGAGAGAGTGTGTGAGGGAGAAAGATTGTGCCTGAGAGAGAGAGAGAGACAGTGTCCGTGAGAGAGTCAGAGAGAGAGAGACTGTGCGTGAGAGAGAGAGTGTGCGTGAGAGCGAAAGTGTGTGCATGAGAGAGTGTGTGCATGAGAGAGAGATCGAATGAGAGTGTGCATGAGAGAGAGAGTCTGCATGAGAAAGAGTGTGCATGGCAGAGAGTGTGTGAGCAAGAGGGAGTGAGAGAGAGCGTGCATGAGATTGCGAGAGAATGAGAGTGTGCATGAGAGACAGACAGAGAGAAAGAGAGTGTGCATGAGCGAGACACAGAGAGAAAGCGAGTGTGCTTGAGAGAGAGACAGAGAGAAAGAGAACGTGCATGAGGGAGAGACAGAGAGAAAGAGAGTGGGTGTGAGAGATAGACAGTGAGAGAGAGACTGGGCGTGAGAGAGAGACGAGAGAAAGACAGTGGGAGTGAGAGAGAGAATGTGCATGAGATAGAGAAAATGTGCATGAGAGAGAGAGAATGAGAGTGTGCATGTGAGAGAGAGAGTGCATCAGAGAGAGAGACCGTGCGTGAAAGAGAGAGAGTGTGCTTGTGTGAGAGAGAGCGAGAGATAGTGTGCGTGAGAGAGAGAGTGACGTGAGAGAGAGAGAGAGCCTGCGTCAGAGAGAGAGAGTGTGCCTAAGGGAGAGAGAGAGTGCATGAGAGAGAGAGAGGCAGAGGGAAAGAGAGTGTGCATGAGACCGCGAGCTAAAGAGAAAGATAGTGCATGTGAGAGAGAGAGAGTGGGCGTGAGAGAGACAGAGAGAAAAGACTGTGCGAGAGAGGGAGACCGAGAAAAACAGAATGGGTGTGAGAGAGAGAGAATGTGCGTGAGAGAGAGAGAATGTGCATGAGAGAGAGAGAATGAGAGTGTGTGTGTGAGAGAGAGAACGAGAGTGTAAGTGTGTGAGAGAGGGGGAGAGTGTGCATGAGAGAGAGAGGGAGATTGTACGTGAGAGAGAGAAAAAGAGAGTGTGCATGAGAAAGAGACAGAGAAAAAGAGATTATGCATGAAAGTGAAAGCTAGAGAGAAAGATAGTGTATGAGAAAGAGAGAGAGTAGGCATGAGAGAGTGTGTGTGAGAGAGACAGACAGAGAGTGTGCATGAGAGAGACAGAGAGAAAGAGAGTGTGCATGAGAGAGAGAAACAGAGAGAAAGAGAGCATGCATGAGAGCAGAGACAGAGAGAGTGCGTGAGAGAGAGAGTGCGTGAGAGAGAGAGAATGAGAGAGTGCGTGAGAGAGAGAGTGCGTGAGAGAGAGAAAGTGTGTGTGAGAGAGAGAGGGTGCTCATGAGAGAGAGAGGGTGTTCATGAGAGAGAGACAGAGTGTTTGTGAGAGAGAGGGAGAGTGTGTGACTGAGAGAGAGAGAGAGCATGAGCAAGAGACAGAGAGAAAGAGAGAGTGTGTGAGAGAGACTGTGCGTGAGAGAGAGAGTGTGCTTGAGAGCAAAAGAGAGTGCGTGCATGAGAGGCAGAGTGTGTGCGTGAGAGAGAGAGAGAGTTCGTGACAAAAAGAGAGAGTGTGTGTCTGAGAGAGAGAGAATGAGAGTGCATGAGAGAGAAATAGAGACAAACAGAGTGTGCGTGAAAGAGAGACAGAGAGTGCATGAGAGAGAGAGTTCATGAGAGACAGAGTGCGCATAAGAGACAGAGTGCGTGAGAGAGAGGGTGCATGAGAGAGAGAGAGACTGTGCGTGAGAGGGAAAGAGTGTGCATTAGAGCGAGAGAGATTGTGTGCATGAGAGTGTGTGTGCGTGAGAGAAAGTGTGTGCGTGATAGAGAGAGTGTGTGCGTGAGAGAGAGAGGGAGAGTGTAAGTGTGTAAGAGAGAGGGAGAGTGTGCATGAGAGAGAGAGAGGGAGATTGTGCGTGAGAGAGAGAAAAAGAGAGTGTGCATGAGAGAGAGACAGAGAGAAAGAGATTGTGCTGTGCATGAGAGCAAGAGCTAGAGAGAAAGATAGTGTACGTGAGAAAGAGAGAGAGGAGGTATGAGAGAGAGAGCGAATAAGAGTGTGCGTGAGAGAGATACAGAGAGAGAGTGCACATGAGAGAGACAGAGAGAAAGACAGTGTATGAGAGAGCCAGAGAGAAAGAGACTGTGCATGAGAGAGAGACAGAGAGAAAGAGAGTGTGCACGAGAGAGAGACAGAGAAAAAGAGAATGAGTGTGAGAGAGAGAGAGAATGTGTGTCAGAGAGAGAGAGAGTGTGTGAGAGAGGGTTTGCATGAGAGAGAGAGAGGGTGTTCATGAGAGAGAGAGGGTGTTCGTGAGAGATAGAGAGAGTGTTCGTGAGAGGGAGAGAGAGAGTGTGTGCCTGAGAGAGAGAGAGCATGAGAGAGAGAAAGAGAGGAAGAGATTGCACGTGGGAGAGAGACAGAGAGAGTGTGTGAGAGAGAGAGTGCACGAGAGAGAGAGAGTGCGCCTAAGAGACAGAGTGCTTGAGAGAGAGAGTGTATGAGGGAGATTGTGCCTGAGAGAGAGAGAGAGACAGTGACCGTGAGAGAGTCAGAGAGAGAGAGACTGTGCGCGAGAGAGAGTGCGTGAGAGCGAAAGTGTGTGCGTGAGAGAGAGAGTGTACGTGAGAGAGAGAGAGACAGAGAAAAAGAGAGTGTGTGTGAGAGATAGGGAGAGAAGGTGTGTGTGAGAGGGAGAGAAAGAGAGAGATTGTGCTTGAGGGAGAGAGAGAGTATGAGAGTGTGAATGAGAGAGAGAGCAAATGAGAGTGTGCGTGAGAGAGAGACAGTCTGCATGAGAAAGAGTTTGCGTGGCAGAGAGAGTGTGCATAAGAGAGAGAGTGAGAGAGTGTGCGCAAGAGAGAGTGAGAGAGAGTGTGCATGAGAGTGAGAGAGAATGAGAGTGTGAGTGAGTGAGAGACAGAGAGAAAGAGAGTGTGCATGAGAGAGAGAGAGAGAAAGAGAGTGTGCTTGAGAGAGAGACAGAGAGGAAAAGAACGTGCTTGAGGGAGAGACAGAGAGAAAGAGAGTGGGCGTGAGAGATAGACAGAGAGAGAGTGACTGAGCGTGAGAGAGAGATGAGAGAAAGAGAGTGGGAGTGAGAGAGAGAGAGAATGTGCATGAGATGGAGAAAATGTGCATGATAGAGAGAGAATGAGATTGTGCGTGTGAGAGAGAGAGTGCGTGAGAGAGAGTGTGCGTGAAAGAGAGAGAGTGTTCATGACAGAGAGAGAGAGGGTGCTCATGAGAGAAAGAGAGAGTGTTCGTGAGAGAGAGGGAGACTGTGTGCCTGAGAGAGAGAGAGCATGAGAGAGAGACAGGGAGAAAGAGAGTATGTGTGAGAGAGAGAGAGTGCGTGAGAGAGATTGCACGAGAGAGTGCCCGTAAGAGACAGAGTGCATGATAGAGAGAGTGTGTGAGAGAGAGAGAAGGTGCGTGAGAGAGAGAGAGACAATGTCTGTGAGAGAGTGAGAGAGAAAGAGACTGTGCATGAGAGAGAGATTGTGCGTGAGAGCGAGAGAGAGTGCATGCGTGAGAGAGAGTGTGAGTGTGAGAGAGGCAGAGTGCGTGCGTGAGAGAGAGAGTGTTCGTGACAGAAAGAGAGAGTGTGTGTCTGAAAGAGAAAGAATGAGAGTGCATGAGATAGAAATAGAGAGAGTGTGCGTGAAAGAGAGACAGAGAGAATGCATGAGAGAGAGAGTTCACGAGGGACAGAGTGCGCATAAGAGACAGAGTGCGTGAGAGAGAGAGTGTGTGAGAGAGAGGGTGCATGAGAGAGAGAGAGAGAGACAGTGTCTGTGAGAGAGTGAGAGAGAGAGAGAGAGACTGTGCGTGAGAGGGAGAGAGTGTGCATTAGAGAAAGAGAGATTGTGTGGGTGAGAGAGAGAGTGTGCGTGAGAGACAGAGAGAATGTGCGTGAGTGAGAGAGGGAGAGTGTAAGTGTGTGAGAGAGAGGGAGCGTGTGCATGAGAGAGAGAGAGGGAGATTGTGCGTGAGAGAGAGAAAGAGAGTGTGCGTGAGAGACAGACAGAGAGAAAGAGATTGTGCATGAGAGCGAGAGTTGGAGAGAAAGATAGTGCATGTGAGAAAGAGAGAGAGTAGGCATGAGAGAGAGAGCGAATAAGAGAGTGCATGAGAGGGAGACAGAGAGAAAGAGAGTGTGCATGAGAGAGAGACAGAGAGAGTGCGTGAGAGAGAGAATGCGCGAGAGAGAAAATGCATGAGAGAGAGAGAATGAGAGTGTGCTTGAGAGAGAGTGCGTGAGAGAGAGAGAGAGTGTGCATGAGAGAGAGAGGCAGTGGGAAATTGGGTGTGCATGAGAGATAGGGAGAGAAGGTGAGCGTGAGAGGGAGAGAAAGAGAGATTATGCGCAAGGGAAAGAGAGAGAGTGCGTGGGAGAGATGAAAAGAGAGTGTGCCTGAGAGAGAGAAAAAGAGAGTGTGTGTGAGAGAGAGACAGAGAGAAAGAGAGGGTGGGTGAGAGCGAGAGCTAGAGAGAAAGATAGTGTACATGAGAAAGAGAGAGTGGGCGTGAGAGAGAGAGAGAATGTGCATGAGAACGAGAGAATGTGCGTGAGAGAGAATGAGAATGTGCATGAAAGAGAGAGAGGGTGTGAGAGCGAGAGAGAGTCCATGCGTGAGAGGCAGAGAGAGTGTGTGTCTGAGAGAGAGAGAATGAGAGTGCATGAGAGAGAAATAGAGAAAAAGAGAGTGTGCGTGAAATAGAGACAGAGAGTGCATGAGAGAGAGAGTTCACCACAGACAGGGTGTGCATAAGAGACAGAGTGCATGAGAGAGAGAGTGTGTGAGAGAGAGGATGCATGAAAGAGAGAGAGACAGTGTCTGTGAGAGAGTGTGAGAGACAGACTGTGCGTGAGAGGGAGAGAGTGTGCATTAGAGCGAGAGAGATTGTGTGCATGAGAGAGAGTGTGTGTGCGTGAGACAGAGTGTATGCGTGATAGAGAGAGAGTGTGCATGAGAGAGAAAGAGAATGTGCGTGAGAGAGAGGGAGAGTGTAAGTGTGTGAGAGAGAGGGAGAGTGTGCATGAGAGAGAGAGAGGGAGATTGTGTGTGAGATAGAGAAAAAGAGACTGTGCATGAGAGAGAGACAGAGAGAAAGAGATTGTGCATGAGAGCGAGAGCTAGAGAGAAAAATAGTGTACATGAGAAAGAGAGAGTAGGCATGAGAGAGAGAGCAAATAAGAGTTTGCGTGAGAGAGACAGAGAGAGAATGTGCATGAGAGAGACAGAGAGAAAGAGAGTGTGTGTGAAAGAGAGACAGAGAGTGCATGAGAGAGAGAGTTCACGAGAGACAGGGTGTGCATAAGAGACAGAGTGCATGAGAGAGAGAGTGTGTGAGAGAGAGGATGCATGAGAGAGAGAGACAGTGTCTGTGAGAGAGTGAGAGAGAGAGACTGTGCGTGAGAGGGAGAGAGTGTGCAGTAGAGCGAGAGAGATTGTGTGCGTGAGAGAGAGAGAGTGTGTGTGCATGAGAGAGAGTGTGTGCGTGATAGAGAGAGTGTGTGCATGAGAGAGAGAGAGAATGTGCGTGAGAGAGAGAGGGAGAGTGTAAGTGTGTGAGAGAGAGGGAGGGTGTGCATGAGAGAGAGGGAGATTGTGCGTGTGAGAGAGAAAAAGAGAGTGTGCGTGAAAGAGAGACAGAGAGAAAGAGATTGTGCATGAGAGCAAGAGCTAGAGAGAAAGATAGCATACGTGAGAAAGAGAGAGAGGAGGTATGAGAGAGAGTAGGCATGAGAGAGAGTGAATAAGAGTGTGCGTGAGAGGGAGACAGAGAGAGAGTGTGCATGAGAGAGACAGAGAGAAAGAGAGTGTGCATGAGAGAGAGAGAGACAGAGAGAAAGAGAGTGTGCATGAGAGAGACAGAGAGAAAGAGAGTGTGCATGAGAGAGAGAGAGACAGAGAGAAAGAGAGTGTGCATGAGAGAGACAGAGAGAGTGCGTGAGAGAGAGAGTGCGCAAGAGAGAAAATGCGTGAGAGAGAGAGAATGAGAGTGTGCATCAGAGAGAGAGAGTGCGTGAGAGAGAGAAAGTGTGCGTGAGAGAGAGACTGGCGTGAGAGAGAGAGTGTGCATCAGAGAGAGAGAGAGTGTGTGTGAGAGAGAGAGTGTGTGTGAGAGAGAGAGTGTGCATGAGAGAGAGAGAGGCATAGGGAAATTGGATGTGCATGAGAGATAGGGAGAGAAGGTAAGTGTGAGAGGGAGAGAAAGAGAGATTGTGCACGAGGGAAAGAGAGAGAGTGTGTGTGAGAGAGATCAAAAGAGAGTGTGCATGAGAGAGAGAAAAAGAGAGTACGTGAGAGAGAGACAGAGGGAAAGAGAGTGTGCGTGAGAATGAGAGCTAGAGAGAAAGATAGTGTACGTGAGAAAGAGAGAGAGTGGGCATGAGAGAGAATGTGCGTGAGAGAGAGAATGTGCGTGAGAGAGAGAATGTGCGTGAGAGAGAATGTGCGTGAGAGAGAATGAGAGTGCGCGTGAGAGAGAGAGAGAGGGAGTGCATGAGAGCGAGAGAGAGTCCGCGGGTGAGAGGCAGAGAGAGTGTGTGTCTGAGAGAGAGAGAATGAGAGTGCATGAGAGAGAAATAGATAGAAAGAGAGTGTGCGTGAAAGAGAGACAGAGAGTGCATGAGAAAGAGAGTTCACGATAGACAGGGTGTGCATAAGAGACAGAGTGTGTGAGAGAGAGAGTGTGTGAGAGAGAGGGTGCATGAGAAAGAGAGAGAGAGAGTGTCTGTGAGAGAGTGAGAGAGAGAGACTGTGTGTGAGAGGGAGAGAGTGTGCATTAGAGCGAGAGAGATTGTGTGCATGAGAGAGAGAGAGAATGTGCGTGAGAGAGAGAGGGAGAGTGTAAGTGTGTGAGAGAGAGGGAGAGTGTGCATGAGAGAGAGAGAGGGAGATTGTGCGTGAGAGAGAGAAAAAGAGAGTGTGCGTGAGAGAGAGACAGAGAGAAAGAGATTGTGCATGAGAGCGAGAGCTAGAGAGAAAAATAGTGTACGTGAGAAAGAGAGAGAGTAGGCATGAGAGAGAGCGAATGAGAGTGTGCATGAGAGAGAGACAGAGAGAGAGTGTGCATGAGAGAGACAGAGAGAAAGAGAGTGTGTATGAGAGAGTGACAGAGAGAAAGAGAGTGTGCACGAGAGACAGAAAAAGAAAATGAGCGTGAGAGAGAGAATGTGCGTGAGAGAGAGAATGTGCGTGAGAGAGAATGAGAGTGCGCGTGAGAGAGAGAGAGGGAGTGCATGAGAGCGAGAGAGAGTCCGCGGGTGAGAGGCAGAGAGAGTGTGTGTCTGAGAGAGAGAGAATGAGAGTGCATGAGAGAGAAATAGATAGAAAGAGAGTGTGCGTGAAAGAGAGACAGAGAGTGCATGAGAGAGAGAGTTCACGATAGACAGGGTGTGCATAAGAGACAGAGTGTGTGAGAGAGAGAGTGTCTGAGAGAGAGGGTGCATGAGAGAGAGAGAGAGAGTGTCTGTGAGAGAGTGAGAGAGAGAGAGACTGTGTGTGAGAGGGAGAGAGTGTGCATTAGAGCGAGAGAGATTGTGTGCATGAGAGAGAGAGTGTGTGCGTGAGAGAGAGAGTGTGTGCGTGATAGAGAGAGTGTGTGCATGAGAGAGAGAGAGAATGTGCGTGAGAGAGAGAGGGAGAGTGTAAGTGTGTGAGAGAGAGGGAGAGTGTGCATGAGAGAGAGAGAGGGAGATTGTGCGTGAGAGAGAGAAAAAGAGAGTGTGCGTGAGAGAGAGACAGAGAGAAAGAGATTGTGCATGAGAGTGAGAGCTAGAGAGAAAAATAGTGTACGTGAGAAAGAGAGATAGTAGGCATGAGAGAGAGCGAATAAGAGTGTGCATGAGAGAGAGACAGAGAGAGAGTGTGCATGAGAGAGACAGAGAGAAAGAGAGTGTGTATGAGAGAGTGACAGAGAGAAAGAGAGTGTGCACGAGAGACAGAAAAAGAAAATGAGCGTGAGAGAGAGAGGGAGAATGTGCATTAGAGAGAGAAAGTGCGTGAGAGAGAGAGAGTGCGCGTCAGAGAGAGAGAGGGTGTTCATGAGAGAGAGAGTGTGTGCCTGAGAGAGGGAGAGAGAGAGAGCATGAGAGAGAGACAGAGAGAAAGAGATTGCACATGAGAGTCAGAGAGAGTGCGTGAGAGAGAGAGTGCAGGAGAGAGTGCACCTAAGAGACAGAGTGCGTGAGAGAGAGAGTGTGTGAGGGAGAAAGAGTGTGCCTGAGAGAGAGAGAGAGACAGTGTCCGTGAGAGAGTCAGAGAGAGAGAGACTGCGTGAGAGAGAGAGAGAGTGTGCGTGAGAGCGAAAGTGTGTGCGTGAGAGAGAGAATGTGTGTGGGAGAGAGAGAGACAGAGTAAAAGAGAGTGTGCATGAGAGATAGGGAGACAAGGTGTACATGAGAGGGAGAGAAAGAGAGAGATTGCGCTGGAGGGAGAGAGAGAGTATGAGAGTGTGCATGAGAGAGAGAGAGAGAATGAGAGTGTGCGTGAGAGAGAGTATCTGCATGAGAAAGAGTGGGCGTGGCAGAGAGAGTGTACGTAAGAGAGTGAGAGAGAGTGTGTGCAAAAGAGAGATTGAGAGAGTGTGCATGAGAGTGAGAGAGAATGAGCGTGTGCATGAGAGAAAGGCAGAGAGAAAGAGAGTGTGCTTGAGAGAGAGACAGAGAGGAAGAGAACGTGCTAGAGAGAGAGACAGAGAGAAAGAGACTGGGAGTGAGAGATAGACAGAGAGAGAGAGAGACTGGGCGTGAGACAGAGACGAGAGAAAGAGAGTGGGAGTGAGAGAGAGAGAGAGAATGTGCATGAGATAGAGACAATGTGCGTGAGAGAGAGAGAATGAGAATGTGTGTGTGAGAGAGAGAGTGTGTGAGAGAGAGAGAGTGTGCGTGAAAGAGAGAGAGTGTTCATGAGAGAGAGAGAGAGGGTGCTCATTAGAGAGAGAGGGTGTTCATGAGAGAGAGAGAGTGTTCGTGAGAGAGAGGGAGAGTGTGTGCCTGAGAGAGAGAGAGAGAGAGAGAGCATGAGAGAGAGACAGAGAGAAAGAGAATGTGCGTGAGAGAGAGAGAGAGAGTGCGTGAGAGAGAGTGCACGAGAGAGAGAGTGCGCCTAAGAGACAGAGTGCGTGAGAGAGAGAGTGTGTGAGGGAGAGAGAGTGTCCCTGAGCGAGAGAGAGACAGTGTCCGTGAGAGAGCCAGAAAGAGAGAGACTGTGCGTGAGAGAGAGAGAGTGTGCGTGAGAGAGAGAGAGTGTGCGTGAGAGAGACAGTGTGCGTGAGAGAGAGAGATACAGAGAAAAAGAGAGTGTGTGTCAGAGATAGGGAGAGAAGGTGTGCGTGAGAGGGAGAGAAAGAGAGAGATTGCACTTGAGGGAGAGAGAGAGAGTATGAGAGTGTGCATGAGAGAGAGAGCGAATGAGAGTGTGCGTGAGAGAGAGAGTCTGCATGAGAAAGAGTGTGCGTGGCAGAGAGAGTGTGCGTAAGAGAGAGAATGAGAGAGAGTGTGTGTGTGCAAGAGAGAGTGAGAGAGTGCATGAGAGTGAGAGATAATGAGAGTGTGCGTGAGAGAGAGAAAGAGAGTGTGCATGAGCAAGAGACAGAGAGAAAGAGAGTGTGCTTGAGAGAGAGACAGAGAGAAAGAGAACGTGCTAGAGGGAGAGACAGACAGAAAGAGAGAGGGCGTGAGAGATAGACAGAGAGAGAGAGACTGGGCGTGAGAGAAAGATGAGAGAAAGAGAGTGGGAGTGAGAGAGAGAGAGAATGGGCATGAGATAGAGAAAATGTGCGTGAGAGAGAGAGAATGAGAGTGTCCGTGTGAGAGAGAGAGTGCGTGAGAGAGAGAGAGTGCGTGAAAGAGAGAGAGTGTTCATCAGAGAGAGAGAGAGGGTGCTCAGGAAAGAGAGAGGGTGTTCATGAGAGAGAGAGAAAGTGTTCGTGAGAGAGCGGGAGAGTGTGTGCCTGAGAGAGAGCGAACATGAAAGAGAGACAGAGAGAAAGAGAGTGTGCGTGAGAGAAAGAGTGTGTGCGTAAGAGGGAGAGAGTGTGTGAGTGAGAGAGAGTGTGTAAGTGTGAGAGAGACAGGGAGAGAGTTCGTGAGAGAGAGAGAGAGATGGTGTGTCAGAGAGAGAAAAATAGAGTGTGCGTGAGAGCGAGAGCTAGAGAGAAAGATAGTGTATGTGAGAGAGAGAGTGGGCGTGAGAGAGAGAGTGAATGAGAGTATGCATGAGAGTAGACAGAGAGTGTGCATGAGACGACAGAGACAAAGAGAGTGTGCGTGAGAGGGAGACAGAGAGAAAAAGAATGGGTGTGAGAGAGAGAGAGAGAATATGCATGAGAGAGAGAGAATGTGCGTGAGAGAGAGAATGAGAGTGTGCGTGAGTGAGAGAGAGTGCGTGAGAGAGAGAGTGTTCGTGATAGAGAGAGAGAGCGTGTGCCTGCGAGAGAGAGAATGTGCGTGAGAGAGAGAGAATGTGCGTGAGAGAGAGAGAGAGTGCATGAGAAAGAGAGTGCTCGTGATAGAGAGAGAGTGTTCATGTGAGAGAGATAGTGTTCAGGAATGAGAAAGAGAGTGTGCATGTGAGCGAAAGCTAGAGAGAAATATAGTGTACGTGAGAGAGAGACAGACAGAGAAAAAGACTGTGTGCGTGAGAGAGAGGGAGAGAAGGTGTACTTGAGAGGGAGAGAAAGAGAGAGAATGCACTTGAGGGAGAAAGAGAGAATGAGAGTGTACATGAGAGAGAGAGAGAGAGACAGAGAAAACAAGACTGTGCGTGAGAGAGAGGGAGAGAAGGTGTGCGTGAGAGGGAGAGAAAGAGAGTGTGCGTGAGTGAGAGAGAGAGTGTGCATGAGAGAGGGAGAGACTGTGCGTGAGAGAAAGAGAGACAGAGAGAAAGAGTGTATGTGTGAGAGAGAGGGAGAGAAGGTGTGCATGAGAGAGAGAGAGTGTGCTTGTGAGAAAGCGACAGAGAGAAAGAAAGTGTGCTTGAGAGAGAGAGCGAATGAGAGTGTGCGTGAGAGGGAGACAGAGACAAAGTGGGTGTGCATGAGAGAGAGACAGAGAGAAAGAGAGTGGGCATGAGAGAGAGAAAGAGAATATGCGTGAGATAGAGAGAATGTGCATGAGAGAGAGAATGAGAGTGTGCGTGAGAGAGAGAGAGTGCGTGAGAGAGAGAGTGAGCGTGATAGAGAGAGAGTGTTCATGCGAGAGAGATAGTGTTTGGGAGAGAGAGAGAGTGTTCATGAGAGAGAGAGTGTTCATGAGAGAGAGAGAGATCGTGTGCCTGCGAGAGAGAGAGTGCGTGAGACAGAGACAGAGAGAAAGAGAGTGTGCATGAGAGTAAGAGCAAGAGAGATATATAGCGTACATGAGGGAGAGACAGAGAAAAAGACTCTGCGCAAGAGAGAGGGAGAGAAGGTGTGCGGGAGAGAAAGAGACAGAATGCACTTGAGGGAGAGAGAGAGAATGAGAGTGTGCATGAGAGAGAGAGTCTGCATGAGAAAGAGTGTGCGTGGCAGAAAGAGAGCATGTGTAAGAGAGAGTGAGAGAGAGTGTGTGCGTAAGACAGAGTGAGAGAGATTGTGCGTGAGAGTGAGAGAGAATGAGAGTGTGCGTGAGAGAGAGAGACAGAGAGAAAGTGTGTGCACGTGAGTGAGAGAGGGAGAGAAAGAGAGTGTGCATGAGAGAGAGAGTCAGAGAAAAAGAGAGTGTGCGTGAGATAGAGAGACAGAGAGAAAGAGAGTATGTGTGAGAGAGAGGGAGAGAAGGTGTGCGTGAGAGAGAGAGAGATTGTGCATGTGAGAGAGAGAGACAGAGAGAAAGAAAGAGTGCTTGAGAGAGAGAGCGAATGAGAGTGTGCGTGAGAGGGAGACAGAGACAAAGTGGGTGTGCATGAGAGAGAGACAGAGAGAAAGAGAGTGGGCATGGGAGAGAGAAAGAGAATATGCGTGAGATAGAGAGAATGTGCGTGAGAGAGAGAGAATGAGAGTGCGTGTGAGAGAGAGAGAGTGCGTGAGAGAGAGAGTGAGCGTGATAGAGATAGAGTGTTCAGGCGAGAGAGATAGTGTTCGGGAGAGAGAGAGAGAGCGTTCATGAGAGAGAGAGTGTTCATGAGAGAGAGAGAGATCGTGTGCCTGCGAGAGAGAGAGAGAGTGCGTGAGACAGAGGCAAAGAAAGAGAGTGTGCGTGAGAGTGAGAGCTAGAGAGATATATAGCGTACATGAGAGAGAGACAGAGAAAAAGACTGCACGAGAGAGAAGGAGAGAAGGTGTGCGTGAGAGGGAGAGAATGCACTTGAGGGAGAGAGAGAGAATGAGAGTGTGCATGAGAGAGAGAGTGTGCATGAGAAAGACTGTGCATGGCAGAAAGAGAGCATGTTTAAGAGAGAGTGAGAGAGAGTGTGTGCGTAAGAGAGAGTGAGAGAGTGTGTGCGTGAGTGAGAGAGAGAGAAAGAGAGTGTGCATGATAGACAGAGAAACAGAGGAAAAGAGAGTGTGCATGAGATACAGAGACAGAGAGAAAGCGAGTGTGCATGAGAGAGTAAGAGAGGGAGAGTGTGAGTGAGTGAGAGGGAGAGAGAAAGAGAGTGCGCATGAGAGAGAGTGCCATGAGAGAGAGAGTGTGTGTGCGTGAGAGAGACAGAGAGTAAGAGAGTGTGCATGAGAGAGAGAGACAGAGAGAAAGAGAGTGTGCATGAGAGAGAGACAGAGAGAGTGCGTATGAGACAGTGTGTGAGAGAGAGAGAGGGTGCATGAGAGAGAGAGACAGTGTCTGTGAGAGAGAGAGAGACTGTGCGTGAGAGAGAGGGAGAGTGTGCGTGAGAGAGAGAGACAGAGAGAAAGTGAGTGTGCATGAGAGAGAGACAAAGAGAAAGTGAGTGTGCGTGAGAGAGAGGAAGAGAAGGTGTGCATAAGGGTGAGAGAACGAGAGTGCAAGAGAGGGAGAGTGCAAGAGATTGAGAGAGTGTGAGAGAGAAAGTGTGAGAGTGTGAGAGAGACAGTGTGCATGAGAGAGATTGTGCATGAGAGAGAGAGTGTGCGTGAGAGAGAGTGTGCGTGAGAAAGTGTGCATGAGAGTGTGCGTGAGAGAGAATATGCATGAGAGAGAGAGTGTGCGTGAGAGAGAGAGTGTGCGTGAGAGAGTGTGCATGGAGGGAGAGTGTGTGAGAGAGATTGTGCGTGAGAGAGAAGGTGCGTGAGAGAGAGGGTGTATGACAGAGAGAGGCTGCGTGAGAAAGACTGAGACAGAGAAAAAGACTGTGTGCGTGAGAGAAAGACAGAAAGAAAGAGACTGGGCATGAGAGAGAAACGAGAGAGAGTGAGTGGGTGTCAGAGAGAGACAGAGAGAACGAGAGTGTGCGTGAGAGTGAGGCAGAAAGAAAGAGAGCGTGCATGAGAGAGAGACAGAAAGAAAGAGATTCTGCGTGAGAGGGAGACAGACAGAAAGAGAATGGGTGGGAGAGAGAGACAGAGAGAATGTGCGTGAGAGAAAGAGTGCATGAGAGAGTGTGTGTGAGAGGGAGAGTGTGTGAGAGAGAGTGTGCGTGAGAGAGAGAGAGAGGGTGCCTGAGAGAGAGTGAGACAGAGAAAAAGACTGTGCGTGAGACAGAGGGAGAGAAGGTGTGCATGAGAGGGAGAGAAAGAGAGAGATTGCACTTGAGGGAGAGAGAGAGAATGAGAGTGTACATGAGAGAGAGAGAGAGAGACAGAGGGAAAGAGAGTGTGTGTGAGAGAGAGACAGAAAGAAAGAGAGCGTGCATGAGAGAGAGACAGAGAGAAAGAGATTGTGCATGAGAGAGAGACAGAGAGAGTACGTGAGAGGGAGAGTGCGCGAAAGAGAGAGTGCCTGAGAGAGAGTGCGTGAGAGAGAGGGAGAGACAGTGCTTGTGAGAGAGAGGGAGAGCAAGAGAGAGAGAATGCAAGAGAGAGTGTGAGAGAGAGAGTGTTAGAGAGAGAGTGTGCATGAGAGAGTGTACATGGGAGAGAGAGTGTGCATGAGAGAGAGTGTGCATGAGAGCATATGCATGAGAGAGAGTGTGCGTGAGAGAGAGTGTGCATGAGAGAGAGTGTGCATGAGAGAGAGTGTGCATGAGAGAGAGAGTGTGCATGAGAGAGAGGGGGTGCTCATGAGAGAAAGAGAGTGTTTGTGAGAGAGAGAGAGAGAGAGGTTGTGTGAGAGAGAGAGAGAGTGTGTGTGCCTGAGAGAGAGAGAGAGTGTGCGTGAGAGAGAGTCAGAGAGAAAGAGAGTGTGCGTGAGAGAGAGACAGAGAGAGAGTGTGAGAGAGAGAGGGAGAGGGTGCGTGAGAGACAGACAGAGAGAGAAGTGTGCGTGAGAGAGAGAGACAGAGAGAAAGAGTGTCCGTGAGAGACAGAGAGACAGATAGAAAGAGAGTGTGCGTGAGAGAGAGGAAGAGAAGGTATGCGTGAGGCAGAGAGTGCGAGAGAGAGACAGTGTGAGAGAGAGAGTGTGAGAGATTGAGAGAGTGTGAGAGAGAGAAAGTGTGAGAGAGAGAGTGTGCATGAGAGAGAGTGTGCATCAGAGAGTGTGCGTCAGAGAGTGTGTATG
This sequence comes from Isurus oxyrinchus, assembly GCA_026770705.1. Classification (NCBI taxonomy): domain Eukaryota; kingdom Metazoa; phylum Chordata; class Chondrichthyes; order Lamniformes; family Lamnidae; genus Isurus; species Isurus oxyrinchus. Next base: position 79,114,564 of record JANJGN010000017.1, read on the forward strand.
AGAGCAAGTGAGCGTGAGAGAGAGTGTGCGCGAGAGATCGTGCATGAGAGGGAGTGTGCATGAGAGAGAATGTGTGAGAGAGAGAGAGTGCATGAGAGAGAGAGGGTGCGTAAGAGAGAGGGTGCATGAGAGAGAGAGGGTGCGTGTGAGAGAGAGAGAGTGCGAGTGAGAGAGAGAGAGACAGTGTGTCTGAGAGAGAGACTGCATGAGAGAGAGAGAGAATGTGCATGACAGAGAGAGAGAGAGACAGAGAAAACAAGACTGTGCGTGAGAGAGAGGGAGAGAAGGTGTGTGTGAGAGGGAGAGAAAGAGAGTGTGCGTGAGTGAGAAAGAGAGTGTGCATAAGAGAGAGACTGTGCGTGAGAGAGAAAGAGACAGAGAGAAAGAGAGTATGTGTGAGAGAGAGGGAGAGAAGGTGTGCATGAGAGAGAGAGAGTATGCGTGTGAGAGAGAGACAGAGAGAAAGAGAGTGTGCTTGAGAGAGAGAGCGAATGAGAGTGTGCGTGAGAGGGAGACAGAGACAAAGAGAGTGTGCATGAGACAGAGAGAATATGCGTGAGATAGAGAGAATGTGCATGAGAGAGAGAGAATGAGAGCGTGCGTGAGAGAGAGAGAGTGTGTGAGAGAGAGAGTGGGCATGAGAAAGAGAGCGAATGAGAGTGTGCGTGAGAGAGAGACAGAGAGTGTGCATGAGAGAGACAGAGAGAAAGAGACTGTGCGTGAGAGGGAGACAGAGAGAAATAGAATGGGTGTGAGAGAGAGAGAATGTGCATGAGAGAGAGAGAATGTGCGTGAGAGAGAGAGAATGTGCATGAGAGAGAGAGAGTGCATGAGAGAGAGAGTGTTCGTGATAGAGAGAGTGTTCATGTGAGAGAGTTAGTGTTCAGTAGAGAGAGAGTGTTCGTGAGAGAGAGAGAGAGAGAGCATGTGCCTGCGAGAGAGAGAGAGAGTGCATGAGAGAGAGACAGAGAGAAAGAGAGTGTGCATGAGAGAGTAAGAGAGGGAGACTGTGAGTGAGTGAGAGGGAGAGAGAGAGAGAGAGAGAGAGAGTGCACCTGAGAGAGAGAGTGCCGTGAGAGAGAGAGTGTGTGTGCGTGAGAGAGAGAGAGAGAGAGACTGTGCATGAGAGAGAGAATGTGCATGAGAGAGATATTGCGCGTGAGTGAGTGTGTGCGTGAGAGAGAGAGAGTGTGTGCGTGCTAGGGAGAGAGTGTGTGCGTAAGAGGGAGAGAGTGTGTGCATGAGAGAGAGAGAGTGTAAGTGTGAGAGACAGAGGGAGAGTGTTCGTGAGAGAGAGGGACATTGTGCATGAGAGAGAGAGCTAGAGAGAAAGATAGCGTATGTGAGAGAGAGAGAGTGGGTGTGAGAGAAAGAGCGAATGAAAGTGTGCGTGAGAGAGAGACAGAGAGTGTGCATGAGAGAGACAGAGAGAAAGACAGTGTGTGTGAGGGGGAGACAGAGAGAAAAAGAATGGGTGTGAGAGAGAGAGAGAGAATGTGCATGAGAGAGAGAGAATGTGCGTGAGAGAGAGAGAATGTGCATGAGAGAGAGAGAATGTGCATGAAAGAGAGAGTGTTCGTGATAGAGAGAGAGCGTTCATCCGAGAGAGATAGTGTTCAGGAGAGAAAGAGAGAGTGTTCGTGAGAGAGAGAGAGAGAGCATGTGCCTGCGAGAGAGAGAGAGTGCGTGAGAGAGAGACAGAGAGAAAGAGAATGTGTGTGTGAGCGAGAGCTAGAGACAAATATAGTGTACGTGAGAGAGAGACAGACAGAGAAAAAGACTGTGTGCTTGAGAGACGGAGAGAAGGTGTGCGTGAGAGGGAGAGAAAGAGAGAGAATGCACTTGAGGGAGAAAGAGAGAATGAGAGTGTGCATGAGAGAGAGAGAGAGAGACAGAGAAATCAAGATTGTGCGTGAGAGAGAGGGAGAGAAGGTGTGCGTGAGAGGGAGAGAAAGAGCGTGTGTGTGAGTGAGAGAGAGAGAGTGCGTGAGACAGAGACAGAGAGAAAGAGAATGTGTGTGAGAGTGAGAGCTAGAGATATATAGTGTACGTGAGAGAGAGACAGAGAAAAAGACTGTGCGCGAGAGAGAGGGAGGGAGAGAAGGTGTGCGTGAGAGGGAGAGAAAGAGAGAGAATGCACTTGAGGGAGAGAGAGAGAATGAGAGTGTGCATGAAAGAGAGAGTCTGCATGAGACAGTGTGTGCGTGGCAGAAAGAGAGCGTGTGTAAGAGAGAGTGAGAGAGAGTCTGCGTGAGAGTGAGAGGGAATGAGAGTGTGCGTGAGAGAGAGACAGAGAGAAAGAGAGTGTGCATGAGAAAGAGAGAGACAGAGGAAAAGAAAGTGAGCCTGAGATAGAGAGACAGAGAGAAAGAGAGTGTGCATGAGAGAGTAAGAGAGGGAGAGTGTGAGTGAGAGGGAGAGAGAGAGAGTGCACATGAGAGAGAGAGTTCCGTGAGAGAGAGAGTGTGTGTACGTGAGAGAGACAGAGAGAAAGAGTGTGTGCATGAGAGAGAGATACAGAGAGAAAGAGAGTGTGCATGAGAGAGTCAGAGAGAGTGCGTGAGAGACAGTGTGTGAGAGAGAGAGAGGGTGCGTGAGAGAGAGGGAAAGTGTGCGTGAGAAAGAGAGACAGAGAGAAAGAGAGTGTGCGTGAGAGAGAGGAAGAGAAGGTGTACGTAAGGGAGAGAGAAAGAGAGTGCGACAGAAGGAGATTGCGTGAGATTAAGAGAGTGTGAGAGAGAGAGAGAACGTGTGAGAGTGTGAGAGAGACAGTGTGCATGAGAGAGAGAGTGTGCGTGAGAGAGCGTGCGTGAGAGAGAGCATGCATGAGAGAGAGAGTGTGCGTGAGAGAGGGAGTGTGCGTGAGAGAGTGTGTGTGAGAGGGAGAGTGTGTGAGAGAGATTGTGCGTGAGAGAGAAGGTGCATGAGAGAGAGAGGGTGTATGACAGACAGATTGTGCATAAGAGAGAGTGAGACAGAGAAAAAGTCTGTGCGCATGAGAGAGGGAGACAGAGAGAAAGAGACTGGGCGTGAGAGAGAAACGAGAGAGAGTGAGTGGGTGTCAGAGGGAGACAGAGAAAGAGAATGTGGGTGAGAGAGAGACAGAAAGAAAGAGAGCATGCATGAGAGAGATACAGAGAGAAAGAGATTGTGCGTGAGAGGGAGACAGAGAGAAAGAGAATGGGTGTGAGAGAGAGACAGAGAGAATGTGCATGAGAGAGAGAGTGCATGAGAGAGTGTGCATGAGAGGGAGAGTGTGTGAGAGAGAGTGTGCATGAGAGAGAGAGGGTGCATGAGAGAGAGTGAGACAGAGAAAAAGACTGTGCGTGAGAGAGAGGGAGAGAAGGTGTGCGTGAGAGGGAGAGAAAGAGAGAGATTGCACTTGAGGGAGAGAGAGAATGAGAGTGTGCATGAGAGAGAGAGAGACAGAGAGAAAGAGAGTGGGCGTGAGAGAGAGACAGAGAGAAACAGAGTGGGCGTGAGAAAGAGACAGAGAGAAACAGAGTGGGTGAGAGAGAGAGACAGAAAAAAAGAGATTGGATGTGAGAGAGAGAGACGAGAGAAAGAGAGTGTGCATGAGAGAGAGACAGAAAGAAAGAGAGTGTGCATGAGAGAGAGACTGAGAGAAAGAGATTGTGCATGAGAGAGAGAGACAAAGAGAGTACGTGAGAGGGAGAGTGCGCGAGAGAGAGAGTGCCTGAGAGACAGTGCATGTGAGAGAGAGAGTGTGCATGAGAGAGAGAGACAGAGAGAAAGAGAGTGTGCTTGAGAAAGACAGAGAGTGATTGTGAGAGAGAGTGGGCGAGATAGAGAGAGAGTGCGAGAGAGAGAGAGAGACTGCGAGACAGAGAGCGTGCGAGAGAGAGAGTGAGAGAGAGAGAGTGAGAGTGTGAGAGAGAGAGAGGGTGCGTGAGAGAGAGAGAGAGACAGTGTTTGTGAGAGAGAGAGAGACTGTGCCTGAGAGAGAGGGAGAGTGTGCGTGAGAGAGAGATAGAGAGAAAGTGAGTGTGCATGTTAAAGAGGAAGAGAAGGTGTGTGTAAGGGAGAGAGAAAGTTAGTGAAAGAGAGGGAGAGTGTGACAGATTGAGAGAGTGTGAGATAGAAAGAAACTGTGAGAGTGTGAGAGAGACAGTGTGCATGAGAGAGAGAGTGGGCATGAGAGAGAGAGTGTGCCTGAGAGAGAGAGTGTGAGAGAGAGAGAGAGAGAGACAGTGCATGTGAGCGAGAGGGAGAGTGTGCGTGAGAGAGAGAGACAGAGAGAAAGAGAGTGTGCTTGAGAGAGACAGAGAGTGATTGTGAGAGAGAGAGTGTGAGAGAGAGAGAGACTGCGAGACAGAGAGCGTGCGAGAGAGAGAGAGTGAGAGAGAGAGCAAGACAGAGAGAGTGTGAGAGAGAGAGTGTGAGAGAGAGAGAGGGTGCGTGAGAGAGATTCAGGAAGAAAGAGAGTCTGCGTGAGAGAGAGACAGAGAGAGTGCTTGAGAGAGAGAGAGGGAGAGTGTGCGTGAGAGAGAGACAGAGAGAGAAGTGTGCGTGAGAGAGAGAGACAGAGAGAAAGAGTGTCCGTGAGAGAAAGAGACAGATAGAAAGAGAGTGCGCATGAGAGAGAGGAAGAGAAGGTGTGCGTGAGGCAGAGAGAGAGTGCAAGAGAGAGACAGTGTGAGAGAGAGAGTGTGAGAGATTGAGAGAGTGTGAGAGAGAGAAAGTGTGAGAGAGAGAGTGTGTATGAGAAAGTGTGTGCATCAGAGAGTGTGTGCATCAGAGAGTGTGTGTCAGAGAGTGTGTATGAGAGCAAGTGTGCGTGAGAGAGAGTGTGCGTGAGAGATCGTGCGTGAGAGGGAATGTGCATGAGAGAGATTGTGCGTGAGAGAGAAGGTGCGTGAGAGAGAGAGGGTGTATGACAGAGAGAGGATGCATGAGAGAGAGTGAGACAGAGAAAAAGTCTGTGTGTGTGAGAGACAGAGACAGAGAGAAAGATACTGGGCGTGAGAGAGAAACGAGAGAGAGTGAGTGGGCAGCAGAGAGAGAGAGAGAGAAAGAGAGTGTGCGTCAGAGAGAGACAGAGAGAAAGAGATTGTGCGTGAGAGGGAGAGACTGTGCGTGAGAGAGAGAGACAGAGAGAAAGAGAGTATGTTTGAAAGAGAGGGAGAGAAGGTGTGTGTGAGAGAGAGAGTGTGCGTGTGAGAGAGAGACAGAGAGAAAGAGAGTGTGCTTGAGAGGGAGAGTGAATGAGAGTGTGCGTGAGGGAGACAGAGACAAAGAGAGTGCATGAGAGAGAGAGAGAGAATATGCTTGAGATAGAGAGAATGTGCGTGAGAGAGAGAGAATGAGAGTGTGCGTGAGAGAGAGAGTGCAAGAGAGAGTGTGAGAGAGAGTGTGCATGAGAGCATATGCATGAGAGAGAGTGTGCGTGAGAGAGAGAGTGTGCGTGAGAGAGAGAGTGTGCGTGAGAGAGAGAGTGTGCGTGAGAGAGTGTGCGTGAGAGAGAGTGTGTGAGAGAGATTGTGCATGAGAGAGAAGGTGCGTGAGAGAGAGAGGGTGCATGAGAGAGAGTGAGACAGAGAAAAAGTCTGTGTGCGTGAGAGAGAGAGACAGAGAGAAAGAGACTGGGCGTGAGAGAGAAACGAGAGAGAGTGAGTGGGCGTCAGAGAGAGACAGAGAGAAAGAGAGTGTGCGTGAGAGAGAGACAGAAAGAAAGAGAGCATGCATGAGAGAGATACAGAGAGAAAGAGATTGTGCGTGAGAGGGAGACAGAGAGAAAGAGAATGGGTGTGAGAGAGAGACAGAGAGAATTTGCGTGACAGAGAGAGTGCATGAGAGAGTGTGCATGAGAGGGAGAGTGTGTGAGAGAGAGTGTGCGTGAGAGAGAGAGGGTGCATGAGAGAGAGTGAGACAGAGAAAAAGACTGTGCGTGAGACAGAGGGAGAGAAGGTGTGCGTGAGAGGGAGAGAAAGAGAGAGATTGCACTTGAGGGAGAGAGAGAATGAGAGTGTGCATGAGAGAGAGAGAGACAGAGAGAAAGAGAGTGGGCGTGAGAGAGAGACAGAGAGAAACAGAGTGGGCGTGAGAAAGAGACAGAGAGAAACAGAGTGGGTGAGAGAGAGAGACAGAAAAAAAGAGATTGGATGTGAGAGAGAGAGACGAGAGAAAGAGAGTGTGCATGAGAGAGAGACAGAAAGAAAGAGAGTGTGCATGAGAGAGAGACTGAGAGAAAGAGATTGTGCATGAGAGAGAGAGACAAAGAGAGTACGTGAGAGGGAGAGTGCGCGAGAGAGAGAGTGCCTGAGAGACAGTGCATGTGAGAGAGAGAGTGTGCATGAGAGAGAGAGACAGAGAGAAAGAGAGTGTGCTTGAGAAAGACAGAGAGTGATTGTGAGAGAGAGTGGGCGAGATAGAGAGAGAGTGCGAGAGAGAGAGAGAGACTGCGAGACAGAGAGCGTGCGAGAGAGAGAGTGAGAGAGAGAGAGTGAGAGTGTGAGAGAGAGAGAGGGTGCGTGAGAGAGAGAGAGAGACAGTGTTTGTGAGAGAGAGAGAGACTGTGCCTGAGAGAGAGGGAGAGTGTGCGTGAGAGAGAGATAGAGAGAAAGCGAGTGTGCATGTTAAAGAGGAAGAGAAGGTGTGCGTAAGGGAGAGAGAAAGTTAGTGCAAGAGAGGGAGAGTGTGACAGATTGAGAGAGTGTGAGATAGAAAGAAACTGTGAGAGTGTGAGAGAGACAGTGTGCATGAGAGAGAGAGTGGGCATGAGAGAGAGAGTGTGCCTGAGAGAGAGAGTGTGAGAGAGAGAGAGAGAGAGACAGTGCATGTGAGCGAGAGGGAGAGTGTGCGTGAGAGAGAGAGACAGAAAGAAAGAGAGTGTGCTTGAGAGAGACAGAGAGTGATTGTGAGAGAGAGAGTGTGAGAGAGAGAGAGACTGCGAGACAGAGAGGGTGCGAGAGAGAGAGTGAGAGAGAGAGCAAGACAGAGAGAGTGTGAGAGAGAGAGTGTGAGAGAGAGAGAGAGGGTGTGTGAGAGAGAGTCAGGAAGAAAGAGAGTCTGCATCAGAGAGAGACAGAGAGACTGCGTGAGAGAGAGAGAGGGAGAGTGTGCGTGAGAGAGAGACAGAGAGAGGTGTGCGTGAGAGAGAGAGACAGAAAGAGTGTCCGTGAGAGAAAGAGACAGATAGAAAGAGAGTGCGCATGAGAGAGAGGAAGAGAAGGTGTGCGTGAGGCAGAGAGAGAGTGCAAGAGAGAGACAGTGTGAGAGAGAGAGTGTGAGAGATTGAGAGAGTGTGAGAGAGAGAAAGTGTGAGAGAGAGAGTGTGCATGAGAGAGAGTGTGTATGAGAAAGTGTGTGCATCAGAGAGTGTGTGCATCAGAGAGTGTGTGTCAGAGAGTGTGTGCATCAGAGAGTGTGTGTCAGAGAGTGTGTATGAGAGCAAGTGTGCGTGAGAGAGAGTGTGCGTGAGAGATCGTGCGTGAGAGGGAATGTGCATGAGAGAGATTGTGCGTGAGAGAGAAGGTGCGTGAGAGAGAGAGGGTGTATGACAGAGAGAGGATGCATGAGAGAGAGTGAGACAGAGAAAAAGTCTGTGTGTGTGAGAGACAGAGACAGAGAGAAAGATACTGGGCGTGAGAGAGAAACGAGAGAGAGTGAGTGGGCGGCAGAGAGAGAGAGAGAGAAAGAGAGTGTGCGTCAGAGAGAGACAGAGAGAAAGAGATTGTGCGTGAGAGGGAGAGACTGTGCGTGAGAGAGAGAGACAGAGAGAAAGAGAGTGTGCTTGAGAGGGAGAGCGAATGAGAGTGTGCGTGAGAGGGAGACAGAGACAAAGAGAGTGCATGAGAGAGAGAGAGAGAATATGCTTGAGATAGAGAGAATGTGCGTGAGAGAGAGAGAATGAGAGTGTGCGTGAGAGAAACAGAGTGCGTGAGAGAGAGAGTGCAAGAGAGAGTGTGAGAGAGAGTGTGAGAGAGAGTGTGCATGAGAGCGTATGCATGAGAGAGAGTGTGCGTGAGAGAGAGAGTGTGCGTGAGAGAGAGAGTGTGCGTGAGAGAGAGAGTGTGCGTGAGAGAGTGTGCGTGAGAGAGAATGTGTGAGAGAGATTGTGCATGAGAGAGAAGGTGCGTGAGAGAGAGAGGGTGCATGAGAGAGAGTGAGACAGAGAAAAAGTCTGTGTGCGTGAGAGAGAGAGACAGAGAGAAAGAGACTGGGCGTGAGAGAGAAACGAGAGAGAGTGAGTGGGCGTCAGAGAGAGACAGAGAGAAAGAGAGTGTGCGTGAGAGAGAGACAGAAAGAAAGAGAGCATGCATGAGAGAGATACAGAGAGAAAGAGATTGTGCGTGAGAGGGAGACAGAGAGAAAGAGAATGGGTGTGAGAGAGAGACAGAGAGAATGTGCGTGACAGAGAGAGTGCGTGAGAGAGTGTGCGTGAAAGGGAGAGTGTGTGAGACAGTGCGCGTGAGAGAGAGAGTGTGCGTGAGAGAGAGAGTGTGCGTGAGAGAGAGAGTGTGCGTGAGAGAGAGTGAGACAGAGAAAAAGACTGTGCATGAGAGAGAGGGAGAGGTGTGCATGAGACGGAGAGAAAAAGAGACATTGCACTTGAGGGAGACAGAGAGAATGAGAGTGTGCATGAGAGAGAGAGAGATAGAGGGAAAGAGAGTGTGCGTGAGATGGAGTGACAGAGAGAAAGAGAGTGGGTGTGAGAGAGAGACAGAGAGAAAGAGACTGGGTGTGAGAGAGAGATGAGAGAAAGAGAGTGGGCATGAGAGAGAGACAGAGAGAAAGATAGTATGTGTGAGAGAGAGACAGAAAGAAAGAGAGCGTGCATGAGAGAGAGACAGAGAGAAAGAGATTGTGCATGAGGGAGAGAGAGGGAGAGTGTAAGTGTGAGAGAGAGAGGGAGAGTGTTCATGAGAGAGAGAGTTTGTGCGTGAGAGAGCGAAAAAGAGAGTGTGCATGAGAGCGAGAGCTAGAGAGAAAGATAGTGTATGTGAGAGAGAGAGAGATAGTGGGCATGAGAGAGAGAGAGAGAGTGCGTGAGAGAGAGACAGAGAGAAAGAGAGTGTGCATGAGAGACAGACAGAGAGAATGCGTGAGAGAGTCAGTGAGAGAGAGAGAGGGTGCGTGAGAGAGAGAGAGACAATGTCTGTGAGAGAGAGAGACTGCACATGAGAGATAGGGAGACTGTGTGTGAGAGAGAGACAGAGAGAAAGTGAGTGTGCATGAGAGAGAGACAAAGAGAAAGAGAGTGTGCGTGAGAAAGAGGAAGAGAAGGTGTGCGTAAGGGAGAGAGAAAGAGAGTGCGAGAGAGAGAGTGCAAGAGAGAGAGAGTGTGAGAGATTGAGTGTGAGATAGAAAGAAACTGTGAGTGTGTGAGAGAGACAGTGTGCATGAGAGAGAGAGAGTGTGCATGAGAGAGAGAGTGTGCCTGAGACAGAGTGCATGAGAGAGAGAGAGAGACAGTGCATGTGAGAGAGAGAGAGTGTGCATGAGAGAGAGAGACAGAGAGAAAGAGAGTGGGCTTGAGAAAGACAGAGAGTGATTGTGAGAGAGAGAGTGTGCGAGAGAGAGAGAGAGTGCAAGAGAGAGAGAGACTGCGAGACAGAGACCGTGCGAGAGAGAGAGTGCGAGAGAGAGCAAGACAGAGAGAGTGCGAGAGAGAGTGCGAGAGAGAGTGCGAGAGAGAGTGCGAGAGAGAGTGCGAGAGAGAGTGCGAGAGAGAGTGCGAGAGAGAGTACGAGAGAGAGTGCGAGAGAGAGAGAGAGTCAGAGAGAAAGAGAGTGTGCGTGAGAGAGAGACAGAGAGAGTGCGTGAGAGAGAGAGGGAGAGTGTGCGTGAGAGAGAGACAGAGAGAGAAGTGTGTGTGAGAGAGACAGAGAGAAAGAGTGTCCGTGAGAAAGAGAGACAGATAGAAAGAGAGTGTGCATGAGAGAGAGGAAGAGAAGGTGTGCGTGAGGCAGAGAGAGAGTGCGAGAGAGAGACAGTGTGAGAGAGAGAGTGCGAGAGATTGAGAGAGTGTGAGAGAGAGAGAAAGTGTGAGAGAGAGATGCTGCATGAGAGAGTGTGCCTGATAGAAGTGTGCATCAGAGAGTGTGCGTCAGAGAGTGTGTATGAGAGCAAGTGTGCGTGAGAGAGAGTGTGCATGAGAGATCATGCGTGAGAGGGAGTGTGCATGAGAGAGAATGTGTGAGAGAGAGAGAGTGCATGAGAGAGGGTGCGTAAGAGAGAGGGTGCATGAGAGAGAGGGTGTGTGTGAGAGAGAGAGAGAGAGTGCGAGTGAGAGAAAGAGAGACAGTGTGTCTGAGAGAGAGACTGCATGAGAGAGAAAGAGAGAGAGTGTGCGTGACAGAGAGAGAGAGACAGAGAAAACAAGACTGTGCGTGAGAGAGAGGGAGAGAAGGTGTGCGTGAGAGGGAGAGAAAGAGAGTGTGTGTGAGTGAGAGAGAGAGTGTGCATGAGAGAGGGAGAGACTGTGTGTGAGAGGGAGAGAGACAGAGAGAAAGAGAGTATGTGTGAGAGAGAGGGAGAGAAGGTGTGCATGAGAGAGAGGGAGTGTGCGTGTGAGAGAGAGACAGAGAGAAAGAGAGTGTGCTTGAGAGAGAGAGTGAATGAGAGTGTGCGTTAGAGGGAGATAGAGACAAAGAGAGTGTGCAAGAGAGAGAGAGAGAGAATATGCGTGAGATAGAGAGAATGTGTGTGAGAGAGAGAGAATGAGAGTGTGCGTGAGAGAGACAGAGTGCGCGGGAGAGAGATTGCGTGAGAGAGAGAGTGCGAGAGAGAGTGTGAGAGAGAGAGAGGGTGCATGAGAGAGAGAGAGTCTGTGAATGAGAGAGAGGGAGAGTGTGCGTGACAGAGAGAGACAGAGAGAAAGTGAGTGTGCGTGAGAGAGAGGAAGAGAAGGTGTGTGTAAGGGAGAAAGAAAGTGAGTGCAAGAGAGGGAGAGAGCGAGAGATTGAGAGAGTGTGAGATAGAAAGAAAGTGTGAATGTGAGAGAGACAGTGTGCATGAGAGAGAGAGTGTGCATGAGAGAGAGTGTGCATGAGAGAGAGTGTGCGTGAGAGAGAGAGTGTGCGTGAGAGAGAGAGTGTGCGTGAGAGAGAGAGTGTGCGTGAGAGAGAGAGTGTGCGTGAGAGAGAGTGAGACAGAGAAAAAGACTGTGCATGAGAGAGAGGGAGAGGTGTGCATGAGACGGAGAGAAAAAGAGACATTGCACTTGAGGGAGACAGAGAGAATGAGAGTGTGCATGAGAGAGAGAGAGATAGAGGGAAAGAGAGTGTGCGTGAGATGGAGTGACAGAGAGAAAGAGAGTGGGTGTGAGAGAGAGACAGAGAGAAAGAGACTGGGTGTGAGAGAGAGATGAGAGAAAGAGAGTGGGCATGAGAGAGAGACAGAGAGAAAGATAGTATGTGTGAGAGAGAGACAGAAAGAAAGAGAGCGTGCATGAGAGAGAGACAGAGAGAAAGAGATTGTGCATGAGGGAGAGAGAGGGAGAGTGTAAGTGTGAGAGAGAGAGGGAGAGTGCACAAGAGAGAGAGTGCCTGAGAGAGAGTGCGTGAGAGAGAGAGAGACAGTGCATGTGAGAGAGAGGGAGAGTGTGCGTGAAAGAGAGAGAGACAGAGAATGTGCTTCAGAGAGACAGAGAGTGATTTTGAGAGAGAGAGAGAGTGTGCGAGAGAGAGAGAAAGTGCGAGAGAGAGCGAGAGACTGTGAGACAGACAGCGTGTGAGAGAGAGAGAGAGTGCGAGAGAGAGACTGTGAGAGACAGAGAGTGTGAGAGAGAGAGAGTGTGAGAGAGAGAGAGTGTGCATGAGAGACTGTACATGGGAGAGAGAGTGTGCATGAGAGAGAGGGGGTGCTCATGAGAGAAAGAGAGTGTTTGTGTGAGAGAGAGAGAGATAGAGTGGTCATGTGAGAGAGAGAGTGTGTGTGCCTGAGAGAGAGAGAGAGAGAGTGTGCTTGAGAGAGAGTCAGAGAGAAAAAGAGTGTTCGTGAGAGAGAGACAGAAAGAGTGCGTGAGAGAGAGGGAGAGTGTGCGTGAGAGAGAGACAGAGAGAGAATGTGCGTGAGAGAGAGAGACAGAGAGAAAGAGTGTCCGTGAGACAGAGAGATAGATAGAAAGAGAGTGTGCGTGAGAGAGAGGAAGAGTGCGAGAGAGAGACAGTGTGAGAGAGAGAGAGGGCGAGAGATTGAGAGAATGTGAGAGAGAGAAAGTGTGAGAGAGAGAGTGTGCATGAGAGAGAGTGTGCATGAGAGAGAGTGTGCATGAGAAAGAGTGTGCATGAGAGAGTGTGCGTCAGAGAGTGTGTATGAGAGCAAGTGTGCATGAGAGAGAGTGTGCGTGAGAGAGAGAGAGACAGAGAGAAAGAGTGTCCGTGAGAGAGAGAGACAGATAGAAAGAGAGTGTGCGTGAGAGAGAGTAAGTGCGAGAGAGACACAGTTTGAGAGAGTGCGAGAGATTGAGAGAGTGTGAGAGAGAGGAAGTGTGAGAGAGAGAGTGTGCATGAGAGAGAGTGTGCATGAGAGAGAGTGTGCATGAGAGAGAGTGTGCATGAGAGAGTGTGCGTCAGAGAGTGTTTATGAGAGCAAGTGTGCGTGAGAGAGAGTGTGCGTGAGAGAGCGTGCGTGAGAGGGAGTGTGCATGAGAGAGAATGTGTGAGAGAGAGTGCATGAGAGAGAGAGGGTGCAAAAGAGAGAGGGTGCGTGAGAGAGAGAGGGTCAGTGTGAGAGAGACAGAGTGTGCGTGTGAGAGAGAGAGAGCGTGCCAGTGAGAGAGAGAGAGACACAGTGTGTCTAAGAGAGACACTGTGCATGAGACAGAGAGAGAGAGTGCGTGAGAGAGAGAGAGACAGAGAAAACAAAACTGTGCGTGAGAGAGAGGGAGACAAGGTGTGCTTGAGAAGGAGAGAAAGAGAGAGAATGCAATTGAGGGAGTGAGAGAGAATGAGAGTGTGCATGAGTGAGAGAGTCTGCATGAGAAAGAGTGGGCATGGCAGAGAGAGAGCGTGTGTAAGAGAGAGTGAGAGAGGGTGTGTGCGTAAGAGAGAGTGAGAGAGAGTGTGCATGACAGTGAGAGAGAATGAGAGTGTGCGTGAGAGAGAGACAGAGAGAAAGAGTGTGTGCATGAGTGAGAGAGAGAGAGAAAGAGAGTGTGCATGAGAGAGAGAGAGACAGAGGAAAAGAGAGTGTGCGTGAGATACAGAGACAGAGAGAAAGAGAGTGTGCATGAGAAATTAAGAGAGGGAGAGTGTGAGTGAGTGAGAAGAGAGAGAGAGAGAGACAGCGAGTGCACATGAGAGAGAGAGTGCCGTGAGAGAGAGAGAGTGTGTGTGTGAGAGAAAGAGAGAGAGACTGTGTGTGAGAGAGAGAATGTGCATGGGAAAGAGTGTGCGTGAGAGCGAGAGAGTGTGTGCGTGAGAGGGAGAGAGTGTGTGCGTAAGAGGGAGAGAGTTTGTGCGTAAGGGAGAGAGAAAGTGAGTGCAAGAGAGGGAGAGAGCGAGAGATTGAGAGAGTGTGAGATAGAAAGAAAGTGTGAGTGTGAGAGAGACAGTGTGCATGAGAGAGAGAGTGTGCATGAGAGAGTGAGTGTGCGTGAGAGAGAGTGTGCATGAGAGAGAGTGTGCGTGAGAGAGAGTGTGCGTGAGAGAGAGTGTGCGTGAGAGAGAGTGTGCGTGAGAGAGAGTGTGCGTGAGAGTGGGTGTGCGTGGGAGTGGGTGTGAGAGTATGCATGAGAGAGAGAGTTTGTGTGAGAGAGAGAGTGTGTGTGAGGTAGACAGTGTGCGTGAGAGAGTGTCTGTGAGAGGGAGAGTGTGTGAAAGAGATTGTGCGTGAGAGAGAAGGTGCATGAGAGAGAGAGGGTGTATGACAGAGAGAGGGTGCATGAGAGAGAGTGAGACAGAGAAAAAGTCTGTGTGCGTGAGAGAGAGAGACAGAGAGAAAGAGACTGGGCGTGAGAGAGAAACGAGAGAGAGTGAGTGGGCGTCAGAGAGAGACAGAGAAAGAGAGTGTGCGTGAGAGAGAGACAGAAAGAAAGAGAGCATGCATGAGAGAGAGACAGAGAGAAAGAGATTGTGCGTGAGAGGGAGACAGAGAGAAAGAGAATGGGTGTGAGAGAGAGACAGAGAGAATGTGCGTGAGAGAGAGAGTGCATGAGAGAGAGTGCGTGAAAGGGAGAGTGTGTGAGACAGTGTGCGTGAGAGAGAGAGGGTGAATGAGAGAGAGTGAGACAGAGAAAAAGACTGTGCGTGAGAGAGAGGGAGAGAAGGTGTGCGTGAGAGGGAGAGAAAGAGAGAGATTGCACTTGAGGGAGAGAGAGAGAATGAGAGTGTGCATGAGAGAGAGAGAGATAGAGGGAAAGAGAGTGTGCGTGAAATAGAGAGACAGAGAGAAAGAGAGTGGGTGTGAGAGAGAGACAGAGAGAAACAGAATGGGTGAGAGAGAGAGACAGAGAGAAAGAGACTGGGTGTGAGAGAGAGATGAGAGAAAGAGAGTGGGCATGAGAGAGAGACAGAGAGAAAGAGAGTGTCGTGAGAGAGAGACAGAAAGAAAGAGAGCGTTCATGAGAGAGAGACAGAGAGAAAGAGATTGTGCATGAGTGAGAGACAGAGAGAGTACGTGAGAGGGAGAGTGCGCGCGAGAGAGAGTGGCTGAGAGAGAGTGCGTGAGAGAGAGAGACAGTGCTTGTGAGAGAGAGGGAGAGTGTGCGTGAGAGAGAGAGACAGAGAGAAAGAGAGTGTGCTTGAGAGAGACAGAGAGTGATTGTGAGAGAGAGAGTGTGCGAGAGAGAGAGAAAGTGCGAGAGAGAGAGAGAGACTGTGAGACAGAGAGCGTGTGAGAGAGTGAGAGAGAGAGAGCGAGAGAGAGAGTGCGAGAGAGAGAGAGTGCGAGAGAGAGTGTGAGAGAGAGAGTGTCAGAGAGCGAGTGTGAGAGAAGAGTGTGAGAGAAGAGTGTGAGAGAGAGAGTGAGACAGAGAGAGTGAGAGAAAGAGAATAAGAGAGAGTGTGTGAGAGAGAGAGTGTGAGAGAGAGAGTGTGTGCATGAGAGAGTGTACATTGGAGAGAGAGTGTGCATGAGAGAGAGGGGGTGCTCATGAGAGAAAGAGAGTGTTTGTGAGAGAGAGAGAGATAGAGTGGTCGTGTGAGAGAGAGAGTGTGTGTGCCTGAGAGAGAGAGAGAGTGTGCGTGAGAGAGAGTCAGAGAGAAAAAGAGTGATCATGAGAGAGAGACGGAAAGAGTGCATGAGACAGAGAGGGAGAGTGTGCGTGAGAGAGAGACAGAGAGAGAGTGTGCGTGAGAGAGAGAGACAGAGAGGAAGAGTGTCCATGAGAGAGAGAGATAGATAGAAAGAGAGTGTGCGTGAGAGAGAGGAAGAGTGCGAGAGAGAGACAGTGTGAGAGAGAGAGTGCGAGAGATTGAGAGAGTGTGAGAGAGAGAAAGTGTGAGAGAGAGAGTGTGCATGAGAGAAAGTGTGCATGAGAGAGAGTGTGCGTCAGAGTGTGTGTATGAAAGCAAGTGTGCGTGAGAGAGAGTGTGCGTGAGAGAGCGTGCGTGAGAGGGAGTGTGCATGAGAGAGAATGTGTGAGAGAGAGTGTATGAGAGAGAGAGGGTGCGTAAGAGAGAGAGAGAGAGTGCGAGTGAGAGAGAGAGAGACAGTGTGTCTGAGAGAGAGACTGTGCATGAGAGAGAGAGTGTGCGTGAGAGAGAGACAGAGAAAACAAAACTGTGCGCGAGAGAGAGGGTGAGAAGGTGTGCGTGAGAGGGAGAGAAAGAGAGAGAATGCAATTGAGGGAGAGAGAGAGAATGAGAGTGTGCATGAGAGAGAGAGTCTGCATGAGAAAGAGTGTGCATGGCAGAGAGAGAGCGTGTGTAAGAGAGAGTGAGAGAGAGTGTGTGCATGAGAGAGAGTGAGCGAGAGTGAGCGTGACAGTGAGAGAGAATGAGAGTGTGCGTGAGAGAGAGACAGAAGAAAGAGTGTGTGCATGAGTGAGAGAGAGAGAAAGAGAGTGTGCATGAGAGAGAGAGAGAGACAGAGGAAAAGAGAGTGTGCGTGAGATACAGAGACAGAGAGAAAGAGAGTGTGCATGAGAGAGTAAGAGAGGGAGAGTGTGAGTGAGTGAGGGGGAGAGAGAGAGAGAGACAGAGAGTGCACATGAGAGAGAGACTGTGTGTGAGAGAGAGAATGTGCATGAGAGAGAGAGTGTGTGCATAAGAGGGAGACAGTGTGTGCGTGAGAGAGAGAGAGAGTGTAAGTGTGAGAGAGAGAGGGAGAGTGTTCGTGAGAGAGAGGGAGATTGTGCGTGAGAGAGAGAAAAATAGAGTGTGCGTGAAAACGAGAGCTAGAGAGAAAGATAGTGTATGTGAGAGAGAGAGAAAGTGGGCATGAGAGAGAGAGCGAATGAGAGTGTGTGTGAGAGAGAGACAGAGAGTTTGCATGAGAGAGACAGAGAAAGAGAGTGTGCGTGAGAGGGAGACAGAGAGAAAAAGAATGTGAGAGAGAGAGAGAATATACATGAGAGAGAGAGAATGTGTGTGAGAGAGAGAGAATGTGCGTGAGATAGAGAGAATGAGAGTGTGCGTGAGAGCGAGAAAGTGTGTGCATGAGAGGGAGAGAGTGCGTGCGTAAGAGGGAGAGAGTTTGTGCGTGAGAGAGAGAGAGTGTAAGTGTGAGAGAGAGAGGGAGATTATGCGTGAGAGAGAGAAAAATAGAGTGTGCGTGAGAACGAGAGCTAGAGAGAAAGACAGTGTATGTGAGAGAGAGAGAAAGTGGGCATGAGAGAGAGAGCGAATGAGAGTGTGCGTGAGAGAGACAGAGAGTTTGCATGAGAGAGACAGAGAGAAAGAGAGTGCGCGTGAGAGGGAGACAGAGAGAAAAAGAATGTGAGAGAGAGAGAGAATATACATGAGAGAGAGAGAATGTGTGTAAGAGAGAAAGAATGTGCGTGAGATAGAGAGAATGAGAGTGTGCGTGAGAGAGAGAGAGTGCGTGAGAGAGAGAGTGTTCGTGATAGAGAGAGAGTGTTCATGCGAGAGAGATAGTGTTCAGGAGAGAGTGTTCATGAGAGAGAGAGTGTTCGTGAGAGAGAGAGAGCTTGTGCCTGCGAGTGAGAGAGAGAGAGAGTGCGTGAGAGAGAGACAGAGAGAAAGAGAGTGTACGTGTGAGCGAGAGCTAGAGAGAAATACAGTGTACGTGAGAGAGAGACAGACAGAGAAAAAGACTGTGTGTGTGAGAGAGAGGGAGAGAAGGTGTGCGTGAGAGGGAGAGAAAGAGAGAGAATGCACTTGAGGGAGAAAGAGAGAATGAGAGTGTGCGTGAGAGAGAGAGAGAGAGAAAACAAGACTGTGTGTGAGAGAGAGGGAGAGAAGTTATGCGTGAGAGGGAGAGAAAGAGAGTGTGCATGAGAGAGGGAGAGACTGTGCGTGAGAGAGAGAGAGAGACAGAGAGAAAGAGAGTATGTGTGAGAGAGAGGGAAAGAAGGTGTGCATGAGAGAGAGAGTGTGCGTGTGAGAGAGAGACAGAGAGAAAGGGAGTGTGCTTGAGAGAGAGAGCGAAAGAGAGTGTGCGTGAGAGGGAGACAGAGACAAAGAGAGTGTGCATGAGAGAGAGACAGAGAGAATGAGAGTGGGCATGAGAGAGAGAAAGAGAATATGCATGAGAGAGAGAATGAGAGTATGCGTAAGAGAGAGAGTGCATGAGAGAGAGAGTGTTCATGAGAGAGGGAGAGGGTGTTCATGAGAGAGAGAGTGAGAGAGAGAGAATGCGTGAGAGAGAGAGTGTGCATGAGAGAGAGAGTGTGCGTGAGAGCGAGAGAGTGTGTGCGTGAGAGAGAGAGAGCGTGTGCATGAGAGAGAGTGAGTGTGCGTGTGAGAGGGAGAGAGTGTGTGCTTATGTGGGAGAGAGTGTCTGCGTGAGAGAGAGGGAGTGTGTAAGTGTGAGAGAAAGGGAGAGTGTTCGTGAGAGAGAGAGTTTGTGCATGAGAGAGCGAAAAAGAGAGTGTGCGTGTGAGCGAGGGCTAGAGAGAAAGATAGTGTATGTGAGAGAGAGCGAGATAGTGGGCATGAGAGAGAGAGAGTGCGTGAGAGAGAGACAGAGAGAAAGAGAGTGTGCATGAGAGAGAAACAGAGAGAGTGCGTGAGAGAGAGTATGTGAGAGAGAGAGAGAGGGTGCATGAGAGAGGGAGACAGTGTCTGTGAGAGAGAGAGAGACTGCATGTGAGAGAGAGGGAGACTGTGTGTGAGAGAGAGAGACAGAGAGAAAGTGAGTGCGCACGAGAGAGAGACAAAGAGAAAGAGAGTGTGCGTGAGATACAGTGTGCGTGAGATAGAGTGTGCGTGAGATAGAGTGTGCGTGAGATAGAGTGTGCGTGAGAAAGAGACTGTGTGTGAGAGAGTGAGCATGAGAGGGAGAGTGTGTGAGAGAGAGTGTGCATGAAAGAGATAGTGTGCGTGAGAGCGAGAGAGAGTGTGCATGAGAGAGAGAGAGTGTGTGCGTGAGAGGGAAAGAGTGTGTGCTTAAGTGGGAGAGAGTGTGTGCGTGAGAGAGAGGGAGAGTGTAAGTGTGAGAGAGAGAGGGAGAGTGTTCATGAGAGAGAGAGTTTGTGCGTGAGAGAGCGAAAAAGAGAGTGTGCATGAGAGCGAGAGCTAGAGAGAAAGATAGTGTATGTGAGAGAGAGCGAGATAGTGGGCATGAGAGAGAGAGAGTGCGTGAGAGAGAGACAGAGAGAAAGAGAGTGTGCATGAGAGAGAAACAGAGAGAGTGCGTGAGAGAGAGTATGTGAGAGAGAGAGAGAGGGTGCATGAGAGAGGGAGACAGTGTCTGTGAGAGAGAGAGAGACTGCATGTGAGAGAGAGGGAGACTGTGTGTGAGAGAGAGAGACAGAGAGAAAGTGAGTGCGCACGAGAGAGAGACAAAGAGAAAGAGAGTGTGCGTCAGATACAGTGTGCGTGAGATAGAGTGTGCGTGAGATAGAGTGTGCGTGAGATAGAGTGTGCGTGAGAAAGAGAGTGTGTGTGAGAGAGTGAGCATGAGAGGGAGAGTGTGTGAGAGAGAGTGTGCATGAAAGAGATAGTGTGCGTGAGAGCGAGAGAGAGTGTGCATGAGAGAGAGAGAGTGTGTGCGTGAGAGGGAAAGAGTGTGTGCTTAAGTGGGAGAGAGTGTGTGCGTGAGAGAGAGGGAGAGTGTAAGTGTGAGAGAGAGAGGGAGAGTGTTCATGAGAGAGAGAGTTTGTGCGTGAGAGAGCGAAAAAGAGAGTGTGCATGAGAGCGAGAGCTAGAGAGAAAGATAGTGTATGTGAGAGAGAGAGAGATAGTGGGCATGAGAGAGAGAGAGAGAGTGCGTGAGAGAGAGACAGAGAGAAAGAGAGTGTGCATGAGAGAGAGAGACAGAGAGAATGCGTGAGAGAGTCAGTGAGAGAGAGAGAGGGTGCGTGAGAGAGAGAGACAGTGTCTGTGAGAGAGAGACTGCACATGAGAGATAGGGAGACTGTGTGTGAGAGAGAGACAGAGAGAAAGTGAGTGTGCATGAGAGAGAGACAAAGAGAAAGAGAGTGTGCGTGAGAAAGAGGAAGAGAAGGTGTGCGTAAGGGAGAGAGAAAGAGAGTGCGAGAGAGAGAGTGCAAGAGAGAGAGAGTGTGAGAGATTGAGTGTGAGATAGAAAGAAACTGTGAGTGTGTGAGAGAGACAGTGTGCATGAGAGAGAGAGTGTGCATGAGAGAGAGAGTGTGCCTGAGACAGAGTGCGTGAGAGAGAGAGAGAGACAGTGCATGTGAGAGAGAGAGAGTGTGCGTGAGAGAGAGAGACAGAGAGAAAGAGAGTGGGTTTGAGAAAGACAGAGAGTGATTGTGAGAGAGTGAGTGTGCGAGAGAGAGAGAGAGTGCGAGAGAGAGAGAGACTGCGAGACAGAGACCGTGCGAGAGAGAGAGTGCGAGAGAGAGCAAGACAGAGAGAGTGCGAGAGAGAGTGCGAGAGAGAGTGCGAGAGAGAGTGCGAGAGAGAGTGCGAGAGAGAGTGCGAGAGAGAGTGCGAGAGAGAGTGTGAGAGAGAGTACGAGAGAGAGTGCGAGAGAGAGAGAGTCAGAGAGAAAGAGAGTGTGCGTGAGAGAGAGACAGAGAGAGTGCGTGAGAGAGAGAGGGAGAGTGTGCGTGAGAGAGAGACAGAGAGAGAAGTGTGTGTGAGAGAGACAGAGAGAAAGAGTGTCCGTGAGAAAGAGAGACAGATAGAAAGAGAGTGTGCATGAGAGAGAGGAAGAGAAGGTGTGCGTGAGGCAGAGAGAGAGTGCGAGAGAGAGACAGTGTGAGAGAGAGAGTGCGAGAGATTGAGAGAGTGTGAGAGAGAGAGAAAGTGTGAGAGAGAGATGCTGCATGAGAGAGTGTGCCTGATAGAAGTGTGCATCAGAGAGTGTGCGTCAGAGAGTGTGTATGAGAGCAAGTGTGCGTGAGAGAGAGAGTGCATGAGAGATCATGCGTGAGAGGGAGTGTGCATGAGAGAGAATGTGTGAGAGAGAGAGAGTGCATGAGAGAGGGTGCGTAAGAGAGAGGGTGCATGAGAGAGAGGGTGCGTGTGAGAGAGAGAGAGAGAGTGCGAGTGAGAGAAAGAGAGACAGTGTGTCTGAGAGAGAGACTGCATGAGAGAGAAAGAGAGAGAGTGTGCGTGACAGAGAGAGAGAGAGACAGAGAAAACAAGACTGTGCGTGAGAGAGAGGGAGAGAAGGTGTGCGTGAGAGGGAGAGAAAGAGAGTGTGTGTGAGTGAGAGAGAGAGTGTGCATGAGAGAGGGAGAGACTGTGCGTGAGAGGGAGAGAGACAGAGAGAAAGAGAGTATGTGTGAGAGAGAGGGAGAGAAGGTGTGCATGAGAGAGAGGGAGTGTGCGTGTGAGAGAGAGACAGAGAGAAAGAGAGTGTGCTTGAGAGAGAGAGTGAATGAGAGTGTGCGTTAGAGGGAGATAGAGACAAAGAGAGTGTGCAAGAGAGAGAGAGAGAGAATATGCGTGAGATAGAGAGAATGTGTGTGAGAGAGAGAGAATGAGAGTGTGCGTGAGAGAGACAGAGTGCGCGGGAGAGAGATTGCGTGAGAGAGAGAGTGCGAGAGAGAGTGTGAGAGAGAGAGAGGGTGCATGAGAGAGAGAGAGTCTGTGAATGAGAGAGAGGGAGAGTGTGCGTGACAGAGAGAGACAGAGAGAAAGTGAGTGTGCGTGAGAGAGAGGAAGAGAAGGTGTGTGTAAGGGAGAAAGAAAGTGAGTGCAAGAGAGGGAGAGAGCGAGAGATTGAGAGAGTGTGAGATAGAAAGAAAGTGTGAATGTGAGAGAGACAGTGTGCATGAGAGAGAGAGTGTGCATGAGAGAGAGTGTGCATGAGAGAGAGTGTGCGTGAGAGAGAGAGTGTGCGTGAGAGAGAGAGTGTGCGTGAGAGAGAGTGTGCGTGAGAGAGAGTGTGCGTGAGAGAGAGTGTGCGTGAGAGAGAGTGTGCGTGAGAGAGAGTGTGCGTGAGAGAGAGTGTGCGTGAGAGAGAGTGTGATTGAGAGAGAGTGTGCGTGAGAGAGAGTGTGCGTGAGATAGAGTGTGCGTGAGATAGAGTGTGCGTGAGAGAGAGTGTGCGTGAGAGAGAGTGTGCGTGAGAGAGAGTGTGCGTGAGAGTGGGTGTGAGAGAGAGTATGCATGAGAGAGAGAGTGTGTGTGAGAGAGAGAGTGTGTGTGAGAGAGAGAGTGTGTGTGAGAGAGAGAGTGTGTGTGAGAGAGAGAGTGTGCGTGAGAGAGTGTGTGTGAGAGGGAGAGTGTGTGAAAGAGATTGTGCATGAGAGAGAAGGTGCATGAGAGGGAGAGGGTGTATGACAGAGAGAGGGTGCATGAGAGAGAGTGAGACAGAGAAAAAGTCTGTGTGCGTGAGAGAGAGATTCAGAGAGAAAGAGACTGGGCGTGAGAGAGAAACGAGAGAGAGTGAGTGGGTGTCAGAGAGAGACAGAGAGAAAGAGAGTGTGCGTGAGAGAGAGTGTGCGTGAGATAGAGTGTGCGTGAGATAGAGTGTGCGTGAGAGAGAGTGTGCGTGAGAGAGAGTGTGCGTGAGAGAGAGTGTGCGTGAGAGTGGGTGTGAGAGAGAGTATGCATGAGAGAGAGAGTGTGTGTGAGAGAGAGAGTGTGTGTGAGAGAGAGAGTGTGCGTGAGAGAGTGTGTGTGAGAGGGAGAGTGTGTGAAAGAGATTGTGCATGAGAGAGAAGGTGCATGAGAGGGAGAGGGTGTATGACAGAGAGAGGGTGCATGAGAGAGAGTGAGACAGAGAAAAAGTCTGTGTGCGTGAGAGAGAGATTCAGAGAGAAAGAGACTGGGCGTGAGAGAGAAACGAGAGAGAGTGAGTGGGTGTCAGAGAGAGACAGAGAGAAAGAGAGTGTGCGTGAGAGAGAGACAGAAAGTAAGAGAGAGTGCACGAGAGAGAGACAGAGAGAAAGAGATTGTGCATGAGAGGGAGACAGAGAGAAAGAGAATGGGTGTGAGAGAGAGAAGGAGAGAATGTGCGTGAGAGAGAGAGTGCGTGAGAGAGTGTGCGTGAAAGGGAGAGTGTGTGAGAGAGTGTGCGTGAGAGAGAGAGGGTGCATGAGAGAGAGTGAGACAGAGAAAAAGACTGTGCACGAGAGAGAGGGAGAGAGAGAAGGTGTGCTTAAGAGGGAGAGAAAGAGAGAGAATGCATTTGAGCGAGAGAGAGAGAATGAGAGTGTGCATGAGAGAGAGAGTCTGCATGAGAAAGAGTGTGCGTGGCAGAGAGAGAGCGTGTGTAAGAGAGAGTGAGAGGGTGTCTGCGTAAGAGAAAGTGAGAGAGAGTGTGCGTGACAGTGAGAGAGAATGAGAGTGTGCGTGAGAGAGAGACAGAGAGAAAGAGTGTGTGCATGAGTGAGAGAGAGAGAGAAAGAGAGTGTGCATGAGAGAGAGAGAGACAGAGGAAAAGAGAGTGTGCATGAGATACAGAGACAGAGAGGAAGAGAGTGTGCATGAGAGAGTAAGAGAGAGTGTGAGTGATTGAGAGGGAGAGAGAGAGAGAGAGACAGAGAGTGCACATGAGAGAGAGAGTGCCGTGAGAGAGAGAGAGTGTGTGTGTGAAAGAGAGAGAGAGACTGTGTGTGAGAGAGAGAATGTGCATGAGAAAGAGTGTGTGTGAGAGCGAGAGAGTGTGTGCGTGAGAGGGAGAGAGTGTGTGCGTAAGAGGGAGAGAGTTTGTGCGTAAGGGAGAGAGAAAGTGAGTGCAAGAGAGGGAGAGAGCGAGAGATTGAGAGAGTGTGTGATAGAAAGAAAGTGAGTGTGAGAGAGACAGTGTGCATGAGAGAGAGAGTGTGCATGAGAGAGTGAGTGTGCGTGAGAGAGAGTGTGCGTGAGAGAGAGTGTGCGTGAGAGAGAGTGTGCGTGAGAGAGAGTGTGCGTGAGAGAGGGTGTGCGTGAGAGAGAGTGTGCGTGAGAGTGGGTGTGAGAGTATGCATGAGAGAGAGAGTTTGTGTGAGAGAGAGAGTGTGTGTGAGAGAGAGAGTGTGCGTGAGAGTGTCTGTGAGAGGGAGAGTGTGTGAAAGAGATTGTGCGTGAGAGAGAAGGTGCATGAGAGAGAGAGGGTGTATGACAGAGAGAGGGTGCATGAGAGAGAGTGAGACAGAGAAAAAGTCTGTGTGCATGAGAGAGAGAGAGAGAGAGAAAGAGACTGGGCGTGAGAGAGAAACGAGAGAGAGTGAGTGGGCGTCAGAGAGAGACAGAGAAAGAGAGTGTGCGTGAGAGAGAGACAGAAAGAAAGAGAGCATGCATGAGAGAGAGACAGAGAGAAAGAGATTGTGCGTGAGAGGGAGACAGAGAGAAAGAGAATGGGTGTGAGAGAGAGACAGAGAGAATGTGCGTGAGAGAGAGAGTGCATGAGAGAGTGTGCGTGAAAGGGAGAGTGTGTGAGACAGTGTGCGTGAGAGAGAGAGGGTGCATGAGAGAGAGTGAGACAGAGAAAAAGACTGTGCGTGAGAGAGAGGGAGAGAAGGTGTGCGTGAGAGGGAGAGAAAGAGAGAGATTGCACTTGAGGGAGAGAGAGAGAATGAGAGTGTGCATGAGAGAGAGAGAGATAGAGGGAAAGAGAGTGTGCGTGAAATAGAGAGACAGAGAGAAAGAGAGTGGGTGTGAGAGAGAGACAGAGAGAAACAGAATGGGTGAGAGAGAGAGACAGAGAGAAAGAGACTGGGTGTGAGAGAGAGATGAGAGAAAGAGAGTGGGCATGAGAGAGAGACAGAGAGAAAGAGAGTGTCGTGAGAGAGAGACAGAAAGAAAGAGAGCGTTCATGAGAGAGAGACAGAGAGAAAGAGATTGTGCATGAGTGAGAGACAGAGAGAGTACGTGAGAGGGAGAGTGCGCGCGAGAGAGAGTGGCTGAGAGAGAGTGCGTGAGAGAGAGAGACAGTGCTTGTGAGAGAGAGGGAGAGTGTGCGTGAGAGAGAGAGACAGAGAGAAAGAGAGTGTGCTTGAGAGAGACAGAGAGTGATTGTGAGAGAGAGAGTGTGCGAGAGAGAGAGAAAGTGCGAGAGAGAGACTGTGAGACAGAGAGCGTGTGAGAGAGTGAGAGAGAGAGAGAGTGCGAGAGAGAGAGAGTGCGAGAGAGAGTGTGAGAGAGAGAGTGTCAGAGAGCGAGTGTGAGAGAAGAATGTGAGAGAAGAGTGTGAGAGAGAGAGTGAGACAGAGAGAGTGAGAGAAAGAGAATAAGAGAGAGTGTGTGAGAGAGAGAGTGTGAGAGAGAGAGTGTGTGCATGAGAGAGTGTACATTGGAGAGAGAGTGTGCATGAGAGAGAGGGGGTGCTCATGAGAGAAAGAGAGTGTTTGTGAGAGAGAGAGAGATAGAGTGGTCGTGTGAGAGAGAGAGTGTGTGTGCCTGAGAGAGAGAGAGAGTGTGCGTGAGAGAGAGTCAGAGAGAAAAAGAGTGATCATGAGAGAGAGACGGAAAGAGTGCATGAGACAGAGAGGGAGAGTGTGCGTGAGAGAGAGACAGAGAGAGAGTGTGCGTGAGAGAGAGAGACAGAGAGAAAGAGTGTCCGTGAGAGAGAGAGATAGATAGAAAGAGAATGTGCGTGAGAGAGAGGAAGAGTGCGAGAGAGAGACAGTGTGAGAGAGAGAGTGCGAGAGATTGAGAGAGTGTGAGAGAGAGAAAGTGTGAGAGAGAGAGTGTGCATGAGAGAGAGTGTGCATGAGAGAGAGTGTGTGTCAGAGAGTGTGTATGAGAGCAAGTGTGCGTGAGAGAGTGTGCGTGAGAGAGCGTGCGTGAGAGAGAGCGTGCGTGAGAGGGAGTGTGCATGAGAGAGAATGTGTGAGAGAGAGTGTATGAGAGAGAGAGGGTGCGTAAGAGAGAGAGAGAGAGTGCGAGTGAGAGAGAGAGAGACAGTGTGTCTGAGAGAGACACTGTGCATGAGAGAGAGAGAGTGTGCGTGAGAGAGAGAGAGACAGTGTGTCTGAGAGAGAGACTGTGCATGAGAGAGAGAGTGTGCGTGAGAGAGAGAGAGAGACAGAGAAAATAAAACTGCGCGAGAGAGAGGGTGAGAAGGTGTGCGTGAGAGGGAGAGAAAGAGAGAGAATGCAATTGAGGGAGAGAGAGAGAATGAGAGTGTGCATGAGAGAGAGAGTCTGCATGAGAAAGAGTGTGCATGGCAGAGAGAGAGCGTGTGTAAGAGAGAGTGAGAGAGAGTGTGTGCATGAGAGAGAGTGAGAGAGAGTGAGCGTGAGAGAGAGAGAGAGACAGAGAAAACAAAACTGTGCGCGAGAGAGAGGGTGAGAAGGTGTGCGTGAGAGGGAGAGAAAGAGAGAGAATGCAATTGAGGGAGAGAGAGAGAATGAGAGTGTGCATGAGAGAGAGAGTCTGCATGAGAAAGAGTGTGCATGGCAGAGAGAGCGTGTGTAAGAGAGAGTGAGAGAGAGTGTGTGCATGAGAGAGAGTGAGCAAGAGTGAGCATGACAGTGAGAGAGAATGAGAGTGTGCGTGAGAGAGAGACAAAAGAAAGAGTGTGTGCATGAGCGAGAGAGAGAGAAAGAGAGTGTGCATGAGAGAGAGACAGAGGAAAAGAGAGTGTGCGTGAGATACAGAGACAGAGAGAAAGAGAGTGTGCATGAGAGAGTAAGAGAGGGAGAGTGTGAGTGAGTGAGGGGGAGAGAGAGAGAGAGACAGAGAGTGCACATGAGAGAGAGACTGTGTGAGAGAGAGAGAGGGTGCATGAGAGAGAGAGAGTCTGTGAATGAGAGAGAGGGAGAGTGTGCGTGACAGAGAGAGACAGAGAGAAAGTGAGTGTGCGTGAGAGAGAGGAAGAGAAGGTGTGTGTAAGGGAGAAAGAAAGTGAGTGCAAGAGAGGGAGAGAGCGAGAGATTGAGAGAGTGTGAGATAGAAAGAAAGTGTGAATGTGAGAGAGACAGTGTGCATGAGAGAGAGAGTGTGCATGAGAGAGAGTGTGCATGAGAGAGAGTGTGCGTGAGAGAGAGAGTGTGCGTGAGAGAGAGAGTGTGCGTGAGAGAGAGTGTGCGTGAGAGAGAGTGTGCGTGAGAGAGAGTGTGCGTGAGAGAGAGTGTGCGTGAGAGAGAGTGTGCGTGAGAGAGAGTGTGCGTGAGAGAGAGTGTGATTGAGAGAGAGTGTGCGTGAGAGAGAGTGTGCGTGAGATAGAGTGTGCGTGAGATAGAGTGTGCGTGAGAGAGAGTGTGCGTGAGAGAGAGTGTGCGTGAGAGAGAGTGTGCGTGAGAGTGGGTGTGAGACAGAGTATGCATGAGAGAGAGAGTGTGTGTGAGAGAGAGAGTGTGTGTGAGAGAGAGAGTGTGCGTGAGAGAGTGTGTGTGAGAGGGAGAGTGTGTGAAAGAGATTGTGCATGAGAGAGAAGGTGCATGAGAGGGAGAGGGTGTATGACAGAGAGAGGGTGCATGAGAGAGAGTGAGACAGAGAAAAAGTCTGTGTGCGTGAGAGAGAGATTCAGAGAGAAAGAGACTGGGCGTGAGAGAGAAACGAGAGAGAGTGAGTGGGTGTCAGAGATTGACAGAGAGAAAGAGAGTGTGCGTGAGAGAGAGACAGAAAGTAAGAGAGAGTGCACGAGAGAGAGACAGAGAGAAAGAGATTGTGCATGAGAGGGAGACAGAGAGAAAGAGAATGGGTGTGAGAGAGAGAAGGAGAGAATGTGCGTGAGAGAGAGAGTGCGTGAGAGAGTGTGCGTGAAAGGGAGAGTGTGTGAGAGAGTGTGCGTGAGAGAGAGAGGGTGCATGAGAGAGAGTGAGACAGAGAAAAAGACTGTGCACGAGAGAGAGGGAGAGAGAGAAGGTGTGCTTAAGAGGGAGAGAAAGAGAGAGAATGCATTTGAGCGAGAGAGAGAGAATGAGAGTGTGCATGAGAGAGAGAGTCTGCATGAGAAAGAGTGTGCGTGGCAGAGAGAGAGCGTGTGTAAGAGAGAGTGAGAGGGTGTCTGCGTAAGAGAAAGTGAGAGAGAGTGTGCGTGACAGTGAGAGAGAATGAGAGTGTGCGTGAGAGAGAGACAGAGAGAAAGAGTGTGTGCATGAGTGAGAGAGAGAGAGAAAGAGAGTGTGCATGAGAGAGAGAGAGACAGAGGAAAAGAGAGTGTGCATGAGATACAGAGACAGAGAGGAAGAGAGTGTGCATGAGAGAGTAAGAGAGAGTGTGAGCGATTGAGAGGGAGAGAGAGAGAGAGAGACAGAGAGTGCACATGAGAGAGAGAGTGCCGTGAGAGAGAGAGAGTGTGTGTGTGAAAGAGAGAGAGAGACTGTGTGTGAGAGAGAGAATGTGCATGAGAAAGAGTGTGTGTGAGAGCGAGAGAGTGTGTGCGTGAGAGGGAGAGAGTGTGTGCGTAAGAGGGAGAGAGTTTGTGCGTAAGGGAGAGAGAAAGTGAGTGCAAGAGAGGGAGAGAGCGAGAGATTGAGAGAGTGTGTGATAGAAAGAAAGTGAGTGTGAGAGAGACAGTGTGCATGAGAGAGAGAGTGTGCATGAGAGAGTGAGTGTGCGTGAGAGAGAGTGTGCGTGAGAGAGAGTGTGCGTGAGAGAGAGTGTGCGTGAGAGAGAGTGTGCGTGAGAGAGGGTGTGCGTGAGAGAGAGTGTGCATGAGAGTGGGTGTGAGAGTATGCATGAGAGAGAGAGTTTGTGTGAGAGAGAGAGTGTGTGTGAGAGAGAGAGTGTGCGTGAGAGTGTCTGTGAGAGGGAGAGTGTGTGAAAGAGATTGTGCGTGAGAGAGAAGGTGCATGAGAGAGAGAGGGTGTATGACAGAGAGAGGGTGCATGAGAGAGAGTGAGACAGAGAAAAAGTCTGTGTGCATGAGAGAGAGAGAGAGAGAGAAAGAGACTGGGCGTGAGAGAGAAACGAGAGAGAGTGAGTGGGCGTCAGAGAGAGACAGAGAAAGAGAGTGTGCGTGAGAGAGAGACAGAAAGAAAGAGAGCATGCATGAGAGAGAGACAGAGAGAAAGAGATTGTGCGTGAGAGGGAGACAGAGAGAAAGAGAATGGGTGTGAGAGAGAGACAGAGAGAATGTGCGTGAGAGAGAGAGTGCATGAGAGAGTGTGCGTGAAAGGGAGAGTGTGTGAGACAGTGTGCGTGAGAGAGAGAGGGTGCATGAGAGAGAGTGAGACAGAGAAAAAGACTGTGCGTGAGAGAGAGGGAGAGAAGGTGTGCGTGAGAGGGAGAGAAAGAGAGAGATTGCACTTGAGGGAGAGAGAGAGAATGAGAGTGTGCATGAGAGAGAGAGAGATAGAGGGAAAGAGAGTGTGCGTGAAATAGAGAGACAGAGAGAAAGAGAGTGGGTGTGAGAGAGAGACAGAGAGAAACAGAATGGGTGAGAGAGAGAGACAGAGAGAAAGAGACTGGGTGTGAGAGAGAGATGAGAGAAAGAGAGTGGGCATGAGAGAGAGACAGAGAGAAAGAGAGTGTCGTGAGAGAGAGACAGAAAGAAAGAGAGCGTTCATGAGAGAGAGACAGAGAGAAAGAGATTGTGCATGAGTGAGAGACAGAGAGAGTACGTGAGAGGGAGAGTGCGCGCGAGAGAGTGGCTGAGAGAGAGTGCGTGAGAGAGAGAGACAGTGCTTGTGAGAGAGAGGGAGAGTGTGCGTGAGAGAGAGAGACAGAGAGAAAGAGAGTGTGCTTGAGAGAGACAGAGAGTGATTGTGAGAGAGAGAGTGTGCGAGAGAGAGAGAAAGTGCGAGAGAGAGAGACTGTGAGACAGAGAGCGTGTGAGAGAGTGAGAGAGAGAGAGAGAGAGAGAGTGCGAGAGAGAGAGAGTGCGAGAGAGAGTGTGAGAGAGAGAGTGTCAGAGAGCGAGTGTGAGAGAAGAGTGTGAGAGAAGAGTGTGAGAGAGAGAGTGAGACAGAGAGAGTGAGAGAAAGAGAATAAGAGAGAGTGTGTGAGAGAGAGAGTGTGAGAGAGAGAGTGTGTGCATGAGAGAGTGTACATTGGAGAGAGAGTGTGCATGAGAGAGAGGGGGTGCTCATGAGAGAAAGAGAGTGTTTGTGAGAGAGAGAGAGATAGAGTGGTCGTGTGAGAGAGAGAGTGTGTGTGCCTGAGAGAGAGAGAGAGTGTGCGTGAGAGAGAGTCAGAGAGAAAAAGAGTGATCATGAGAGAGAGACGGAAAGAGTGCATGAGACAGAGAGGGAGAGTGTGCGTGAGAGAGAGACAGAGAGAGAGTGTGCGTGAGAGAGAGAGACAGAGAGAAAGAGTGTCCGTGAGAGAGAGAGATAGATAGAAAGAGAATGTGCGTGAGAGAGAGGAAGAGTGCGAGAGAGAGACAGTGTGAGAGAGAGAGTGCGAGAGATTGAGAGAGTGTGAGAGAGAGAAAGTGTGAGAGAGAGAGTGTGCATGAGAGAGAGTGTGTGTCAGAGAGTGTGTATGAGAGCAAGTGTGCGTGAGAGAGTGTGCGTGAGAGAGCGTGCGTGAGAGGGAGTGTGCATGAGAGAGAATGTGTGAGAGAGAGTGTATGAGAGAGAGAGGGTGCGTAAGAGAGAGAGAGAGAGTGCGAGTGAGAGAGAGAGAGACAGTGTGTCTGAGAGAGACACTGTGCATGAGAGAGAGAGAGTGTGCGTGAGAGAGAGAGAGACAGTGTGTCTGAGAGAGAGACTGTGCATGAGAGAGAGAGTGTGCGTGAGAGAGAGAGAGAGACAGAGAAAATAAAACTGCGCGAGAGAGAGGGTGAGAAGGTGTGCGTGAGAGGGAGAGAAAGAGAGAGAATGCAATTGAGGGAGAGAGAGAGAATGAGAGTGTGCATGAGAGAGAGAGTCTGCATGAGAAAGAGTGTGCATGGCAGAGAGAGAGCGTGTGTAAGAGAGAGTGAGAGAGAGTGTGTGCATGAGAGAGAGTGAGAGAGAGTGAGCGTGAGAGAGAGAGAGAGACAGAGAAAACAAAACTGTGCGCGAGAGAGGGTGAGAAGGTGTGCGTGAGAGGGAGAGAAAGAGAGAGAATGCAATTGAGGGAGAGAGAGAGAATGAGAGTGTGCATGAGAGAGAGAGTCTGCATGAGAAAGAGTGTGCATGGCAGAGAGAGCGTGTGTAAGAGAGAGTGAGAGAGAGTGTGTGCATGAGAGAGAGTGAGCAAGAGTGAGCATGACAGTGAGAGAGAATGAGAGTGTGCGTGAGAGAGAGACAAAAGAAAGAGTGTGTGCATGAGCGAGAGAGAGAGAAAGAGAGTGTGCATGAGAGAGAGACAGAGGAAAAGAGAGTGTGCGTGAGATACAGAGACAGAGAGAAAGAGAGTGTGCATGAGAGAGAGAGTCTGCATGAGAAAGAGTGTGCGTGGCAGAGAGAGAGCGTGTGTAAGAGAGAGTGAGAGGGTGTCTGCGTAAGAGAAAGTGAGAGAGAGTGTGCGTGACAGTGAGAGAGAATGAGAGTGTGCGTGAGAGAGAGACAGAGAGAAAGAGTGTGTGCATGAGTGAGAGAGAGAGAGAAAGAGAGTGTGCATGAGAGAGAGAGAGACAGAGGAAAAGAGAGTGTGCATGAGATACAGAGACAGAGAGGAAGAGAGTGTGCATGAGAGAGTAAGAGAGAGTGTGAGTGATTGAGAGGGAGAGAGAGAGAGAGAGACAGAGAGTGCACATGAGAGAGAGAGTGCCGTGAGAGAGAGAGAGTGTGTGTGTGAAAGAGAGAGAGAGACTGTGTGTGAGAGAGAGAATGTGCATGAGAAAGAGTGTGTGTGAGAGCGAGAGAGTGTGTGCGTGAGAGGGAGAGAGTGTGTGCGTAAGAGGGAGAGAGTTTGTGCGTAAGGGAGAGAGAAAGTGAGTGCAAGAGAGGGAGAGAGCGAGAGATTGAGAGAGTGTGTGATAGAAAGAAAGTGAGTGTGAGAGAGACAGTGTGCATGAGAGAGAGAGTGTGCATGAGAGAGTGAGTGTGCGTGAGAGAGAGTGTGCATGAGAGAGAGTGTGCGTGAGAGAGAGTGTGCGTGAGAGTGTGCGTGAGAGAGGGAGTGCGTGAGAGAGAGTGTGCGTGAGAGTGGGTGTGAGAGTATGCATGAGAGAGAGAGTTTGTGTGAGAGAGAGAGTGTGTGTGAGAGAGAGAGTGTGCGTGAGAGTGTCTGTGAGAGGGAGAGTGTGTGAAAGAGATTGTGCGTGAGAGAGAAGGTGCATGAGAGAGAGAGGGTGTATGACAGAGAGAGGGTGCATGAGAGAGAGTGAGACAGAGAAAAAGTCTGTGTGCATGAGAGAGAGAGAGAGAGAGAAAGAGACTGGGCGTGAGAGAGAAACGAGAGAGAGTGAGTGGGCGTCAGAGAGAGACAGAGAAAGAGAGTGTGCGTGAGAGAGAGACAGAAAGAAAGAGAGCATGCATGAGAGAGAGACAGAGAGAAAGAGATTGTGCGTGAGAGGGAGACAGAGAGAAAGAGAATGGGTGTGAGAGAGAGACAGAGAGAATGTGCGTGAGAGAGAGAGTGCATGAGAGAGTGTGCGTGAAAGGGAGAGTGTGTGAGACAGTGTGCGTGAGAGAGAGAGGGTGCATGAGAGAGAGTGAGACAGAGAAAAAGACTGTGCGTGAGAGAGAGGGAGAGAAGGTGTGCGTGAGAGGGAGAGAAAGAGAGAGATTGCACTTGAGGGAGAGAGAGAGAATGAGAGTGTGCATGAGAGAGAGAGAGATAGAGGGAAAGAGAGTGTGCGTGAAATAGAGAGACAGAGAGAAAGAGAGTGGGTGTGAGAGAGAGACAGAGAGAAACAGAATGGGTGAGAGAGAGAGACAGAGAGAAAGAGACTGGGTGTGAGAGAGAGATGAGAGAAAGAGAGTGGGCATGAGAGAGAGACAGAGAGAAAGAGAGTGTCGTGAGAGAGAGACAGAAAGAAAGAGAGCGTTCATGAGAGAGAGACAGAGAGAAAGAGATTGTGCATGAGTGAGAGACAGAGAGAGTACGTGAGAGGGAGAGTGCGCGCGAGAGAGTGGCTGAGAGAGAGTGCGTGAGAGAGAGAGACAGTGCTTGTGAGAGAGAGGGAGAGTGTGCGTGAGAGAGAGAGACAGAGAGAAAGAGAGTGTGCTTGAGAGAGACAGAGAGTGATTGTGAGAGAGAGAGTGTGCGAGAGAGAGAGAAAGTGCGAGAGAGAGAGACTGTGAGACAGAGAGCGTGTGAGAGAGTGAGAGAGAGAGAGAGAGAGAGAGTGCGAGAGAGAGAGAGTGCGAGAGAGAGTGTGAGAGAGAGAGTGTCAGAGAGCGAGTGTGAGAGAAGAGTGTGAGAGAAGAGTGTGAGAGAGAGAGTGAGACAGAGAGAGTGAGAGAAAGAGAATAAGAGAGAGTGTGTGAGAGAGAGAGTGTGAGAGAGAGAGTGTGTGCATGAGAGAGTGTACATTGGAGAGAGAGTGTGCATGAGAGAGAGGGGGTGCTCATGAGAGAAAGAGAGTGTTTGTGAGAGAGAGAGAGATAGAGTGGTCGTGTGAGAGAGAGAGTGTGTGTGCCTGAGAGAGAGAGAGAGTGTGCGTGAGAGAGAGTCAGAGAGAAAAAGAGTGATCATGAGAGAGAGACGGAAAGAGTGCATGAGACAGAGAGGGAGAGTGTGCGTGAGAGAGAGACAGAGAGAGAGTGTGCGTGAGAGAGAGAGACAGAGAGAAAGAGTGTCCGTGAGAGAGAGAGATAGATAGAAAGAGAATGTGCGTGAGAGAGAGGAAGAGTGCGAGAGAGAGACAGTGTGAGAGAGAGAGTGCGAGAGATTGAGAGAGTGTGAGAGAGAGAAAGTGTGAGAGAGAGAGTGTGCATGAGAGAGAGTGTGCATGAGAGAGAGTGTGTGTCAGAGAGTGTGTATGAGAGCAAGTGTGCGTGAGAGAGTGTGCGTGAGAGAGCGTGCGTGAGAGGGAGTGTGCATGAGAGAGAATGTGTGAGAGAGAGTGTATGAGAGAGAGAGGGTGCGTAAGAGAGAGAGAGAGAGTGCGAGTGAGAGAGAGAGAGACAGTGTGTCTGAGAGAGACACTGTGCATGAGAGAGAGAGAGTGTGCGTGAGAGAGAGAGAGACAGTGTGTCTGAGAGAGAGACTGTGCATGAGAGAGAGAGTGTGCGTGAGAGAGAGAGAGAGACAGAGAAAATAAAACTGCGCGAGAGAGAGGGTGAGAAGGTGTGCGTGAGAGGGAGAGAAAGAGAGAGAATGCAATTGAGGGAGAGAGAGAGAATGAGAGTGTGCATGAGAGAGAGAGTCTGCATGAGAAAGAGTGTGCATGGCAGAGAGAGAGCGTGTGTAAGAGAGAGTGAGAGAGAGTGTGTGCATGAGAGAGAGTGAGAGAGAGTGAGCGTGAGAGAGAGAGAGAGACAGAGAAAACAAAACTGTGCGCGAGAGAGAGGGTGAGAAGGTGTGCGTGAGAGGGAGAGAAAGAGAGAGAATGCAATTGAGGGAGAGAGAGAGAATGAGAGTGTGCATGAGAGAGAGAGTCTGCATGAGAAAGAGTGTGCATGGCAGAGAGAGCGTGTGTAAGAGAGAGTGAGAGAGAGTGTGTGCATGAGAGAGAGTGAGCAAGAGTGAGCATGACAGTGAGAGAGAATGAGAGTGTGCGTGAGAGAGAGACAAAAGAAAGAGTGTGTGCATGAGCGAGAGAGAGAGAAAGAGAGTGTGCATGAGAGAGAGACAGAGGAAAAGAGAGTGTGCGTGAGATACAGAGACAGAGAGAAAGAGAGTGTGCATGAGAGAGTAAGAGAGGGAGAGTGTGAGTGAGTGAGGGGGAGAGAGAGAGAGAGACAGAGAGTGCACATGAGAGAGAGACTGTGTGTGAGAGAGAGAATGTGCATGAGAGAGAGAGTGTGTGCATAAGAGGGAGACAGTGTGTGCGTGAGAGAGAGAGAGAGTGTAAGTGTGAGAGAGAGGGAGAGTGTTCGTGAGAGAGAGGGAGATTGTGCGTGAGAGAGAGAAAAATAGAGTGTGCGTGAAAACGAGAGCTAGAGAGAAAGATAGTGTATGTGAGAGAGAGAGAAAGTGGGCATGAGAGAGAGAGCGAATGAGAGTGTGTGTGAGAGAGAGACAGAGAGTTTGCATGAGAGAGACAGAGAAAGAGAGTGTACGTGAGAGGGAGACAGAGAGAAAAAGAATGTGAGAGAGAGAGAGAATATACATGAGAGAGAGAGAATGTGTGTGAGAGAGAGAATGTGCGTGAGATAGAGAGAATGAGATTGTGCGTGAGAGGGAGAGAGAGTGCGTGAGAGAGAGAGTGCGTGAGTGAGAGAGTGTTCATGCGAGAGAGATAGTGTTCAGGAGAGAGAGAGAGTGTTCATGAGAGAGAGTGTTGGTGAGAGAGAGAGAGCTTTGCCTGCGAGAGAGAGAGACAGAGTGCGTGAGAGAGAGACAGAGAGAAAGTGAGTGTGCTTGTGAGCGATGGCTAGAGAGAAATATAGTGCACGTGAGAGAGAGACAGACAGAGAAAAAGACTGTGTGCGTGAGAGAGAGAGAGAGAAGGTGTGTGTGAGAGGGAGAGAAAGAGAGAGAATGCACTTGAGGGAGAAAGAGAGAACGAGAGTGTGCGTGAGAGAGAGAGAGAGAGAAAACAAGACTGTGCATGAGAGAGAGGGAGAGAAGGTGTGCATGAGAGGGAGAGAAAGAGAGTGTGCGTGAGTGAGAGAGAGAGTGTGCATGAGAGAGGGAGAGACTGTGCGTGAGAGATAGACAGAGACAGAGAGAAAGAGAGTATGTGTGAGAGAGAGGGAAAGAAGGTGTGCGTGAGAGAGAGAGTGTGCGTGTGAGAGAGAGTCAGAGAGAAAGGGAGCGTGCTTGAGAGAGAGAGCGAATGAGAGTGTGTGTGAGAGGGAGACAGAGACAAAGGAAGTGTGCATGAGAGAGAGACAGAGAGAATGAGAGTGGGCATGAGAGAGAGAAAGAGAATATGCATGAGAGAGAGAATGAGAGTATGCGTAAGAGAGAGAGTGCATGAGGGAGAGAGTGTTCATGAGAGAGAGAGAGGGTGTTCATGAGAGAGAGAGTGTTCGTGAGAGAGAGAGTGTGTGCCGGAGAGAGAGAGAGAATGCGTGAGAGAGAGAGTGTGCATGAAGAGAGAGTGTGCGTGAGAGCGAGAGAGTGTGTGCGTGAGAGAGAGAGAGAGAGCATGTGCATGAGAGAGAGAGAGTGTGCGTGTGAGCGAGGGCTAGAGAGAAAGATAGTGTATGTGAGAGAGAGAGAGATAGTGGGCATGAGAGAGAGAGAGAGTGTGTGAGAGAGAGACAGAGAGAAAGAGAGTGTGCATGAGAGAGAGACAGAGAGAAAGAGAGTGTGCATGAGAGAGAGACTGTGAGAGAGAGAGAGGGTGCATGAGAGAGAGAGACAGTGTCTGTGAGAGAGAAAGAGACTGTACGTGAGAGAGAGGGAGACTGTGTGTGAGAGAGAGAGACAGAGAGAAAGTGAGTGCGCACGAGAGAGAGACAAAGAGAAAGAGAGTGTGCGTGAGAGAGAGGAAGAGAAGGTGTGCGTAAGGGAGAGAGAAAGAGAGTGTGAGAGAGAGAGTGTAAGAGAGAGAGAGTGTGAGAGAGTGAGAGAGTGTGAGAGAGAGAGAAAGTGTGAGAGTGTGAGAGAGACAGTGTGCATGAGAGAGAGAGTGTGCATGAGAGAGAGAGTGTGCATGAGAGAGTATGCATGAGAGATAGTGTGCGTGAGAGAGTGCGTGAGATAGAGTGTGTGTGAGAGAGAGTGTGCGTGAGAGAGAGTGTGCGTGAGAGAGATTGTGCGTGAGAAAGAGATTGTGTGTGAGAGAGTGAGCATGAGAGGGAGAGTGTGTGAGAGAGAGTGTGCATGAGAGAGAGAGTGAGCGTGAGAGCGAGAGAGACTGTGCATGAGAGAGAGGGAGAGTGTAAGTGTGAGAGAGAGAGGGAGAGTGTTCATGAGAGAGAGAGTTTGCGCGTGAAAGAGTGAAAAAGAGAGTGTGCATGAGAGCGAGAGCTAGAGAGAAAGATAGTGTATGTGAGAGAGAGAGAGATAGTGGGCATGAGAGAGAGAGAGTGCTTGAGAGAGAGACAGAGAGAAAGAGAGTGTGCATGAGAGAGAGAGAGAGAGAATGCATGAGAGAGAGTGAGTGAGAGAGAGTGATTGTGAGAGAGAGAGTGTGCGAGAGAGAGAGAGAGTGCGAGAGAGAGAGAGAGAGACTGCGAGACAGAGAGCATGCGAGAGAGACAGTGAGAGAGATAGCAAGACAGAGAGGGTGCGTGAGAGAGAGAGAGACAGTGTCTGTGAGAGAGAGAGACTGCACGCGAGAGATAGGGAGACTGTGTGAGAGAGAGACAGAGAGAAAGTGAGTGTGCATGAGAGAGACAAAGAGAAAGAGAGTGTGCGTGAGAAAGAGGAAGAGAAGGTGTGCGTAAGGGAGAGAGAAAGAGAGTGCGAGAGAGAGAGTGCGAGAGAGAGAGAGTGTGAGAGATTGAGAGAGTGTGAGATAGAAAGAAAGTGTGAGTGTGAGAGAGACAGTGTGCATGAGAGAGAGAGTGTGCCTGAGAGAGAGTGCGTGAGAGGGAGAGAGAGAGACAGTGCATGTGAGAGAGGGAGAGTGTGCGTGAGAGAGAGAGACAGAGAGAAAGAGAGTGTGCTTGAGAGAGACAGAGAGTGATTGTGAGAGAGAGAGTGTGCGAGAGAGAGAGAGTGCTAGAGAGAGAGAGAGAGACTGCGAGACAGAGAGCATGCGAGAGAGACAATGAGAGAGATAGCAAGACAGAGAGAGTGCGAGAGAGAGTGTGAGAGAGAGAGTGTGAGAGAGAGAGGGTCCGTGAGAGAGAGTCAGAGAGAAAGAGAGTGTGCGTGAGAGAGAGAGACAGAGAGAGTGCGTGAGAGAGAGAGGGAGAGAGAAGTATGCGTGAGAGAGAGAGACAGAGAGAAAGAGTGTCCGTGAGAGAGAGAGACAGATAGAAAGAGAGTGTGCGTGAGAGTGAGGAAGAGAAGGTGTGCGTGAGGCAGAGAGAGAGTGCCAAAGATTGAGAGAGTGTGAGAGAGAGAAAGTGTGAGAGAGAGATGGTGCATGAGAGAGAGTGTGCATGAGAGAGAGTGTGCATCAGAGAGTGTGCGTCAGAGAGTGTGTATGAGAGCAAGTGTGCGTGAGAGAGAGTGTGCATGAGGGATCACGCGTGAGAGGGAGTGTGCATGAGAGAGAATGTGTGAGAGAGAGAGAGCGCATGAGAGAGAGAGGGTGCGTAAGAGAGAGGGTGCATGAGAGAGAGACGGTGCGTGTGAGAGAGAGAGAGAGAGTGCGAGTGAGAGAGAGAGAGACAGTGTGTCTGAGAGAGAGACTGCATGAGAGAGAGAGAGAGAGAATGTGCGTGACAGAGAGAGAGAGAGACAGAGAAAACAAGACTGTGCGTGAGAGAGAGGGAGAGAAGGTGTGCGTGAGAGGGAGAGAAAGAGAGTGTGCATGAGTGAGAGAGAGAGTGTGCATGAGAGAGGGAGAGACTGTTCGTGAGAGAGAGAGAGACAGAGAGAAAGAGAGTATGTGTGAGAGAGAGGGAGAGAAGGTGTGCGTGAGAGAGAGAGAGTGTGCGTGTGAGAGAGAGACAGAGAGAAAGAGAGTGTGCTTGAGAGAGAGAGCAAATGAGAGTGTGTGTGAGAAGGAGACAGAGACAAAGAGAGTGTGCATGAGAGAGAGAGAGAATATGCGTGAGATAGAATGTGCGTGAGAGAGAGAGAATGAGAGTGTGCGTGAGAGAGAGACAGAGTGCGTGGGAGAGAGTGCGTGAGAGAGAGAGTGCGAGAGAGAGTGTGCGAGAGAGAGAGGGTGCGTGAGAGAGAGAGAGACTGTGAATGAGAGAGAGGGAGAATGTGCGTGAGAGAGAGAGACAGAGAGAAAGTGAGTGTGCGCGAGAGAGAGGAAGAGAAGGTGTGCGTAAGGGAGAGAGAAAGTGAGTGCAAGAGAGGGAGAGAG
Organism: Isurus oxyrinchus; assembly: GCA_026770705.1. Classification (NCBI taxonomy): domain Eukaryota; kingdom Metazoa; phylum Chordata; class Chondrichthyes; order Lamniformes; family Lamnidae; genus Isurus; species Isurus oxyrinchus. The sequence continues at coordinate 79,152,808 of JANJGN010000017.1, forward strand.
CGAGAGATTGCGAGAGTGTGAGATAGAAAGAAAGTCTGAGTGTGAGAGAGACAGTGTGCATGAGAGAGAGAGTGTGCATGAGAGAGAGAGTGTGCGTGAAAGAGAGAGTGTGCGTGAGAGAGAGAGTGTGCGTGAGAGAGAGAGTGTGTGTGAGAGAGAGTGTGCATGAGAGAGAGTGTGCGTGAGAGAGAGTGTGCGTGAGAGTGTGCGTGAGAGACAGTATGCATGAGAGAGAGAGTGTGCGTGAGAGAGTGTGTGGGAGAAAGTGTGCGTGAGAGAGAGTGTGCGTGAGAGTGTGCGTGAGAGAGAGTGTGCGTGAGAAAGAGATTGTGTGTGAGAGAGTGAGCATGAGAGGGAGAGTGTGTGAGAGAGAGTGTGCATGAGAGAGAGAGTGTGCGTGAGAGCGAGAGAGAGTGTCCGTGAGAGAGAGGGAAGGTGTAAGTGTGAGAGAGAGAGGGAGAGTGTTCATGAGAGAGGGCGAGTTTGTGCGTGAGAGAGCGAAAAAGAGAGTGTGCATGAGAGCGAGAGCTAGAGAGAAAGATAGTGTATGTGAGAGAGAGAGAGATAGTGGGCATGAGAGAGAGAGAGTGCGTGAGAGAGAGACAGAGAGAAAGAGAGCGTGCATGAGAGAGAGACAGAGAGAATGCGTGAGAGAGAGTGAGTGAGAGAGAGAGAGGGTGCATGAGAGAGAGAGAGACAGTGTCTGTGAGAGAGAGAGACTGCATGCGAGAGATAGGGAGACTGTGTGTGAGAGAGAGACAGAGTGCGTGGGAGAGAGAGTGCGTGAGAGAGAGAGTGCGAGAGAGAGTGTGAGAGAGAGAGGGTGCATGAGAGAGAGAGACTGTGAACGAGAGAGAGGGAGAATGTGCGTGAGAGAGAGAGACAGAGAGAAAGTGAGTGTGCGCGGGAGAGAGGAAGAGAAGGTGTGCGTAAGGGAGAGAGAAAGTGAGTGCAAGAGAGGGAGAGAGCGAGAGATTGCGAGAGTGTGAGATAGAAAGAAAGTCTGAGTGTGAGAGAGACAGTGTGCATGAGAGAGAGAGTGTGCATGAGAGAGAGAGTGTGCGTGAGAGAGAGAGTGTGCGTGAGAGAGAGAGTGTGTGTGAGAGAGAGTGTGCGTGAGAGAGAGTGTGCGTGAGAGAGAGTGTGCGTGAGAGTGTGCGTGAGAGAGAGTGTGCGTGAGAGAGAGTGTGCGTGAGAGTGTGCGTGAGAGACAGTATGCATGAGAGAGAGAGTGTGCGTGAGAGAGTGTGTGGGAGAAAGTGTGCGTGAGAGAGAGTGTGCGTGAGAGTGTGCGTGAGAGAGAGTGTGCGTGAGAAAGAGATTGTGTGTGAGAGAGTGAGCATGAGAGGGAGAGTGTGTGAGAGAGAGTGTGCATGAGAGAGAGAGTGTGCGTGAGAGCGAGAGTGTCCGTGAGAGAGAGGGAAGGTGTAAGTGTGAGAGAGAGAGGGAGAGTGTTCATGAGAGAGGGAGAGTTTGTGCGTGAGAGAGCGAAAAAGAGAGTGTGCATGAGAGCGAGAGCTAGAGAGAAAGATAGTGTATGTGAGAGAGAGAGAGAGATAGTGGGCATGAGAGAGAGAGAGTGCCTGAGAGAGAGACAGAGAGAAAGAGAGCGTGCATGAGAGAGAGACAGAGAGAATGCGTGAGAGAGAGTGAGTGAGAGAGAGAGAGGGTGCGTGAGAGAGAGAGAGACAGTGTCTGTGAGAGAGAGAGACTGCACGCGAGAGATAGGGAGACTGTGTGTGAGAGAGAGAGACAGAGAGAAAGTGAGTGTGCATGAGAGAGAGACAAAGAGAAAGAGAGTGTGCGTGAGAGAGAGGAAGAGAAGGTGTGCGTAAGTGAGAGAGAAAGAGAGTGCGAGAGAGAGAGAGTGTGAGAGATTGAGAGAGTGTGAGATAGAAAGGAAGTGTGAGTGTGAGAGAGACAGTGTGCATGGGAAAGAGAGTGTGCATGAGAGAGAGTGTGCCTGAGAGAGAGAGTGTGCCTGAGAGAGAGAGTGTGGCTGAGAGAGAGATGTGCCTGAGACAGAGTGCGTGAGAGGGAGAGAGAGACAGTGCATGTGAGAGAGAGGGAGAGGGTGCATGAGAGAGAGACAGAGAGAAAGAGAGTGTGCTTGAGAGAGACAGAGAGTGATTGTGAGAGAGAGAGTGTGCGAGAGAGAGAGAGTGCGAGAGAGAGAGAGACTGCGAGACAGAGAGCATGCGAGAGAGACAGTGAGAGAGATAGCAAGACAGAGAGAGTGCGAGAGAGAGTGTGAGAGAGAGAGGGTGCGTGAGAGAGAGTCAGAGAGAAAGAGAGTGTGTGTGAGAGAGAGACAGAGAAAGTGCGTGAGAGAGAGAGGGAGAGTATGCGTGAGAGAGAGACAGAGAGAGAAGTATGCGTGAGAGAGAGAGACAGAGAGAAAGAGTGTCCGTGAGAGAGAGAGACAAATAGAAAGAGAGTGTGCGTGAGAGTGAGGAAGAGAAGGTGTGCGTGAGGTAGAGAGAGAGTGTGAAAGATTGAGAGAGTGTGAGAGAGAGAAAGTGTGAGAGAGAGATGGTGCATGAGAGAGAGTGTGCATGAGAGAGAGTGTGCATGAGAGAGAGTGTGCGTCAGAGAGTGTGTATGAGAGCAAGTGAGCATGAGAGAGAGTGTGCATGAGAGATCGTGCGTGAGAGGGAGTGTGCATGAGAGAGAATGTGTGAGAGAGAGAGAGTGCATGAGAGAGAGGGTGCGTAAGAGAGAGGGTGCATGAGAGAGAGAGGGTGCGTGTGAGAGAGAGAGAGTGTGCATGAGAGAGAGAGACAGTGTGTCTGAGAGAGAGACTGCATGAGAGAGAGAGAGAGAATGTGCATGACAGAGAGAGAGAGAGACAGAGAAAACAAGACTGTGCGTGAGAGAGAGGGAGAGAAGGTGTGCGTGAGAGGGAGAGAAAGAGAGTGTGCGTGAGTGAGAGAGAGAGTGTGCATGAGAGAGGGAGAGACTGTTCGTGAGAGAGAGAGAGACAGAGAGAAAGAGAGTGTGCTTGAGAGAGAGCGAATGAGAGTGTGCATGAGAGAGAGACAGAGACAAAGAGAGTGTGCATGAGAGAGAGAGAGAATATGCGTGAGATAGAGAGAATGTGCGTGAGAGAGAGAGAATGAGAGAGTGCGTGAGAGAGAGACAGAGTGCGTGAAAGAGAGAGTGCGTGAGAGAGAGAGTGCGAGAGAGAGTGTGAGAGAGAGAGAGGGTGCGTGAGAGAGAGAGAGACTGTGAATGAGAGAGAGGGAGAGTGTGCGTGAGAGAGAGAGACAGAGAGAAAGTGAGTGTGCATGAGAGAGAGGAAGAGGAGGTGTGCGTAAGGGAGAGAGAAAGAGAGTGCGAGAGAGAGTGTGAGAGATTGAGAGAGTGTGAGATAGAAAGAAAGTGTGAGTGTGAGAGAGACAGTGTGCATGAGAGAGAGAGTGTGCCTGAGAGAGAGTGCGTGAGAGGGAGAGAGAGACAGTGCATGTGAGAGAGAGGGAGAGTGTGCGTGAGAGAGAGAGACAGAGAGAAAGAGAGTGTGCTTGAGAGAGACAGAGAGTGATTGTGAGAGAGAGAGTGTGCGAGAGAGAGAGAGTGCGAGAGAGAGAGAGACTGCGAGACAGAGAGCATGCGAGAGAGACAGTGAGAGAGATAGCAAGACAGAGAGAGTGCGAGAGAGAGTGTGAGAGAGAGAGTGTGAGAGAGAGAGGGTCCGTGAGAGAGAGTCAGAGAGAAAGAGAGTGTGCGTGAGAGAGAGACAGAGAGAGTGCGTGAGAGAGAGAGGGAGAGTGTGCGTGAGAGAGAGACAGAGAGAGAAGTATGCGTGAGAGAGAGAGACAGAGAGAAAGAGTGTCCGTGAGAGAGAGAGACAGATAGAAAAAGAGTGTGCGTGAGAGAGAGGAAGAGAAGGTGTGCGTGAGGCAGAGAGAGAGTGCGAAAGATTGAGAGAGTGTGAGAGAGAGAAAGTGTGAGAGAGAGATGGTGCATGAGAGAGAGTGTGCATCAGAGAGTGTGCATCAGAGAGTGTATATGAGAGCAAGTGAGCGTGAGAGAGAGTGTGCATGAGAGATCGTGCGTGAGAGGGAGTGTGCATGAGAGAGAATGTGTGAGAGAGAGAGAGTGCATGAGAGAGAGAGGGTGCGTAAGAGAGAGGGTGCATGAGAGAGAGAGAGTGCGAGTAAGAGAGAGAGACAGTGTGTCTGAGAGAGAGACTGCATGAGAGTGAGAGAGAGAATGTGCGTGACAGAGAGAGAGAGAGACAGAGAAAACAAGACTGTGCGTGAGAGAGAGGGAGAGAATGTGTGCGTGAGAGGGAGAGAAAGAGAGTGTGCGTGAGTGAGAGAGAGAGTGTGCATGAGAGAGGGAGAGACTGTTCGTGAGAGAGAGAGAGAAAGAGAGTATGTGTGAGAGAGAGGGAGAGAAGGTGTGCATGAGAGAGAGAGAGTGTGCGTGTGAGAGAGAGACAGAGAGAAAGAGAGTGTGCTTGAGAGAGAGAGCGAATGAGAGTGTGCGTGAGTGGGAGACAGAGACAAAGAGAGTGTGCATGAGAGAGAGAGATTATGTGTGAGATAGAGAGAATGTGCGTGAGAGAGAGAGAATGAGAGTGTGCGTGAGAGACAGAGTGCGTGAGAGAGAGAGTGCGTGAGAGAGAGTGCGAGAGAGAGTGTGAGAGAGAGAGACAGAGAGAAAGTGAGTGTGCGTGAGAGAGAGGAAGAGGAGGTGTGCGTAAGGGAGAGAGAAAGTGAGTGCAAGAGAGGGAGAGAGCGAGAGATTGAGAGAGTGTGAGATAGAAAGAAAGTGTGAGTGTGAGAGAGAGAGTGTGCATGAGAGAGAGAGTGTGCATGAGAGAGAGAGTGTTTGTGAGAGAGAGAGAGATAGAGTGGTCGTGTGAGAGAGAGAGAGTGTGTGTGCCTGAGAGAGAGAGAGAGAGTGTGCATGAGAGAGAGTCAGAGAGAAAAAGAGTGTTCGTGAGAGAGAGACAGAAAGAATGCATGAGAGAGAGAGGGCGAGTGTGCGTGAGAGAGAGACAGAGAGAGAGTGTGCGTGAGAGAGAGACAGAGAGAAAGAGTGTCCGTGAGAGAGAGAGATAGATAGAAAGAGAGTGTGCGTGAGAGAGAGGAAGAGTGCGAGAGAGAGACAGTGTGAGAGAGAGAGTGCGAGAGATTGAGAGAGTGTGAGAGAGAGAAAGTGTGAGAGAGAGAGAGTGTGCATGAGAGAGAGTGTGCATGAGAGAGAGTGTGCATGAGAGAGAGTGTGCGTCAGAGAGTGTGTATGAGAGCAAGTGTGCGTGAGAGAGCGTGCGTGAGAGGGAGTGTGCATGAGAGAGAATGTGTGAGAGAGAGTGCATGAGAGAGAGAGAGGGTGCATAAGAGAGAGAGAGAGTGCGAGTGAGTGAGAGAGAGAGGGACAGTGTGTCTGAGAGAGGCACTGTGCATGAGAGAGAGAGAGAGAGTGTGCGTGAGAGAGAGAGAGACAGTGTGTCTGAGAGAGAGACTGTGCATGAGAGAGAGAGAGTGTGCGTGAGAGAGAGAGAGAGAGACAGAGAAAACAAAACTGTGCATGAGAAAGAGGGAGAGAAGATGTGCGTGAGAGGGAGAGAAAGAGAGAGAATGCAATTGAGGGAGAGAGAGAGAATGAGAGTGTGCATGAGAGAGAGAGTCTGCATGAGAAACAGTGTGCATGGCAGAGAGAGAGCGTGTGTAAGAGAGAGTGAGAGAGAGTGTGTGCATAAGAGAGAGTGAGAGAGAGTGTGCGTGACAGTGAGAGAGAATGAGAGTGTGCGTGAGAGAGAGACAGAGAGAAAGACTGTGTGCATGAGCGAGAGAGAGAGAAAGAGAGTGTGCATGAGAGAGAGAGAGAGACAGAGGAAAAGAGAGTGTGCGTGAGATAGAGAGACAGAGAGAAAGAGAGTGTGCATGAGAGATTAAGAGAGGGAGAGTGTGAGTGAGAGGGAGAGAGAGAGAGACAGAGAGTGCACATGAGACAGAGAGTGCTGTGAGAGAGAGAGGGTGTGTGCATAAGAGGGAGAGAGTGTGTGCGTGAGAGAGTGAGAGAGTGTAAGTGTGAGAGAGAGAGGGAGAGTGTTCATGAGAGAGAGGGAGATTGTGCGTGAGAGAGAGAAAAATAGAGTGTGCGTGAGAACGAGAGCTAGAGAGAAAGATAGTGTATGTGAGAGAGAGAGAAAGTGGGCATGAGAGAGAGAGCAAATGAGAGTGTGCATGAGAGAGAGACAGAGAGTTTGCATGAGAGAGACAGAGAGAAAGAGAGTGTGTGTGAGAGGGAGACAGAGAGAAAAAGAATGTGAGAGAGAGAGAGAATATACATGAGAGAGAGAGAATGTGTGTGAGAGAGAGAGAATGTGCGTGAGATAGATGGAATGAGAGTGTGCGTGAGAGAGAGAGAGAGTGCGTGAGAGAGAGAGAGAGTGCGTGAGAGAGAGAGAGAGTGCGTGAGAGAGTGTTCATGCGAGAGAGATAGTATTCAGGAGGGAGAGAGTGTTCATGAGAGAGAGTGTTTGTGAGAGAGAGAGAGCTTGTGCATGCGAGAGAGAGAGAGAGTGCGTGAGAGAGAGACAGAGAGAAAGTGAGTGTGCGTGTGAGCGAGAGCTAGAAAGAAATATAGTGCACGTGAGAGAGAGACAGACAGAGAAAAAGACTGTGTGTGTGAGAGAGAGAGAGAAGGTGTGCGTGAGAGGGAGAGAAAGAGAGAGAATGCACTTGAGGGAGAAAGAGAGAATGAGAATGTGCGTGAGAGAGAGAGAGAAAACAAGACTGTGCGTGAGAGAGAGGGAGAGAAGGTGTGCGTGAGAGGGAGAGAAAGAGAATGTGCGTGAGTGAGAGAGAGAGTGTGCATGAGAGAGGGAGAGACTGTGCGTGAGAGAGAGAGAGACAAAGAGAAAGAGAGTATGTGTGAGAGAGAGGGAGAGAAGGTGTGCGTGAGAGAGAGAGAGTGTGCATGTGAGAGAGACAGAAAGAAAGAGAGTGTGCTTGAGAGAGAGAGCAAATGAGAGTGTGCGTGAGAGGGAGACAGAGACAAAGAGAGTGTGCATGAGAGAGAGACAGAGAGAATTAGAGTGTGCATGAGAGAGAGAAAGAGAATATGCATGAGAGAGAGAATGGGAGTATGCGTAAAGGAGAGAGTGCATGAGAGAGAGAGTGTTCATGCGAGAGAGAAGGGTGTTCATGAGAGAGGGAGAGAGTGTTCTTGAGAGAGAGAGAGAGAGAGAGTGTTCGTGAGAGAGAGAGTGTGTGCTGGAGAGAGAGAGAGAGACTGCGTGAGAGAGAGAGTGTGCATGAGACAGAGAGTGTGCGTGACAGCGAGAGAGAGTGTGTGCGTGAGAGAGAGAGAGTGTGCGTGTGCGAGGGAGAGAGTGTGTGCTTAAGCGGGAGAGAGTTTGTGTGTGAGAGAGAGGGAGAGTGTAAGTGTGAGAGAGAGAAAGGGAGTGTTCGTGAGAGAGGGAGAGTTTGTGCATGAGAGAGCGAAAAAGAGAGTGTGCGTGTGAGCGAGGGCTAGAGAGAAAGATAGTGTATGTGAGAGAGAGAGAGAGATAGTGGGCATGAGAGAGAGAAAGAATGCGTGAGAGAGAGACAGAGAGAATGCGTGAGAGAGAGTGTGTGAGAGAGTGAGAGGGTGCGTGAGAGAGAGAGAGAGACAGTGTCTGAGAGAGGGAGACTGTGTGTGAGAGACAGAGACAGAGAGAAAGTGAGTGTGCATGAGAGAGACAAAGAGAAAGAGAGTGTGCGTGAGAGAGAGGAAGAGAAGATGTGCATAAGGGAGAGAGAAAGAGAGTGCGAGAGAGAGAGTGCGAGAGAGAGAGAGAGTGTGAGAGATTGAGAGAGTGTGAGAGAGAGAGAAAGTGTGAGAGTGTGAGAGAGACAGTGTGCATGAGAGAGAGTGTGCATGAGAGAGAGAGTGTGCGTGAGAGAGAGTGTGCGTGAGAGAGAGTGTGCGTGAGAGAGAGTGTGCGTGAGAGAAAGTGTGCGTGAGAGAGAGTGTGCGTGAGAGAGAGTGTGCGTGAGAGAGAGTGTGCGTGAGAGAGAGTGTGCGTGAGAGTGTGCGTGAGAGTGTGCGTGAGAGAGAGTGTGCGTGAGAGAGAGTGTGCGTGAGAGAGTGTGTGTGAGAGAGAGTGTGCGTGAGAGAGTGTGCGTGAGATAGAGAGTGTGCGTGAGATAGAGAGTGTGCGTGAGAAAGAGAGTGTGTGTGAGAGAGTGAGCATGAGAGGGAGAGTGTGTGTGAGAGAGTGAGCATGAGAGAGAGAGTGTGCGTGAGAGCGAGAGAGAGTGTGTGCGTGATAGAGAGAGAGAGTGTGCATGAGAGAGAGAGAGAGTGTGCGTGAGAGGGAGAAAGTGTGTGCATGAGAGACAGGGAGAGTGTAAGTGTGAGAGAGAGAGAGGGAGAGTGTTCATGAGAGAGAGAGAGTTTGTGCGTGAAAGAGCGAAAAAGAGAGTGTGTGTGTGAGCGAGAGCTAGAGAGAAAGATAGTGTATGTGAGAGAGAGAGAGAGATAGTGGGCATGAGAGAGAGAGAGTGCGTGAGAGAGAGACAGTGAGAAAGAGAGTGTGCATGAGATAGAGACAGAGAGAATGTGTGAGAGAGAGTGAGTGAGAGAGAGAGGGTGCATGAGAGAGAGAGAGACAGTGTCTGTGAGAGAGAGAGACTGCACGTGAGAGATAGGGAGACTGTGTGTGAGAGAGAGAAACAGAGAGAAAGTGAGTGTGCATGAGAGAGAGAGACAAAGAGAAAGAGAGTGTGCGTGAGAGAGAGGAAGAGAAGATGTGCGTAAGTGAGAGAGAAAGAGTGTGAGAGAGAGAGTGCGGGAGAGAGAGAACAAGTGAGAGTGTGAGAGAGACAGTGTGCATGAGAGAGAATGTGCATGAGAGAGAGTGTGTGTGTGAGAGAGAGAGTGTGCGTGAGAGAGAGAGTGTGCGTGAGAGAGAGTGTGTGTGAGAAAGAATGTGTGTGAGAGAGTGAGCATGAGAGGGAGAGTGTGTGAGGGAGAGTGTGCATGACAGAGAGAGTGTGCGTGAGAGAGAGAGGGTGCATGAGAGAGAGAGGGTGCATGAGAGAGAGAGGGTGCGTGAGAGAGAGTCAGACAGAGAAAAAGATTGTGTGCATGAGAGAGAGGGAGAGAAGTTGTGCATGAGAGGGAGAGAAAGAGAGATATTTCACTTGAGGGAGTGAGAGAGAATGAGAGTGTGCATGAGAGAGAGAGAGACAGAGGGAAAGAGAGTGTGCGTGAGATAGAGAGACAGAGAAAGAGAGTGGGCGTGAGAGAGAGACGAGAGAAAGAGAGTGGGCATGAGAGAGAGATAGAAAGAAAGAGTGTGCATGAGAGAGACAGAAAGAAAGAGAGCGTGCATGAGAGAGAGACAGTGAGAAAGAAAGTTTGCTTGAGAGAGAGAGACAGAGAGAAAGAGATTTTGCATGAGAGAGACTGAGAGAGAACGTGAGAGGGAGAGTGCGCGAGAGAGAGAGTGCCTGAGAGAGACTGCGTGAGAGAGAGAGAGAGAGAGAGGGAGAGTGTGCGTGAGAGAGAGAGAGACAGAGAGAAAGAGAGTGTGTGTGAGATAAACAGAGAGTGATTGTGAGAGAGAGAGAGAGTGTGCGAGAGAGTGCGAGAGAGAGAGAGACTGCGAGAGAGAGAGTGCGAGAGATAATGTGAGAGACAGAGTGTGAGAGAGAGTGAGAGAGAGAGTGAGAGAAAATGAGAGAGAGTGTGTGAGAGAGAGAGTGTGAGAGAGAGTGTGTAAGAGAGAGTATAAGAGAGAGTGTAAGAGAGAGAGTGTGCGTGAGAGAGAGAGTGTGCATGAGAGAGTGTGCATGAGAGGCAGAGTGTGTGAGAGAGAGTGTGCGTGAGAGAGAGAGTGTGCATGAAAGAGTGTGCGTGAGAGGGAGAGTGTGTGAGAGAGAGTGTGCGTGAGAGAGAGAGGGTGCGTGAGAGAGAGTGAGACAGAGAAAAAGACTGTGCATGAGATAGAGGGAGAGAAGGTGTGCGTGAGAGGGAGAGAAAGAGAGAGATTGCACTTGAGGGAGAGAGAGAATGAGAGTGTGCGTGAGATAGAGAGACAGAGAGAGAGTGGGCGTGAGAGAGAGACAGAGAGAAACAGAGTGGGTGAGAGAGAGAGACAGAGAGAAAGAGAGTGGGCGTGAGAGAGAGACAGAGAGAAAGAGAGTGTGAGTGAGAGAGAGACAGAAAGAAAGAGAACGTGCATGAGAGAGAGACAGAGAGAAAGAGATTGTGCATGAGACAGAGATAGAGAGAGTACGTGAGAGGGAGAGTGCGTGAGAGAGAGAGCGCATGAGAGATTGTGTGAGAGAGAGAGTGTGAGAGAGAGAGAGGGTGCGTGAGAGAGAAAGAGACTGTGAATGAGAGAGACAGTGCATGTGAGAGAGAGGGAAAGTGTGCGTGAGAGAGAGACTGAGAGAAAGAGAGTGTGTGTGAGAGAGACAGGGAGTGATTGTGAGAGAGAGAGAGTGTGCGAGAGAGAGAGTGCGAGAGAGAGACTGCGCGACAGAGAGCGTGCGAGAGAGAGAGAGAGAGTGCGAGAGAGAGCGTGAGAGAGTGTGAGAGAGAGAGTGTGAGAGAGTGAGTGAGAGAGAGAGTGTGTGAGAGAGATAGTGTGAGAGAGAGAGTGTGCATGAGAGAGTGTGCATGGGAGAGAGAGTGTGCATGGGAGAGAGAGGGTGCATGGGAGAGAGAGTGTGCATGGGAGAGAGAGTGTGCATGAGAGAGAGTGTGCATGAAAGAGAGTGTGCATGAGAGAGAGTGTGCGTGAGAGAGAGTGTGCGTGAGAGAGTGTGTGCGTGATAGAGAGTGTGCGTGATAGAGAGAGTGTGAGAGAGAGTGTGCATAAGAGAGAGTGAGAGATGGTGTACATGAGAGAGAGAACTAGAGTGTGCGTGTGAGAGAGTGAATGAGAGTGTGCATGAGAGAGAGACAGAGAGAGTGTGCATGAGAGAGAGAAAATGAGAGTGCGCTTGAGAGAGAGAATGAGAGTGTGCGTGAGAGAGAGTGTGCATGCGAGAGAGAGGGTGTTCATGAGAGAAAGAGTGTGTTTGTGAGAGAGAGAGTGTTCGTGTGAGAGAGAGAGAGTGCGTGTGCTTGAGAGAGAGAGTGTGCGTGAGAGAGAGACAGAGAGAAAGAGAGTATGCGTGAGAGAGAGAAAAGAGTATGCGTGAGAGAGAGACAGAGTGCGTGAGAGAGAGAGACAGAGAGAAAGTGTGTCCGTGAGAGAGAGAGACAGATAGAAAGATCGTGTGCGTGAGAGAGAGGAAGAGAAGGTGTGCGTGAGGGAGACAGTGCGCAAGAGAGACAGTGTGAGAGTGAGAGTGTGAGAGATTGAGAGAGTGTGAGAGAGAGAGAGTGTGAGAGAGAGTGTGACAGAGAGAGTGTGTATGAGAGCGAGTATGCATAAGAGAGAGTGTGCGTGAGAGAGTGTGCGTGAGAGAGTGCGTGAGAGAGTGTGCGTGAGACAGTGTGCGTGAGAGAGTGTGCGTGAGTGTGCGTGAGAGAGTATGCGTGAGAGAGTGTGCGTGAGAGAGTGTGCGTGAGAGAGTGTGCGTGAGAAAGTGTGCATGAGAGGGAGTGTGCATGAGAGAGTGTGTGAGAGAGAGAGAGTGCATGAGAGAGAGAGGGTGCGTGGGAGAGAGGGTGCATGAGAGAGAGTGTGTGTGAGAGAGAGAGTGCGAGTGAGAGAGAGAGAGAGACAGTGTGTCTGAGAGAGAGACTGTGCGTGAGAGAGAGAGACAGAGAAAACAAGAGTGTGCGTGAGAGAGAGGGAGAGAAGGTGTGTGTGAGAGGGAGAGCTAGAGAGATATATAGTGTACGTGAGAGAGAGACAGAGAAAAAGACTGTGCGTGAGAGAGAGGGAGAGAAGGTGTGCGTGAGAGGGAGAGAATGAGAGAGAATGCACTTGAGGGAGACAGAGAAAGAGTGTGTGCGTGAGCGAGAGAGAGAAAGAAAGAGAGTGTGCATGAGAGAGAGAGAGACAGAGGGAAAGAGAGTGTGTGTGAGATAGAGAGACAGAGAGAAAGAGAGTGTGCATGAGAGAGAGAGAGGGAGAGTGTGAGTGAGTGAGAGGGGGGAGAGAGAGAGAGAGACAGAGTGCCGTGAGAGAGAGAGTGTGTGAGTGAGAGAGAGAGAGAGAGAGAGAGTGTGTGCGTGAGATGGAGAGAGTGCGTGCGTAAGAGGGAGAGAGTGTGTGCGTGACAGAGAGAGAGTGTAAGTGTGAGAGAGTGAGGGAGAGTGTTCGTGAGAGAGAGGGGGATTGTGCATGAGAGAGAGAAGAGAGTGTGCGTGAGAGCAAGAGCTAGAGAGAAAGATAGTGTATGTAAGAAATAGAGAGAGTGGGCGTGAAAGAGAGCGAATGAGAGTGTGCTTGAGAGAGAGACAGAGAGAGAGTGTGCATGAGAGAGAACGAGAGAAAGAGAATGTGGTGAGAGGGAGACAGAGAGAAAGAGAATGAGAGAATGTGCATGAGAGAGAGAGATTGTGCGTGAGAGAGAGACAGAGAGAGTACGTGAGAGGGAGAGTGCGTGAGAGAGAGAGCGCGTGAGAGAGTGCATGAGAGAGAGAGTGTGAGAGAGAGAGAGGGTGCGTGAGAGAGAGAGAGACTGTGAATGAGAGAGACAGTGCATGTGAGAGAGAGGGAGAGTGTGCGTGAGAGAGAGACTGAGAGAAAGAGAGTGTGCGTGAGAGAGAGACTGAGAGAAAGAGAGTGTGCGTGAGAGAGACAGGGAGTGATTGTGAGAGAGAGAGAGTGTGCGAGAGAGAGAGTACGAGAGAGAGACTGCGAGACAGAGAGCGTGCGTGAGAGAGAGTGAGAGAGAGAGTAAGAGAGAGAGAGCGAGAGAGAGTGTGAGAGAGTGTGAGAGAGTGAGTGAGAGAGTGTGTGAGAGAGATAGCGTGAGAGAGAGAGTGTGCATGAGAGAGTGTGCATGGGAGAGAGAGTGTGCATGGGAGAGAGAGGGTGCATGGGAGAGAGAGTGTGCATGGGAGAGAGAGTGTGCATGAGAGAGAGTGCATGAAAGAGAGAGTGTGCATGAGAGAGAGTGTGCGTGAGAGAGAGTGTGCGTGAGAGAGTGTGTGCGTGATAGAGAGTGTGCGTGATAGAGAGAGTGTGAGAGAGAGAGAGTGTGCATAAGAGAGAGTGAGAGATGGTGTACATGAGAGAGAGAGAACTAGAGTGTGCGTATGAGAGAGTGAATGAGAGTGTGCATGAGAGAGAGACAGAGAAAGTGTGCATGAGAGAGAGAAAATGAGTGCGCTTGAGAGAGAGAATGAGAGTGTGCGTGAGAGAGAGTGTGCATGTGAGAGAGAGGGTGTTCATGAGAGAAAGAGTGTGTTTGTGAGAGAGAGAGAGTGTTCGTGTGAGAGAGAGAGAGTGCGTGTGCTTGAGAGAGAGAGTGTGCGTGAGAGAGAGACAAAGAGAGTATGCGTGAGAGAGAGAAAGAGAGTATGCGTGAGAGAGAGACAGAGTGCGTGAGAGAGAGAGACAGAGAGAAAGTGTGTCCGTGAGAGAGAGAGACAGATAGAAAGATCGTGTGCGTGAGAGAGAGGAAGAGAAGGTGTGCGTGAGGGAGACAGAGAGTGCGAAAGAGAGACAGTGTGAAAGTGAGAGATTGAGAGAGTGTGAGAGAGAGAGAGTGTGAGAGAGAGTGTGACAGAGAGAGTGTGTATGAGAGCGAGTATGCATGAGAGAGAGTGTGCGTGAGAGAGTGTGCGTGAGAGAGTGTGCGTGAGAGAGTGTGCGTGAGAGAGTGTGCGTGAGAGAGTGTGCGTGAGAGAGTGTGCGTGAGAGAGTGTGCGTGAGAGAGTGTGCGTGAGAGAGTGTGTGTGAGAGAGTGTGCGTGAGAGAGTGTGCATGAGAGAGTGTGTGTGAGAGTGTGCGTGAGAGAGTGTGCGTGAGAGAGTGTGCGTGAGAGAGTGTGTGTGAGAGAGTGTGCGTGAGAGGGAGTGTGCGTGAGAGAGTGTGCGTGAGAGGGAGTGTGCATGAGAGAGTGTGTGAGAGAGAGTGCATGAGAGAGAGAGGGTGCATGAGAGAGAGGGTGCATGAGAGAGAGTGTGTGTGAGAGAGAGAGAGAGAGTGCGAGTGAGAGAGAGAGAGACAGTGTGTCTGAGAGAGAGACTGTGCGTGAGAGAGAGAGAGAGACAGAGAAAACAAGAGTGTGCGTGAGAGAGAGGGAGAGAAGGTGTGTGTGAGAGGGAGAGCTAGAGAGATATATAGTGTACGTGAGAGAGAGACAGAGAAAAAGACTGTGCGTGAGAGAGAGGGAGAGAAGGTGTGCGTGAGAGGGAGAGAAAGAGAGAGAATGCACTTGAGAGAGACAGAGAGAATGAGAGTGTGCATGAGAAAGAGTGTGCTTGGCAGAGAGAGCGTGCGTGTGAGAGAGAGTGAGAGAGAGTGTGTGCATAAGAGAGAGTGAGAGAAGAGTGTGCGTGAGAGTGAGAGAGACAAAGAGAAAGAGTGTATGCGTGAGCGAGAGAGAGAAAGAAAGAGAGTGTGCATGAGAGAGAGAGACAGAGGGAAAGAGAGTGTGCGTGAGATAGAGAGACAGAGAGAAAGAGAGTGTGCATGAGAGAGAGGGAGAGTGTGAGTGAGTGAGAGGGGGAGAGAGAGAGAGAGACAGAGTGCCGTGAGAGAGAGTGTGTGTGCGTGAGAGAGAGAGAGAGAGTGTGTGCGTGAGAGAGAGTGTGTGCGTGAGAGAGTGTGCATGAGAGAGAGAGTGTGCGTGAGAGCGAGAGAGAGTGTGTGCGTGAGAGAGAGAGAGACTGTGTGCGTGAGATGGAGAGAGTGCGTGCATAAGAGGGAGAGAGTGTGTGCGTGAGAGAGAGAGTGTAAGTGTGAGAGAGTGAGGGAGAGTGTTCGTGAGAGAGAGGGGGATTGTGCATGAGAAAGAGAAGAGAGTGTGCGTGAGAGCAAGAGCTAGAGAGAAAGATAGTGTATGTGAGAAATAGAGAGAGTGGGCGTGAAAGAGAGCGAATGAGAGTGTGCATGAGAGAGAGACAGAGAGAGAGTGTGCATGAGAGAGACAGAGAGAAAGAGAGTGTGCGTGAGAGAGTGACAGAGAGAAAGAGAGTGTGCATGTGAGCAAGAGCGAGAGAGAAATATAGTGTACATGAGAGAGAGACAGACAGGGGGAAATAGAGTGGGCGAGAGATAGAGACAGAGAGAAAGAGACTGGGCGTGAGAGAGAAACGAGAGAAAGAGAGTGTGCATGAGAGAGAGACAGAAAGAAAGAGAGCGTGCGTGAGAGAGAGAGACAGTGAGAAAGAGAGCTTGCGTGAGATAGAGGGAGAGAAGGTGTGCGTGAGAGGGAGAGAAAGAGAGAGAATGCACTTGAGGGAGAGAGAATGAGAGTGTGCGTGAGAAGAGAGAGAGAGACAGAGAAAACAAGACTGTGCGTGAGAGAGAGGGAGAGAAGGTGTGCGTGAGAGGGAGAGAAAAAGAGTGTGCGTGAGTGAGAGAGAGAGTGTGCATGAGAGAGGGAGAGACTATGTGTGAGAGAGAAAGAGACAGAGAGAAAGAGAGTATGTGTGAGAGAGAGGGAGAGAAGGTGTGCATGAGAGAGAGAGAGTGTGCGTGTGAGAGAGAGAGACAGAGAGAAAGAGAGTGTGCTTGAAAGAGAGAGCGAATGAGAGTGTGCGTGAGAGAGAGAGTGCGTGACAGAGAGAGAGCGTGATAGAGAGAGAGTGTTCATGCGAGAGAGATAGTATTCAGGAGGGAGAGAGAGAGAGTGTTCATGAGAGAGTGTTTGTGAGAGAGAGAGAGAGAGAGAGAGAGCACGTCCCTGCGAGAGAGAGAGTGCGTGAGAGAGAGACAGAGAGAAAGAGAGTGTGCATGTGAGCGAGAGCTAGAGAGAAATATAGTGTACATGAGAGAGAGACAGACAGAGGGAAATAGAGTGGGCGAGAGATAGAGACAGAGAGAAAGAGACTGGGCGTGAGAGAGAAACGAGAGAGAGTGTGCATGAGAGAGAGACAGAAAGAAAGAGAGCGTGCATGAGATAGAGAGACAGTGAGAAAGAGAGCTTGCATGAGAGAGAGGGAGAGAAGGTGTGCGTGAGAGGGAGAGAAAGAGAGAATGCACTTGAGGGAGAGAGAGAGAATGAGAGTTTGCATGAGAAGAGAGAGAGAGAGACAGAGAAAACAAGACTGTGCGTGAGAGAGAGGGAGAGAAGGTATGCGTGAGAGGGAGAGAAAGAGAGTGTGCGTGAGTGAGAGAGAGAGTGTGCATGAGAGAGGGAGAGACTATGTGTGAGAGAGAAAGAGACAGAGAGAAAGAGAGTATGTGTGAGAGAGAGGGAGAGAAGGTGTGCATGAGAGAGAGAGAGTGTGCGTGTGAGAGAGAGACAGAGAGAAAGAGAGTGTGCTTGAGAGAGAGAGCGAATGAGAGTGTGCGTGAGAGAGAGACAGAGACAAAGAGAGTGTGCATGAGAGAGAGACAGAGAGAAAGAGAGTGGGCATGAGAGAGAGAAAGAGAAAATGCATGAGAGAGAGAATGAGAGTATGCATAACAGAGAGAGTGCATGAGAGAGAGAGTGTTCATGAGAGAGAGAGGGTGTTCATGAGAGGGAGAGAATGTTCGTGAGAGAGAGACCGAGTGTTCGTGAGAGACAGAGTGTGTGCCGGAGAGAGAAAGAGAGATAGTGCGTGAGAGAGAGACAGAGAGAAAAAGAGTGTGCATGAGAGCGAGACAGAGAGAGTGCTTCAGAGAGAGAGTGTGTGAGAGAGATAGTGTCTGTGAGAGAGAGAGAGACTGTGCGTGAGAGAGAGGGAGAGTATGCGTGAGAGAGAGAGACAGAGAGAAAGTGAGTGTGCGTGAAAGAGAGACTAAGAGAGAGTGTGCGTGAGAGAGAGGAAGAGAAGGTGTGCGTAAGGGAGAGAGAAAGAGAGTGCAAGAGAGAGAGTGCGAGAGAGTGCGAGAGATTGAGAGAGTGTGAGAGAGAGAGAAAGTGTGAGAGTGTGAGAGACAGTGTGCGTGAGAGAATGTGTGCATGAGAGAGAGTATGCATGAGAGAGAGTGTGTGTGTGAGAGAGAGTGTGCGTGAGACAGTGTGTGTGAGAGGGTGTGTGCGTGAGAGAGAGAGGGTGCGTGAGAGAGAGTGAGACAGAGAAAAAGACTGTGCGTGAGAGAGGGAGAGGTGTGCGTGAGAGGGAGAGAAAGAGAGTGTGCGTGAGTGAGAGAGAGAGAGTGTTCTTGAGAGAGGGAGAGAATGTGCGTGAGAGACAGAGAGAAAGAGAGTATGCGTGAGAGAGAGGGAGAGGAGGTGTGCGTGAGAGAGAGAAAGCGTGTGAGAGGGAGACAGAGAGAGAGTGTGCTTGAGAGAGAGAGCGAATGAGAGTGTGCGTGAGAGGGAGACAGAGACAAAGAGAGTGGGCATGAGAGAGAGAAAGAGAATATGTGTGAGATAGAGAGAATGTGTGTGAGAGAGGGAGAATGAGAGTGTGCATGAGAGAGAGAGAGTGCGTGAGAGAGAGAGTGAGCGTGATAGAGAGAGAGTGTACATGCGAGAGAGATAGTGTTCGGGAGAGAGAGAGAGTGTTCATGAGAGAGAGAGTGTTCGTGAGAGAGAGAGAGATCGTGTGCCTGCGAGAGAGAGAGAGTGCGTGAGACAGAGACAGAGAGAAAGAGAGTGTGCATGAGAGTAAGAGCAAGAGAGATATATAGCGTACGTGAGGGAGAGACAGAGAAAAAGACTCTGCGCGAGAGAGAGGGAGAGAAGGTGTGCGGGAGAGAAAGAGACAGAATGCACTTGAGGGAGAGAGAGAGAATGAGAGTGTGCATGAGAGAGAGAGTCTGCATGAGAAAGAGTGTGCGTGGCAGAAAGAGAGCATGTGTAAGAGAGAGTGAGAGAGAGTGTGCCTGCGAGAGAGAGAGAGAGAGAGAGTGCGTGAGAGAGAGACAGAGAGAAAGAGAGTGTGCGTGAGAGCGAGAGCTAGAGAGAAATATAGTGTACATGAGCGAGAGAAAGTCTGCGTTTGAGAGAGAGGGAGAGTGTGTGAGTGAGAAAGTGCGAGACAGAGAGAAAGAGTGAGTGTGCCTGAGAGAGAGAGATAGACTGCGTGTGAGAGAGAGAGACAGAGAGAAAGGGAGTGTGCATGAGAGAGAGACAGAGAGAGTGTGCATGAGAGAGTCTGTGCATGAGAAAAAGAGCGACTGTGTGCGTGAGAGAGAGTGTGTGCGTGAGAGAGAGAGAGAGAGTGTGTGCATGAGAGAGAGAGAGAGAGTGTGCATTTGAGAAAGGGAGAGTGTGCGTGAGAGAGAGGGAGACTGTGCGTGAGAGAGAGAGAGAGTTTGCATGAGAGATAGACAGAGAGAAAGAGAGTGTGCATGAGTGAGAGTGCACGTGAGAGAGAGAGCGAATGAGAGTGTGCGTGAGAGAGTCTGCGTGAGAAAGTGTGTGCATGACAGAGAGACATTGGTGTAAGAGAGAGAATGAGAGAGAGAGAGAGTGTGCGTAAGAGAGAGTGAGAGAGTGTGCATGAGAGTGAGAGAGAAAGTGAGTGTGCTTGAGAGAGAGAGCGAATGAGAGTGTGCGTGAGAGAGACAGAGAGAAAGAGAATGTGTGTGAGAGAGAGACAGAGAGAAAGAGAGTGGGCATGAGAGAGAGAGGGTGCGTGAGAGAGAGTGCAAGTGAGATAGAGAGACAATGTGTCTGAGAGAGAGAGACTGTGCATGAGAGAGTGTGCATGAGAGAGAGAGAGACAGAGAAAACAAGAGTGTGTGTGAGAGAGGGAGAGAAGGTGTGAGTGAGGGGGAGAGAGAGAGAGTGTTCTTGAGAGAGAGACTGTGCGTGAGAGAGAGAGAGACAAAGAGTATGCGTGAAAGAGAGGGAGAGAAGGCGTGTGTGAGAGAGAGAGCGTGTGAGAGGGAGACAGAGAGTGTGCTTGAGAGATAGAGCGAATGAGAGTGTGCGTGAGAGGGAGACAGAGACAAAGAGAGTGTGAATGAGAGAGAGACAGGGAGAAAGAGAGTGGGCATGAGAGAGAGAAAGAGAATATGCGTGAGATAGAGAGAATGTGCGTGAGAGAGAGAGAATGAGAGTGTGTGTGAGAGAGAGACAGTGCGTGAGAGAGAGTGAGCGTGATAGAGTGTTCATGCAAGAGAGATAGTGTTCGGGAGAGAGAGAGAGTGTTCATGAGAGAGAGTGTTCATGAGATAGAGTGAGAGAGCGTGTGCCTGCAAGAGAGAGAGTACGTGAGAGAGAGACAGAGAGAAAGAGAGTGTGCGTGAGAGTGAGAGCTAGAGAGAAATATAGTGTACGTGAGCGAGAGTCTGCGTTTGAGAGAGAGAGAGAGGGAGAGTGTGTGAGTAAGAAAGTGCGAGACAGATAGAGAGAGTGAGTGTGCCTGAGAGAGAGAGAGATAGACTGCGTGAGAGAGAGAGACAGAGAGAAAATGAGTATGCGTGAGAGAGAGACAGAGAGAGAGTGTGTGTGAGAGAGAGAGTGTGCATGAGAGCCAGAGTGTGTGCATGAAAGAGTCTGTGAATGAGAAAAAGAGCGAGTGTGTGTGTGAGAGAGAGTGTGTGCGTGAGAGAGAGAGAGAGAGAGAGTGTGCATGAGAGAGTGTGCATTTGAGAGAGGGAGAATGTGCATGAGAGAGAGAGAGGGAGAGTGTGCGTGAGAGAGAGAGAAAGAGAGTGTGCATGAGAGATAGACAGAGAGAAAGAGAGTGTGCATGAGAGCGAGAGCTAGAAAGATAGTATACGTGAGAGAGAGAGTGGGCGTGAGAGAGTGAGAGGGAGTGCGCGTGAGAGGGAGCGAATGAGAGTGCGCATGAGAGAGTCTGCATGAGAAAGTGTGTGCATGACAGAGAGAGATTGGTGTAAGAGAGAGAGTGAGAGAGAGAGAGTGTGCATAAGAGAGAGTGAGAGAGTGTGCGTGAGAGTGAGAAAGTGAGTGTGCTTGAGAGAGAGAGCGAATGAGAGTGTGCGTGAGAGAGAAAGAGAATGTGTGTGAGAGAGACAGAGAAAGAGAGTGTGCGTGAGAGAGAGACAGAGAGAAAGAGAGTGTGCATGAGAGACAGAGAGAAAAAGAATCGGCGTGAGAGAGAGAGAGAGAGAATGTGCATGAGAGAGAGAGAATGTGCGTGAGAGAGAGAATCTTGGTTTATAAATACACACATTGAGTACAAAAGTCTCAGGTGGAGTATTATATCCAGTTCTGATGCCTTAGGAAAGAATTGAAGGTTGTAGAGAGGGTGCAGAAAAGATTTACGAGAATAGCTTCAGAAATGAGGGACTTAGTTACATGGATAGATTGTAGAAGCTGGAAAATCTGAAAACTTTGTATGATTGAATATTAAGAAGCCAGTCTTCACAATTTTTAAACAACGTTTCCGTAATTGCCACTACATCATATTCCCACACATATGTTGTGCTTGTGGCTCACCAATCTTATTACCAGCAGTGTGTCTGCATTGCCAACACATTTCAATAATTACCACATGATCCTGGCAACGATTTGTGTTTGTGGCAGTAGGTAGTATAATGTGGGTTGTGAGAAAGTTAGCAGCAGCTCAAATTCAGATTCACCTTCTTAATGGCAGGTGACCTTATACAGGAAGAAGGCTAATTATAACCTCACCCACCCAGCAGGAAGCTTATGAGACTGGATTGGGTACCAGAGGATCAGATGATGAGAGTGGAAGGGTGGATAGAGAGGAACTGGTTTTGGTGAGTGGAGAAATTTTCTTTTCTTTATTTGTTCACTGGATGTGGGCGTTGCTGGCTGGGCCAGCCTTCGTTGCCCATCCCTAATTGCCCTTGAGAAGGTGGTGGTGAGCTGCCTTCTTGAACTGCTGCAGTCCATGTGGTGTAGTGTTGTTAGGAAGGGAGTTCCAAGATTTTGATCCAGCGACTAAAGGAACAGCGTTATATTTCTAAGTCAGGATTACAAAGGAAATATTTTTTTCCTAATAGTACTGTGGTAATAGTACTGAAGAAAGCTTGTGTTTGTGTATGTGAATAATTTAATTAAACTAAAGACAGTCAGACTGCAAGGAGTGAGGAATGGTGTGGTGAGTGGGAATGGGTTTTTAAGGATGAAGAATGGGATGTGGTGAGTGGGAATGTGTTCTTAAGAGTGACGAATAATGTTCTTCGGGGACTGGGTTTTTAAGAGTGAGGAATGGTGTGGTGAGTGGGAATGGGTTTTTAAGATTGGGGAATGGGTTGGTGAGTGCAAATGTGTTTTTAGAAGTGGGGAATGGGCTGTGGTGAGTGGGAATGGGTTTTTAAGAGTGAGGAATGGGTTGAGGTGAGTGAATGTGGTTTTAAGATTAGGAAAAGGGGTATGGTCAGTGGTAATGGTTTTTTAAGAGTGGGGAATGTGGTGTGGTGAGTGGGAATGGGGTTTTATGAGTGGGGAATGTGGTGTGGTGAGTGGGAATGGGGTGGTGAGTGGTAATGTGTTTGTTAAAGTGAGTACTGGTATGATGAGTGGGAATGTGTTTTTAAGAGTGAAGAATGGTGTCTGGTGAGTTCGAATGCGTTTCTAAGAGTGAGGAAAGTTGTGATGAGTGGGAATGGGTTTTACAGAGTGATGAAAGAGGTCATGAATGGGTTTTTAAGATTGGGGAATAAGAACAAAGAATAAAGAACAAAGAAAAATACAGTTCAGGAACAGGCCCTTCGGCCCTTCAAGCCTGCACCGAACATATTGCCTGTCATACTAAAACATTTTGCACTTCCGGGGTCCATATCCCTCTATTCCCATCCTATTCATGTATTTGTCAAGCTGCCTCTTAAACACTACAATCGTATCTGCTTCCACCACCCCCTCTGGCAGCGAATTCCAGACACTCACTACCCTCTGCGTAAAAAACTTGCCCTGCACATCTCCTCTAAAGTTTTCTCCTCTCACCTTAAATCTCTGTCCCCTATTAATTGACTCTTCCACCCTGGGAAAAAGCTTCTGTCTACTCTGTCCATGCCACTCATAATTTTGTAAACTTCTATCAAGTAGCCCCTCAATCTCCCTCCCTCTAGTAAGAACAATCCGAGTTTCTCCAACCTCTCCTCATAGCTAATAACCTCCAGACCAGGCAGCATCCTGGTAAACCTCCTCTGACCCTCTCCAATGCCTCCATATCCTTCTGGTAATGTGGCGACCAGAATTGCACGCAATATTCCAAGTGTGGCCTAACCAAGGTTCTATACAGATGCAGCATGACATCCCAGCTTTTATACTCAATACCCCTGCCAATGAAGGCAAGCATGCCATATGCCTTCCTGACTACCTTATCCACCTGCGTTGCCACTTTCAGTGACCTGTGGACCTGTACACCCTGATCCATCTGCCCATCAATGAACTTAAGGGTTTTGCCATTTACTGTATAATTCCTACCTGTATTAGACCTTCCAAAATGCATTACCTTACATTTGTCCAGATTAAACTTCATCTGCCATTTCTCCGCTCAAGTCTCCAACTGATCTATATCCCGTTGTATCCTTTGACAATCCTCTTCACTATCTGCAACTCCTCCAACCTTAGTGTCGTCTGCAAACTTACTAATTAGCCCAGTTACATATTCCTCCAAATCATTTACGTATACTACAAACAGCAAAGGATTGATCCCTGCGGAACACCACTAGTCACAGCTCTCCATTCAGAAAAGCACCCTTCCACTGCTACCCTCTGTTTTCTATGACCAAGCCAATTCTGTATCCATCTTGCCAGCTCACCTCTGATCCCATGCAACTTTACCTTCTGTACCAGTCTGCCATGAGGGACCTTGTCAAAGGCCTTACTGAAATCCATGTAGATAATATCCACTGCCCTTCTATTGTGGATCATCTTTGTCACTTCCTCAAAAAACTCGATCAAGTTAGTGAGACACGACCTCCCCTTCACAAAACCACGCTGCCTCTCACTAATATGCCCATTTGCTTCCAAATGGTAGTAAATCCTGTCATGAAGAATCTTCTCCAATAATTTCCCTACCACTGACATTAGGCTCACCAGCCTGTAATTTCCTCGATTATCTCTGCTACCTTTCTTAAACAATGGAACAACATTGGCCATTCTCCAATCCTCTGGGACCTCACCCGTAGCCAGTGAGGATACAAAGATTCCTGTCAAGGCCCCAGCAATCTCCTCCCTTGCCTCCTTCAGTACTCTTGGGTAGATCCCATCTGGCCCTGGGGGGCCACCTTAATATTCTTCAAGACGCCTAACACCTCCTCTTTTTTGATCTCAACATGATCCAGGCTATCTACACACTCTTCCCTAGACAAATTGACTGCTAAGTCCTTCTCTTTGGTGAATACTGATGAGAAGTATTCATTTATCTCTCCCATTTCTTCTGGCTCCACACACAGATTCCCACCTCTGTCCCTGAGTGGGTCTCCCCTTTCCCTGGGTACCATCTTGCTTTTTACATATGTATAAAAAGCCCTGGGATTTTCCTTAATCCTGGTTGCCAATTACTTTCCATGACCCTTTTTAGCTCTCCTGACTCCTTGCTTAAGTTTCTTCCTACTTTCTTTATATTCTCCACGGGCTTCATCTGTTCTCAGCCTTCTAGCCCTTACAAGTACTTCCCTTTTCTTTTTGACTAATCTCACAATATCCTTTATTATCCAAGGTTCCTGAAACTTGCCATACTTATCCTTCATCCTAGCAGGAACATGCTGGTCCTGAATTCCTATCAACTGACGTTTGAAAGCCCCCCACATGTCAGTTGTTGATTTACCCTCAAACATCCACCTCTAGTCTAAATTTCCAGTTCCTGCCTAATATTGTTATAATTAGCCTTCCCCTAAATA
The DNA here is from genome assembly GCA_026770705.1 of Isurus oxyrinchus. Classification (NCBI taxonomy): domain Eukaryota; kingdom Metazoa; phylum Chordata; class Chondrichthyes; order Lamniformes; family Lamnidae; genus Isurus; species Isurus oxyrinchus. The sequence goes on from JANJGN010000017.1 coordinate 79,176,557, forward strand.
AGTACCTGAACCTGAGGACTCCTGTTACCCTTATCCACCAGTACCTTGCTACCTACTGAATTATGGTCACTTTTCCCGAAATGCTCCCCTACTGAAACTTCGACCACCTGGCCGGGTTCATTCCCTAATACCAGGTCCAGTATTGCCCCTTCCCTAGTTGGACTATCAACATATTGTCTCAGGAAGCCCTCCTGGATGCACCTTACAAATTCTGCACCATCCAAACCCCTAGCACTAAGTGATTCCCAGTCAATATAGGGAAAGTTAAAATCACCCACCACAACAACCCTATTGCTTTTACATCTTTCCAAAATCTGCCAACATAACTGTTCTTCAGTCTCCTGCCAGCAATAGTAAACCCCCAACATTGTGACTGCACCCTTCCTATTCCGGAGCTCTACCCATATTGCCTCGCTGCATCAGCCCTCCAAGGTGTCCTCCTGTCGTACAGCTGTGATATTCTCCTTAACCAACAGTGCAACTCCCCCACCTCTTCTACATCCCTCTCTATCCTGCCTGAAACATCTAAATCCTGGAATGTTTATCTGCCAATCCTGTCCATCCTTCAATCAAATCTCTGTAATAGCAATAACATCATAGTCCCAAGTATTAATCCAAGCTCTAAGCTAATCTGCCTTGCCTGTTATACTTCTTGCATTGAAACCAATGCATTTCAGACCCCCAGTCCCACTGTGTTCAGTAATTTCTCCCTGCCTGCTCTTCCTCTTAGTCCTACTGGCCATATTCACTAGTTCCCAGTCATTTATTTCACCTGCTGACCTATTGCTCTGGTTCCCATCCACCTGCCATACTAGTTTAAACCCTCCCGAGTGACACTAGCAAACCTTGCAGCCAGGATATTGGTGCCATTCCAGTTTAGATGCAACCCGTCCTTCTTGTACAGGTCCCACCTGCCCTGGAAGAGATCCCAAAGATCCAGATATCGGAGGCCCTCCCTTCTACACCATCTGTTCAGCCACGTGTTTAGCTGCACTATCATCCTATTTCTAGCCTCACTGGCATGTGGCACAGGGAGTAATCCTGAGATTACAACCCTAGAGGTCCTGGTTTTTAACTTTCTGTCTAACTCCCTGAACTCCCACTCCCGCTGCAGGACCTTGTCACTCTTCCTGCCTATGTCATTAGTACCAATGTGTACCACAACCTCTGGCCGTTCTCCCTCCCCCTTCAGAATGTCCCATACCCAATCAGAGAAATCCTGGACCCTGGCACCAGGGAGGCAACATACCATCCTGATATCTTTTTCACGACCACAGAAGCGCCTATCTGAGCCCCTGACTATAGAGTCCCCTATGACAATTGCTCTTCTGTGCTTTGACAACCCCTGCTGAACAACAGAGCCAGCCATGGTGCCACTGCTCTGACTACTGCTGTTGTTTTCCCCTGAGTGGTCAGTGGGAATGGGCTTTTAAGAATGAGGAATGGTGCGGTAGAAGGATTGGATTTTTAGGAGTGAGGAATAGTGTGGTAAAGGAATTGGATTTTTAGGAGTGAGGAATGGTGTGGTGAGTGGGATTGGGTTTTCAAGAGTGAGGAATGGTGTGATGTGAGAATGCGTTTTTAATAGTGGGGAGTAGGGCAGTGAATGGCAATGGGTTTTTAAGAATGAGGAATGGTGTGGAAGGGGAATGGGTTTTTAAGAGTGAGAAATGGCGAGGTAGTGGGAATAGATTTTTGGGAATGAAGAATGTTGTGGTGAGTGGGAATGGGTTTTTAAGAATGGGAATGGGGTGGTGAGTGGGAATGTGTTTTTAAGAGTGATCAATGGTGTGAAGTGGGAATGGGTTTTTAAGAGTGGGGAATGGGGTGGTGAGTAGAAATGGGTTTTTAAGACTAATGAATGGGGTGTGGTGAGAGGGAATAGGTTTTTAAGAACAAGGAATGATGTGCTAATGGGAATGGGTTTTTAAGAGTGGGGAATGGGTTTTTAAGAGTGATGAATGGTGTGATGAGTACGAGTAGGTTTCTTAGAGTGAGGAATGGGTTCTGGTGTTTAGGAATGGGATTTTAAGAGTGTGGAATAGTGTGGTGAGTGGGAATGGGTTTTTAAGGATAGAATCTTCCTGTTGGCAGGAGGGGGGCATAAAATGACGCGTGGTGACATTGGGTGAGCATCCCGACGTCATTGCGCGTCATTGTGATATTTCGTTGGGCGGGTGTACGATGAATTCCGCTGCACGCCTGCCATTAATTAACAGGCCACTTAAGGCCCTTGACTCACCAATCAACACCAATTTATTGGCACCCGTGAAATCTTCGGATGGACGCAACGGGCAGGCGGGTAGGATTTGTATAAACCTCATCCACGGGCGGGATAAGAGGGCTCCGTGGGGTCGTGAGTGTGCTCTCTCAAGTATTGATTTTTCAAAGTTACTGAAACTTGCCTATGTGATCTGCATACTTCAAAATGCATACCAGCTGCTTTGTCTAGACCCTTAACCTTCAGGTCGGCACTCTGCAATGAGGAATCTTTTTTGGGCCTGCAGATTTCAGGAAGCCTTCCCATAGCCTGGGAATGGGAGCTGAACTGTCCACTGGAAGCACCTCCTCTGAGGAGGAAGGGAGGGCTAGAAGAGTGGGGAGGCCAGGAGTGCACATTCAGGCTCCAGGGGAGCCACCTTTGGGAGGACAGGCGCAGGCACTAGGGGCGCAGGGCCAAGAGGTAGACCAAGGTGGAAGGGGCCACAGAAGACGCCACTATCCTGCTGCCAGAGTATACAGGCGGCAAAGCAGCTACCTCAATGTGTCTGAGATGCAGTGCCGAAGGAAGCTCCATCTCTCAAATGAGACAGTCAACTATATCTGTCAGACGATAGGGCCTGAGATCTCCGCGAACTTTGTGGGTGGACACACCATGCCAGTGGCTCTAAAGGATTCTATCCTTAAAAACCTATGCTTCTGGCTCCTTCCAGGGCTCGGTGGGTGATCTTTGCGGTGTCACCTAATCAGCTGTCCACACTTGTGTCAAGCAGGTTACAGACGCTCTGTTTAAGCATGCATTGGCCTTCATCCATTTCTGTTGGGACCAGGCAATCCAGACACAGTGAGCTAGAGGCTTCGTGGCCATTGCTGGCTTCCCCCATGTCCAGGGTGCTATAGGCTGCACACATGTGGCCATCAAAGCGCCACTGGGTGAGCCCAGTGCCTTCGTCAACAGGAAGGGCTTCCAGTCCATGAACGTGCAGATAGGGTTTGATCACAGGATGCTGATCTTACAAGACTGTGCAAGGTACCCAGGCAGCTCCCACTACGCCTACATCCTCAGACACTCCCAGGTGTCGGGACTCATCAGTGCTCCAGCCCGGCTTGATGGATGGCCGCTGGGTGACAAAGGCTATCCCCTCAGAAGGTGGCTCATGACGCCTCTCTGCCATCCAATATCAGAAGCTGAACAGCGGTACAATAGCCACAAGGGCCGTGGTGGAGAGAACCATCGGTCTTTTCAAGATGCGCTTCCAATGCCTGGACCGCTCAGGGGGAACACTCCAGTACTCCTCAGATTGTGTGTCGGTGATAGTGGTTGCATGCTGTGCTCTCCACAATCCTGCGCTGGAAAGGGGGGAAAACAGTGGATGATGAAGACGTCCACTCATTGGTTGCTGCTGCACATGATGAGTCCAGCAGTGATTCCGAAGATGAGAAATGCACAGGGAAAAGCTGAGGGGGTTGACACTGACCCGGGCATACTGCAGGGAGGCAGGGACACTCAGGAGGCTTTAATCCAATGAACCTTCAACTAGCACACCACAGATGGACGTTCAGGGCAAGCCTGGGCTCTAGGCTCCATACTCGATACCTAACTGCCAAATCTAACAGGTTAGGAACAGTAACTAATAAACTAATAACTAATAACTAATAAAGCTGAATGTCCCACAAAACACTCATAACATTTTTGGAAACCATACACATGCAGAAGAAAAGAGGCACCCTCAGCCATTGTCATATGTCTGAATTTAATATCACAAGCAAAGAAACTTAATGAAACAAAATGAAAATGGTGTTCCAATTCAAAGCAAATCATAAAAACCTCATCTCAGGCCAACACAAAAGCATCAGCGATAAACTCATAGGGTGCCTCGGGTGCCTTATGTTTACATTTCTGGGTTCTACATCTTGGTGCTGCCCCATCGCTGGGAGGGAATCTGAGACAGCCTGCTGACTCTGCTGATAAAGACAAAAAAACTGCAGATGCTGGAAATCCAAAACAAAAACAAAATTACCTGGAAAAACTCAGCAGGTCTGGCAGCATCGGCGGAGAAGAAAAGAGTTGACGTTTCGAGTCCTCATGACCCTTCGACAGAACTTGTTCAAGTTCTGTCGAAGGGTCATGAGGACTCGAAACGTCAACTCTTTTCTTCTCCGCCGATGCTGCCAGACCTGCTGAGTTTTTCCAGGTAATTCTGTTTTTGCTGACTCTGCTGCCCTGTTGGCCTTGATGACCTTGGTGGTTGACCTCTGGCCCACCTGGGAGGGATCTGCCAGTTCCACAGCTGGCATCTCCCCAGTCGTCGCAGCCTCACCAGATGCTACTGTCACTGTGAGAGGAGCGGAGGAGCTGCTGCCCTTATCCAGGGCACCCTGAGAGGAGCCCGCAGAGACGACAGGCAGCTGCCGCACCGGCGTAAGGTCGCTTCGGACCTCCCTGCTCACTGCTCACTGCCCTGACCATCTCTCATACTGGCACTGACCATCTGAGATCAATGCTGAAGTGAGAGCTTGCTGGTCAGAGCGCATCCCAGGAAGCCCTGATGAGTCTCCTGGAGTAGGCTCTCCACGAGAGTCACCACTCTCTCCATGAAGGATGCATGGCACTCAGACATGTGGCTCATTGCTTTGGTGATTGTCAGCGCAGACTCCTGCACCACGGAGACCAAGCCAAGCATTGCCTTATGTATCCCCTATGTGTGTATCCCAGCACACCTGGTCGTATTTCCTGCCCCTGCTGCGTTGCGGATGGCTCCAGAGGCACATCAACAGGCATTGACTGAGCATGTACCTGGTCCCCTGCAGTCCTCCGACTGCTGGCGCCATGGGCAATCTCTGTCACAGAATCACAGAGTCACAGAATTACAGAATCTCACAGTGCAGAAGAGGCCCATCGGCCCATCGAGTCTGCACCGACATGTGAGAAACACCTGACCTACCTACCTAATCCCAGCACTTAGCCCATAGCTTTGAATGTTATGACGTGCCAAGTGCTCATCCAGGTACTTTTTAAAGGATGTGAGGCAACCCGCCACCACCACCCTCCCAGGCAGTGTAACCCTCCCAGGCAGTGTATTCCAGACCATCACCACTTTCTGGGTAAAAAGGTTTTTCCTCACATCCCCCCTAAACCTCCTGCCCCTCACCTTGAACTTATGTCCCCTTGTGACTGACCCTTAAACTAAGTACTCCAGCTGTGGCCTCACCAAGGTTCGAGACAACTCCAACATGATCTCCCTACTTTCGTAATCTATGCCTTGATTGATAAAGGCAAGTGTCCCATATGCCTTTTTCACCACCCCACTGACATGCCCCTCCACCTTCAGAGATCTATGGACACACAGGCCAAGGTCCCTTTGTTCCTCAGAACTTCCTAATTCCATGCCATCCATTGAATACTTCCTTGTCAAATTATTCTTATCAAAATGTATCACCTCACGATTTTCAGGGTTAAATTCCATCTGTCACTTATCTGCCCATTTGACCATCCCGTCTATATCTTCCTGTAGCCCAAGACACTCAGCCTCACTGTTAACCACCCGGCCAATCTTTGTGTCATCCACAAACTTACTAGTCCATCCCCCACGTAGTCATCTATATTGTTTATATAAATGATGAATAATAAGGGACCCAGAACTGGACACTGGCTTCCAGTCACTAAAGTAGCCTTCTGTCATCACCCCCTGTCTCCTACAACTAAGCCAATTTTGAATCCAGCTTATCAAATTACCCCGTATCCCATGTGCATTTGCCTTCTTTATAAGTCTCCCATGTGGGACCTTGTCAAAGGCTTTGCTGAAATCCATATAAACTACTTCAACTACACTATCCTCATCTACACACCTGGTCACCTCCTCAAAAAGTTCAATCAAATTTGTTAGGCATGACTTCCCTCTGACAAACCCATGCTGACTATCCCTGATCAAACCTCGCCTCTCCAAGGGAAGGTAGGTTCTCCTTCAGAATTTTCTCCAAGAGTTTCCCTACCACTGACGTGAGACTCACTGGCCTGTAGTTCCCTGGCTTATCTCTACAACCCTTCTTAAATAGTGGAACCACATTAGCTGAACTCCAGTCCTCTGGCACCTCCCCTATGGCCAGAGAGGAATTAAAAATTTGAGTCAGAGCACCTGCGATCTCCTCCCTTGCCTCCCTCAGCAGTCTGGGACACAAATCATCTGGACCTGGAGAGTGTCCACTTTTAAGCCTGCCAACACCTCCAATACCTTGTCACTCCCTATATCAGATTGCTCAAGAACCTCGCAGTCTCTCTCCAAGTTCCATACCTTCATCCTCATTCTCTTGGGTGAAGACGGATGTGAAGTATTCGTTCAACACTACCGAGGTCCTCTGGCTCCACCCATAGATTGCTCCCTTGGTTGCTAATGGGCCCTACTCTTTCCTATTGATATACTTATAGAATATCTTGGGATGTTCCCTACTTTTACCAGTCAGAGCTTTCTCATATCCCCTCTTTGCTCTCTGAATTGCTTTCTTAAGTTCCATCGTGCACTTTCTGTACTCCACTAATGCCTCCATTGATTTGCTCCCCTTGTACCTGCTAAAAGCCTCTCTTTTCCTTCTCATCGTATCCTGAATATCTCTGGTCATCCAAGGTTCTCTGGGCTTGTTACTCCTTCCTATCACCCTACAAGGAATATGTTGAGCCTGTACCCTCCCCATTTCCTTTTTGAACGCCTCCAACTGCTCTTCTCCTCTCTGTCGTCCCCGCCAGTACCTGCAGCGACTGTGAAGTGCCCTCACCGCTGTGCCCCGGGACACTAGCCAACATTCTAACTCCCATCGAGGTGCTAGTATCTGCGCTGGTACCTGCCTGGCAGAGATTGTGTGACGCTGCTAAGACTTCAAGGCCCTCAGGTTTGAGAAGGGCCCTCTGCTGCTCCTCCTCCCGGCCTTGCTCCACTGATGCTGAAAGGAAGAACAAGGACATTGGATCAGTTAACGTGGAGACAATGACAAAGTGCATCCCTGTCCCCTGGATCATTATGTTCTCATCCTTCCACAAGCAATGGTCAAGCCATGTTGCAAAATTAAGTCACAACATTGAGCACTGCTATGGCTTTTGGAAGAACAATGCTGACCTCACTGCTGGGCATGCATACCTGGCCATGGCACCCCAGCCTCACCGACACCAGTGGATCTGGGCGCATGGCGCCTCTCCTAATCCAGGGCCTCCTGCTCAAACTGGCTGAGAATGGCTAACTGAGGTTGGCCGCCGCCAGTCCTCACACGCCCTGCTGCATTATGAACATTCTTCTCCTGAAAATGAGAGAAGAACATTGATTTGTGCATATTGTACATGGACTCTCTTTGCACACAGCCCACCCCAACCAGAATGGGACATATCAGGGCTCCAGTGCCTCCTTACCCTGCTGCTGCCAAACACTCACACAGAGGTGCTAGGCCTGTTCCCCACACCCCCCACCACCACTTGGCCACATGCTGCCTACATCACATTAGGCACCACACTGTATATCCTTGCAAGGAGGTGCAAGCACATGGAGCGCAGAGGGCAGCAAATGGTTCATTGCCATGCCACCTTGAAGCTCCCCTCCCAGCATGCCATCACCCTGACTTGGACATGTCCTACAGTTCAAGCACAGCGTCTTGGTGCAGCTCCTCCAAGTTGCCCCCAAAACAGTCATGTGGCTCTCAGTGTACCACGTGCTGCAGGCGCAGGACCCATCTCTTCACCACCCTCTCAGGCTGACCTCGACATGGGCAATATATGCTGGCCCACCCAGCGAAGGGCAAATGCCATCAATGATTCAATGTATTCACTACACTCAAACTTGGGGTGGGTGGGGGGGGGGGCACTGGGGGGGAAAGTTGACCTGCTGGGTTAAATGACCAATGCCAACATTGTCCCCACCCTTCCAGAGTGCAACAAGTTGCTGAAGTGCTTGCGACACTGGATCCAGGTATGCCACACAATGTCGCGGGAGCTCACTGCCTTTGCCACCTGCACCCAGGCACATTTGATCATGTGGGGGGGGCTGCCTCTTGCCGTCCTGGGGAACCAGCATCTCCCGCCGCGCTGCCACCTCCTCATGGAGGGCAGCAAGGCAGTCATTGGAAAAACAAGGGGCATACTAGAATGGTGTTGTAGTAGGAATGGGTTTTTAAGAGTGAGGAATGGTGTTGTAATGGGAGTGGGTTTCTAAGAGTGAGAAAAGGTGATCTTGTGGCAATAGGTTTTTAAGAGTAAGGAATGATGTCGTAGTGGGAATGGGTTTTCAAGAGTGAGGAATGGTGTGGCGAGTGGGAACGAGTTTTTAGGAGTGAGTAATGGTGTCCACTGATTTGGAATGGGTTTTTAAGAGTGAGGAAAGTTGTGGTGAATGGGAATGAGCTTTTTGGAGTGAGGAATGGTGACGTGAGTAGGAATGGGTTTTTAAGAGTGAGGAATAGTGTGCTGAATGGGAAAGGGTTTTTAATGGTAAGGAATGGTGTGGTCGTGGGAATGGGTTTTAAGAGAGCGGAATGTGGTGTGGTGAGTGGGTATGCATTTCTAAGCATGGGGAATGGGTTGGTGAGTGGGAATGGACTTTTCAGAATGAGGAATGGTGTGTTGAATGGGAATGGATTTTTAAGAGTGGGGAATGGGCTGGTGACTGGGAATTGGTTTTTAATGGGCTGGTGACTGGGAATTAGTTTTTAAGAGTGTGTAATGAGGTTTGATGATTGGGAATGTGTTTTTAAGAGTGGCTAATAGGATGTGGTGAGTAGGAATGTGTTTTTTAGAATGGCGAATGTGTTCTGGTGTGGTGAGTGGGAATGTGTTTTTAAGAATGGGGATTGGATTGTGGTGAGTGGTACTGGTTTTTAAGCAAGGAATGGTGTGGTGAGTGGGAATGGGTTTTTAAGAATGAGGAATGGTGTGTGGTGAGTGGGAATGGTTTCTTAAAAGTACGGCATGTGCTGTGGTGAGTGAGAATGGGTTTTTTAAAGTGGGGAATCGGGTGGTGAGATGGAATGGGCTTTTAAGAGTGAGGAATGGGGTGGTGACTGGTATTGGGTTTTTAAGAGCGGGTAATGGGGTGTGGTGAGTGGGAATGTGTTTTTATGGTTGGGGTGTGGTGTGCGGCAATGGGTTTTTAAGAGGGGTGATTAGGTGAGTGGGAATGGGTTTTTACATGTGTGGTTAGTGGGAACGAGCTTTTAAGAGTGCAGAATGGGCTACTGAGTGGGAATGGGTTTTTAAGAGTGGGGAATGGGGCGGTGAGTGAGAATGGATTTTTAAAAGTGAGCAATTTTGCAGTAGTGGGAATGGTTTTTAAGAGTGAGGAATGGTGTGGTAGTAGGAAAGGGTTTTTAAGAGTGAAGAATGTGTGGTAGGGGTAATGGGTTTTTAAGAGTGAGGAATTGTGTGGTGAGTGGGAATGGGTTTTAAGAGTGAGGAATGGGGTGTGGTAGTGGGAATGGGTTTTAAGAGTTAGGAATGGGGTGTGATCATGGGAATGGGTTTTAAGAGTGAGGAATTGGGTGTGATGAGTGGGAATGGGTTTTTAAAAGTGAGAAATGATGCTGTTAATGGGAATAGGTTTTTAAGTGAGGAATGTGGTGAATGGTGAAGGGTTTTTAAGCATGGGGGATGGGGTGGTGAGTGGGAATGTGTTTTCAAAAGTGAGAAATTTTGCAGTTGTGGGAATGGATTTTAAACAGCGAGGACTGGTGTGGTATGGGTAATGGGTTTTTAACAGTGAGGCATGGTCCCATGGTGGGATTGGGTTTTTAAAGAGTGAGGAATGGTGTGGTAGTAGGAAAGGGTTTTTAAGAGTGAGGAATGGTGAGGTGAGTGGGAAAGGGTTTTCAAGAGTGAGGAATTGTGAGATAAATGGGACTGGTTTTTAAGAGTGAGGAATGGGGTGTGGTAGTAAGAATGGGGTTTAAGAGTGAGGATTGATGTGGTAAGTGGGAATGGGATTTTAAGAATGAGAAATGATGCAGTGAGTGGAAATGGGTTTTTAAGAGTGCGGAATGTGATGTGGTGAGTGGGTATGCATTTTTAAGCATGGGGAATGGGTTGGTGAGTGGGAATGGGTTTTCCAGAATGAGGGATGATGTGTTGAATGGGAATGGGTTTTTAAGAGTGGGGAATGGGCTGGTGACTGGGAATTGGTTTTTAAGAGTGTATAATGGGGTTTGCTGAGTGGGAATGTGTTTTAAGAACAGTGAATGGGGTGTGATGAGTATCAGTGGGTTCCTAATAGAGGTTGATGGGGTTTGATGATTGGGAATGTGTTTTTAAGAGTGAGGAATGGGGTGTGGTGAGTGGGTCTTTAAGAGTGGGTAATAGGGTGTGGTGAGGAGGAATGTGTTTTTTAGAATGGCGAATGTGCTGTGGTGAGTGGGAATGGGTTTTTAAGAGTGAAGAATGGTGTGGTAGTGGGGAGGGGTTTTTTAAGATTTGGGAATGATGTGTGGTGAGCGGGAATGAGTTTTTAAGATTGAGGAATGGTGTGGCAGTGGGAATGGGTTTTAAGAGTGAGGTATAGTGTGTGGTGAGCGGAAATGGGTTTTTAAGAATAAGGAATGATGTGCTAATGTGAATGGGTTTTTAAGATCAAGGAATCATGTGATGAGTGGAAATGGGTTTTTAAGAATGAGGAACAGGTTTGTTAGTGGGAATGAGTTTTTAAGAGTGAGGAATGGGGGTGGCAAGTGGGAATGGGTTTTTAGGAGTGGGAAATGGGTTATGAGCGGGAAAAGTTTTTTAGGAGTGGGAAATGTGATAGTGAGTGGGAATGTGCTTTCAAGAGCGAGGAATGTTGCAGTGAGTGGGAATGGGTTTTTAAGATTGGTGAATGGGGTGCAGTGAGTGGGAATGGGTTTTTAATAGTGAGGAATGGTGTGTGGTGAGTGGGAATGGATTTTTAAGACTGAGAAATGGTGTGGTAGTGGGAATGGGTTTTGAAGAGTGGGGATTGGGTGATAGTGAGCAGCCAGTTGGTAAGTGCATAGTGTATAGATGAATATTTACGCTCCCTCTCCTTGCTTGAGCAATGGATCTGTCCCTCAGCTCGTAAAAATATTCCATCTCATAGTGAACTTCCACCTCCAAACTGCTTCCTTGTATCCTCCGAGAGTGAAGTTGAAGCCAAGACATTAACAGTTAAAAATGGGCAGGATGACTTCAGATAAAAGTCAAAGAAAACTGAAGCTTGACTGTAATGTGGCTCGAACTTCCGGGTTTCACTAAGACCTATTTTCCTGCTTGTGAACCATTTGATCCCTGGAGTCAGTGTCATCATTAGCACAGGCAGGTCGGGAATTACCACAGCATTTAACATCACAATTACATAGAAATTAGGTATTTTGCATTCATTATCATATTCCTTTGGATGTAATATCTCTGGCACAGGTTTCCTGCGGACCAGGAAGCTCTCTGGTGAAAAAGAGGTGAGATTGAGCTGGGGTTATGGGAGGTCTATCAACTTCAGATAAACCAAATTCAATAAAGGTTCAGTGCTTCCAGCTGTTTGACAGTTCCCTATGTCAAACACCTTACAGAAATATTGGACTCAATTTTAAAATTCAGTCCTGCTCACAACTTGGGGAAGCTGGCAGTGGATCGGAAACCCAACAGATCAAAGATCAGGCTCTGCCGAGACTTTTAACTCAGCCACAGTATTATCATCCTGCCTGCAGGTTTCCTGACCAATCAGAGCAGGCGGATTATTTAAAGAGACCCTAGCAAGGATCATAATTCATTCATTATCCAAGTATCAGCACAAAGACAGCAACTTTTGTGATCAAGGGCTGCCATGGTATGGTCACTCCCCCTCAGTTCTCAGACACATTCCTGGAGCTAATGCTGCAGGTCAATAAGGAGCCACAGAGATGTGTTATCCCGGTAGATGGGAGGAAGAGCCTAGCATCTGTGAGCAAAAAGGCATGGCTGGAAATCGAGGAGGAAGTGAACAGCAGGGCTGTAATCCCACAATCCTGGTTACAAATGCCAGAAGAGGTTCCATGATCACATCAGGACAGAAAAGGTGAGTGGAATGCCACCTTCAAGTGCAAAGCCCCACTCTGACATCCCCAGCCTTCCCGCACAGCACTCAGACCAACACTCGGGCCTCGATAAATGCAAACAGACTGAGACTGGTTGTTGGGTTAGGAGGTACTTACTTGCAAACTATAACTGTGTAAACAAATGCTTCTAAAAGTATGTAAAGATTGGCTCCAGTTATAGCCTTCACTACCTCGTTTTCTGGTAGACAGCAATCATTACTGGATTGCGAGGAGAGTTAGTGTTGCTGATCCTGCTGCTGCTGTGGCCTGGAACCTGGCGGCGGAAATGTTTTTGAGCAGCTTTGCTGTCGACAGGCCATGTTGGAAAGGGGAGGAAAGAAGTGAAAACAACAAGAATGAACAACATCTGCTTCAGAGGAGGGAGAGGGAAAGAGACCAGCTTTCACAGCGAGAAGTGACTGCTTGGTGCACTTTTTGATAAAGACTTAGTTGAAGATGGGGGGAAAGAAAGGAATACAGAGGTTGGAAGATTATGAGGCGTGTACATGTGTGTGTTCCTGTAACTTGTTTAGGCCATGCACAAAAATGCCCCTCCCACATTGCCTAGCCTGGACCAGTTGGATTTGCCAGGGTAACAGTTTCTTTGAGACCTGGTGGGGGACTGTACCTGAGCAATTCTGGTTGTCCTCACAGAATCCCACAGTGCAGGAGACCCTTCGGCCCATCGAGTCTGTACCAACACATGAGAAACACCTGACTGACCTACTTAATCCCATTTACCAGCACTAGGCCCATAGGCTTGAATGTTATGATGTGCCAAGTGCTCATCCAGGTACATTTTAAAGGATGTGAGGCAACCCGCCTCCACCACCCTCCCAGGCAGCGCATTCCAGACCATCACCACCCTCTGGGTAAAAAAGTTTTTCCTCACATATCCCCTAAACCTCCTGACCCTCACCTTGAACTTATGTCCCCTCGTGACTGACCCTTCAACTAAGGGGAACAGCTGCTCCCTATCCACCCTGTCCATGCCCCTCATAATCTTGTACACCTCGATCAGTCTTCTCTGCTCCAACGAAAACAACCCATGTCTATCCAACCTCTCTTCATAACTTAAATGTTTCATCCCAGGCAACATCCTGGTGAATCTCCTCTGCACCCCATCTAGTGCAATCGCCTTCTTCCTATTATGTGGCGACCAGAACTGCATACAGTACTCCAGCTGTGGCCTCACCAAGGTTCTATACAACTCCAACATGATCTCCCTACTTTTGTGATCTATGGCTAGTGTCCCATATGCCTTTTTCACCACCCCACTAACATGCCCCTCCACCTTCAGAGATCTATGGACACACAGGCCAAGATCCCTTTGTTCCTCAGAATTTCCTAGTGTCATGCCGTTCATTGAATACTTCCTTGTCAAATTATTCCTATCAAAATGTATCACCTCATGATTTTCAGGGTTAAATTCCAACCGTCACTTATCTGCCCATTTGACCATCCCATCTATATCTTCCTGTAGCCCAAGACACTCAGCCTCACTGTTAACCACCCAGCCAATCTTTGTGTCATCTGCAAACTTACTAATCCTGCCCCCCACATAGTCATCTATGTCGTTTATATAAATGACGAAAAATAGGGGACCCAGCACAGATCCCTGTGGTACACCACTGGACACTGGCTTCCAGTCACTAAAGCAGCCTTCTGTCATCACCCCCTGTCTCCTACAACTAAGCCAATTTTGAATCCAGCTTATCAAATTACCCTGTATCCCATGTGCATTTGCCTTCTTTATAAGTCTCCCATGTGGGACCTTGTCAAAGGCTTTGCTGAAATCCAAATAAACTACTTCAACTACACTATCCTCATCTACACACCTGGTCATCTCCTCAAAAAGTTCAATCAAATTTGTTAGACGTGACTTCCCTCTGACAAAGCCATGTTGACTATCCCTGATCAAGTCTTACCTCTCCAAGTGGAGATAGATTCTCTCCTTCAGAATTTTCTCCAAGAGTTTCCCTACCACTGATGTGAGACTCACTGGCCTGTAGTTCCCTGGTTTATCTCTACAACCCTTCTTAAATAGTGGAACCACATTAGCTGTTCTCCGGTCCTCTGGCACCTCCCCCCGTGGCCAGAGAGGAATTAAAAATTTGGGTCAGAGCCCCTGCATCTCCTCCCTTGCCTCCCTCAGCAGTCTGGGACACAAATCATCCGGATCTGGAGATATGTCCACTTTTAAGCCTGCCAACACCTCCAATACCTTGTCACTCCCTATATCAATTTGCTCAAGAACCTCACAGTCTCTCTCCCCGAGTTCAATACCTTCATCCTCATTCTCTTGGGTGAAGACGGATGTGAAGTATTTGTGCAACACTCTAACAATGTCCTCTGGCTCCACCCATAGATTGCCTCCTTGGTCCCTTATGCTCTTTCCCTGGTTATCCTCTTCCCATTGATATACTTATAAAATATACTTTTACCAGCCAGATCTTTCTCATATCCCCTCTTTGCTCTCCTAATTAAACTCCACCCTGCACATTCTGTACTCCACTAATGCCTCTGCTGATTTGCTTCCATTGTACCTGCTAAAAGCCTCTCTTTTCTTTCTCATCCTATCCTGAATATCTCTGGTCATCCATGGTTCTCTGGGCTTGTTACTCCTTTCTATCACCCTAGAGGGAACATGTTGAGCCTGTACCCTCCCATTTCCTTTTTGAATGCACTCCATTGCTCCTCTGTAGATTTCCCCACAAGTGGCTGTTCCCAGTCTAGCTTGGCCAGATCCTGCCTTATTTTACTAAAATCCACTCTCCCTCAATCCAAAACATCTTTTTACAACTTGTCTATTTCTTTGTCCATAACAAGCTTAAATTGTACCATGTTGTGGTCGCTATCACTAAAATGCTCCCCCACCACCACCTCAGCCACCAGTCCGGCTTCATTCCCCATAATTAGGTGCAGCACTGCACCATTCCTTGTTGGACCCTCTACATATTGACCTAAAAAGTTCTCCTGTACACATTTCAAGAAATCCTCCTCATCCAAGCCCTATGTCTATCCCAATTAATGTTGGGAAAGTTGAAATCACCTAATATAATTACCCCATCATTATTGTTTTTACACACCTCTGCAAATTATGTACATATTTGCTCCTCAATTTCCCGCTGACAATCTGGGGGTCTATAATGAACACCTAACAATGTGGCTGCCCCTTTTTTATTCATAAGCTCTACCCATAAAGCTTCATTCGATGCCCCCGCCAAGATATCATCTCTCCTTACTGCTGTAACTGATTCCTTAACTAATAATGCAATGCCACCTCCTCTTTTACCCCCTCCCCTGAGGTGCCTGCAGATTCTATATCCTGGAATGTTGAGCTGCCAATCCTGCCCCTCCCTCAACCACGTCTCTGTGATGGCTACTATATCACAATTCCATGTGTCGGTCCTCACCCTTAACTCATCTGTTTTACCTGTAATGCTCCTGGCATTAAAGTAGGGGCCATCCAGCCTTGCCTTACTCCCTTGAAACTTAATGCAGCTGTACTCCCTCTGACTTGATTGTTTTACTGTATTATGATATGTCTCTATTCTGCTAACAGTCTGTGTGTCAACCCCACCTGCTAAATTAGTTTAAACTCCTCCCAACAGCACTAGCAAACCCGCCTGCAAGGATGTTAGTCCCACTCTCGTTCAGATGTAGACAGTCCCGCTTGTACAGGTCCCACCTTCCCCAGTGGTCCAGGAATCTAAAACCCCCCCTCCTGCACCAACTCTTAAGCCACATATTCATCTGCGTTATTCTCCTATTTCTGAGCTCGCTAGCACATGGCACTGGGAGTAATCCAGAGATTACAACCCAAGAGGTCCTGCTTTTTAATCTTCTGCCTAACTCCCTGAATTCTTGATGCAAGACCTCATCCCTCTTTCTACCTATGTCATTGGTACCAACATGTACCATGATCTCTGCCTTATCACTCTCCCCCTTCAGGATGCACTGTCAACGTTCAGTGACATCCCAGACCCTGGCAACAGGGAGATAACACACCATCCTGGAGTCACATTGACGGCCACAGTAGCGCCTATCTGTTCCCCTGACTATAGAATCCCCTATTACTATTGCTCTTCCTCTCTTCCTCCCCTACTGTACAGACAGGCTGCTTGTGGTGCCAGAAGCTTGGCTCTGTCTGCACTCCCTGGAGGAACCAGCGCCCTCATAAGCCTCCAAAATGGAATACCGATTTGCGAGTGGGACCCCAGGGGACTCCTGAACTACCTGCATGTTTTTCTTGGATTGCCTGGTGGTTGCCCATTCCATTTCTTCCTCAAGTCCTTTCAGCTGTGGTGTAAACATGCTATCCACGATGCTCTCAGTCTCACGTTTGCTTCACAGTGTCCCCAGCCGCCGCTCCAGCTCTGAAACCCGAGCTTCCAGGAGCTGCAGCTGGACACGCTTTCTGCACACATGCTGGTCCCAGGCACTGGAAATGTTCCCGGATTCCCACATGGAGCACACCACGGCTTTGAGCTCTCCTGCCATGACTTAACTCTTTAAATTAAACCTTTTAAATCAATTACTCTAGGGCACTTCTTTCCTGATCCTTATTACTACAGAATATACAAACTATAAACCACAAAAAGACCTGAAACTATAAGCAATAAAAGTAGTAAATACTTACCCGACCTTACCCACTACTTACCAGTCATTCCTTTCCCTTGTAGCCTCTACTGCTGCAGCAGGGCAAGGCCACTCTCTGAAGACTGAAGAAGCTGGATAGCAAAGAAAAAATGCACCTCTTCCCCAATGCACCAAATTCCCACTGTGCACCAAATTGCCAATACCCACACTCACTGGCTGTGTCTCAGTCACGATGAGGTCTCTCCCCTGTATGTGTGCAAGCACACTGTAGCTCTGGATGAAGACATCTCCTTCCCCACATCAGGAAAATCACTAGCAGAGAATTAATTAATCTTCAGAAGGTGTACTTCTGAAGCACCCACTAAGCCCAACTTTGAGTTTCAGCCTTGCCCTGCACTGCACCCTTCTGAACTTTTTCTTTCTTTATTGTTCCCTTTGAGGGGTAACTGACTTGACCTTTGGAATCCTCACAAATTATTGTTGTATTTTAGAACTGTGCAGAAGGGGAGACGCCCCTCTCCCATCCCAATCTAAGGGGTGATGGCCTTTCCTTTTCAATTGCCCTTCTGTGCAGACAAAGGTTGCCATCAGGGGACATTAGGCCTGAGTCTTGGGGTCGGTGTAACTCACAAAGCTTCAATAGTGACTACATTGGTGTGGGAAGTGACTGGTGCAGGGTTTGGGGGGACGGGAGTGACTGGTCTGGGAATGGAAAGAAGTTACTACTCCGGGAATGGGGACAGAATGGGGAGTGACTGGTCTGGGATTGGCAAAGAGTGACCGGTCCAGGTTTGGGAAAGAATGATTGGTCCAGGAAAGGGAACGAGTGACTGGCCTGGGAATGGGGACAGAGTGGGGCGTGTCCAGTACGGATTTGAGAATGAGTGACCGGGCTGGGAATGGGGTCAGGGTGAGGAGTGACCGGTCAGAGTGGGGAGTGACTGGTCTGGGATTGGCAAAGAGTGACCAGTCGAGGATTGGCGAGTGATTGATGTGGGATTAGGAGGGAGTGACCAGTCCAGGATTGGGGAGGTGATTGGTCTGGGATTGGCAAAGAGTGACCAGTCGAGGATTGGCGAGTGATTGATGTGGGATTAGGAGGGAGTGACCAGTCCAGGATTGGGGAGTGATTGGTCTGGGATTGAGGACAGAGTGGGGGAGTGACTGGTTAGGATTGGGAAGGAGTGACCGGTCCGGGATTGGGAGGGGCTGGACTGGAGGGAAGGTTCTGGAAGCCCCACCCGGGACTCACCCACTGAGTTGGGGGAGGAGCCGGAGTCGGAGTCAGAGCCGGGATTAATCTAGTGGGTGGAGTGAGGCCGGGGAATGGAGTCGGCG
Organism: Isurus oxyrinchus; assembly: GCA_026770705.1. Lineage (NCBI taxonomy): Eukaryota > Metazoa > Chordata > Chondrichthyes > Lamniformes > Lamnidae > Isurus > Isurus oxyrinchus. The sequence continues at coordinate 79,194,761 of JANJGN010000017.1, forward strand.
GAGCAGGAGCTGCCCCCGGGCCTGGCGGACGGGGAGAACCGGATCGGGAGCGGCCTTTCGGCATCCTCCGGCTTCAGGAGGAGCGGGGCCCGGTGGCTGGGGCCGAGCCCGGCTGGCAGGCTCCCATCTTCGCCTTCGCCCGGAAAGCATCGGAAACCTTCACGGCGGCGGCACAGAGCCGAGTCCTGGCGACAGAGGGAGGAGCGCCGGAGCCGAGCGGTAGGGGTAGTTGGGGTGGGAAGGATAGGTGAGGGGCGGGGGTGGGTGGCGCGTAGGCGGGGGGGGAGGTAGGTGAGGGTAGCAGCGGAGGAGGTGGGTGAGGGGGGGAGGGGGCAGGGGAATGGGGGGAGGAGGGGGCTAGGGAGGGGGGGGAGGGGGGGGGCTAGGGAGGGGGGGGAGGGGGGGGGCTAGGGAGGGGGAGGAGGAGGATGGGGGCAGGGGAGGGGTGGGTGAGTGAGAGGGGAGGGGGTGGGTGAGGGAGGGGTGTCGGGGGAGGGGGTGGGTGAGAGGGGAGGGGGGTGGGTGAGGGAGGGTGTCGGGGGAGGGGGTGGGTGAGGGAGGGGGTCGGGGGAGGGGGTGGGTGAGGGAGGGGGTCGGGGAGGGGGTCGGGGAGGGGGTGGGGTGAGGGAGGGGGTCGGGGAGGGGGTGGGTGAGGGAGGGGGTCGGGGAGGGGGCGGGGGAGGGGGGTGGGTGAGGGGAGGAGGGGTGGGGAGGGGGTGAGGAGGGGGGTGGAGGGGGTGAGGGAGTGGAGGGGGGGCGAGGAGGGGGTGGGGGGGCGAGGAGGGGCGGGGAGGGGGTGGGGGCGGGGAGGGGGTGGGGGGTCGGAGGGGCGGGGAGGGGGGTGGGGGGTCGGGGGGCGGGGAGGGGGTGGGGGGTCGGGTGAGGGGGGTCGATAAGGGGGGAGGGGGGTGGGTGAGGGTGGGGGAGGGGGAGGGGAGGGTGGGGGAGGGGGCAGCGGAGGTGGCGGGGGAGGGGGGTGGGTGGGGGAGGGGGCAGCGGAGGTGGCGGGGGAGGGGTGGGGTGGGGGGTGGAGGAGGGGGCAGCGGAGGTGGCGGGGGAGGGGTGGGTGGGGGTGGAGGAGGGGGCAGCGGAGGTGGCGGGGGAGGGGGTGGGTGAGGGAGGGGCAGCGGAGGTGGCGGGGGAGGGGGGTGGGTGGGGGAGGGGGGCAGCGGAGTGGTGGCGGGGGAGGGGGTGGGTGGGGGAGGGGACAGCGGAGGTGGCGGGGGAGGGGGTGGGTGGGGGAGGGGACAGCGGAGGTGGCGGGGGAGGGGGTGGGTGGGGGAGGGGACAGCGAGGTGGCGGGGGAGGGGGTGGGTGGGGGTGAGGAGGGGGCAGCGGAGGTGGCGGGGGAGGGGGTGGGTGGGGGTGGAGGAGGGGGGCAGCGGAGGTGGCGGGGGTGGGTGGGGGAGGGGGGCAGCGGAGCTGACGGGGGAGGGGGGCAGCGGAGGGGGCAGGGGGTCGGGTGAGGAGGGGCAGTGGTGGGGGGCTGGGTGAGGAGGAGTAGTGGAGGGGGGCGGCGGAGGAGGAGTAGTGGAGGGGGCGGAGGAGGAGGGGGGCGGTGGGTGAGGAGGAGCGGAGGGGGGGGCGGTGGGTGAGGAGGGGCGGTGGGTGAGGAGGGGCAGTGGGGGGGGCGGTGGGTGAGGAGGGACAGTGGAGGGGGGGCGGTGGGTGGGTGGGGGGGGCGGTGGGTGAGGAGGGACAGTGGAGGGGGGGCGGTGGGCGAGGAGGGGCAGTGGAGGGGGGCGGTGGTGTGGGAGTGACAGTGGAGGGGGTGGGGCGATGGGTGAGGAGAGGCAGTGGAGGGGGCGTGGGTGAGGAGGGGCAGCGGGGGAGGTGGGTGAGGAGGGGCAGCGGGGGAGGTGGGTGAGGAGGGGCAGCGGGGGGGGCGGTGAGTGAGGAGGGGCAGCGGGGGGGGCGGTGAGTGAGGAGGGACAGTGGAGGGGGGACGGTGGGTGGAGGAGGGACAGTGAAGGGGGACGGTGGGTGAAGAGGGATAGTGGAGGGGGTAGGGCGATGGGTGAGGAGAGGCAGTGGAGGGGGGGTGGGTGAGGAGGGGCAGCGGGGGGGGGATGGGTGAGGAGGGGCAGCGGGGGGGACGGGTGAGAAGGGGAAGCGGGGGGGGCCGGTGGGTGAGGAGGGACAGTGGAGGGGGCCGGTGGGTGAGGAGGGACAATGGAGGGGGACGGTGGGTGAGGAGGGACAGTGGAGGGGGGACGGTGGGTGAGGAGGGACAGTGGAGGGGGACGGTGGGTGAGGAGGGACAGTGGAGGGGGACGGTGGGTGAGGAGGGACAGTGGAGGGGGTGGGGCGATGGGTGAGGAGAGGCAGTGGAGGGGGTGGGGCGATGGGTGAGGAGAGGCAGTGGAGGGGGGCGATGGGTGAGGAGAGGCAGTGGAGGGGGGGCGATGGGTGAGGAGAGGCAGTGGAGGGGGGCGATGGGTGAGGAGAGGCAGTGGAGGGGGGGCGATGGGTGAGGAGAGGCAGTGGAGGGGGGCGATGGGTGAGGAGAGGCAGTGGAGGGGGGCGGTGGGTGAGGAGGGACAGTGGAGGGGGTGGGTGAGGAGGGACAATGGAGGGGGAGGGTGGGTGAGGAGGGACAGTGGAGGGGGATGGTAGGTGAGGAGGGACAGTGGAGGGGGTGGAGCGATGGGTGAGGAGGGGGGCAGGTGAGGAAGGGCCGCGGAGGGGGGCGGGGGTGAGGAGGGGCCGCGGAGGGGGCGGGGGCCGGGTGAGGAGGGGCAGCGGAGGGGGCGGGGGCCGGGTGAGGAGGGGCAGCAGAGGGGGTGGGTGAGGGGGGCAGCAGAGGGGGGCGGGGAGGTGGGTGGGAGGGGAGCAACGGAGGGGCCGGGGGGGGGGTGGGTGTTGGTGGGCAGTGGAGGGGAAGTGGGGAGGAGGAGCAGTGGAAGGGAGGAGTAGTGGAGGGGGCGGCGGAGGAGGAGTAGTGGAGGGGGGCGGGGGGACGGGTAAGGAGGGGCAGTCGGGGGGGGTGGTTGAGGAGGGACAGTGGAGGGGGGGACGGTGGGTGAGGAGGGACAGTGGATGGGGGCGGTGGGTGAGGAGGGACAATGGAGGGGTGGCGGTGGGTGAGGAGGGACAGTGGAGGGGGGCGGTGGGTGTGGAGTGACAGTGGAGGGGGTGGGGCGATGGGTGAGGAGGGACAGTGGAGGGGGGGTGATAGTTGAGGAGGGGCAGCGGAGGGGAAGTGGGGAGGAGGAGTAGTGGAAGGGAGGGGGTGGGGGGAGGAGGAGTAAGGGAGGGGGTGGGGGAGGAGGAGTAGTGGAGGGGGTGGGGGGGAGGAGGAGGAGTAGTGGAGGGGGCGTGGGGGAGGAGGAGTAGTGGAGGGGGCGTGGGGGAGGAGGAGTAGTGGAGGGGGCGTGGGGGTGGAGGAGTAGTGGAGAGGGCGTGGGGGTGGAGGAGTAGTGGAGGGGGCGTGGGGGTGGAGGAGTAGTGGAGGGGGCGTGGGGGTGGAGGGAGTAGTGGAGGGGGCGTGGGGGAGGAGGAGTAGTGGAGGGGGCGTGGGGGAGAGGAGGAGTAGTGGAGGGGGGCGTGGGGGAGGAGGAGTAGTGGAGGGGGCGTGGGGGAGGAGGAGTAGTGGAGGGGGCGTGGGGGAGGAGGAGTAGTGGAGGGGGCGTGGGGGAGGAGGAGTAGTGGAGGGGGCGTGGGGGAGGAGGAGTAGTGGAGGGGGCGTGGGGGAGGAGGAGTAGTGGAGGGGGCGGGGGAGGAGGAGTAGTGGAGGGGGCGGGGGAGGAGGAGTAGTGGAGGGGGCGGGGGAGGAGGAGTAGTGGAGGGGGCGGGGGAGGAGAAGTAGTGGAGGGGGCGGAGAAGTAGTGGAGGGGCGGGGAGAAGGAGTGGAGGGGGAGGAGGAGTAGTGGAGGGGGCGGGGGGAGGACAGATAGTGTAGGGCGTGGGAGGACATGCAGTGGAGGGGGTGGGGGTGTGGGTGAGGAGGGGCAGCGGAGGGGGTGGTGGGTGAGGAGGGGCAGCGGAGGGGGGGGTGGGTGAGGAGGGGCAGCGGAGGGGGGGGTGGGTGAGGGGGGGCAGCGGAGGGGGCGTGGTTGAGGAGGGGCAGCGGAGGGGGGGGTGGGTGAGGAGGGGCAGCGGAGGGGCCGTGGGGCGGGTGAGGAGGGGCAGCGGTGGGGGCGGGTGAGGGGGTCAGTGGGGGGATCAGTGGGTGAGGAGGGACAGTGGAGGGGGGCGGTGGGTGAGGAAGGGACAGTGGAGGGGGGCGGTGGGTGTGGAATGACAGTGGAGGGGGTGGGGCGATGGGTGAGGAGAGGCAGCGGAGGTGGCGGGGGGGTGAGGAGGGCTAGCGGAGGGGGGTTTGTGGCAGCGGAGGGGGTGGGTGGGTGAGGAGGGCTAGCGGAAGGGGTCTGGGTGATGAGGGGCAGTGATGGGGGGCTGGGTGTGGAGGGGCAGCGGAAGGGAAGTGGGGCGGAGGAGTAAGGAAGGGAGGGGTAGTGGAGGCGGCGGCGGAGGAGTAGTGGAGGGGGCGGGGCGGTGGGTGCGGAGGGGCGGTGGGGGGGGCGGGTGTGGAGGGGCAGTGGAGGGGGGCAGTGGGTGAGGAGGGACAGTGGAGGGGGACGGTGGGTGAGGAGGGACAGTGGAGGGGGGGTGGTGGTTGAGGAGAGGCAGTGGAAGGGTGCGGGGGTGTGGGTGAGGAGGGGCAGTGGAGTGGTGCGGGGGTGTGGGTGAGGAGGGGCAGCGGAGGGGGGGTGGGTGAGGAGGGGCAGCGGAGGGGGGGTGGGTGAGGAGGGGCAGCGGAGGGGGGGATGGGTGAGGAGGGGCAGCGGAGGGGGGGTGGGTGAGGAGGGGCAGCGGAGGGGGGGGTGGGTGAGGAGGGGCAGCGGAGGGGGGGTGGGTGAGGGGGGGGCAGCGGAGGGGGGGTGGGTGAGGAGGGGCAGCGGAGGGGGGGTGGGTGAGGAGGGGCAGTGGAGGGGCCGTGGGGCGGGTGAGGAGGGTCAGCGGAGGGGGCGGGTGAGGAGGGGCAGCGGTGGGGGCGGGGTGAGGGGGTCAGTGGGGGGATCAGTGGGTGAGGAGGGACAGTGGAGGGGGGCGGTGGGTGAGGAAGGACAGTGGAGGGGGGCGGTGGGTGTGGAATGACAGTGGAGGGGGTGGGGCGATGGGTGAGGAGAGGCAGCGGAGGTGGCGGGGGGGTGAGGAGGGCTAGCGGAGGGGGGTTTGTGGCAGCGGAGGGGGTGGGTGGGTGAGGAGGGCTAGCGGAAGGGGTCTGGGTGATGAGGGGCAGTGATGGGGGGCTGGGTGTGGAGGGGCAGCGGAAGGGAAGTGGGGCGGAGGAGTAAGGAAGGGAGGGGGTAGTGGAGGCGGCGGCGGAGGAGTAGTGGAGGGGGCGGGGCGGTGGGTGCGGAGGGGCGGTGGGGGGGGGTGGGTGCGGAGGGGCAGTGGAGGGGAGCAGTGGGTGAGGAGGGACAGTGGAGGGGGACGGTGGGTGAGGAGGGACAGTGGAGGGGGGTGGTGGTTGAGGAGAGGCAGTGGAAGGGTGCGGGGGTGTGGGTGAGGAGGGGCAGTGGAGTGGTGCGGGGGGTGTGGGTGAGGAGGGGCAGCGGAGGGGGGGTGGGTGAGGAGGGGCAGCGGAGGGGGGGTGGGTGAGGAGGGGCAGCGGAGGGGGGGGTGGGTGAGGGGGGGCAGCGGAGGGGGGGTGGGTGAGGAGGGGCAGCGGAGGGGGGGTGGGTGAGGAGGGGCAGCGGAGGGGCCGTGGGGCGGGTGAGGAGTGTCAGCGGAGGGGGCGGGTGAGGAGGGGCAGCGGTGGGGGCGGGTGAGGGGGTCAGTGGGGGGATCAGTGGGTGAGGAGGGACAGTGGAGGGGGGCGGTGGGTGAGGAAGGACAGTGGAGGGGGGCGGTGGGTGTGGAATGACAGTGGAGGGGGTGGGGCGATGGGTGAGGAGAGGCAGCGGAGGTGGCGGGGGGGTGAGGAGGGCTAGCGGAGGGGGGTTTGTGGCAGCGGAGGGGGTGGGTGGGTGAGGAGGGCTAGCGGAAGGGGTCTGGGTGATGAGGGGCAGTGATGGGGGGCTGGGTGTGGAGGGGCAGCGGAAGGGAAGTGGGGCGGAGGAGTAAGGAAGGGAGGGGTAGTGGAGGCGGCGGCGGAGGAGTAGTGGAGGGGGCGGGGCGGTGGGTGCGGAGGGGCAGTGGGGGGGGGCGGGTGCGGAGGGGCAGTGGAGGGGGGGCGGGGTGTGAGGAGGGGCAGTGGGGGGGCAGGGGGGTGAGGAGGGTCAGTGGAGGGGGCGGTGGGTGAGGAGGGGCAGTGGAGGGGGGCGGTGGGTGTGGAGTGACAGTGGAGGGGGTGGGGCGATGGGTGAGGAGAGGCAATGGAAGGGGGGTGGGTAAGGAGGGGCAGTGGGGGGGGCGGGTGAGGAGGGACAGTGGAGGGGGGCAGTGGGTGAGGAGGGACAGTGGAGGGGGACGGTGGGTGAGGAGGGACAGTGGAGGGTGGTGGTGGTTGAGGAGGGGCAGTGGAGGGGTGCGGGGGGTGTGGGTGAGGAGGGGCAGTGGAAGGATGCGGAGGGGTGGGTGAGGAGGGGAAGCGGAGGGGGGTGGGTGAGGAGGGGCAGTGGAGGGGTGTGGGTGAGGAGGGGCAGCAGAGGGGGGGGGTGGGTGAGGAGGGGCAGCGGAGGGGGGTAGGTGAGGAGGGGCAGCGGGGGGGGCGGGTGAGGAGGGGCAGCGGAGGGGGCGTGGGGGCGGGTGAGGGGGTCAGTGGGGTAATTGGTGGGTGAGAAGGGACAGTGGAGGGGGCGGGGGGTCGGGTGAGGAGGGGCAGCGGAGGGGGCGGGTGAGGAGGGCTAGCGGAGTGGGGTGAGGAGGGGCAGCAGAGGGGACGGGGTGTGGGTGAGGGGGGGCAGCAGAGGGGCCAATGGGGGGGTTGGTGGGGGTGGCAGCGGAAGGGGACTGGGCGAGGAGGGGCAGTGGTGGGGGGCTGGGTGAGGAGGGGCAGCGGAGGGGAATTGGGGAGGAGGAGTAGGGAAGGGAGGGGTAGTGGAGGGGGCGGGGGAGGAGGAGTAGTGGAGGGGGCGGGGCGGTGGGTGAGGAGGGGCAGTGGGGGGGCGGGTGTGGAGGGACAGTGGAGGGGGGCGGTGGGTGTGGAGGGACAGTGGAGGGCGGCGGTGGGTGTGGAGGGACAGTGGAGGGGGGCGGTGGGTGTGGAGGGACAGTGGAGGGGAGCGGTGGGTGAGGAGGGGCAGTGGAGGGGGACGGTGGGTGAGGGGGGACAGTGGAGGGGGTCGGTTGCTGAGGAGGGACAGTGGGGGGGGTGGGTCGATGGGTGAGGAGGGGCAGTGGGGGGACGGGTGAGGAAGGGCAGCGGAGGGGGCGGGGGCTGGGTGAGGAGGGGCAGCGGAGGGGGGGCTGGGTGAGGAGGGGCAGCGGAAGGGGGCTGGGTCAGGAGGGGCAGCGGAAGGGGGCTGGGTCAGGAGGGGCAGCGGAGGGGGCTGGAGAGGAGGGGTAGCGGAGGGGGGCGGGAGAGGAGGGGTAGCGGAGGGGGCGGGAGAGGAGGGGTAGCGGAGGAGGCGGGTGAGGAGGGGCAGCGGCGGGGGGTGGGTGAGGAGAGGCAGCAGAGGGGGCGGGAGACGGGTGAGGAGAGGGCAGGAGATGGGTGAGGAGGGGGCGGGCGACGGGTGAGGAGCGGCAGCGGAGGGGGCGGGAGACGGTTAAGGAGGGGCAACGGAGTGGGCGGGAGATTGGTGAGGAGGGGCAGCGGAGGGGGCGATACGGGTGAGGAGGGGCAGCGGAGGGGTGGGAGGGTGGGTGAGGAGGGCAGCGGGGGACGGGTGAGGAGGGGCAGCGGAGGTGGGCAGGGGGCAGGTGAGGAGGGGCAGCAGATGGGGAGTGTGAGGAGTGGCAGTGGAGGTTCGGGGCGGATGAGGAGTGGCAGCGGTGGGGGTGGGTGAGGAGGGACAGTGGAGGGGGACGGTGGGTGAGGAGGGACAGTGGATGGGGGCGGTGGGTGAGGAGTGACAGTGGAGGGCGGCGGTGGGTGTGGAGTGACAGTGGAAGGTGTGGAGCGATGGGTGTGGAGTGATAGTCGAGGGTGTGGGTCGATGGGTGAGGAGGGACAGTGGAGGGGGGTGGTGGTTGAGGAGGGGCAGCGGGGCAGGAGGAGTAGTGGAGGGGGTGGGGCAGGAGGAGTAGTGGAGGGGCGGGGGAGGAGGGGGGACAGTGGAGGGGGGCGGGGTGGAGGAGTAGTGGAGGGGGCGGGGGAGGAGGAGTAGTGGAGGGGCGGGGGAGGAGGAGTAGTGGAGGGGGCGGGGAGGACGGGCAGTGGAGGGGGTGGTGGGCTGGGTGAGGATTGCAGTGGATGGGGGTGGGGGGTGGTTGAGGAGGGACAGTGGAGGGGGTGGTGGGTGAGGAGGGACAGTGGAGGGGGGCGGTGGGTGTGGAATGACAGTGGAGGGAGTGGGGCGATGGGTGAGGAGAGGCAGTGGAAGGGGGTAGGTGAGGAGGTGCAGTGGAGGGGGCGAGGGGCAGGTGAGCAGTGGGGGTGGCGGGTGAGGAGGGACACTGGAGAGGGGCGGTGGGTGAGGAGGGACAGTGGAGGGGGTGGGGCACTGGGTGAGGAGAGGCAGTGGAGGGGTGCTGGGGGGTGGGTGAGGATTGCAGTGGATGGTGTCGGGGGGGTGGGTGTGGAGGGGCAGCGGAGGAGGGGTAGGTGAGGAGGGGCAGCGGAGGGGGGTGGGTGAGGAGGGGCAGCGGAGGGGAAGTGGAGAGGAGGAGTAGTGGAAGGGAGGGGTAGTGGAGGGGGCGGCGGAGGAGGAGTAGTGGAGGGGGCGGGGAGGAGGAGTAGTGGAGGGGGCGGGGGGCGGTGGGTGAGGAGGGACAATGGAGGGGGTGGTGGGTGAGGAGGGGCAGTGGAGGGGGGCGATGGGTGAGGAGGGGCAGTGGAGGGGTGCGGTGGGTGTGGAGTGACAGTGGAGGGGGTGGGGCGATGGGTGTGGAGTGACAGTGGAGGGGGTGGGGCGATGGGTGAGCAGAGGCAATGGAGGGGAGGTGGGTGAGGAGGGGCAGCGGACGGGGCGGGGGGGCGGGTGAGGAGGGGCAGCGGAGGGGGCGGGGGTGGCGGGTGAGGAGGGGCAGTGGGGGGGCGGGTGAGGAGGGGCAGTGGAGGGGTGCGGTGGGTGAGGAGGGACAGTGGAGGGGTGCGGTGGGTGAGGAGGGACAGTGGAGGGGTGCGGTGGGTGAGGAGGGACAGTGGAGGGGGTCGGTGGGTGAGGAGGGACAGTGGAGGGGAGCGGTGGGTGAGGAGGGACAGTGGAGGGGAGCGGTGGGTGAGGAGGGACAGTGGAGGGGAGCGGTGGGTGAGGAGGGACAGTGGAGGGGGGCGGTGGGTGAGGAGGGACAGTGGAGGGGTGCGGTGGGTGAGGAGGGACAGTGGAGGGGTGCGGTGGGTGAGGAGGGGCAGCGGAGGGGGGCTGGGTGAGGAGGGGCAGCGGAAGGGGGGCTGGGTGAGGAGGGGCAGCGGGGGGGCAGCGGAGGGGGCGGGTGAGGAGGGGCAGCTGAGGTGGTGGGTGAGGAGGGGCAGCGGAGGGGCGGGTGCAGAGGGGCAGTGGAGGGGGCGGGATACGAGTGAGGAGGGGCAGCGGAGGGGGCGGGAGATGGTTGAAGAGGGGCAGCGCAGGGGGCGGGAGGGCGGGTGAGGAGTAGCAGCGGAGGGGGTCGGGCTGGGTGAGGAGGGGGCGGGTGAGCAGCGGCAGCAGAGGGGGCGGGGTGAGGAGCGGCAGCAGAGGGGGCGGGTGAGGAGCGGCAGCAGAGGGGGCAGCGGAGGAGGAGGGTGAGGAGGGGCAGCGGAGGAGGTGGTTGAGGGGCAGCGGAGGGGGCGGTTGAGGAGGGGCAGCGGAGGGGGCGGTCGACTGGTGAGGAGGGGGCGAGCGACGGGTGAGGAGCAGCAGCGGAGGGTCGGGAGACGGTTGAGGAGGGGCAACGCAGGGGGCGGGAGATGGGTGAGGAGTGGCAGCGGAGGAGGGGATACGGGTGAGGAGGGGCAGCGGAGGGGCGGGTGAGGAGTGACAGCAGAGGAGGTGGGGGTAGGTGAGGAGGGTTAGCGTAGAGGGCGGGTGAGGAGGGGCAGCGGAGGGGGCGGTCGACTGGTGAGGAGGGGGCGAGCGACGGGTGAGGAGCGGCAGCGGAGGGTCGGGAGACGGTTGAGGAGGGGCAACGCAGGGGGCGGGAGATGGGTGAGGAGTGGCAGCGGAGGAGGGGATACGGGTGAGGAGGGGCAGCGGAGGGGCGGGTGAGGAGTGACAGCAGAGGAGGTGGGGGTAGGTGAGGAGGGTTAGCGTAGAGGGCGGGTGAGGAGGGGCCGCGGAGGGGGCGGGGCCGTGTTAAGAGGGGCAGCGGAGGGGGCGGGGGCCAGGTTAAGAGGCAGCGGCGGGCGTGGGCGACGGGTGAGGAGGGGCAGCAGCGGGGGGCTGGATGCGGATGGGGCGGGTGAGGAGGGGCAGCGGAGGAGGCGGGGGGCAGGTGAGGAGGGGCAGCGGAGGGGGGCTGGGTGAGGGGCAGCGGAGGGGGAGGCGGGTGAGGAGAGGCAGCGGAAGGGGGCTGGGTGAGGAGGGGCAGCGGAGAGGAAGTGGGTGAGGAGGAGTAGTGGAAGGGAGGGATAGTGGAGGGGGCGGCAAAGGAGGAATAGTGGGGGGGTGGGGGAGGAGGAGTAGTGGAGGGGGCAGGGGGGCGGGTGAGGAGGGGCAGTGGATGGGGGCGGTGGTTGAGGAGGGACAGTGGATGGGGGCAGTGGGTGAGGAGGGACAGTGGAGGGGGGCGGTGGGTGTGGAGTGACAGTGGAGGGGGTGGGGCGATGGGTGAGGAGGGACAGAGGAGGGGGTGGTAGTTGAGGGGCAGCAGAGGGGGCGGGGGAGGAGGAGTAGTGGAGGGGGCGGGGGAGGAGGAGTAGTGGAGGGGGCGGGGGAGGAGGAGTGGTGGAGAGGGCGGGGGAGGAGGAGTAGTGGAGGGGGTGGGTAAGGAAGGGCAGCGGAGGGGGCAGGGGCCGGCTGAGGAGGGGCAGCGGAGGGGGCGGGGGCCGGGTGAGGAGGGGCAGCGGAGGAGGACGGGGGGGCAGGTGAGGGGGGGCAGCGGCAGGGGGCGGGTGAGGAGGGGCAGCGGAGGGGGCAGGAGCCGGGTTAAGAGGCAGCGGTGGGTGTGGGCGACAGGTGAGGAGAGACAGCAGAGGGGAGCTGGTTGAGGAGGGGTAGCGGATGGGGTGGCTGCGGAGGGGCAGCGGAGGAGGAGGGGGGCTGGGTGAGGGGCAGTGGAGGGGGGGCGGGTGAGGAGAGGCAGCGGAAGGGGGCTGGGTGAGGAGGGGCAGCGGAGGGAAGTGGGTGAGGAGCAGTAGTGGAAGGGAGGGGTAGTGGAGGGGGCCGAGGAGGAGCAGTGGAGGGGGCGTCAGAGGTGGAGTAGTGGGAGGGTGGGGGATGAGGAGTAGTGGAGGCGGCGGGGGGGTGGGTGAGGAGGGGCAGTCGGGGGGGACGGTGGATGAGGAGGGACAGTGGATGGGGGCAGTGGGTGAGGAGGGACGGTGGAGGGGGGTGGTGGGTGTGGAGTGACAGTGGAGGGGGTGGGGTGATGGGTGAGGAGGAACAGTGGAGGGGGGTGGTGGGTGAGGAGGGGCAGCGGAGGGGAAGTGGGGAGGAGGAGTAGTGGAAGGGAGGGATAGTGGAGGGGGTGGGGGAGGAGGATTAGTGGACGGGGCGGGGGAGGAGGAGCAGCGGAGGGGGAGGAGGAGCAGCGGAGGGGGCGGGGGAGGAGGAGCAGCGGAGGGGGCGGGGGGAGGAGGAGCAGCGGAGGGGGCGGGGGAGGAGGAGCAGCGGAGGGGGCGGGGGAGGAGGAGCAGCGGAGGGGGCGGGGGAGGAGGAGCAGCGGAGGGGGCGGGGGAGGAGGAGCAGCGGAGGGGGCGGGGGAGGATGAGGGGTGGGGGGTGGGTGAGGAGAGGCAGTGGAGGGGGGGTGGTTTCGGAGGGGCAGCGGAGGGGGTGGGGGCCGGGTGAGGAGGGGTAGTGGGGGGGGGCAGGTGAGGAGGGACACTGGAGGGGGGCGGTGGGTTAGGAGGGACAATGGAGAGGGGCGGTGGGTGAGGAGGGTCAGTGGAAGGGGTGGGGGGTGGGTGAGGAGGGGCAGCGGAGGGGTGTGGGTGAAGAGGGGCAGCGGAGGGGGGGTGGGTGAGGATAGGCAGTGGAGGGGGCAGGGGGCGGGTGAGGAGGGGCAGCGGGGGGCGCGGCTGAGGGGCAGTGGGGGGGGCGGGTGAGGAGGGGCAGCGGAGGGGCAGGGCGCGGGTGAGGAAGGGCAGTGGAGGGGGCGGGGGCCGGCTGAGGAGGGGCAGCGGAGGGGGCGGGGGGCCGGGTGAAGAGGGGCAGCGGAGGGGGGCGGGGGCCGGTTGAGGAGGAGCAGCGGAGGAGGACGGGGGCAGGTGAGGGGGGCTGCGGCAGGTTGCGGGTGAGGAGGGGCAGCGGAGGGGGCGGGGGCCGGGTTAAGAGGCAGCGGCGGGTGTGGGCGACGGGTGAGGAGGGGCAGCAGGGGGCTGGGTGAGGTGGGGTAGCGGATGGGGCAGCGGAGGAGGAGGGTGAGGGGGGGCAGCGGAGGAGGCGGTTGAGGAGGGGCAGCGGAGGGGGGCGGTTGAGGAGGGGCAGCGGAGGGGGCGGTCGACTGGTGAGGAGGGGGCGGGCGACGGGTGAGGAGCGGCAGCGGAGGGTCGGGAGACGGTTGAGGAGGGGCAACGCAGGGGGCGGGAGATGGGTGAGGAGTGGCAGCGGAGGAGGGGATACGGGTGAGGAGGGGCAGCGGAGGGGGCGGGTGAGGAGTGACAGCAGAGGAGGTGGGGGTAGGAGAGGAGGGTTAGCGTAGGGGGCGGGTGAGGAGGGGCAGCGGAGGAGGCCGGGGGCGGGTGAGCAGGGGCAGCGGCAGGGAGCGGGTGAGGAGGGGCCGCGGAGGGGGGCGGGGCCGGGTTAAGAGGGGCAGCGGAGGGGGCGGGGGCCGGGTTAAGAGGCAGCGGCGGGCGTGGGCGACGGGTGAGGAGGGGCAGCAGAGGGGGGCTGGATGCGGATGGGGCGGGTGAGGAGGGGCAGCGGAGGAGGCGGGGGGCAGGTTGGGAGGGGCAGCGGAGGGGGGCTGGGTGAGGGGCAGCGGAGGGGGAGGCGGGTGAGGAGAGGCAGCGGAAGAGGGCTGGGTGAGGAGGGGCAGCGGAGAGGAAGTGGGTGAGGAGGAGTAGTGGAAGGGAGGGATAGTGGAGGGGGCGGCAAAGGAGGAATAGTGGGGGGGTGGGGGAGGAGGAGTAGTGGAGGGGGCAGGGGGGGCAGTCGGGGGGGGCGGGTGGTTGAGGAGGGACAGTGGATGGGGGCAGTGGGTGAGGAGGGACAGTGGAGGGGGTGGGGCGATGGGTGAGGAGGGACAGAGGAGGGGGTGGTAGTTGAGGGGCAGCAGAGGGGGCGGGGGAGGAGGAGTAGTGGAGGGGGCGGGGGGAGGAGGAGTAGTGGAGGGGGGCGGGGGAGGAGGAGTAGTGGAGGGGGCGGGGGAGGAGGAGTAGTGGAGGGGGCGGGGGAGGAGGAGTAGTGGAGGGGGCGGGGGAGGAGGAGTAGTGGAGGGGGCGGGGGAGGAGGAGTAGTGGAGGGGGCGGGGGAGGAGGAGTAGTGGAGGGGGCGGGGGAGGAGGAGTAGTGGAGGGGGCGGGGGAGGAGGAGTAGTGGAGGGGGCGGGTGAGGAAGGGCAGCGGAGGGGGCAGGGGCCGGCTGAGGAGGGGCAGCGGAGGGGGCGGGGGCCGGGTGAGGAGGGGCAGCGGAGGAGGACGGGGGCAGGTGAGGGGGGGGCAGCGGCAGGGGGCGGGTGAGGAGGGGCAGCGGAGGGGGCGGGGGCTGGGTTAAGAGGCAGCGGTGGGTGTGGGCGACGGGTGAGGAGAGACAGCAGAGGGGAGCTGGTTGAGGAGGGGTAGCGGATGGGGCGGCTGCGGAGGGGCAGCGGAGGAGGAGGGGGGCTGGGTGAGGGGCAGCGGAGGGGGGGCGGGTGAGGAGAGGCAGCGGAAGGGGGCTGGGTGAGGAGGGGCAGCGGAGGGAAGTGGCTGAGGAGCAGTAGTGGAAGGGAGGGGTAGTGGAGGGGGCCGAGGAGGAGTAGTGGAGGGGGCATCAGAGGTGGAGTAGTGGGAGGGTGGGGGATGAGGAGTAGTGGAGGCAGCGGGGGGGGTGGGTGAGGAGGGGCAGTCGGGGGGGGACGGTGGTTGAGGAGGGACAGTGGAGCGGGACGGTGGGTGAGGAGGGACAGTGGATGGGGGCAGTGGGTGAGGAGGGACGGTGGAGGGGGGCGGTGGGTGTGGAGTGACAGTGAAGGGGGTGGGGTGATGGGTGAGGAGGGACAGTGGAGGGGGGGTGGTGGGTGAGGAGGGGCAGCGGAGCGGAAGTGGGGAGGAGGAGTAGTGGAAGGGAGGGATAGTGGAGGGGGTGGGGGAGGAGGATTAGTGGACGGGGCGGGGGAGGAGGAGCAGCGGAGGGGGCGGGGGAGGAGGAGCAGCGGAGGGGGCGGGGGAGGAGGAGCAGCGGAGGGGGCGGGGGAGGAGGAGCAGCGGAGGGGGCGGGGGAGGAGGAGCAGCGGAGGGGGCGGGGGAGGAGGAGCAGCGGAGGGGGCGGGGGAGGAGGAGCAGCGGAGGGGGCGGGGGAGGAGGAGCAGCGGAGGGGGCGGGGGAGGAGGAGCAGCGGAGGGGGCGGGGGAGGAGGAGCAGCGGAGGGGGCGGGGGAGGATGAGGGGTGGGGGGTGGGTGAGGAGAGGCAGTGGAGGGGGGGTGGTTTCGGAGGGGCAGCGGAGGGGGTGGGGGCCGGGTGAGGAGGGGTAGTTGGGGGGGCAGGTGAGGAGGGACACTGGAGGGGGGCGGTGGGTGAGGAGGGACAATGGAGAGGGGCGGTGGGTGAGGAGGGACAGTGGAAGGGGTGAGGAGGGGCAGCGGAGGGGTGTGGGTGAAGAGGGGCAGCGGAGGGGGGTGGGTGAGGATAGGCAGCGGAGGGGGCAGGGGGCGGGTGAGGAGGGGCAGCGGGGGGGGCGGCTGAGGGGCAGTGGGGGGGCGGGTGAGGAGGGGCAGCGGAGGGGCAGGGCGCGGGTGAGGAAGGGCAGTGGAGGGGGCGGGGGCCGGCTGAGGAGGGGCAGCGGAGGGGGCGGGGACGGGTGAAGAGGGGGCAGCGGAGGGGGCGGGGGCCGGTTGAGGAGGAGCAGCGGAGGAGGACGGGGGCAGGTGAGGGGGGGCAGCGGCAGGTTGCGGGTGAGGAGGGGCAGCGGAGGGGGCGGGGGGCCGGGTTAAGAGGCAGCGGCGGGTGTGGGCGACGGGTGAGGAGGGGCAGCAGAGGGGGGCTGGGTGAGGAGTAGCGGATGGGGCAGCTGAGGAGGGGCAGCGGAGGAGGAGGGGGGCTGGGTGAGGGGCAGCGGAGGGGGGGGCAGGTGAGGAGGGGCAGCGGAAGGGGGCTGGGTGAGGAGGAGTAGTGGAAGGGAGGGGTAGTGGAGGGGGCGGAGGAGGAGTAGTGGAGGGGGTGGCAGGGGAGGAGTAGCTGGGGGGTGGGGGTGGAGGGGGACAGTGGAGGGGGACAGTGGTTGAGGAGGGACAGTGGATGGGGGCGATGGGTGAGGAGGGACAGTGGAGGGGGGTGGTGGTTGAGGAGGGGCAGTGGAGGGGGCGGGGGCCGGGTGAGGAGGGGCAGCGGAGGAGGACGGGGGCAGGTGAGGGGGGGGGCAGCGGCAGGGTGCGGGTGAGGAGGGGCAGCGGCGGGGGCCGGGTTAAGAGTCAGCGGCGGGTGTGGGCGACGGGTGAGGAGGGGCAGCGGAGGGGGAGGGGGGCTGGGTGAGGGGCAGTGGAGGGGGGGGCGGCGGAAGGGGGCTGGGTGAGGAGGGGCAGCGGAGGGGAAGTGGGTGAGGAGGAGTAGTGGAAGGGAGGGGTAATGGAGGGGGCGGAGGAGGAGTAGTGGAGGGGGGTGGCAGGGGAGGAGTAGCGGGGGGGCGGGGGTGGAGGGGCAGTGGTTGAGGAGGGACAGTAGATGGGGGCAGTGGGTGTGGAGGGGACAGTGGAGGGGGGTGGTGGGTGTGGAGTGACAGTGGAGGGGAAGTGGGGAGGAGGACTAGTGGAAGGGAGGGGTAGTGGAGGGGGCGGGGGAGGAGGAGAAGTGGAGGGAGCGGGGGAGGAGGAGTAGTGGCGGGGGAGGAGGAGTAGAGGAGGGGGCGGGGCAGGAGGAGTAGAAGAGGGGGCGGGGGAGGAGGAGTAGCGGAGGGGGCAGGGGAGGAGGAGTAGCGGAGGGGGCGGGGAGGAGGAGCAGCGGAGGGGGCGGGGGAGGAGGAGCAGCGGAGGGGGCGTGGGAGGACGGGGGGTGCGGGGGTGGTTGAGGAGGGACAGTGGAGGGGAGCGGTGGGAGAGGAGGGACAGTGGTGGGGGGCGGTGGGTGAGGAGGGACAGTGGAGGGGGGGCGGTGGGTGTGGAGTGACAATGGAGAGGGTGGAGCGATGGGTGAGGAGAGGCAGTGGAGGGGGCGTGGTTGAGGAGGGGCAGTGGAGGGTGCGTTGGGTGGGTGAGGAGGGGCAGTGGGGTGCGGGTGAGGAGGGACACTGGAGGGGGGCGGTGGGTGAGGAGGGACAGTGGAGGGGGACGGTGGGTGAGGAGGGACAATGGAGGGGGCGGTGGATGAGGAAGGACAGTGGAGGGGGTGGGGCGATGGGTGAGGAGAGGCATTGGAGGGGAGCGGGGGTGTGGGTGAGGAGGGGCAGTGGAGGGGGTGTGGGTGAGGAGGGGCAGCAGAGGGGGGCTGGGTGAGGAGGGGTAGCGGATGGGGCAGCTGAGGAGGGGCAGTGGAGGAGGAGGGGGGGCTGGGTGAGGGGCAGCGGAGGGGGGGCAGGTGAGGAGGGGCAGCGGAAGGAGGCTGGGTGAGGAGGGGCAGCGGAGGGGAGGTGGGTGAGGAGTAGTGGAAGGGAGGGGTAGTGGAGGGGGCGGAGGAGGAGTAGTGGAGGGGGCGGCAGGGGAGGAGTAGCGGGGGGGGCGGGGGTGGAGGGACAGTGGTTGAGGAGGGACAGTGGAGGGGGACAGTTGTTTGAGGAGGGACAGTGGATGGGGGCAGTGGGTATGGAGGGACAGTGGAGGGGAGTGGTGGGTGTGGAGTGACGGTGGAGGGGGTGGGGCGATGGGTGAGGAGGGACAGTGGAGGGGGGTGGTGGTTGAGGAGGGGCAGCAGAGGGGGTGGGGGCCGGGTGAGGAGGGGCAGCGGAGGAGGACGGGGGCAGGTGAGGTGGGGGCAGTGGCAGGGTGCGGGTGAGGAGGGGCAGCAGAGGGGGCGGGGCCGGGTTAAGAGGCAGCGGCGGGTGTGGGCGACGGGTGAGGAGGGGCAGCGGAGGAGGAGGGGGCCTGGGTGAGGGGCAGTGGAGGGGGGGCGGGTTAGGAGGGGCAGCGGAAGGGGGCTGGGTGAGGAGGGGCAGCGGAGGGGAAGAGGGTGAGGAGGAGTAGTGGAAGGGAGGGGTAATGGAGGGGGCGGAGGAGGAGTAGTGGAGGGGGCGGCAGGGGAGGAGTAGCGGGGGTGGAGGGGCAGTGGTTGAGGAGGGACAGTGGAGGGGGACAGTGGTTGAGGAGGGACAGTGGATGGGGGCAGTGGGTGTGGAGGGACAGTGGAGGGGGGTGGTGGGTGTGGAGTGACAGTGGAGGGGGTGGGGCGATGGGTGAGGAGGGACAGTGGAGGGGGGTGGTGGTTGAGGAGGGGCAGCGGAGGGGAAGTAGGGAGGAGGAGTAGTGGAAGGGAGGGGTAGTGGAGCGGGCGGGGGAGGAGGAGTAGTGGAGGGGCGGGGGAGGAGGAGTAGTGGCGGGGACGGGGGAGGAGGAGTAGAGGAGGGGGCGGGGGAGGAGGAGTAGAGGAGGGGGCGGGGCAGGAGGTGTAGAAGAGGGGGCCAGGAGGAAGAGTAGCGGAGGGGGCGGGGGAGGAGGAGCAGCGGAGGGGGCGGGGAGGAGGAGCAGCGGAGGGGGCGGGGGAGGAGGAGCAGCGGAGGGGGCGGGGGAGGAGGAGCAGCGGAGGGGGCGGGGGAGGATAGATAGTGTAGGGGCGTGGGAGGACGGGGGGTGCAGGGGTGGTTGAGGAGGGACAGTGGAGGGGAGCGGTGGGTGAGGAGAGACAGTGGTGGGGGGCGGAGGGTGAGGAGGGACAGTGGAGGGAGGCGGTGGGTGTGGAGTGACAGTGGAGAGGGTGGGGCGATGGGTGAGGAGAAGCAGTGGAGGGGGCGTGGTTGAGGAGGGTCAGCGGAGGGTGCGTTGGGCGGGTGAGGAGGGGCAGTGGGGGGGGCGGGTGAGGAGGGACACTGGAGGGGGGCGGTGGGTGAGGAGGGACAGTGGAGGGGGACGGTGGGTGAGGAGGGACAATGGAGGGGGGCGGTGGATGTGGAAGGACAGTGGAGGGGGTGGGGCGATGGGTGAGGAGAGGCATTGGAGGGGAGCGGGGGTGTGGGTGAGGAGGGGCAGCGGAGGGGGTGGTGGGTGAGGAGGGGCAGCGGAGGGGGGTGGTGGGTGAGGAGGGGCAGCGGAGGGGTGGTGGGTGAGGAGGGGCAGCGGAGGGGGGGTAGGTGAGGAGGGGCAGCGGAGGGGGGGTGGGTGAGGAGGGGCAGCGGAGGGGGGGTGAGGAGGGGCAGTGGAGGGGGCAGGGGGCGGGTGAGGAGGGGCAGCGGAAGGGGCTGGGAGGCGGCTGAGGAGGGGCAGTGTGGGGGCGGGTGAGGAGGGGCAAGGAGGGGCAGGGCGCAGGTGAGTAAGGGCAGCGGAGGGGGCGGGGCTGGGTGAGGAGGGGCAGCGGAGGGGGCGGGGGCCGGGTGAGGAGGGGCAGCGGAAGGGGCCTGGGTGAGAAGGGGCAGCGGAAGGGGCCTGGGTGAGGAGGGGCAGCGCCGGGGGCAGTGGAGGGGGCGGGTGCAGAGGGGCAGCGGAGGGGCAAGTGCGGAGGGGCAGCGGCGGGGGCGGGAGACGGGTGAGGAGGGGGGCGGGAGGGCGGGGACGGGTGAGGAGTGGGAGCGGAGAGGGTGGGGACGGGTGAGGAGTGGCAGCGGAGAGGGTGGGGACGGGGAAGAGGGGCAGCGGAGGGGGGCGGGTGAGGAGGGGCAGCGGAGGAGGCGGGTGAGGAGGGGCAGCGGAGGAGGCGGGTGAGGAGGGGCAGCGGCTGGGGCGGGTGAGGAGGGGCAGCGGAGGAGGCGGGTGAGGAGGGGCAGTGGCGGGGGCGGGTGAGGAGGGGCAGCAGAGGGGGCGGGTGAGGAGGGGCAGCGGACGGGTGAGGAGGGTGCGGGAGAAGGGTGAGGAGGGGGCGGGCAACGGGTGAGGAGCGGCAGCGGTGGGGGCGGGAGACGGTTGAGGAGGGGCAACGAAGGGGGCGGGAGACGGGTGAGGAGGGGAAGCGGAGGGAGAGGATACGGGTGAGGAGGGGCAGCGGAGGGGCGGGAGGGTGGGTGAGGAGGGGCAGCGTGGGGCTGGTGAGGAGGGGCAGCGGAAGGGGCAAGGGGCGGGTGAGGAGGGGCAGCGGGGGGGGGTAGGTGAGGAGTGGCAGTGGAGGGTCGGGGGCAGGTGAGGAGTGGCAGCGGAGGGAGTGGGGGGCCGGGTTAAGAGAGGCAGCGGAGGGGGGCGGGGGCAGGGTGAAGAGGCAGCGGAGGGGGTGGCCGACGGGTGAGGAGGGGCAGCGGAAGGGGGCTGGGTGAGGAGGGGCAGCGGAAGTGGGCTGGGTGAGGAGGGGCAGCGGAGGGGGGGCTGGGTGAGGAGGGGCAGCGGAAGGGGGCTGGGTGAGGAGGGGCAGCGGAAGGGGGCTGGGTGAGGAGGGGCAGCGGAAGGGGGCTGGGTGAGGAGGGGCAGCGGAAGGGGGCTGGGTGAGGAGGGGCAGCGGAAAGGGGCTGGGTGAGGAGGGGCAGCGTAAGGGGGCTGGGTGAGGAGGAGCAGCGGAGGGGGCGGGTGAGGAGGGTCAGCGGTGGGCGGCTGGGTCAGATGGGGCAGCGGAGGGGAAGTGGGTGAGGAGGAGTAGTGGAAGGGAGGGGCAGTGGAGGGGGCGGGGGAGGAGGAGTAGTGGAGGGGGCAGGGGAGGAGGAGTAGTGGAGAGGGCAGTGGGGGCGGGTGAGGGGCAGTCGGAGGGGTGGTGGTTGAGGAGGAACAGTGGAGGGGGACGGTGGGTGAGGAGGGGCAGTGGATGGGGCGGTGGGTGAGGAGGGACAGTGGAGGGGGGGCGATGGGTGTGGAGTGACAGTGGAGAGGTTGGGGCGATGGGTGAGGAGGGACAGTGGAGAGGGGTGGTGGTTGATGAGGGGCAGCGGAGGGGAAGTGGGGAGGAGGAGTAGTGGAAGGGAGGGGTAGTGGAGGGGGCAAAGGAGGGGTAGTGGAGGGGGCGGCAGGGGAGGAGTAGTGGGGGTGCGGGGGAGGAGGGGCAGTGGTTGAGGGACAGTGGAGGGGGACAGTGGTTGAGGAGGGACAGTGGGTGGGGGGCAGTGGGTGCGGAGGGACAGTGGAGGGGGGGTGGTGGGTGTGGAGTGACAGTGGAGGGGGTGGGGCGATGGGTGAGGAGGGACAGTGGAGGGGGGTGGTGGTTGAGGAGGGGCAGCGGAGGAGGAGTAGTGGAAGGGAGGGGTAGTGCAGGGTGCGGGCGAGGAGGAGTAGTGGAGGGGGGCGGGGGAGGAGGAGTAGTGGAGGGGGCGGGGGAGGAGGAGTAGTGGAGGGGGCGGGGGAGGAGGAGTAGTGGAGGGGGCGGGGGAGGAGGAGTAGTGGAGGGGGCGGGGGAGGAGGAGTAGTGGAGGGGGCGGGGAGGAGGAGTAGTGGAGGGGGCGGGGGAGGAGGAGTAGTGGAGGGGGCGGGGGAGGAGGAGTAGTGGAGGGGGAGGAGGAGTAGTGGAGGGGGCGGAGGAGTAGTGGAGGGGGGGGAGGAGGAGTAGTGGAGGGGGGGAGGAGGAGTAGTGGAGGGGGGGAGGAGGAGTAGTGGAGGGCGAGGGGAAGGAGGAGCAGCGGAGGGGGCGGGGAGGAGGAGCAGCGGAGGGGGCGGGGGAGGAGGAGCAGAGGGGGCGGGGGAGGACAGGGGGTGCGGGGGTGTTTGAGGAGGGACAGTGGTGGGGGGCGGTGGGTGAGGAGGGACAGTGGTGGGGGGCGGTGGGTGAGGAGGGACGGTGGTGGGGGGCGCTGGGTGAGGGACAGTGGAGGGGGGTGGGGCGATGGGTGAGGACAGGCAGTGGTGGGGGGTTGGTTGAGGAGGGGCAGCGGAGGGTGCGGGGGGCAGGTGAGGAGGGACAGTGGAGGGGGGCGGTGGGTGAGGAGGGACAGTGGAGGGGGACGGTGGGTGAGGAGGGACAGTGGAGGGGGGCGGTGGGTGAGGAGGGACAGTGGAGGGGGTGGGGCGATGGGTGAGGAGAGGCATTGGAGGGGAGCGGGGGTGTGGGTGAGGAGGGGCAGCGGAGGGTTGGTGGGTGAGGAGGGGCAGCGGAGGGTTGGTGGGTGAGGAGGGGCAGCGGAGGGTTGGTGGGTGAGGAGGGGCAGCGGAGGTGGTGTAGGTGAGGAGCGGTAGTGGAGGGGGCGGGGTTGTGGGTGAGGAGGGGTAGTGGAGGTGGTGTGGGTGAGGAGGGGTAGTGGAAGGGGTGTGGGTGAGGAGGGGTAGTGGAAGGGGTGTGGGTAAGGAGGGGTAGTGGAAGGGGTGTGGGTGAGGAGGGGTAGTGGAAGGTGTGTGGGTGAGGAGGGGTAGTCGAAGGGGTGTGGTGAGGAGGGGTAGTGGAGGGGGTGTGCGTGAGGAGGGGTTGTGGAGGGGGTGCAGTGGGGTTGGGTGAGGATGGGTTGTGGAGGGGGCGGGTGTGTGGGTTAGGAGGGGTGGTGGAGGCAGTGTGGGTGAGGGCGTATTGGAGGTAGTGGGGGTGAGGATGTGGAGGTTGGGTGAGGGTACTTGGGAGTGGAGAGGGGAGAGTTTGTGGGAGGAGGTGAGGGAGATGTACAGGGGCAGGGAGAGAGAGTGAGGGGGACGTAGCGAATGAGTGTAGGGATTTGGGGTGAGGGGAGTAATGAGCGGGTGAGGGAGGAGTGGGACGGCAAGGTCTTGGTTGGGTGAGGTGGTCGTTGGGTGTTATCCTGGGGTATCTGTGGGGGTGGGTGTGCTCGTCTCTTGCCCGTCCCAGGTGAACCTAGTGCGTTCTTTCTCTCTCTCTCTCTCCCCCTGCACAGGTCTGAGGGAGCCGGTGGCCATCGAAAGGACAAATCTGTTGAACATGGCGAATCTCAGCATCAAAGGGCTGATTGAATCAGCTCTGAGCTTTGGGAGGACTCTGGACTCAGACTATGCCCCATTGCAGCAATTCTTCATTGTCCTGGAACATTGTCTGAAACATGGACTGAAAGGTAAAATAACCAACCTGAAAATCAATCCACAGTCAGATTATACAGCAGGAGTAAGATCACCTCCTTCTAAACTCTAATGGATACAGGGCTAAACTGTCCAGCCTTTCCTCATAAGATAGAATGTGTAGGGGGGAATTTAAAAAGGAAATTTGGAGAGCAAAAAGGGGGCATGAAAAAACATTGGCAAGTAAAATAAAGGAAAATCCAAAGTTATTTTACAAGTACATTAAGAGTATGAGGATAACTAGGGAAAGTGTAAGGCCCACTAAGGACCAGTGGTAATTTGTGTGTGGAGCTGGAAGATGTAGTTAGAGTTCTAAATGAATACTTTGTGTCAGTGTTCACAAGTGAGAGGGATGACATGGGTATGGAAATCAGACAGAAGGACTGCGATGTAATTAAAGAAATTAGCATAGAAAGCTAGGAGGTTCCAAGTGGTCTGGCAGGCGTAAAAGTAGATAAATCTCCAGGCCCAGCTGTTGAGTGAGGCAAGGCAGGAGATAACAGGGGCGCTGGCAATAATTTTCAAAACGTCTCTGGCCACAGGAGAGGTGCCAGAGGACTGGAGGACAGTCAATGTGGTACCGTTATTCAAGAAGGGAGGAAAGGATAATCCAGGGAACTACAGGCCAGTCAGTCGAACCTCAGTGGTGGGGAAACTATTGGAAGCAATTCTGAGGAACAGAATTAATCTACACTTGGAGAGGCAGGGATTAATCAAGGATAGTCAGCATGGTTTTGTTAAGGGAAGGTCACGTCTGACCAATTTGATTGAATTTTTCGAAAAGGTGACCAGGTGTGTAGATGAGGCCAATGCATTTGATGTAGTCTACTTGAACTTCAACAAGGCTTTTAATAAGGTCCCGCATGGGAGACTGTTAACAAAGGTAAGAGCCCATGGGATCTAAGATAATTTGGCAAATTGGACACAAGTGGCAGGAAGCAGAGGGTGATGGTCGAGGGGTGTTTTTGTGACTGGATGCCTGTGTCCAGTGGGGTTCCACAGGGATCAGTGTTGGGTCCCTTGCTGTTTGTGGTAAATATAAACGATTTAGACTTGAATGTAGGAGCGTTGATCAGTAAGTTCGTAGATGACACGAAAATTGGTGGGGTGGTAAATAGTGAGGAGGATAGCCTTAGGTTAGAGGGGGATATGGATGGGCTGATCAGTGGCAAATGGAATTTAATCTGGATAAGTGTGAGGTGATGCACTAGGGAAGGACAAACTAGGCATGGGAATGCACTATGAACGGTAGGACCCTGGGAAGTACCGAGGATCAGAGGGACCTTGGTGTGCATGTCCACCAGTCCCTTAAGGTAGCAGGACAGGTAGATAAGGTGGTTAAGAAGGCATATGGGATACTTGCCTTTATTAGCCGAGGCAGAGAATATAAGAGCAGGGAGGTTATGCTGGAACTGTATAAAACACTGGTGAGGCCACAGCTAGAGTATTGTGTGCAGTTATGGAGTCTGTATTATAGGAAGTATATGATTGCACTAGGGAGCGCAGAGGAGATTTACCAGGATGTTGCCTGGGCTGAAGAATTTTAGTTATGAGGAGAGATTGGATAGGGTGGGGTTATTTTCCCTGGACAGAGGAGATTGAGGGGTGGGGGGAGGGAGGGGGGGGGGGGGGCGACATGATTGAGGTGTATAAAATTATGATGGGCATAGATAGGGTAGACAGGAAGGAACTTTTCCCCTTGGTGGAGGGATCAATAACCAGGGGGTATAAATTTAAGGTAAGGGGCAGGAGGTTTAAAGGGGACGTGAGGGAGAATTTTCTAGTGGAGGGTGAGTGCTGGTACTATCGATATTTCTAGTGGAGAGTATATGATTTCTATATTTCTAGTGGAGGGTAAGTGCTGGTAATTTCTGTGTTTCTAGTGGAGTGTATATGCTGGTAATTTCAATATATACAGTGGAGAGTATATGATTTCCAGATGTCTAGTGGAGAGTATATGATTTCCAGATGTCTAGTGGAGAGTATATGATTTCCAGATGTCTAGTGGAGAGTATATGATTTCCAGATGTCTAGTGGAGAGTATATGATTTCCAGGTGTCTAGTGGAGAGTATATGATTTCCAGGTGTCTAGTGGAGAGTATATGATTTCCAGGTGTCTAGTGGAGAGTATATGATTTCCAGGTGTCTAGTGGAGAGTATATGATTTCCAGGTGTCTAGTGGAGAGTATATGATTTCCAGGTGTCTAGTGGAGAGTAAATGCTGGCGATTTCTATATTTCTAGTGGAGAGTATATGATTTCTGTATGTCGAGTGGAGAGTAAATGCTGGTAATTTCTATATGACCTGCGGTGCGTATATGATTTCTGTATGTCTAGTGGAGCGTAAATGCTGGTAATTTCTATATGTCTAGTGGAGAGTATATGATTTTTATATATCTAGTGGAGGGTAAATGCTGGTAACTTTTATATGTCTAGTGGAGGATAAATGCAGGTAATTTCTGTGTTCCCATTTTCCCTATGCTGCTGCCCTGTTTATGCCCAAAAATGTGCGCCTTTGGTTTCACTACTATAGGTCGGGGTCTTTCAGGGGATAGAATAGGTGGAACAGGATTACTTGGGGCAGTGGATGGAGTGAGGCAGTGGGTGGCTCTGTGACCATTGGTAGACTATTTTATCACGGAGGCATCACAGGTAAGTCAGCTCCTGTTTTCTCCCAGCATCCTTTCCAGGAGTGGGAACACTGGCCCTGAGGCGTGAGGGTGTTTGTTATGCCCAAGGGCTTGCGCAGAGACTTCAGATAGCAGTTCTGTTTATATCCTGACCTTTCTCTCTCTTGTGCTGCAGTAAAGAAGTCATTCCTGGGTCACAACAAGTCACTGTGGGGTCCTCTGGAGCTTGTGGAGAAACTTTGTCCAGAGGCCGGCGAGATTGCAGCCAGTGTTCGGGATCTGCCCGGGTTAAAGTAAGGACTTGGATTTCACATTCTTCAGGAAAGGTTGCAGTATATCTAAAACATAATCAGGGAGATGCTGCTTCAGGCCCTGATCTCCTTTGGAGCAATCTTGGCCTGAGCTGGGAGGGACATCAGCTTCTGCTCTTATTCTTGGTTGCTGCTCTGTGATCCCTTTGAGAATGGGTATGGAGTCAATGGATTAGCTGTAATGTTCGCTCTTCAGGTTCATAGGAATGTTATCTTTGTGGGGGGTTATTGGGAGAGACTTGAGGGGGATTAAGTATGTCCTCAAAAGCAGAAATTTAGTTACAGGAGGAAGTACTCAGTCCTTCGAATGTGTATAAAGGAGCTGCTTGTTTGAGCCATTTGAACTCTGGTATCAAAAGTGGAAAACTGGATGCTGGAAATCTGAAATAAAAAGAAAAATTGCTGGAACTGCTCAGGCCCAGTAGCATCAGCTTCATGACCTTTTAACAGAACTTTTGAAGGTTATAGATATAACAGTTTTTCAACAAATAAGAGGCAGGGAAAATGGGGAGAGGACGAAAGAACAAAAGGGAAGGTCAGTGATAGGGTGGATGCATGTAATACGTACCTTTTGACCCTGACAGGTTACTGGGTGGTTTGGACATGAGAATTACAAGAAATAATGAGATAACACATGGACCTGTGCCGTCCCCGTCCCCCCCATTGCACCATGCCATCCCTGTCCATCCCCCCGCCGCCCCACACCCCACCCTTGCTGCAGCGAATTTCAGTAGCTGAGGCAGGGGTGGAGTTGGACAATATTATGGAGATAGAAATAGGTGGGTTAGTGTGTAATCAGAATCTCATCTTGGGGTCAAATACTGAGGCTGGCAATGTTCTGGTTCAGCCTTCAATGGCTGCCAGGAAGAGAGGAATGGAGTTGGTAACTTGGGAATGGAGTTTGTGGCACGGTGGACAGGCAGTGTAATTAATTCGAGGCAGGGATGGAATTGAGGTAGTTGTTAAGTAGAGCTGGGTTATCAGTATTCCTGTGGAACCTGATGTGTTTACAAGTGATGTCACCAAAGAGCAACATGCAAATGAGAAATAGGAGGGGCTAAGGATAGATTTTTGGGAGGCTCTACAGGTAACTGAAGAGCAGCAATAGAGATGAATAAAAGCAGGTAAGAGCAGTTCCATCCAGTTGTATGGTGCTGAAGAGGTGTTGGAGGAGGATGATATAGTCAACTGTATGGAAGGCTTCAGACATGTGGAGGGGGACAAGGAGGGATAGTTTCCCTTTGTCATAGTCAGTCAGGATGTCATTTGTGACTTTGGTAAAAGCTGTTTCGGTTCTGTAGTAGGAGCAGAAACCTGATTGAAAGGATTCAAACGTGGAGTTTTGGAGAGGAAAAGTCTCTCGATGGGGGGTGGGGGGGGGGGTGGGGTGCGTAGTTTGCTAGTTCAGTAAGGTTGAGTGGTTTTTTATTGAGGGGAAGAGTGATGACAGCAGATTTGACAGCACCCGAGGGAGAACCCTTAACAATATGAGCAAACGTGGGGGGTAGGAAGGATGTTGAGTGGTTAATAGTTTGCTGGGAATAGGGTTGATGGTGTAGGTGATGGATCTCAAGGACACGAGGTGCTTGGAAAAGTCATGGTGGTGATGGGGCGGAATTTGGAGAAAGATGTGAGTTCAGGGCTGGTGAGTGGGACAAACTTAGTTGAAAGTTTGGCTCGTTGGGCTAGGAAAGAGAGGGAAGCAGGAGAGGCAGCTGATTGGATGGCCTGCATCTTGGTGACAAAAGAAGTTTGCGAGGTTCTTGTATTTGTTGGAAGTGGAGATGGATGAGGCAGGGGAGTCTTGTAATGCAGGATAAAAACTTTGATGAACCTGGAATGGTGAGCAGTTTTGGCAGAGGTGAACAGGACACAATAATGCTTTAGGTGATCCTGCCAGTTCGAAGGATGAATGTTTAAACCATTTGTCTGCCATTGCATTCAAGTCTATGTCCCTTGGATTGAAGGGAGCAGAGATTCAGGCTGTAGTAGGGGCAGAAATGGTTTTAATGGGCCATCAAAAGTGGAGATGAGGGTGCAATGAGTAGATTGGTAGAAATGTCTATGGGAAGGAATGACCCAAATCTGGATGTTAAAAGTTTGAAGGGATTTGGGGAGTTTTTTCCTGGATGGACACAGAACAAAGTAGGATTGCTGGGGAGGGTGATGTGGGTGGAGAGTGATACAGGGAAGTGATCAGAGATGGCCTCATCTGTTTTTGACATGGCAGTAGTGAGGATACTTAGTGTAAGTGGCATTTTTCAAAGAAGAGCAGTGGAGTGTTATTCTTAATATCTTAGCCAATGTTTACTCCTCAATCAACATCACAAAATCCGGTCGTTATTGTGTTGCTGTTTGTGGGATCTTGCTGTGTGCATATTGGCTGCTACATTTCCTACATTACAATAGTGACTACTCTTCAAAAGTACTTCATTAGCTGTAAAGCACTTAGGGACATCCAGTGGCCGTGAAAGGTGCTATAGAAATTCAGGTCCTTTTCATTTCAGTGCAGCGCTTAAACTCCAAGGTACCTGAGCAATAGAGGGCTGCTCTCACACACACACAAGAATTCTGCATTTGATGAGTGGTTAGATTGTCCCTGCACCTCCCCCAGCCCGAAACCTGCTGAAAACTTGAACTCATCCGAAATACTGCAACCCATATCCTAACTCATATCAAGTTCTGTTTCCCCATCAGGCTCCAGTAGTTTGTCATGAAACTTTTCCCTATCGACTTTCCCTGTGGACTGGAATGTCTCTTGGGTGATTTTGATTTTAGTAACTGTCCATTTAGGAGAGTGGTGTGCTCGCAGTGACCAGGCGTTGTCTGAATTATATCGCCTTTTTCCCTAGTTTGGAGGCTTACATCTGATCTGACCCTGAATCTTCAACTGGGCCTGCCCACCTAGGAGCCAGTGGATTGCTTATTAATTTCAAAAATAAGATTTCTAGGATAGAAGCAGACCATTGGGCTGGACACAGCTGATCAGAGAGATGTGCCTCAGGAGAGTCAGGTTATTTGCAGGAGGGGCAGGTAATAGTTCAAAGGACTTTGGTGAGTGTTGGAGAAATGGGCTTCAATAGAATATTAAGGAGAAGAAGCTTTGTTTTTATGGGAAGGATGAATTATGATGAGCTGAAATCCAGGTAAGGAACTAAAGACACATTCTACCTGTTTGGAATAAAAACAAAAAGCACTGGAAAAGCTCAGCAGGTCTGGCAGCATCTGTGGAAAGAGAAAGAGTTAGCATTTCGAATCCAATATGACTTCTTCAGAACTCCTGCCTCTTTTCAGTTCTGAAGAAGAGTCGTATTGGACCCTTGTTAACTCTGTTTCTCTCTACACAGATGCTGCCAGACCTGATGAGTTTTTCCTGCACTTTTTTATTTCTGCTTGTTTGGGCTGAAGATCACAGGTGAAGCCAGAATGATGGACATGACCCAGCTGACGCTGTCAGCTATTGGTTTTGCTTGTCCCCTGGCGCTGTCCAGTGGCTGGAGTGAGCATGCAAACACCCGGAGAGCAGGTTTGCTGCCACTGATCAGTCTGGGGTTCCTTTGTTACCCAGTATGCCTCCAGCAGTGTCCTTGATGTTGGAGTCAACCGTGTAATGGGGTTCGACAGACAACGCCCGAGCTAAATAAAAAATAAAGCTTGTTCCACACTGTCTGCATCAAACACTCCCAGAGCAGCTACAGCACGGGGTTAGAGTAAAGCTCCCCATATCTACACTGAACCATGAAACACTCCCAGGTGAGCTGAAATGCATGCCTTAATCCCACAAATGCCCCTTTTCTTTCTTGGAGAAATATAAAGTGAAAATGTAGCTCAAACCTGTGACCTCTTCTTATGCAGGACCCCTCTGGGTCGAGCCCGTGCCTGGTTACGGCTTGCCATGATGCAGAAGAAGCTGGCAGATTATCTGCGATGCATGATCATCAGGAGAGATCTATTCAGGTGCTTCTCTTTCTCTTGTTTGTCTTGTTTATCATGTAGTGAGAGAATTGTAAGAATCTCTTTGTGTGGCTCCCCTAATGCTAGTCCCTTTAGCACCATGGGAGGTACTGATCTATGATTAACAGGTGCAAAACTGAGTAAGTTAAGTTGGCAGCTCACTGAGGTCTGTGAATCTTAGACTAGACACTCGGTGGGCTCTGTGTCTCGTGCACGGTCTCTACCTGCCCCTTGTCACTCTGTCTCAGTGAGTTGTCCTGTTAGTGGTGTGGTAGATCTCTACTTATTTCTATTCATCATGCAGACACAGCCTACTCTTCACTGGATTTATCATTGTGTGACACAGTAGAAATCTTTTTTCACCTGTAACTATGAGTATTGGAGCTTGGACCTCCCTGAACCTGGCTCTCTAATTTAACACTACTCATCCAAACTGGTCTCATTGGGGGTTGTTTTCAGATCAGTGTTTACACCTTTGCATGCAGCGTGGGCCTAAGCACTGCTGACTGGGGAGGGTCCAGCTTCCAGGACTATGCCGTGCTCAGCGAATTGACCCCTGTTGTGAGCAGGCATGGGACTGGGAGACCAAATGTTGGACAGATTGAGAATGTGGCAGTGATGGGTAAAGAAAGGAAGGACTGAGTAGTGGTGGCATCTATGGTGGAGCAGCTTGCGCAGTTGCATTGCCTGGCCTTACAGGTGGAGAATAGCACTGACAGAGGTAGCAGAGGACTGGCAGCAACCAAACTCCAGCAAGTTGTTGCACTTCGGAGAGGGAGAGAGAACAGTTGGGGGAATCTTAACAGGTGCAGTTGGTAAAAGTGAAATTGTGAAAAGTGAAGCTGCCTGTGATTTTTTTCAAATTCATTTGTGGATGTGGGTGTCATTGGCTAGGCCAGCATTTATTGCTTATCCCTAATTGTCTTTGAGAAGTTGATCTGATCCAAACAGAGATGAGCGACATTAGGTCATGATGCTGTGTTTTGCTTTGGTTGCAGTGAGTTTTACGAGGATCATGCAGTAATGCTGGAAGAGGAAGGGGCAGTGATTGTTGGACTCCTAGTCGGACTCAATGTGATTGATGCTAATCTGTGCGTCAAGGGAGAAGATCTGGATTCCTTGGTAAGGCAGCTCTCAATATTGGTGTATGACAACCAACCTGAAATCCTAAACTATTACTATCCTGTCGCTTGCCGGAACAGATCAGGTGCTCTGCCAGCTCAATATCACCGTTTTCTGCACATCTGTACATGCTGACTCTCACTGGGGCACAGTCCCTGAAGGTGCTGACTCTCACTGGGGCACAGTCCCTGAAGCTGCTGACTCTCACTGGGGCACAGTCCCTGAAGGTGCTGACTGTCAATGGGGCACAGTCCCTGAAGGTGCTGACTCTCACTGGGGCACAGTCCCTGAAGGTGCTGACTCTCACTGGGGCACAGTCCCTGAAGGTGCTGACTCTCACTGGGGCACAGTCCCTGAAGGTGCTGACTCTCACTGGGGCACAGTCCCTGAAGGTGCTGACTCTCACTGGGGCACAGTCCCTGACTTTTGCAATTTATATCAGGGGTCACTGAATTGCAATCAGTCATAGGTACCTAGTTCAGGTACTGCTGATCAGCAACAACCAGGAGATGGTAGTGTAGGCCAGAATGAACTAGTTAATAGTAGAGTAAGTCAGAAACAGCCAGTCTGGAAGCAGTAACCACAAGCTGATGTAATTTAAAGTTCAGCTAATGATGGAAACAGATTGAGCTCAGTAGAAATATTAAATGTTAATGGCAGATTGTTGAGGGCTGAGTTCAGAAAACTGAACCTAATAGTATGTTAGAGAGGGAGAGATGGGAAGAAAAATGAAATCTGTTATAGGATTACCAACAGACTAAGTATATAAAACAATAGGAGGCTAACGGAGGAACAAGGTGGTAAAGGTAAATATGGAATTAATTAACCCTATATTATAAAGCTATAATGGTGAATTGAGACAAAGATAAAAACAGATAAATCATACAGCCAGAAAAGTCAACACCTTCATCTGAAAGAAATACAAATGTAAGATCTGTTGGTCTCTGATGTGCTGAGGATATGACAGGAAGGTCTAGGAACTGCAGGGCAGTGAACTTTGGTTTTGGTAAAGTATTAGAAGGTGACCCAAATTAATTCCAATTCCCTGATCTTTTCCCCATGGTCCTGTATCAATCCCAAACTAACCTCGCTTCCCCAATCACTTCTCATAGCCCTGTATCAGTCTCAAATTAATCCCACTGCCCCACTCTCTCTCCCAATAGCCCTGGACCAATCCCAAATTATCTCATTACCCCATCTATCCCCGTAGCCCTCCATCAATCCCTCGACTAATCCCACTGCCACGTTCTTTCTGATGGCCCCATGGCCATGCACGTTCCGTATAATCTAGCATTTTCCACTACTTCGGACATTTATCCAATTTTCCCTTTTAAAAGAAAAAATTGTGATCTCAGAAATTGTCATTGTGGCAAACTGTGCTATGGTCTGTGTAAATAAGATTTCTCCTGCTACTGGCCTGAAAGATGTTCCACTCCTGCTGTGGAGGGTGGCAGGCATACAAGGGATTGTAAGGCTTGCAAGCATGAGGCCTTGTTTTCAATTAACCTGCCACAGTGTCAGTAATAAGACTGGTATTAATGTAAGTGATCAACTGAAACATCCTTCCCTTAAATGTATAAAATAAGAAGTTAGTGAATCTAGAACACTTTACCAGTTCACGAGGGTCTCTTGAGTCAAAGCACAAGTGGACCTGGGTTTGATGCTGGCCAGGGTTCTGTTTAGTCCCCACAGAGTCAGCACAACTGATGTCAGTGTCCCTGAGCTAGAGAAGTGTCCACTGTCGTTTCCTCTGATCTTAATTCAGGCACCCTCATTGAAAGCATACATGGGTGTTAGCTGAGGGTGAAATGGGGCTCAGCTTTGACTTCTGTCCAATCCCTGCTTAAATAAGCTGCTGGAACGCAACTGTCCAGCTCACTGAGGATTCATGGGTGGTATGTGGTGAAGTTAACTAGCATACACACTACCTTCAGCAGAGAAGAGAAAAACTTCCAATACTGTATAAGGAAATGCTGTGCACAGACTCCAGAAGCCCATATTCTACAGGTAGCTGGAATCAAAGCCTGCACTTGGGTATGAGCCAAAGGCATAGTCTCAACTTGTTCTCACTTCCTCCACAGGTTGGAGTCATTGACTTCTCCTTGTACCTAAAGAACGATAATGACAGCAACGGATGCTTTGAAAGGTAATACTCGCAGACGTGGAATCCAAATGGTTAATCACAATTCGGGATTGGTGGGAATGGTTCTCAGTGGGAAGAAACTCCCACAGATAACTATTTGAAAATCTCCCACTTGGTGAGGATTTCTCAATTCGCTGACCCACATGCTCAGCTGGGTGCATTGCTGACCCATGCTCAGCAGGATGAATTCACTGACCCCTCGCACTCACCCGGGGCGACTGCTGGCCCTCGCGCTCACCCGGGGCGACTGCTGGCCCTCGCGCTCACCCGGGGCGACTGCTGGCCCTCGCGCTCACCCGGGGCGACTGCTGGCCCTCGCGCTCACCCGGGGCGACTGCTGGCCCTCGCGCTCACCCGGGGCGACTGCTGGCCCTCGCGCTCACCCGGGGCGACTGCTGGCCCTCGCGCTCACCCGGGGCGACTGCTGGCCCTCGCGCTCACCCGGGGCGACTGCTGGCCCTCGCGCTCACCCGGGGCGACTGCTGGCCCTCGCGCTCACCCGGGGCGACTGCTGGCCCTCGCGCTCACCCGGGGCGACTGCTGGCCCTCGCGCTCACCCGGGGCGACTGCTGGCCCACGTACTTGCACAGAGAAAGATGTCTTTGGCTTGTAGCCTGGTTGTGATGTTAGTGGATTTCTGAGGCAGTGCCAGCAGCAATCTAATACTGCAGTAATCTTCAATGTCACGAGGCATTGAGGATGGTTGTTCCAGTTTCCCCCTCGTTACTATTGACAACTCTTGTGGAGTCAGTATTAAAACACTGAGAGGTTACATCGATGAAGAGATGATACTCTTGGATATGGAGTTTGATTTGAATTAATTTTGGCTCACATTCTAAAACTTATCTATGGAGTTGATTTTGTATTTTGTTTGTTTCTCTGATGTTCTCCAAATTGTGCCTTTCATTCAGAGATGGACAGATCGCTGCGATGCTGGACCAGAAAAACTATGTGGAAGAACTCAACAGACAGCTGACGTAGGTTCCTGCCTGAATATTTGATCTCTGCCTCACGCTGGAGGAGGCAGCCCTCTCTGTTTTGTACATTAAAGGCTTTTGATTTTTAAAGGCCTGTAACCATTTGTAGAGTGAATTTGAAGTTGGGTGTAAATTCATAATCTCCAATCAAGGCACCATTTGTTCTCTATTTTGTTTATCTCTCTCTCTCTCTCTCTCTCTCTCTCTCTCTCTCTCTGTCTGCTCTGCAATTCTTGAATGTATCAAGCTATCTGTTGGAAAATTAAAATTCAGCATTCATGTATTAGCATGTACCTGTTGAAATTACTTATTTAACTTATTAGACCTTCCTCTTAGATATTCACCACAGCAAAATACAATGGTCAAATGCTCTTGAAGGTTATATCTTAGTGTCCTTCATTGGAACAAATTATAGTACTTCATTCATTGTCATCAGTGTGGTTTTCTATTCCTAAAGTGTAATATTGTGAAGAATATTCTGCTTGAAGTTATGATCAAGTTATAATGGAACATGGAATTAACAGGAATGTTACCACAAGAAAGTGAGCGTGTTAGAGCAAGGAATGTAAAGAGTCCAGTAAAGGAAGTCTCAAGTTGGGAAAAATGCTTTTCAAGTGGTTCGGTACTGGATTGACCTTATTCATTACGTGTAGGTAAATGATGTGGGGAATTGAGAGAACAGAGTTAGCATTTGTTTTGACACAAGTGAGTATGATGGCAGATTGTGAGGAGGATTGTGAAGGACTATGGGAAATTAAGGTTGGCTGCTAGATGGGGCACAAGGTGACGAGGTTATTAAAATGGCAAAAGTAGTTGAGGCTTAGTATTTAGAAGCTTGGTTAGAAAAACAAATGTTGAACTAGTGCAAGAACATAAATAGGAACTAGAGGAGACCATTCAGCTCCTAGAGCCTGCTCCGCCATTCAATAAGATCATGGCTGATCATCTTGTGTTTCGATTTCCACATTCCCATCTGACCCTGATAACCTTAGATTCTTGTTAGGCAAGGGAATCAATCTACCTCTGCCTTAAAAATATTCAATGACCCCACCTCCACCACTTTCTGAGGCAGAGAATTCCAAAGTTGCACAATCCTCTGAGAGAAAAAAATTCTCCTCATCTCTATCCTAAAAGAGCGACCCCTAATTTTAACAGTGCCCCCTAGTTCAGGATTCACCCACAAGAAGAAACATCCTTCCGACATCCACCTTGCCAAGACCATTCAGGATCTGGATACTTCAATCAAATCATCCCTCACTCTTCTAGACTCCAGTGGAAACAAGGCCAATCTGTCCAACCTTTCCTCATAAGACAACCCACTCATTCCAGGTATCAATCTAGTAAACCTCCTCTGAACCGCCTCCAATGCATTTACATCCCTCCTTAAATAAGGAGACCAAACTGCACACAGTATTCGAGGTGTGATTTCACTGATGCCCTGTACAACTGAAGCATAACTTCTTTTTATGTTCAGTCCGTCTCATAATAAAGGATAGCATTCCATTATCCTTCTTAGACGTGAGTTAGGTCTGAGTATTGTTATCAGAAGGAAATAAAGCCAAGCAGGATGTCCAGGATATTATTAGGGACCATGGCTTGCTGTTAGGAATTCTGTGTGTTGCATTGAAAGCAATTTCCCCATGTCGCTGCTCAGGGCAAGTTCAAATATCTGACAAGTGTTATTGAACTGAAATGATAACACTGTT
The DNA here is from genome assembly GCA_026770705.1 of Isurus oxyrinchus. Lineage (NCBI taxonomy): Eukaryota > Metazoa > Chordata > Chondrichthyes > Lamniformes > Lamnidae > Isurus > Isurus oxyrinchus. The sequence goes on from JANJGN010000017.1 coordinate 79,229,913, forward strand.
TCCCTTTCCATGGACCTGATGAGTATTTCCAGCATTTTCTGTTTTTATTTTTTAAAAATGGGACAATTTGTAGAAAAAGCTGGAGAGCTGATTTGATAGATCTGTTTAAAATGATGATGAAATAGAGCAGTAGATGGGAGAGGGTTATTTCCAATGACTGAGGAGTCTTTAATGAAAGGGTGTTGATATAAGAGTAAATGCAAGAGGTTTGGGAACGAGAGAGCGACATTTAAATACAGAGGATTGTGATACTGTGGAATAGAAAGTCTGGGTTATTGATTGAAAGTGAGACCATACCAACATTTAATAATTCCAATCATGGTTGAAGGAAAGGGGGACAAAGAGATAAAAACAGAAAATGCTGGAAATACTCAGCAGATTAAGGAGCATCAGTGGAGAGAAAGCTAACATTTCAGGTCGGTGGCCTTTCATTAGAACCGAGGAAAGATAGAAACGTTATAGGTTTGGAGAAATGAGGGGCAGAAAGAACAAAAAGGAAGGTCTGTGATAGGGTGGAGGGCAGGAGAGGTTAAAAAAGGTTTCATGGTAATGGGTGAAGCAAAGGAACAAAAGATGTGTCAAGATGAGGGATGAATGGCAGGTTAGCAGCTGTCCGAATGCAAAGTGAAGGAATAAAGAAACAAAAAACACCAAATCAAAAAAAAACAAAAACAGAATAGGGACAGAGATGATCTAAAATTGTTGAACTCACTGTGTCCAGAAGATTGTAAAGTACTCAATTGGAAGATGTGCTGTTCGAGCTTGGATTGAGCTTCATTATTGTGGCAGGCCAAGGATGGAAAGGACAGCGGAAGTAAAGTAGAGAATAAAAATGACAGGTGACTGTTAGCTCAGGGTCACGCTTGTGGACTGAATACAGGTGTTCCACAAAGCAGCCACCCAGTCTGCGATTGCTCTTCCCAGTGTAGAGCAGACCACATTGTGAACAGTGAATACAGTGTATTAAATTGAAAGAAATACAAGTAAATCACTGCTTCACTTGGAAGGAATATTTGGGGCCTTGGATGGTGAGAAGGGAGGAGGTAAAAGGGCAGATGCTCCATTTCCTGTGCTCACACAGAAAGGTGCCTTAGGAAAGGAAAAGAGCTTTTGAGGGTGACTGAGCAGTGGACCATGCTGTCTCGGAGAGAATAGTCACATAGGAATGCTAAAAGGGGAGAGAAGGGAAAGATGTGATTAGTGGCATCATGCTTGGGAACATTGATACTCCAGGGTCATTGATAGTGTGACTGTAGCTTTGGGGGTATTGATGGTGTGACTGCACACACAACCTTTTGAATTCTGACTATAGCTCTGGGAGTTACTGCCATCATGACTAGCTCGAGCATTTTAACAGTGTGATTTGGCATTTTGGCACTGGCTGTAGCTTGGTGCAGGGGAGGGTATTGACAGTGTGACTGCTTCTCAGGGTAGGGGGTGGTATTGACAGTGTGACTGCAGCTCAGGGTAGGGGGTGGTATTGATAGTGTGACTGCAGCTCGGGGTAGGGGGTGATATTGACAGTGTGACTGCAGCTCAGGGTAGGGGGTGGTATTGATAGTGTGACTGTAGCTCGGGGTAGGGGGTGATATTAACAGTGTGACTGCAGCTCGGGGTAGGGGGTGGTATTGACAGTGTGACTAGCTCAGGGTAGGGGGTGGTATTGACAGTGTGACTAGCTCGGTAGGGGGTGGTATTGGCAGTGTGACTAGCTCGGTAGGGGGTGGTATTGGCAGTGTGACTAGCTCAGGGTAGGGCTTGGTATTGACAGTGTGACTAGCTCAGGGTAGGGGTTGGTATTGACAGTGTGACTGCAGCTTGGGTGCGGGGACTGGTGACGCTTTGACTGTACAAAGGGGAAAAATATTAATTTTCATTAGTGCCCATTGGGAATGCACACCCAAATTTGAGTGCACACTTACTATAATTTTCAGGGAAAGTTTGGAACATTCTGGGCAGTGTGGCCAATACTTCCAAAATCTGTGCTCCCAGTGGACAAGACCTGTCCCCCATATCCCCACCCCTGATGGATTTACTGAAATTATCCCATAGTTTAAACTCTCAAATTATTACTGTCCAGTTATCTCTTCCAGTGAACTTAGTATAGCCTTGGCTTATTTCAACGAATATATTAATGCAATTCTGTGTTTCTAACTTTCAGTTCAACGGTTGGCGGCCTGCAGGGCAGAGTTGATTCACTTGAGAAGGCAAACTCTAAACTAATTGAAGAGGTAGTGCTTTTAAATTTAAGTTTCTTTAACATTCTCTATTTTTTATATGTTTCAAACTTTCAGCCACATCTAAGGGAGCGACTTGACATTCTAACCAGTGAATATTGCGAGTTGGTTGACGTTATCTTCACAGTGCTGGATATTTATAAGGCATTGACTGTTAGCTGTTTGGTTGTACAGAACTTCAGTAATGCTGAAAAAAGAGACATTTCTAAAAGCTTAAACATGTCTCTTTTTTTCAGCAGTTTGACAGTTCTTAAGTCTCCATCATTCAGCCGTTCTGTGGACCCATGCTGGAATGTACTGTCATACTACTGCACTCTGGTACTACTGGGATTACTCCAGGTGGTAAAGTTTGACACTATATTAGGATTACTCCCGAACTCCAAACTGATATTGGCTCATGCGAGAACAGGATTATTCCTGGGTCCCCAGGGATAGAAGCCCACAGTACACCATGAGATGTCCCAGTGCAGTGTTTGCTGTATCCTCTTGGAGTTCAGGAGTAATCCTGGTGTACTGTATACTTGCATACGAAGCTGAAAATTTCGAAATGCGGTGATGATCTGTCAGATTTAATGTTTTGGGCCTGGGCTGTGTGTGGCCTCTGTTCTACACATTGCAGTTAATGGAGCTCTATTCTTCATTGTATGAGAAAATTGAAGTTGTAGGAAATGAGTGTAAAGCAGCAATGTTCAATGAGAGCCCATAACCACAATAGACAAATATAAAGAGAAAGTTGTGCTAAATTCTAACTCTCCTTTTTTTTCTCTCCCCCCCCATAGTTAGCAATCGCTAAAAACAGCATAATACGATTGCAGGAAGAAAACCTTCAGTTTCGAAATGAAAATATCCAAATGTTAATGAAAACCCAGCAACATCTGGAGGTACATATGTGAGTTCCTCAGTCTCAATGTGTTGCTTCAAAGATTCAAAAATAAAACTAAAGGCACAAAGCCTCTCTGCCTCCGTCTCGCCTCGCCTCCACCTTCCCTCGCTCGCGCCCTCGCTCCCACACACCCCCCACCCCACCCTCAGGCCCGCGCCCCCAAAAAGATGATTTATTAAGTACTTACGAAGCATGATTTTGACACATTTAGAAAGTTGGAGGATGGTTCCATAGACGATTACATAATGGGATTCAGTAGACTATGCAAGATTGCAAAAATTCCATCTAGAAATTCCCAAATCAGTGCTGGTGTTCAAGTTACTAGACTGTGCCAAAGTATCGAATCTGGACAGGCTTCTAGTTCTAACTGGAGTTAAGTTTGCAGAAAGACATGCACACTGCTAGAACAGATGTCAGAAGCTCTTTATATTAAAAAAAAATCCTTGGCAAACCTTCCGGCAGCGTTCGTCTCACAAATGAGCTATTCGGCGGTAAGACAGGAAATGGCGGATACAATGTTAACGGGATGGTGAGATAGTTTAGAAACAAGACGCAGGCATCAGTATGAAAGGAGATTTATTACTGGAAACAATGGGGACAGGAACACCTTGGACAATTATAGCAAGAGAGAAGAATTAGGGATTTTCGACACAATAATGAACCCCAGAAATGTCCAGGGTATGGTCAATCTGTGTTTTAGGTGCGATTCAAAATACTATTATGCAATAAACTGTCCTAAACAATATAATGTGCTCCTAATTAAACATGAGACAGAAGACTCAGAAGAAGAAGATGGAGATAGTGACCAAAGAGAGGGCATTGTATTAGTTATAAGAAGCTTTAGTCGGGTGTTGAATGTCTTGGTGGCAGAGACCTTCAACTATGAGGTGCTAGATAGCGGTTGTACATATACAGTCTGGAATAGACTGATTAAAATGCTTTCTGGACTTCTTAAATGTCAAGGACTGGAATAAGGTTAAAGAATTTTGAGAGTTCCACCAGTTTTAGATGTGGAGGTGATAATACCCTAAAATCTTTAAAAAGGGTAGTGATTCCCTGTAAGATAGCTGTAGTCAATCTTTTCATCAGCACGGATGTAGTGTCTAACAAAATACCATTACTACTGAGCAGACCATCGATGAAGAAAATGCAAATGAAGCTGGACATGGAGAACAACGAGGCCATTGTATTTGGGGAAAATCTGTGGATTTACAATTTACGCAATCTGGACACTATTGCATTCTTTTAATGAAACCTAACTTTTCTGCTAAGGTGATTAAAGAAGTCTTATTAGTGCCAGAGGATTGGAATCTGGAAGACAAAAAGCAAATTGTGTTAAAATTGTATCGGCAGTTTGCCCACCCTTCTTTGTGAAGATTAAAAATTTTGCCAAAAATTGTTTCCCTTGATGGAGAATTCTAGTACCAGGGGACATAGATTCAAGATAAGTGGCAGAAGGTGTAGGGGGGACATCATGAAGAACTTTTTAACGCAGAGGGTAGTGGGTGTCTGGAATTTGCTACCCAAGTTGGTGGTAGAGGCAGAAACTCTAAACTCTTTTAAAAAGTACCTGGATCTGCACCTAAAGTGCTTACAGCAGGGTGCAGGAACGTGGGATTAGAAAGGGCAGTTGGGTGTCCTCGGGCTGGCATGGACAAGATGGGCCAAATGGCTGCCTTCTGTGCTGTAACCTTTCTGGAATAAGAGATGGAGAGTACGTAAACTTATAGAGGAGATAAGCGGTAGATGTGTTATATGTAAGAAATACAGAAGGACACTCACGGCTGATAGTGAGTCTACCTTTAGTGAGGGATTTCAATGAAGTTGTGACGATGGATTTAAAGGTATGGGATAAATAAAACATTTTTATTTCACATTTTGTAGATTTGGCAACAAGGTTTAGCCAGTCAACAATCATATACAGTAAAAAAAGAAAATAATTGTAGATCAGGTAATGGAGAAGTGGATAGGGACTGGATTGGGGCCACCAGTGAAATTCCTCACTGATAATAGGGGAGAATTTGCTAATGACGAGTTCCGGGTTTTGTGTGAAAACATGAACATAATAGTTATGAATACAGCAGCTGAAAGCCCCTTTAGTAACGGAGTGTGTGAAAGGAATCACGTGGTTATGGATGAGATGCTTTGTAAAATATTGGCGGATAGACCAAGCTGTAAATTGATATCAGCTCTAGCATGGGCTGTCCATGCCAAGAATTCACTGCAGATGGTTGGGGGCTATAGTTCATATCAGTTGGTTTTTGGTAGAAACCCAAAAATTCCTTCAGTCCTGAATGAACATCCCCCAGCTTGGGAGGGAACTACGATTAGCCCTACCTTTTCTGAGCATTTAAATGCACTACACATGAGTAGAAGAGCGTTCCTTAAAGCCGAAGTTTCAGAAAGAATGTGGCGAGCTCCAAGACACAATGTACGTCCATCGGAAACTATTTTCAATCAGGGAGACAGGGTATACTATAAAAGAGAAGGACTTAATGAGTGGAAAGATTATAAGTAAGGATGGTAAAACAATCATTTCACAACATGGGAACCAGACTACTTGGAAACGAGGTTAGTTGGCATGGACGACAAATTTACGGGTTAGGAAAGTGTTATAGGAAGGGATGAGGAACCATGTACTTCTCATACCCATATGTTGCATGATTGTGAGAACTAGGGATCTGAAATAGACAGAGTATCTAATAGACAGAGTATCTACTATGGAGACAGTAATTTGGGCAAAGAAGATGAGGCTATTTGTCCCAGAGAACAACTGCTGAAAGCTGGCATTAAAGTTACATACTTGCCAGAAGGGGCCAGTCAGTGGCGGGAAGCAACGATCGGAGGAAGAACAGGGAAGGCCACTGGAAAATATTTAAAGACTGGTTAAATGTACAAGATAAAGGACTGGAGGTTAGGCCTATGGATTGGACATGAAGTACAAAAATAGAAGGCACGGAAACACAGTATCAGTTCAGACAGTGGGTTTGGGAGTAAACATGCCTCTGGGAAGGGACTGCAAACTGCTGAAAGAACATCTATAAATGGGAGAGGGAGATCAATAACAGTCTGGAGCATGATAGAAGGCAGGTTAGAGGGAGTAGCTTAACAAGATCAAAGAATATGGCACAGACTGGTAACGCTGCAAGAAGCAGAAGCCCATATGATTGAGAAGTCTTAACTTCAAACAAATTAGATGATAAATTAATTAAGGATGCCAAACAGTTTCAACTCTTTCTTGGACTCGAACTCAAGTTCTGTCAAAGGGTCATGAGGACTCAAAACGTCAACTCTTCTTCTCCGCTGATGCTGCCAGACCTGCTGAGTTTTTCCAGGTAATTCTGTTTTTGTTTTTGTTAAGGACTACATAGTTGGAGAAAATTTGGGGTATACACAGAGGTGCCAGATAGGGGACAACCAGCTCTGTCTCATAGATGGAAATGCATGGAAAAGGTGCTTCCTGATGGGACTTATAAAGCTAAAGGTAGGCTAGTGGCCCGAGGGCTTGAAGAAAAATTGGATGACTGGGATATAAGAGTAGGTTCACCTACGGCAGGGAAAGTTATGCTGATGATCTTTTTAGCTCTTTTAGCTACAAATGCTTGGGAATGTAAGTCCATTGATATTATAGCTGCTTTTTCCCTTTGGCATGGGATCTAAAAAGATATGAAGAGTTGTAAAAATTGGAACACCAATTTAAAAGGGAAATTTTTCTCCATCCACCAAAAGAGGCGCCAAATGCAGAAAGGACTCCTGGAAGCTAAATAAATGCGTATATGGTTTAAATGGATTGATAGCAGCTACCAATTATCTGACTGCTTCACCAAAAGAGGAGCGAGCTCCAAGAAGTTACTAGAGATTCTCAAAGAGGGATGTCTTTTTCTTTAAGAAAAAAATACTACTTTTCTGTGGACATATCTATACGTATGTTTTTTTTTGAGGAGGGGAATAAGGTCAATTTATTGAATGAAAAGATATATAGAAATGTTTGTTATTACCATTTTTCGTGTGATTATATAAACTTAAGGGTTAAGCTCAATTGCTAATTATTAGATTATTTAACTAAGTATCCATTTGGCTGTGTAAAAGGTATAACAGCTGAGACTACTGTGGAAAGTTTTGTGACAAGCAAAAAAAACTCTGAAGGAGTCTGTCTTAGTTTCAGTCTTCATTTCTAAACAACTATTGGAAACTTAACAGCTGTAATCTTGCAGCTGCTACTTGTTACTGCACTTTATCTCACAGAAGATGTTACCTCTTCAGCTGGTGAAACTGGATGTGTCTGCGGAACTCGAGACCTACAAGGGCAGCCGGCAGGGGCTGGATGACATGTTCACTGAGGCTCGGAGACAGCTCAGAGAGGAGTCGCGCATACGTCAGGTGTGTGTGTCCTTTAGCTGATTGCCGTTCAGGTTGCAGTTTCCTGTGGATGCCAATTGTGAATTGAATAGAATGCCTACAAAAGTCATAGACCGGTTACTGGTCCCCTTTCTACCCTTTGTATATTACTGTGCTTGACCATCTCTAGGGGTGAATTTCCTGTCCACAGGAAGAGCCATTCTGGGTCATCAATATACATAGTCTTTATCTGATTGCCTTTCTGAATTATGTCTAAGAAATCATAAGCTGGAGAGTGAAATGGCAGAAGGGTAAAACCTGATTCTACCTCTGTCATATTACAGCTAATCCATTGCAACAATATCTAGATTCCATGTTGATTAAGCAGTGCAGAAGGATGAAAGGGATCAAAATTGGGGACCTGCTGGAGCTCTGAACAGGTCTTAGAAGAGTTATATATAGATTGTGTTTTCACTCATTAATATGAGGAGGAATGTTATAAGGTTGGTGCGTTGAGGAAAAAGTTTGACTGTAGGGGCACTATGACTGATGGTGGAAAGGAGGGAGGAAGAAATGCACTTTAGGCAGAATCATGAGTGGAATGTACAATGCAGCATTTATACTTTTTGAGGGAGCTTTAATTTAAAGTTTCATTTCCTTTATCCTGAACTTCCACCACCAGAGGGAGGAGTTTCTCCCTAATTATCCTATCTGATCCTTCTAACATTCTAAACCCCTTGACTAGACCATTCCTCAATCTTTTAAACTCAAGGAAATAAGAGTCAACTTTGTAACCCTTTAAGCTCTGGTAACAGTGGTGAATTTGAGCTACATCCCTTCCAAGGCCAATATATTGTTCCTCAGAGGGATCGCTCCCTCTGGGACACCCTGGTCCACTCCTCCATCACCCCCTACTCCTCAACCCCCTGCTATGGCACCACCCCATGCCCACGCAAAAGATGCAACACCTGCCCCTTCACTTCCTCTCTCTTCACGTCCAAGCACCCAAACACTCCTTTCAAGTGAAGCAGCATTTCACTTGCATTTCCCCCAACTTAGTCTACTGCATTCGTTGCTCCCAATGTGATCTCCTCTACATTGGAGAGACCAAACGTAAACTGGGCGACCGCTTTGCAGAACACCTGCGGTCTGTCCGCAAGAATGACCCAAACCTCCCTGTCGCTTGCCATTTTAACACTCCACCCTGCTCTCTTGCCCACATGTCTGTCCTTGGCTTGCTGCATTGTTCCAGTGAAGCCCAATGCAACCTGGAGGAACAACACCTCATCTTCCGACTAGGCACTTTACAGCCTTCCGGACTGAATATTGAATTCAACAACTTTAGGTCGTGAGCTCCCTCCCCCATCCCCACCCCCTTTCTGTTTCCCCCTTCCTTTTTTTTCCAATAAATTATAAAGATTTTCCTTTTCCCACCTATTTCCATTATATAAAAAAAAACACCCCCACTAGAGCTATACCTTGAGTGCCCTACCATCCATTCATCATTAGCACATTCGTTTAGATAATATCACCAACTTTAACACCTATGTGTTCTATTGTACTATTGTCATTGACATCTTTTGATGATCTGCTTCTATCACTGCTTGTTTGTCCATACAACCACACCGCCCCCCCCCCCCCTCCCCCCCACATCTCTCTCTCTATCTCTCCACCCCCCACACACACACCTTAAACCAGCTTATATTTCAACTCTTTCTTGGACTCGAACTCAAGTTCTGTCGAAGGGTCATGAGGACTCGAAACGTCAACTCTTTTCTTCTCCGCCGATGCTGCCAGACCTGCTGAGTTTTTCCAGGTAATTCTGTTTTTGTATTGTTCCTCAGATACAGTGCGCAGAATTGAATGAGGTTTCTCAGAAAAATACATTCTGGAACCTATCAGGGAAGAGGTAATTTTGGAGTTGGTAAAGTATAATGGGACAGGATTAATTAAAGACCTCATAGTAAAGGATCCTCTAAGCAAGAGTGATCAGAACATCATTGAATTTCACATTCAGTTTGGGAGTGAGAAATTTGGTCTGAAACTAGTGTCTTATCCTTGTAATTATCTTTTTATGAAGACAGAGTTGGCTAAAATTGAATGGGAAAATAGGTTAAAAGGGAAGACTGTAGAGAAGCAGTGACAGACATTTAAGGAGATATTTCATAACTCATCTAAGATCTATTCTATTGAGGAAGGAAGAATCTACCAGAAGGATGTACCATCCGTGTCTAACTAAGGAAATTAAGGATAGCATCAAATTGAAAGAAAAGGCGTACAATACTACAAAGATTAGTAGTAGAGCCGAGGATTAAGAAAATTTTAGAAATCAACAAAGGATGACTAAAATAAAAATAGAGGGAGAAATTGGAGTATGAGGGAAAACTCGCAAAAAATGTAAAAACATTCTATAAGTATATAAAATGGAAAAGCGTAGCCAGTGAGCATTAGTCCCTTGGAGGGTGAGAGAGGCAAATTAATAATGGGCAACGAGGAAATGGTGGAGACTTTGAATAAGTATTTTGTATTTGCCTTCACGATTGAAGACACAAAGGCATCCGAAGAATAGTAGAAGTTCAAGAGGCAAAAGGGAGAGTTGAACTTAAAACAATCACTCTTATAAGAGAAAAACTAATGGGAAAACTAATTAAACTTAAGGCTGACAATCCCTTGAACCTGATGTATCCTAGGGTTTTAAAAGGAGTGCCTGCAGATATAGTAGATGCATTGATTGTAACCCTTCAAAATTCCCTAGATTCTGTAAAGGTCCCAGCAGATTGGAACACCACTATTCAAGGAAGTGGGGAGACCAAAAGCAGAAAATTATAGGTCAGTTAGTCTTATGTCTGTCATTGGGAAAATTCAGGAACCCATTATTAAGGAGGCAGTAGCAGGAGTAATGATATGGCAAAGAATGTGTGCCAGGCAGACTAAATCCACAAGGGAAACTTGACTACGCTATCACAACAGTTTTGCAACTTGTATTTATTATGAGAAGATGGGTGCGCTGAATTCCAAAATAATGAGTCCACTAAGACCTTTAAGAGATTTTTAAAATTAAATTAAAATATTTATTAACAAAGGAGAAGATTTCAAGCACATACATAGACTGCAATTACTACTAGAACAAATCCTAAAATTCCTAATTAACCTGACTCCCAATTACACACACCCTTTTTAAGGCAACGGTCCAAAATAGATTTTAAATTTAAAAAAAAACAAGCCGACAAGTTACTACAGTACCTGCTTGCTAGTGGAATCCCAAAAGCTTATCTCCAATTTTAGTTACTGGACACAGCAGACTAATGCACAAATGTCTGGAGGCTTCCCATTTAAGAAGGGTTGTAGAGATAAGCCAGGGAATGACAGGCTAGTGAGTCTCACGTTAGTGGTAGGGAAACTGTTGGAGAAAATTCTAAAGGAGAGAATCTATCACCACTTGGAGAGGCAATGTTTGATCAGGGATAGTCAGCATGGCTTTGTCAGAGGGAGGTCATGCCTAACAAATTTGATTGAATTTTTTGAGGAGGTGACCAGGTATGTAGATGAGGGTAGTGCAGTTGATGTAGTTTATATGGATTTCAACAAAGCCCTCGACAAGGTCCCACATGGGAGACTTATAAAGAAGGCAAGTGCACATGGGATACAGGGTAATTTGAGAAGGTGGATTCAAAATTGGCTTAGTTGTAGGAGACAGAGGGTGATGACAAAAGGATGCTTTAGTGACTTGAAGCCCGTGTCCAGTGGTGTACCACAGGGATCTGTGCTGGGACCACTGTTGTTTGTTGTCTATATCAATGATTTGGATGATAATATGGTGAATTGGATCAGCAAGTTTGCTGATGACACTAAGATTGGAGATGTTGTGGACAGCGAGGAAGGCTTTCAAAGCTTGCAGAGGGATCTGGACCAACTAGAAAAATGGGCCAGAAAATGGCAGATGGAATTTAATGCGGAAAAGTGAGAGGTGTTACATTTTGGAAGATCAAACCAAGTTAGGACATACACAGTAAATGGTAGGGCACTGAGGAGAGCGGAGGAACAAAGGGATCTGGGAGTTCAGATACATAGTTCCCTGAAAGTGGTGTCACAGGTAGACAAGGTTGTAAAGAAAGCTTTTGGCATACTGGCCTTCATAAATCAAAGTATTGAGTATAGGAGTTGGGATGTTATGGTGAGGTTGTATAAGACATTGGTGAGGCCAACTTTAGAGTATTGTGTGAAGTTCTGGTCGCCTAACTACAGGAAGGATATCAGTAAGATTGAGAGAGTGCAGAGAAGATTTACTAGGATGTTGCCGGGTCTTAAGGAGTTGAGTTACAGGGAAAGATTAAACAGGTTAGGACTTTATTCCTTGGAGTGTGGAAGAATGAGGGGAGATATGATAGAAGTTTACAAAATTATGAGGGGTATAGACAGAGTAAATGCGAGTAGGCTCTTTCCACTTAGATTAGGAGAAATAAACATGAGAGGACATGGCTTTAGCGTGAAAGGGGAAAGGTTAAGGGGGAACGTTAGGGGGAACTTCTTCACTCAGAGAGTGGTGAGAGTGTGGAACGAGCTACCATCTGAGTGGTAAATGTGAGTTCACTCTTAAGTTTTAAGAATAAATTAGATAGATTAATGGATGGGAGAGGTCTGGAGGGTTATGGACTAAGTACAGGTCAATGGGTCCAGCGGAATAATATTTCGGCACAGACTAGAAGGGCCAAATGGCTTTTTTTCTGTGCTGTAGTGTTCTATGGTTCTAAGGATATGGGCCAAGTGCTGGTAAATGGGATTACGTAGGTAGGTCAGGTGTTTCTCACTTGTCAATGCAGATCTGATGGGCCGAAGGGCCTCTTTTGCGCAGTGTGATTCTGAGATTCCCGAAGGCTGTTACACACACTCGTTAGATCTTACATGGCCCCCCAACATAGCCTTTCATTCTCCTTTATATATGTTTATCTCTCTTTAATATGTAAATTCTAGTGTTCCATATGTATTTGGAACTTTACCTTTCCCATAATATAAAAATCTTTCAAGTTGCTAGTACTGTCAGTAACATTTGGGAAAAATAAACACACTGCTTAGCCTTGCTTTTCTGGTTAGTTGTAAACATCCTAACACCCCTTTGAAATCCAACCAACCCCTTCATTCTCTAAAAATGCAAATTCCCTTCCCACCTTACATGCTAAGACCCCCATCCAAGTTTACTCGTTAATTTTTCAAGTACATTTCTACCCCTAACTTCTTTTGATAATTTCAAGCTTGCAGTCTACCTGACTCCAAATGTAATTAAGTCACACAGATAGAGGCAACTACACTCACACCAATAAACCAGAATAATATTATGAAAATTATTATACACCTCTATCCTAATGGAAAAATTAATTTTCATAATTTTAAAAGACGGCTTCATTCTCTTAACCCATCTTACATACTTTATATCCTTTGTGTCAACAAAGGTCATTTCAGTCCAGTGGCCAGGTTTTAAATGTTCAATTTCCTTTGAGCTTTATACTTTCAGCAATGCGTCTGCAATCGGATTTTCTCGTCCAGCCACAAGTATAACCTGTAAATTAAATAGTTGCAGTGATAAACTCCTTCTAAACAGCCTTGCAGTTCAGTCTCAAAAATTTGTCCAGAAATTTTAAAGGAATGTGGTCTGCATAAACAGTTGTTTCTGACAAATTGCTTGCAACATAACCTTGAAATGCTGCAACGCGAACACCAGACCCGGAGTCCGCTTTTCAGTCATTGAATATCTTCTCTGTTGTACGTTCAGCTTTTGTGAAAAATGCCCTGTCGGTTTCTCAATTCCAGTTTCTTCATCTTGCAAGAGTACAGTACCAAAGCCTACATCACTTGTGTTAACAGCCAACTTAAACTCTTGGCATAATTAGGTACTGCCAAAACTGGTGTCGTAGTCAGTATAGTTTTTAAACTGTCAAATGCCTTTGACACTCCTCTGGCCATTGAAATTTCTTGTTCATGTTTAATTGTTCAGTCAATGGAGCAACCACACTGGTAAAATTTGCTACACACTTTCGGTAAAACCCACTCATCCTCAGAAATCTCAAAACTTCTTGTTTTCTTGTAGGCATGGGGCAATTCACAATGGCTTTTACTTTCACATCTCTCGGAGACAACGTACCATGTACATGTTCCATGTTCTCTAAAAATACAAATTCCCTTCCCACCTTACATGCTAAGACCCCATCCAAGTTTACTCATTAATATTTCAAGTACATTTCTACCCCTAATTTCTTTTGATAATTTCAAGCTTGCAGTCTACCTGACTCCAAATGTAATTAAATCACACAGACAGAGCCAACTACAATCACACCAATAAACCTACTTTATAATAAACCAGAATAATATCATGAAAATTATTATACTTTCATAACACAGGACATTTAGGAAATCATAATACAATCAGGCAGAATCAACATGTGAAAGGGAAATCGCTTTTGACAAATTTATTAGAGCCCTTTGAGGATGTAACAAGTAAGGTGGATAAAGGGGAAACGAGCAGATGTGGTGTATTTGGATTTTCAAAAGGCATTCGATAAGTGCCATATAAAAGGTAACTGCACAAGATGAGAGCTCGTGGTGTTGGGGGTGATATACTTGCATGGATAGAGGATTGGCTAACTAACAGGAAACAGTGTCGGGATAAATGGGTCTTTTTCAAGTTGGCAAGTGAAGTGCTGGGGCCTCAAATATTTACAATCTATATTAATGAAGGGACCAGCTGTATTGCAGTAAAATTTGCTGATGATACAAAGATAGATAGGAAAGCAAGTTGTGAGGAGGATGCAAAGAGTCTGCAAAACGATATAGATAGGTTCTAGTGGGCAAAAATTTGCCAGATGATGTATAATGTCGGAAAAAGTGGAAAATTGTCCATTTGGGCAGGAGGAATAGAAAAGTAGAATATTATTTAAATGAAGAGAGACTGCACAGTGCAGTAGTACAGGGGGATCTGGGCATCATTGTACATGAACCAAAAAAGTTAATATGCAGTTACAGCAAGTAATTAAGGTGGCAGATGGAATATTGGTTTTTACTGGGGGATGAAGTGCAAAATTAGAGAGGTCTTGCTACAACTGTGCAGGGCATTCCTGATACCTAGTCTACTATGCTCAGTTTTGGTCACCTTAAGCAGGCATTTCCTTGCAATGGATGCAGCTCAAAGACAGTTCACTAGGCTTATTCCTGGAATAAGGGTTTATCTTATGAAAAAAGGTTGAGCAAGTTGAGCCTATACTCGTAGAAGAATGAGTTGTGATCTTATTGAAACAAATAAGATTCTGAGGAGATTTGACAAGGTAAATGCTGTGAGGATATTTCCACTCATGGGGGAATCTAGCACTAGGGGGCAAGTGTTTGGAATTCCCTTCCCCAGAGAGCAGTGGAGGCTGGATCACTGGCTATATTCAAGGCTGAGTTAGATTTTTGAATAACAAGGGAGTTATGGGGTGCAGGCAGAAAAGTGGTGTTTAGGCCACAATCAGATCAACCATGATCTTGTTGAATGTCAGAGCAGGCTCAAGGGGCCAAATGGCCTACTCCTGTTCCTATGTCGTGTGTTCCTATGTAGTACTTAGCTGATAGCAAACCTGAGCTCTCCAACTGAAGCAACGCTTCCACCCCTTTGTATTTCAACCCCCTCATGATAAAGGCCAACAAGCCATTATCTTATTTGATGAAAGTAGATGCAGGCTTGAATGTACAACTTAGGCAGTATCCAAATAAAGATATCTAATGGATCAATTTAATGTGCTGTTGGGAAATAAAATTTTTAAGAATGCTTTATACAGCCTAACCTTATTTTGGACATTATAACTTTCAATTATTAAGGAAAATGGACAAGAAGTTTTTTCAGAGTATAAGTAAGACATTTACATGTTTGCTAAGGTTACACCATTGAAAATGTTTTCATAGCAATTTTTATATTCATCTATTCATTCATCCATTGTATGTAGACATTGCTGGTAAGGCCAACTTTTATTGTCCATCTCCTTCGGTGATGGTTTGCCTTCTTGAACCGCTGCAGTCCGTGTGCTGAAAGTCTTGTTCTTGATAGTGGGTTGATTCAGTTGAGTGGCTGGCTGAGTCATTTCACAGGGCCATTAACCACATTGGTGTAGGACTGAAGTCACACGTGGGGCAGACAGGGTCAGACCAGCAACTTTCCTTCTTCAAAGAATATCAGTAAACCACTTGAATTTGTTAGACAATCGGGCAGCTTCATGATCACTTTCTCTGACACCAGTTCTTGACTTCCAAACAGATTTTCGATAATAAATGTTAACGTAAAAAGTGTGGTTGAAATCATCGGAATATAGGAACAGGTGTAGGCCATTTAGCCCCTCAAGCCACTCTGCCATTCAATGAAATCATAGCTGATCTGCAACCTAACTACACATACCACCCAATTGCCCCATATCCCTTAATACCTTTGGCAACAATAATCTATCAATCCCAAATCTAAAATCAACAATTGATTTAACATCCATTGCCATTTGTGGAAGAGTTCCAAACTTCTACCACCGTTTGTGTGTAGAAGTGATTCCTAATTTCACTCCTAACAAGTCTGGCTCTAACTTTTAGACTATGTTCCCTAGTCCTAAACTCCCTGACTGGCAGAAATAGTTTCTCTTTATCTACCTTTTCTGTTCCCCTTAATAGCTTGAAAGCTTTGATGAAATCACCCTTTTACTGTCTAAATTCCAGGGAAAATAATGTAATTTAACCCTTGGAATCCAGGTGTCATTCTGGTAAATCTACACTGCTCTCCCTCCAAGATGTACCTTTTCTCAGTTGTGGCATCCTGAACTGCTCATAATAACTCCAGGTGCAGTCTAACCAGGGTTTTGTGTAGCTATATCATAACTTCTACCCCCTTGTATTCTAGTCCTCTTGACATAAAGGCCAGAAATCCGTTAAACTTTTTAATGATCTTTTGTAGCCACTCTTAGATTCCTGGATTCCCATGTCTCTTTGGACCTTCATTTAGAAATTATCCTGTTCTATCCTTTTTAAAGTCAAAGTGGATGACCTCACGTTTGCCTACATTGAAATCCACTTGCCACAGATTTGCTGATTCACTAATCTATCAATACCTCATTGTAATTTTATGCTTCCATCTACACTGTTTACAATGCTGCCTATCTTTCTGTTGTCAGCAGATTCAGGTAAATGTCTTTCTATCCCATTGTTAAGTCATTGATGAATGCAGTGAGTCATTGAGGCCCCAACAGAAATACTTGCGGACATCACTAGTTATATCCTGCCATTGGAGTACCAGCTCATTACCCCCTACTCCCTGTCTCCAGGCACTCAAACCAATTTCCTAACTAAGTCAGTAATTCTATGAGTTTCAACTTTGTCACAATCTCTTATAAGGGAATTTATCAGGTAACGTCTGGAAGTCCATATATATTCCTCTGTCCATGACTTGTGGTCACCCCTTTGAAAAATTAATTCAGGTCCATCAGGCATGATTTACCCTTTACAAATCCACACTGTTTCTCTCTGATCAGCAGAAAGTTTTCCAAGCTTTTATCCTTAATTATAACTCTAGTAATTTACCAACAACAGATATTAGACTAGTCATATCTCCTCCATTACTTGTCCTGTTACCATTCCTTTTGACCTGCAGTGCCAACTCTTTTGTCATTTAATTTCTCCTGTCTTCCACCCTGTCACAGACCTTGGCTTTTGTTCTTTTTTCTATTCTCCCCACTTCACCTGTTCAAATCCTGTTACATTTCCAACTTTCTCACTTCTTTGGAGAGTTATTGATCTGGGACATTAACTTCATTTCTCTCTCAACATTGGCTGGCAGACCTGCATTTCCAGCATTTTGTGTTTTTATAGCACTGTGTCTCTTGCCAACGCAATATGGTTATACAAGATGGCTACCTATACCAGTGTGCGCATGCGCAAGCACAGAAATCCAATGATGTGCACACATCAGCTTACCCAACCCACTGCCAACTCATTTTACTTTCAATTTGGTTATTGCAGTACAATCTCAGTTTGTGGATTCCATGGAAAACATTGTATGTTTTCAAGAAGGAGTTAGATATAGCTCTTGGGGCGAAAGGAATCAAAGGATATGGTGAGAAAGCGGGAGCAGGCTATTGAGTTGGATGATCAGAATAAATGGTGGAGCAGGCTCGAAAGGCCGAATAGCCTACTCCTGCTCCCGGTCCTAGTTCCAAGTTTCTATCACTTAGCCGGCAGGTAGCTTAGAATATCTAGCTCTCTTTAATGATTTCTGTCGTCTCACAATTTATAAGCACTGTGAACATATGTTGCTAAATATTCAGTGATCTGAAAGATTAAATCAAGACGTAGAAGAAAACTGTTGTATTGAGCTCACTAATTCTAGTGGTTTAGCGAAGAGGCAGAATCATTCCTAAAAATGTCTGCATATTTTGCCACGTTCTCAAATCTCTTCAGTTTAAGACAGATCAATGAATTAATGACGTTGCAGAACTAAACATGATTTTGCAAAGTACTGATAGCTACTTTATTTTGATGTATGATCCATAGTTCTTGAAAGTCAGTAAACTGGGTTCATGTAGTGCTTTGCCCCCTATAAAGATGGCGGCCACACATGTGCTCTGCTGCACACTGCCTCCACAAAGATGGTGTCCGCATGCAAGACATTGGCAGTTTCTATAATTTTTTTATTATTTCATGGATGTGGGTGTTGCTGGCTAACCCAGCATTTATTGCCCATTACTAATTGCCGTTGAGAAGGTGGTGGTGAGCTGCCTTCTTGAACCATTGCAATCCATGTGGTGTAGGTACACCCATAGTGCTGTTAGGAGTTCCAGAATTTTAACCCAGTTACAGTGAAGGAACGGCCAATATAGTTCCAAGTCAGAATGGTGTGCAGTTTGGAGGGGAACTTGCAGATTGTGGTGTTCATACATCTGCTGCCCTTGCCCTTATAGGTGGTAGAGGTCGTAGATTTGGAAGGTGGTGTCAAAAGAGCCTTGGCGAGTTCCTGCAGTACATATTGTAGATGGTGCACACTGATGCCACTGTGCATTGGTGGTGAGGGAGTGAATGTTGAAGGTGGTGGATGGGGTGCCACTCAAGCACACTGTTTTTCCCTGGATGGTTTTGAGCTTCTTGAGTGTTATTGGTGCAGGCATGTGGAGGGTAATCCTTCACATTCGTGTCTTATGCCTTGTAGATGGTGGACAGGCTTTGGGAGTCAGGGAGGTAAGTTACTCACTGCAGAATTCCCAGCCTCTGACCTGCTCTTGTAGCCACTGTATTTATGTGGCTAGTCCAGTTCAGTTTCTGGTCAATGGTAACCCCCAATATGTTGATAGTGGGGGATTCGGCAATGGTAATGCCATTAAATGTCAAGGGGAGATGGTTAGACTTTCTCTTGTTGGGGTTGGGCATTGTTTGGCCCTTGTATGGCACAAATGTTATTTGCCACTTATCAAACCTGGATATTGTCCAGCTCTTGCTGCAAATGGATACAGACTGTTTCAGCATCTGAGGAGTCACGAATGGTGAACATTGTGCAATCATCAGTGAACATCCCCACTTCTGACCTTATGATGGAGGGAAGGTCATTGATGAAGCAACTGAAGGTGGTTGGACCTAGGACACTACTACAGATGAGGAACTGCTGTAGCGATGTCCTAGGTCTGAGATGGTTGGCCTTCCAACAACCATCTTTCTATGTGTTAGGTGTTAGATGTGGGAGAGATGCAAACTGAACTCCTTTATTTTCTTGCCTTCTGTCTGTAAGCAAAGGTGTTTTAATTTTTGCAATAGGCTGTGGCGTGTTTCTCCAACCCCTCTTTGTGAATTCAGTTTCAAAGTGCCTTGCAGCAAACTCTGTTTAGGATTAAATCAGAAGAATTGTTTATTCATACTTTCAAACCTGGGGAATGATCGTCGCAACTATATACACGCACACAAGTAGGGGACTTTAACTACCCAAACATTACCTGGGATAGTTTTAGTGTGCAAGGTAGGAAAGGAGCAAAATTCTTAAATGGCATCAATGAGAACATTTTTAGCCAGTACGCAGAAATCCCAACAAAGGAGGGGGCGTTCTGAACCTAATATTCAGAACTGAGCCCTGGCAAGTGGAAGTTGTATCAGTAGGGGAGCATTTTGGACATAGTGACCATAACTCAGTTAGATTTAGGATAGTTATGGAAAAGGATAAGGTTGGGCTGGGAATAAACTGGGGAAAGATGAATTTTAGTAAGATGAGATATGATTTAGCCCAAGTGGACTGAGAGCAGCTACTTGCAGATAAAACTGTCAGAGCAGTGGGAGGCATTCAAGGAGGAAATAGCAAGAGTACAGGGCAAATATGTTCCGCTAAAGTCAAAGGAGGGGACCAAATCCAGAGAACCCTGGATGTCAAAGGACATAAAGGTTAGGATTAAGAAAAAAATAGTTTATGGCAGATACCGAGGGCTCATAACGGCAGAGTCCCTAGAGGAGTATAAAAAGTGCAGTGGGGAACTTAAAAAGGAAATTAGGAAAGCTAAGAGAGTGCATGAGAAAGCATTGGTGGGTAGAATAAAGAAAAATCCAAAAAGGTTTTTTTTAAATATATAAACAGCAAGCAAATAAATAGGGAAAGAATAGGGCCAATTAGGGTCCATAGAGGTAATCTGTTGGTGGACCCAGAAGACATGGGTACAGTTCTTAATGAATACCTTGCATCGGTCTTCACAGTGGAAAATGATGATGCACGTATAGACATCAAGGTGAAGGACTGTGGAAATATTAGAGGAAATTAACATAGAGAGAGAGGAGGTAGTAGCGGCTTTAGTGGCCTTAAAAGTGGATAAATCCGCAGGCCTGGGTGAGATGTATTCCAGGCTATTGAGGGAGGCAAGGGAAGAGATATCAGGGACCCTGGTAGTAATTTTCAAATCCTTTTTGGCCACAGGTGAGGTGCCAGAGGACTGGAGGACTGCTATCGTTGTCCCATTATTAAAAAAGGGAGGAAGGGATAGACCAGGAAATTACAGGCCAGTCAATCTAACCTCAGTGGTGGGGAATTTACTAGAAAGAATTCTGAGGGACAGAAAAGATATCTGCACTTGGAGAGACACGGATTAATCGGGGATAGTCAGCATGGATTTGTTAAGAGAAGATCATGTTTGACAAATTTGATTGAATTTTTTGAAGAGGTAACCAGGATTGTTGATGAGGATAATGCATTTAATGTGGTCTGCATGGACTTTAGCAAGGCTTTTGATAAGGTTTCTCATGGCAGACTGGACAATAAAGTAAGAGTCCAAGGCAAAGTGGCACATTGGATCCAAAATTGGCTGAGAGACAGGAAGCAGAGGGTGATGGTAGAGGGATGTTTCTGTGACTGGAAGTCTGTTTCCAGTGAGGTTCTTCAGGTCTCGGTGCTGGGGCCCTTGCTGTTTGTAGTGTACATAAATGATTTGGACTTAAATGTAGGGGGTATGATCAAGAAGTTTGCAGATGATGAAATTGTTAGGGTGATGAATAGTGAGGAGGATATCCGTAAACTGCAGGAAGATATCAATGGACTGGTCAGGTGGGCAGAGCAGTGACAAATGGAATTCAACCCAGAAAAGTGTGAGGTAATACACTTGGGGAGGGCTGACAAGACAAGGGATTACACTATGAAGGGTAGGACCCTGGAAAGTACTGAAGATCAGAGGGACCTTGGTGTGCATATCCACAGATCCCTGAAGGTAGCAGGGCAGGTAGATAAGGTGGTTAAGAAGGCATACAGGATACTTGCCTTTATTAGCTGAGGCAAAGAATACAAGAGCAGGGAAATTATGCCAGAACTGTGTAAAACGCTGGTTAGGCCACAACTGGAGCACAGTGTGCAGTTCTGGTCGCCACATTATAGGAAGGATGTGATTGCACTGGAGAGGGCACAGAGGAGATTTACCAGGATGCTGCCTGGGCTGGAGAGTCTGAGCTATGGGGAAAGGTTTGAAAGGCTGGGGTTATATTCCTTGGAGCAGTGAAGGTTGAGAGGAGACCTGATAGAGGTGTATAAGATAATAAGGGGCAAAGATGGGGTGGATAAGAAGGCACTTTTTCCATTAGTAGAGGGGTCAATTACTAGAGGCATAGGCTTAAGGTAAGAGGTAGAAGGACAAGAGGGAAGTTGGGGAGAAATGTTTTCACCAAGATGGTGGTGGGAGTCTGGAACTCACTGCCTGGTGGTGGAGTCAGAAATTCTCATAACATTTAAAAAGTATTTAGATATTCACTTGCGCTGCCATAGCCTCCAGGGCTGTGGGCCAAGTGCTGGAAAAAGGGATTAGTGTAGTCAGATCTTTGTTGACCGGTGTGGACTTGATGGGCCAAATGGCCTCCTCCTGTGCTGTAAATGTCTGAGTCTATGAAGTAGGAAAGAGAAGAGTTTTACAATTAGGAATAACTTTAAAAAAAAAAAGCAAAGCTATTCATTGACATGTCAGAGTCCAGTGAGGGTTCCATCATGTAAGAGTTAAAGTTCAGGCAGATTCGGCTAACTGAAAGCAGGAGTTACAGAATTCATTTAAAGTTGGTGATGACCCAGCAAAATGAGGTTGGTATACAGAGACTTGGTCCACTCTACTGGCGGTGTCTGGAAACTTCCCGACAATCAGGCTTTGCAGAGATTTAGACCTGAAGGTAGGCTTTGTTGTCAACCTGGAGTCCAGCTTTGGTGTTGACAGGCTGGATGGGGGTCCAGGAATGTAACAATCAAACTTTTCAAAGCCAAGTGGAGCTTAGGTCATGTGGCGTTGCCCATTGATGATTCGGGGTATCAATCAGTTTCTATGTCTCCGCTCAAAATTCATTGTTCACCTTAGGAGATAGATGGTGGCTAGTAGCGCCTCTACAGATATAAGGAGTTCTGATGATGCTTTCTTTGTTATAAGTCCAGGCTCTGGAGACAGACTGCTGCTCCCTTGTTTAGTTGATTGTAAGGGGTCTACATCATGATAGGTGTGAGATTCCCCAAGGATGAGGGTTGAGCTTTGCCCTGTAATTACTGTTGGAAGCATCCAGAACTGTAGCTGACTTGAAAATCATGTGACCTGTAGCAGCCATGTGTTTGGTCTATCAAAGTCCATTTTTAAATAAGCAGAAAGTAAGGCTTGATTTAAACAGTTTATGATCTCTTTCATGTTTTGTGGACATGACATTGGTATGTCTCCAACCAGTAGAGAGTTTGCCCCCTGATCCCAATTGACTCCATTTTTGCTAGTGCTCCTTGATACCACACTTGGTCAAATTCTGCCTAGATGTCAAGGGCAGTCACTCTCTCCTCACCTCTGGAGCTCAACTCTTTTGTTCATATCCCAGGCCCTCTCTCTCTTCTCTCTTCCCCCAGGCCCCCTCTTCTTTCTTCCTATCCCCGTTCCCTATCCCATGATTGTTGGGTGAATGATGACATTGCTGAGCTTTTCTTTCTTGCCTGGCAGGATGTAGAGAGTGACCTGTTGGTGCAGATTAACATGAAGCAGGAAATGGAGCTGGCCATGAAACTGCTGGAGAAGGACATCCATGAGAAGCAGGATGCACTAATTAGCCTTCGGCACCAACTTGAGGAGATAAAGGCCATTAATGTGGAGATGTTTCAGAAGCTCAAGGTAAGTCACTTTGTGTCAGAGGCTGCTGGTTTTCAAATGGCTTGAGAAATTAAAGATGCTGCACTATAGTTACCATAACGATTGAATATCTGCTTAAATAACCTGTTGATGTTGTTGTGATTTTCTAAAAAAAAATCTAGTTGATCTCAGGCAGTGCAGTCTTCAGATTAAGCAGGGCTAGAGGGCAGGTGATAAGGAGAGCAGGCTATTCAATCTCCTGAATTCATAAGAACACAGAAATTGCTGCTGTTAAAAAGACCACAGTCCATCTAGATTATCCTCTTCCATCCTGGTAGTCACACATTAAGACGATGGTTGAGTAGTTGACTAATCACAGAAATCAATCTCTATCGGTTAGTCCACAACAGACCCTGACATGAGGTGAGGAAAACCCCCCAGTGGTAGAGAGCTTTTAAGTTTTAAATTATTTTCTGTACCTGGAGCCCCTGCCTCTTTGGACCTCCACTGTTTCTAGTTTTTCACCATTTAGAAAGTATCCTGTTCTATACTTTAAGTCCAACAGGCTGAGCTCAAATTTACCTATATTGAAAGCCATTTGTGACAGATTTTCTCATTCACTTAATCTATCAATATGCTTATATTTGTGTTGTCAGCAAATTTAGATTTGTGTCTTCCTATCCCATCGTTTAAGTAATCAATTAATGCAGTGAGCAGTTGAGGCCCAGTACAGATCCTTGTGAGGCTTGGCCTAAATAGCCAAGTGGTTATGGTACTGGGTTTGTAACCCCAAGATCAGGAGTTCAAATCTCACAATGGCAAACTATGAATCAATGTAACTTCATCTGAAACAGATGGAAACGGGTTTGTACTCGAAAGAGTTACAGATCCTTGGGGATCACCACAAGACATATGCTGCCAATTAGAGTACCTGCTCATTACCCTAACACTCTGCTTGAATTTAATTTCCAAACCAGGTCAATAATTTGCCTTTGATTCCATGAGCTTTAACTTTAGGTAACAGTTCCTTGTGAGAGACTTTATCAAATGCTTCTGCAAGTTCCTGTAAATCACATCAACAGACATTGCCTTTTCCACTATTTTAGTCACCTCTTCAAAAAATTCAACCTGATCAGTCAGGCATCACCTACCCTTTACAAATCCACACCGAATCCCTCTGATCAACTAAAAACTTTCAAGATGTTCAGTCAATCTATCCTTAGTTATAGACTCGAGCAAATTCGCGGCATCAGTTGTTAGGCTAGCTAGCCTACAATTCCTTGCTTTCCTTCTGTCACCTTTCTGATCAATTTAAAGGATTGAATTCTGAATCAAGAGAACTTTGGAAGATTATGGTTAGGCCGTCAGTAATTTCTTTCTTACTTCTGTTAAACCATCTGGTCCTGGGGGGTTTTATCTCGATAATGCCGTTAATTTCTCCACCACTGTTATCTGTCTTTCTTTAATTTTGGTGAACTCCTGTCCCTGATTTATTAATAGTTTCATTGGGATGTCTGGTATGCTGACCTCTTCTTTACTATACATACTGATGCAATACTGAAACTGATTCAGCATGTCCTCCATTTCCTTATTTTCATTGACAATATTCATTGAAGTCAGCCTTACCTGAATCTTGAATCTTTGTAGCTGTTTCACATTTCTCCCTTTCAAACACTATGTTGCTTTTCATCGAATTATATTCACTATTTGATAAATTTTCACTCACCATTAGGCTGTAATCTAAATTTAATTCCTTTCTATTACTAATTCAAATATGGCCTGTCCCATCGTTAGTTGCTGAAAGCTACCTCAGACACAGTCAAGAAATTCACTGTTTTTCTGGCCTGTGCTAGTCTGCTTATCTCAATCTGTATGAAAGTTAAAATCCCCCATCAAAACTACCCTATATGTCTAATCTAAACATTTATACAATCTGCTCCTTCAGAGCTACTACCATAAAGCCTATACACAACTTCCACTACAATCCTGGGATTTATTAATAGAGGCATAGAGTACAAGAGCAAGGAGGTTATGCTGAATTTATGTAAGACACTAGTTAGACCTCAACTGGAGTATTGTGTACAGTTCTGGGTGCCACAGCATAGGAAGGATGTGAACACATTGGAGAGAGCACAGAAGAGGTTTACAAGAATGGTTCCAGAGATGAGAAACTTCAGTTACGAAGATAGGTTGAAGAGGTAGAGAATGTTCTTGGAGAGAAGGCGGCTAAGAGGAGATTTGATAGAGATGTTCAAAATCATGTGAGGCTGGACAGAGTAGTTAGGGAGAAGCTGTTCCCGCTCGTAAAGGGATCAAGAACAAGAGGACACAGATTTAAAGTGATTTGCATAAGAAGCAAATATGACGTGAGAAAAAACTTTTTCACACAGCGAGTGATTCGGGTCTGGAATACGCTGCCTGGAAGTGTGGTGGAGGCAGATTCAATCAAGGCATACAAGAGGACATTAAATGATTATTTGAATAGAAACAACATGCAAGAGTATGAGGAAAAGGCAGGCCAATGGCACTAGGTCATAATGCTTATTTGGAGAGCCAGTGCAGATCCGATGGGCCAAATAGCCTCCTGTGCTGTTAAAATTCTATAATTCTGTGAAAAGTAGTACTGGAGAAATTAATGGGACTGAAACTTGATAAATTCTCTGGACCTGATGATCTACATCCAAACCGTTGAAAAAGTTGACTGTAGAAATAGTGGATATATTGGTGGTCATCTTCCAAATTTCTATAAATTCTGGAATGGTTCCTGTAGATGGGGGGCGGGGGGCGGTTTGCAAATGTAACCCTACTATTTAACAAAAGAGGGAGAGAGAAAACTGGGAACTGCCTGACATCAGGGAAAATGCCATTTGCTTTATTAAGTGCTCTTTCAACCTATCCTGTCACCTTCAATGATTTATGCACATATGCCCTCAGGCCCCTCTCCTCCTGCAACCCCTTTAGAATTGTACCTTTATTTTAAATTGCCCCTCCACATTCTTCCTACCAAAATTAATCACTTCACACTTTTTAAAATTCTTTCACAGGATGTGGATGTTGCTGGCTAGCCAGCATTTATTACCCATCCCTAATTGCTATTGCAAAGATGGTGGTGAGCTGCCTTCTTGAACCGCTGCAGTCCATGTGATGTAGTTACACCCACAGTGCTGTTAGAAAGGGAGTTCCAGGATTTTGACCTAGCTACAGCGAAGGAGCAGTAATATAGTTCCAAGTCAGGATGGTGTGTGGCTTGGAGGGGAACCTACAGATGGTGGTGTTCCCATGCATTTGCTGTCCTTGTGCTCCTAGGGAGTAGAGGCCATGGGTTTTGATGGTGCTGTCGAAGGACCCTTGGTGAGTTGCTGCAGTGCATTTGGCAGAGGGTACAGACTGTTGTCACTGTGTGTCAGTGGTGGAGGGGAGTGGATGTTGAAGGTGGTGGATGTGGTGCCGATCAAGCAATCTGCTTTGTCCTGGATGGTGTTGAGCTTCTTAAGTATTGTTGGAGCTGCACTCATCCAGGCAAGTGCAGAGTATTCCATCACACTCCTGACTTGTGCCTTGTAGATGGTGGAATGGTTTTGAGGAGTCAGGAAATGAGTTACTCACTGCAGACTTCCCAGCCCCTGACCTGCTCTTGTGGCCACAGTTTTTATATGGCTAGTACAGTTCTGGTTAATGGTAACTCCCAGGATGTTGATAGTGGGGGATTCAGCAATGCTTATGCTACTGAGTGTCAAAGGGAGATGGTTGGATTCTCTCTTGTTGGAGATGGTCATTCACTGGCCCTTGTGTAATGTGAATGTTACTTCCTACTTACCAGCTCAAGCCTAAATAAGATGTTCTGCAGGTCTTCTTGTATAAAGGTATGGACGGCTTCAGTATCTGAATGGTGCTGATCATTCCTGCCTCTCGCCTTATAATGCAAAGAAAGTCATTGATGAAGCAGTTGAAGGTAGTTGGGCCTAGTACACTGCCCTAAGGAACTCCTGAAGTGGTATACTGGGACTGAGATGATTGGCCTCCAACAGTCACAACCATCTCCCTTTGTGCTAAGTATGCCTCCAACCAGTGGAGAGCTTTCCCCCCGATTCCCATTGACTCCAATTTTGCTCCTTAATGCAACACTTGGTCAAATGCTGCCTTGATGTCAAGGGCAGTCACTCTCACTTCATGTCTTGAGTTCAGCTCTTTTGTCCATATTTGGACCAAGGCTGTAACGAGTTCGGAAGCTGAGTGGCCCTGGCAGAACCAAAATTGAGTGTCAGTGAGCAGGTTATTGCTGAGTAAGTGCAGCTTGATAGTACCGTCGAAGACCCCTTCCATCACTTTGCTGATGAAAGAGAGTAGACTGCTGGGGTGGCAACTGACCGGGTTGGATTTGTCCTGCTTTTTGTGGACAGGACATACCTGGACAATTTTCCACATTGCCAGGTTGATGCCAGTGTACTCGAACAGCTGGGCTCAGGGCGTAGCTAGTTCTGGATCACAAGTCTTCAGTACTATTGCCGGAATGTTGTCAGGGCCCGTAACCTTTGCAGTGTCCAGTGCCTTCAGCTGTTTCTTGGTATCATGTGGAGTGAATCCAATTGGCTGAAGACTGGCATCTGGAGCCCACAAGAGGAGGCCGAGATGGATCATCCACTTGGCACTTCTGGCTGAAGATTGTTGCAAATGCTCCAGCCTTATCTTGTGCATTAATGTACTAGGCTCATCTATCATTGAGGATGGGGATATTTTTGGAGCTGCCTTCTCCAGTTAGTTGTTTAATTCTCCACCAAAAATGATCCGTTTATTCCTACTCTTTGTTCTGCCCTTAATCCACAATAACAGCAACTTGTTTTTGTTTAACTGCCTTTAAAATAATAATGTCCAAGGCCATGCACAGGAGCGTTACAAAGCAATATTGGATACCAAGCCACAAAAGGAGATGTTGGGGCAGATGGCCAAAAGCTTGGTCAATGAGGAGTGTCTTAAAGGGTGAGGTGGAGAGGTGGAAAGGTGTAGGGAAGGAATTCCAAAACATAGGGCCCAGGAAACTGAAAGCACGGCCACAAATAATAAAGCAATTAAAATCAGGGAACCGCAAGTGGCCAGAATTAGAGGAGTACAGAGATCTCGTAGGGTTATGAGTGTGGGGCTGGAGGATATTACAGAGATAGGGAGGGGTGAGGCTACAGAGGGATTTGAAAACAAGGATGAGAATTTTAAAACCAAGGAGTTGCTTGACCAGGTGCTAATGTAGGTCAGCAAGTAAGGGGATTTAGTGGAATGGGGTTTGGTGCAAGTGAGGACATGGTCAGCAGAGTTCTGGATGACCTCAGGCTTATGGAGGCTAGAATGTGGGTGACTGGGAGAGAGTGCATTGGATTAGTCAAGTCTAAAGGTAACAAAGGCGCGGATGGGAATTGGAATCTCCATTGGCAGCCAATGAACTCAGACTAGCAAAGTCAGGTGATGTTACAGGCGGAAATAGGTGGTCTTAGTGATGGCACAGATATATGGTCGGAAGCTCACCTCTGTTCAAATATAACATTACAGTTTGAACAGCTTAGTTTAGCCTCAGACAGTTACTTTGGAGAGGATGGAGTCAGTTGCTAGGGAACAGAATTTGGAGCGGAGACCGAAGATGATGCCTCCAGTCTTTCTAATGTTTAATTGGAGGAAATTTCTGCTCATCCAACACTGAATGTCGGATAAGCAATCTGGAAGTTTGTCCATATTTGGACCAAGGCTGTAACGAGTTCGGAAGCTGAGTGGCCCTGGCAGAACCAAAATTGAGTGTCAGTGAGCAGGTTATTGCTGAGTAAGTGCAGCTTGATAGTACCGTCGAAGACCCCTTCCATCACTTTGCTGATGAAAGAGAGTAGACTGCTGGGGTGGCAACTGACCGGGTTGGATTTGTCCTGCTTTTTGTGGACAGGACATACCTGGACAATTTTCCACATTGCCAGGTTG
Organism: Isurus oxyrinchus; assembly: GCA_026770705.1. NCBI lineage: Eukaryota > Metazoa > Chordata > Chondrichthyes > Lamniformes > Lamnidae > Isurus > Isurus oxyrinchus. The sequence goes on from JANJGN010000017.1 coordinate 79,258,910, forward strand.
ATGCCAGTGTACTCGAACAGCTGGGCTCAGGGCGTAGCTAGTTCTGGATCACAAGTCTTCAGTACTATTGCCGGAATGTTGTCAGGGCCCGTACCCTTTGCAGTGTCCAGTGCCTTCAGCTGTTTCTTGGTATCATGTGGAGTGAATCCAATTGGCTGAAGACTGGCATCTGGAGCCCACAAGAGGAGGCCGAGATGGATCATCCACTTGGCACTTCTGGCTGAAGATTGTTGCAAATGCTCCAGCCTTATCTTGTGCATTAATGTACTAGGCTCATCTATCATTGAGGATGGGGATATTTTTGGAGCTGCTTTCTCCAGTTAGTTGTTTAATTGTCCACCACCATTCATGACTGGATGTGGTAGGACTACAGAGCTTAGATCTGATCCATTGGTTGTGGAAACACTTAGCTCTGTTTATTGCTTGCTGCCTTTGCTTTTTGTTATGCAAGTAGTCTTGTGATGTAGCTTCATCAGGTTGACACCTAAATTTTGGGTATGCCTGGTATTGCTCCTGTCATGCCCTCCTGCACTCTTCTTTGAACTAGAGTTGATTTCCTGGCTTGATGGTAATGGTGGAGTGGGGGATATGCCATGCCACGAGGTTGTATACAATTCCTCTGCTGCTGATGGCTCACAGCACCTCATGGATACCCAGTTTTGAGTTGCAAATCTGTTTGAAATCTATCTCATTTAGCACAGTGGTAGTGCCACACAACACGATGGAGGGTGTTCTCAATGTGAAGCTGGGACATCGTCTCCACTGACTGTGCGGTGGTCATTCCGACTGATACTGTCATGAACAGATGCATCTGCGACAGGTAGATTGATGAGAACGAGATCAAGTAGGTTTTTCCCTCTTGCTGGTTCCCTCATTACCTGCCGTAGACCAAGTCTAGCAGCCATGTCCTTTCGAGCTCAGCCAGTAGTGGTGCTACTGAGCCACACTCTGAACATTGATGTCCCCCGCCCAGAATGCATTCTGTGCCCTTGTCACCCTCAGTGCTTCCCCCAAGTGTTATTCAACTTGGAGGAGTACTGATTCATCAGCATGGTATTACCACCAGGGATAGTGATGGTGGTGTCTGGAACGTTATCCGGAAGATATAACTCTAAATATAATTATGTCAGGCTGCTGTTTGAACGGTCTGTGAGACAGCTCTCCCAAGTTTGGCACAAGCCCCCAGATGTTAGAAAGGAGGACTTTGCAGGGTTGACAGGGCTGGGTTTACCGTTGTCGTTTCCAGTGTCTAGGTCGATGCCAGGTGACCCTTAGTGGTTTTGATACAGCTGAGTGGCTTGCTAGGCTATTTGATTGCATATAAGAGTCACACATATAAGAGACCCACATTGCTGTTACATGTAGACCAGACCAGGTAAGGATGGCAAATTTCCTTCTCTAAAGAACATTAGTGAACCGGATGGGTTTTTACAACAATTGACAGTGGTTTCATGGTCACTATTGCTGAGACTAGCTTTTAATTCCAGATTTATTAATTGAATTTAAGTTCCACCAGCTGTCGTGGTGGGATTGAAACCTGTGTCCCCAGAGCATTAGTCTGGGCCTCTGCACTACTGGTCTGGTGATATTACCAGTACAAGCACACTGCAACCCCTGTCCCTAACCCCCACCACCACAATGCCATGCATTAATTTCACCTGATACTTGCCTTCCAATTCCACTAACCTGTCTATATTCTTTTGAAGTTTTAACACTATCTTGCCCCACAGTTCATAATACTTCCATGTTTCATATCATCTACAAATTTTGAAACAGCATTGCACACCATGGTCTAGGTCATTAATATACATCAACAAGAGCAGGGGTCCTGATACTGACCCCTGGGGAACTCTTCTACAAACTTTCCTCCAGTCAGAGAAACAACCATTCACCACTAATCTCTGTTTCCTGTCACGCAACCAATTTCCTATTTGTGTTGCTATTGTCCCTTTTATTCCTTGAAGCTACTTCATTGGCTGTAAAGTGCTTTTGGATGTCCAGTGGTCATGAAAACTACCAGATAAATGTATGTCTTTCTTTATTTGCCCTCCTTATACTCCGTATAGAGAACTTATTTTGGCCACGCACCTTAACTTGTCCTTCTGTTCTAATGTTTTACTCTTTTTTTTGTCACCTAGTTCTCTCTCCTGCTTTAATTACTTCACATCTTTTAATTTCCCTTTACCTCTCTGCATGTTTCTCTACTTTCTTCCTTTTATTTGTTTTTGAACTATTATTCATGCTACCTTTTCCACCTGAGCATTCCACTATCACCACCACCCCCCCCACCCCCCCACCCCCACACACACACACACACACACACACACACACACACACACACACACACACACACACACACACACACACACACACACACACACACACACACACACCAACATCACTTACAAGATTGCCTGGCTATGGAGATATTGGTGGTCCAACTGTGATTGGAATGGAGTGACATTTATGTCATTTTAAAAAAGCGTTTTGTGTTGCTTTCTTTGAATTAAGAACATAAGAAATAGGAGCAGGAGTAGGCCATTCAGCCCCCCCGTGCCTGCTCTGCCATGCAATGAGATCATTGCTGGTCTTCAACTTCAACACCATTTTCCCTGTATCCCTTGATGTTTTTAATATGTAGAAATCTATCAATCTCAGTCATGAACATACTCAATGACTGAGCCTCCACACCCTCTCAGGTGGAGAATTCCAAAGATTCACCACCCTCTCAGTGAAGAAATTCCTCATCGCAATCCTAAATGCCCTGCCCCTTATTCTGAGATGTTTCCCCTGGATCTAGACCCCCCCCCAAAGCCAGGGGAGACATCCTTCTTGCATCTACCCTGTAGATCCCTTTAAGAATTTTATATGTTTGAATGAGATCACCTCTCATTTTCTAAACTCCAGAGAATAAAGGCCCAGTCTATTTAATCCTTCCTCATAGGACAATACCCCAATCCAAGGAATTGTTTCTACTTTTCTGACTACTTTAGTCCTAAGAGCTCGGTGACTGATGAATTCCATTACCACTGTATTCTGTACAACATTGCATTGTTTCTTTGGAATCTAGGGTTCTGAAGATGGTTTGAAACAGAAAAGTGAGATGATGAGTCAACTGGAGGAGAAAACCAACCAAGTTACAGCTGCAATGAAACGGATGGAGCAAAGGTAAAACATCCCAGTAAATTTCCTCCCCTGCTGCTCGAGCCTTGCTGGGAAACAGTTTGACAGGCACCTGGCTCCTGTCCTTCGCCCATATAGTTATTCTCCATGCATCACCTTTGACACTGTGAGCCTGGTACCATCCTCTTGCAAGGGCAAGGGCTTGGCATGCTAGATTTAAAGGTCTCAAACTATCAGGAGCAGGATCCTTGGGCTGATTTATTTTTCCCCATCTCTGAAGGGCTGAGATTATTTGTCATTTGTCTACCTGATGCCCTAGCTTAACGCTGCTGCAAACAAAGCTGGGAATTTTCCAGCCTGCGTCACTCAATCGCACTTACACATGGAGAACCCTTCTGTGGTGCAGATAGTTGTCTAAGCGTACAGTTGCTTTGCAAGAATTCTGAATGTGATTGAATAGTTAATCTGATTCCAGAATAAAAGCAAAGTACTGCGAATCTGAAATAAAAACAAAGTGCTGGAAATACTAAGCCGGTCTGGTAGCAACCATAGAGAGAAACTGAGTCCTGAAGAAATCATATTCAACTCAAAACATTAACTCTATTCATCTCTCCACAGATGCTGCCAGACCTGTCGCGTTTTTCCAGCATTGTTTTTAATCTCTGATTCTGACTACTTAATGTAGTTTTAGTATCTTCCGCTTTCAGAATTGGGTATCAAGTGTGAGTGGGATCAAATTTACAGACACTCATAATGGAATAGTTTGGTCACACACACCATCTGCACTCTCACACTGAGTACCAGAAGACAGCTATTGGGGTACAAGGAATCCGGCCAACTGATTATCCCCCTGGTTGCAGGCTGAAGACTTTGATACACATCAACAGTAGACAGTAGAAATGAAACATTTAGCAGTGTTAGGTGGGATCCCAATGGGGAATTTCTCTGGTCTGTATATTGGGGACTTGTAGGAAGTTCCTGACTACAGAACAGAGCTCACAGTTACCAGCTCATCTACATGTGTTGTATAACCTCCTCCCCTCCCATCTATTCCTATCATACTCATTGTATTGAGATACATTGCTGCTACAGTGTTTAGAACTGTCACTGCTATTAACATCTCTTTCTTTCTTCCCCTTTTATTTTTATTTTCCACTTTTCTTTTTCTGCCTATTTGCTTCTCCCTATTTGTCCCATTTGGTGACCTCATTAAGTGACAAAGATTTATTGGATCAAACACGAACTGTTGCAATCTCTTGTTTGAAGTGTGTTGGTAGAGAGAATAATATTTAGAATTTCTTTATAACTTAATCCCTGTCCATTTGACCTGAGATGCAAAACTGAGGATGTAATCTTAGAGCATGTTTGGTGGAGATTATGTTAGAGTCCAGATGATGAAGGGACAGAATATTCTTCCAAATATTCATTGAATTAATCTGCCTCATTTATCTGCTGATCCTTCTATCTACTTCTCCTGTCCATGCTCCTGTGAGACACTTGCCCTCCTCCCTGGCCGGTGAAACACTCCAGCCTCCCCCCCACCCCTAGCCCATGCAGTGCAACCTACCCCCAATCTGTGCAGTGCTCCCTTCCCCTTTTTCCCTCCCTCCCACTCTCTCTCTCCCCCTCTTCCTCCTCCTCCTCTCACCCCTGCTGCTCCCTCTCTCTCCCACACCCCACCATCTGGCCTTATTCTGTAAAGCTCCTCAGAATCTTTTATTTTTTAGTGAGATCACGCCTCATTTTTCTAAACTTCAGGGAGCATTAGCCCATGTCACTCAATCTCTGTACGACCCTTTTATCCCAGGAATTGATCTAGTGAACCTTTGTTACACCCCCTCTAGGGCAAGTACATCTTTCCTTATGTTCAGAGACCAAAACTGTACACAGTACTCCAGGTGTGTTCTTCCAAAAGACCTTTACAATTGCAGAAAGGCTTCCTTACTCTTGGACTCCAACCCACTTTCAATAAAGGCCAACAAGTTATTTGCCTTTCTAATCTTTTGTCATACCTGTTTGTTAACTTTCTGTTTCATGTACAAGGACTGGCAAATTCCTCTGAACACCAGTGGCTTTTCACCATTTAAAAGTATTGTTTTTCTATTATTTCTACTAAAATAACCTCTCATTACCCCCATATCCCTTTTCAGGCTCCCACATGCTTTCCCACCTGATTTTGTATCATTAGCAAACTTAGATGGATTACTCTCGGGCTTTTCATCTAAGTCATCGATGTAGATTGTAAATAACCAAGCACTGATCCTTGTAGCACCCCAGTAGATACAGCCAGCAAAACCCAAAAATGATCCGTTTATTCCTACTCTTTGTTCTGCCCTTAATCCACAATAACAGCAACTTGTTTTTGTTTAACTGCCTTTAAAATAATAATGTCCAAGGCCATGCACAGGAGCGTTACAAAGCAATATTGGATACCAAGCCACAAAAGGAGATGTTGGGGCAGATGGCCAAAAGCTTGGTCAATGAGGAGTGTCTTAAAGGGTGAGGTGGAGAGGTGGAAAGGTGTAGGGAAGGAATTCCAAAACATAGGGCCCAGGAAACTGAAAGCACGGCCACAAATAATAAAGCAATTAAAATCAGGGAACCGCAAGTGGCCAGAATTAGAGGAGTACAGAGATCTCGTAGGGTTATGAGTGTGGGGCTGGAGGATATTACAGAGATAGGGAGGGGTGAGGCTACAGAGGGATTTGAAAACAAGGATGAGAATTTTAAAACCAAGGAGTTGCTTGACCAGGTGCTAATGTAGGTCAGCAAGTAAGGGGATTTAGTGGAATGGGGTTTGGTGCAAGTGAGGACATGGTCAGCAGAGTTCTGGATGACCTCAGGCTTATGGAGGCTAGAATGTGGGTGACTGGGAGAGAGTGCATTGGATTAGTCAAGTCTAAAGGTAACAAAGGCGCGGATGGGAATTGGAATCTCCATTGGCAGCCAATGAACTCAGACTAGCAAAGTCAGGTGATGTTACAGGCGGAAATAGGTGGTCTTAGTGATGGCACAGATATATGGTCGGAAGCTCACCTCTGTTCAAATATAACATTACAGTTTGAACAGCTTAGTTTAGCCTCAGACAGTTACTTTGGAGAGGATGGAGTCAGTTGCTAGGGAACAGAATTTGGAGCGGAGACCGAAGATGATGCCTCCAGTCTTTCTAATGTTTAATTGGAGGAAATTTCTGCTCATCCAACACTGAATGTCGGATAAGCAATCTGGAAGTTTAGCAACAGTGGAGGAGTCGAGAAAGGTGGTGGTGAGGTACATCTGGATGTTGTCAGCATGCATGTGAAAACTAATGCTGTGCTTTTGGATTATGATGCCAGGGGCAGCATGTGGATGAGAAATGGGAGGAGATCAAGGATAAATTTATTGGGAAACCAGAGGTAAAGTTGTGAGAAGAGGAGGAGAAACTATTGCAAGTGAAACTCTATTCATGCTAACATATTGCTGTCAGCCAATAAGCCTTGTGTAACAACCTTGGCAACTTATTGAATACCTTTTGAAAATCCAAACTTACTACATCTATTGAATTCCCTTCTATCTAACCTGCTACCCTCCTCAACACTTTTAATAGATCTGTGAAATACTATTTCCATTTCACAGAACCATATCGACTCTGCCTGATGTTATGATTTCTAAGTACTTCCTTACTAATGGATTCCAACGTTTTCCTGATCTTGGGCTCACTGATCTGTAGATCCATTTTCTTCCTGCCTGCTTTCCTGAGTAGCAGTGTTGCATTTGTTACCTTCCAGACCCCTGGAACTGTTGCATAAATTTGCAAGATGACAACTAGTACGACTTGTTATAGAACTCCAGGTTATCAGGTCTAGGTGATTTGTTGACTTTTAGTCCCATTAATTTTTGCAGTATTTTTTTCTTTACTAATATTAATTACATTATGTTCCTTGTTCACATTAGACCCTCGCTTCCCATAATTTCTGATTTTTTTTCTTATTCTGTGAAGTCAGATACAAAATATTTAAGGACTTTGCAGTTTCCTTATTCCCCATTATAATTTTTCCTGATTCAGCCTCTAAGGGACCCACAGTTGCTTTGTCTACTTTATTCTTTGTTTATAGTTGAAGATGCTCTTACAATCTGTTTTTAAATTTCCTAATAATTTATTCTCATTCTGTATTATCCTACTGGATCATTTTATTTTTTGGCAATCCTTTGCTGATTCTAAAACTTCTAATCCTCAGGCTTACTCTTTTTTTGGCAATATTATACTCTTCCTTTAATCTAATACTATCCTTAGCGTCTTTAGGTAGCCATAAATGAATCATTTTCCTTGTGCAGTTTTTATTTCTCCGTGGAATATACATTCATTGTATATTCACTGCATTTTTCTCTCTCCGATATCTGTACTGTTCATGATGTCTCTTTTTCTCTTTCTCTTTCCTTCTCAATCTCTCTTTTCCCCCCTCCCCCTTCCATTCCTCAGATATTTGTACTATTTGTGGTCAGTATCCTCTCGCTCCCCTGTCCCACCCTTGTGCTTACTCCATCCTGTCCCTTCTCACTGCCCCCTGCACCCTCGCTCCACCCTCCTGCTCCCCCTCCTCACCCTCGCGCACATGCTCCCACTCCCCCCTCCTGCCCTCTCACTCCACTCATCCTCTCCCAGCAATCCATACTGTTCCTTGTGTTTTTTTGGGGGTAGGACTCCTGCTTCAACTCCCAGCCTGGGTTCTGTGAGGAGCTGCCCCATATAGTGGTAATGCACGGTGAGGTACGACTGGGATTGGCACCTGTGAACCACACCCCATAAAGGAGTCCACTGAGGCCGGCTGGGATTTAATAACGTGAATGTGTCAGGATCCCAAGATGTGGTGTGGAAAGAAGGTGGTGCTGGTGGTAAAATGGACCTGCCTCAGGATTTCTGTAGCTGTCCAGCACTTTAACTTAAAACACAGTACTGAGAAAGTTTAGACGTGTTTGAGCGTTCACGGCTGTGGGCATTTCTATAATATTGAAATTCCTTGCTATGTAAGAATCTGTGATAAGGAGCTTGATATTTCCTTTCCTGAGTGTATGTGTAGGATAGAGCTAGCTGTATGCTGTCATTTCCTGGTTAGTTTTAACACCGCTTGTGATTTCAGTACTATTATCTGACTATCCAACCATTGTTGGATCAGCAGTAACGCCGCTGTGCTGGATCAGCAGTAACGCCGCTGTGCTGGATCAGCAGTAACGCCGCTGTGCTGGATCAGCAGTAACGCCGCTGTGCTGGATCAGCAGTAGCGCCGCTGTGCTGGATCAGCAGTAGCGCCGCTGTGCTGGATCAGCAGTAACGCCGCTGTGCTGGATCAGCAGTAACGCCGCTGTGCTGGATCAGCAGTAACGCCGCTGTGCTGGATCAGCAGTAACGCCGCTGTGCTGGATCAGCAGTAACGCCGCTGTGCTGGATCAGCAGTAACGCCGCTGTGCTGGATCAGCAGTAACGCCGCTGTGCTGGAAAACACTTTATGGTTGTTCTTTCATCAAGGAGTCATTAAAATTGTAAATCAGAAAAACTGGTGTCTGCATCTTGGTTGAGTTTGTTGAGCTGGGCTCATTCCCTGCTGTTTAATTTGCTGATGTTTGCGTCATGTTGTTTGCTTCTTTTGTCTTTTTGTTCTATTTTCCACCCTTCACCCCTGATGTGAGCATCAGTTTTACCCAGAATTGATTTAACTTGCACCAGATTGCAACAAGCAGAAAAGGATCAGGATACAGCGGAGAAGGGGAGTGACAAGTTCAAGCGTGAACTGGAAAACAAAATGGAAACCCTGCAGAGAGAAATGGAACAGAAGGAGCGGCAGCTGTAAGCACTGCTGGGGGGGTGAAACTGGTAGCATTGAACAGAATGGAATGATTTTCAGTTGAACTTTAACTGCTGAATTGCTGACAGCTTCTAATAAACATTATTAATATTGGTAATTGAGGAACTCTGACATGAAAAGCTATAATACTAACTCCAGATGGTGCAATATCTACATAAAATACCAACACTAAGCTGCAGTCCCTCTATTGTAGCTCTCCCTCATTCATTTTCGCTCTCCCATGCCCCTCATTCACACACCTCACTCTCTGCCCCATGTTCCTCTCCCCCTCTCCCTGCTCCGTGTTCCTCTCCCCCTCTCTCTGGCCGCCCATCCTCTCGCCCCTCTCTCTGGCCGCCCATCCTCTCGCCCCTCTCTCTGGCCGCCCATCCTCTCGCCCCTCTCTCTGGCCGCCCATCCTCTCGCCCCTCTCTCTGGCCGCCCATCCTCTCGCCCCTCTCTCTGGCCGCCCATCCTCTCGCCCCTCTCTCTGGCCGCCCATCCTCTCGCCCCTCACTCTGGCCACCCATCCTCCATCCTCTCGCCCCTTTCTTTGGCCACCCATCCACTCGCCCCTATTCCTCTCCCATCCATTTTCTGTGGCCATTCCTTCACTGCCCCTCTTTCTGTTTGCCATTCCCACCTCCCCGCTCGCTTCTCATCTCCCCCCGCCCCCACCTCAACCCCCACTGCCCCCTGCTGTCACTGGCGCTAGTACTGGGGAATGAGGGGGCTATTCGACTGGCTCGGGCTCCACTTAAACCATGCCGGGATCAGTCTCCTGGCAAGTTGAATAATTAGGGCTGAAAGTATGCCTTTAAACTAGAGGAGTGGGAAGGTTCAGACCTGGGGAAATTTTATCAATTTAGAGATCAAAGTCAAGGTCATAGCATGGTCTAATTAAAGTCACTATATCTGAGTGTACAAAGCATTCATAAGAAGATAGACAAATTAATGGCACATATAGAGAGAAGTGGTTTGATCTATTAACCATTACAGAGGTGTGGTTGCATGGTCACCAAGGTTGGCAGTTAAATAATTCCAAGGTCTTTAATTATTCAAAAAGCCAGACAAAATAGAAAGTGGGGGGGATGCAGTCCTGACAAATAAAGGATGACATAAGGACTGGAGTGAGGAAGGATTTGACTCAGAATAACAGAAAATGGAATCCGTATGGGTGGAAATAAGAAATAACAAGATGCAAAACACTGGTGGGAGTCATTTATCGGCCCCTTGTTACAGCGTTGGGCAGAGTATTAAAAAATAAGAGCTGCTTGTAGCAAGGGTTATACAATAATTATCTGGGAACTTTACATAGGCTGAACAAATCAAATTGGCAAAAGTAGTTTGGAGGATTAGACATGGAATGCATGCAGAACAGTTTCTTGGAATAATACCTATGGAACCAACCAGAGAAAAGGCTGATCTTGTCGATCTTGTCTTGTATGATGAAACAGGTTAATTAGCAATCTCATAGTAAGGGATCATAAAATTTCACAATGAATTTGAGACTTAAGTAGAGTCTTAAATAAAGCCAATTACATAAGTATAAGGTGATGAGTTGGCTAAAGTAGATTATGAAAGTAGATTAAATGATATGTTGCTAGATAAATGGTGAACATTTCAAGAAATATTTTGTCAAGGAATATGCATTCCATTGAGAAATAAAGACTGCACAGTGAAAGAGGTCCATCTTTGGATAACACCAGAGGCTAAGGATGGTATTATTTTAAAATAAGAGACTTTAATATTGTCAAGAAGAATAAAAATCCTGAGGATTAGGAGAGTTTTAGAAAGCAGCCCAAAAATTGATAAAGGGAGAGAAAATTGAATATGAAAAATAAACTAGCAAAAAAATATAAAATCCATCAGTAAGAGCTGCTATAGGTGTATAAAAAGGAAGAGAGTAGTGAAGTTAGATGTGGATTGAAGACTTTAGAAGAAAGGTGTGTGGGGATTAAGGAAGTGGTAAAGATGTTAAACAAATAGTTTGTGTTTGTCTTCACAGTAGAAGGCGCAAAGAACATTCCCAAAACAGTGGGAAATCAAAGGTCTAAAGAGGAACACAGGGACAGCAGTAGGCATTTTCCCTTCAAGCATGCTTCACCATTCAGAGCAATCATGGGAGATCTACGATCTTAACACCATACACCTGTTTTTACCCCATGTCCCTTAAGTTAACAAAAATCTGATCAATTTCAGTTTTAAGATTAACAATTGATCTAGCATCAATTGCCAATTGTGAAAGAGGATTCCAAACTTCTGCTTTTTGCTTGGAAAAAAATGTTTCCTAATTTCACTCCTGAAAGGTCTGGCTCTAATTTTTAATCTATGACTCCCTCAGTCCTGTACTCTGCAGCTAGCAGAAATAATTTCAATCCACTTAAAGTAATTTATATTAGTGAAGAAAATGCACTGGAGAATTTAATGTGACTAAAAGCCGACATATCACCCTGGATTTGATAGCCGACATCCTAGGGTTCTTAAAGAGCTGGCTGACGACAGTGTTCCCTCTAAGCAGTGCACCTTGGTGCAGCCATTGGGAATCTAATGCGCAGGAAACAGACTGGTGACGTGGCTGCTGCTTGGTTGCAGTACCTGGTGTGACATACTAGTGTAAATGATTATAATCGGGGCAACTGCCTTCGTCTGTGAAAATTGTGTTAATTTGATGTCTGTGGCAGATTTTCTCTTAGTTTCAGTGCCTAATGGTCACTCCCATCCATGGGTATCCTGTTCCCTATGATCTTACAACCACTATCTTGTCATTCAATAATAGGATCCGAGAATTATAGCAAATAGGCCCTTGCCGTCTGTGCTGGGTCTGACTTGCTCTCGCATGTTATTAATGCCTTTTATTTTTTGATAAGATGGAATGGAAGGCAGTCTGAAGCCACTTGTAAGTCAACAAACTGGCTTATCTAACATGTAATATTTGAATAAACAGTACAAAGTGAAGAACACCTGTATTTTATTGTACAGTGAAAAATAACAAACTATGCAGCTTTATCCCTGTTAATGGGCTAAACTCAAAGTTAGTAGTTACTGAACTGGTACTGTCCTTTTCTTTTACCTGCCATATATGTTCACACTTGAGCCTGGAGCATGTCAGGCCTGTTGTCTGATGACTAGAGAGTAAGGTCTCAATCTGCACTAGTCTCCCTGGAGTGTAGTCCAAAGCAAACCTCTGATACCTCCCCTAAATCTGGTCCACGGGCCTGGCTAACACCAACACTCTCTCTTTAGTTATGGAGAGTACCATGCCATTATCTGTTCAGCCAAGTCACTCCTGCCACATATATTGAATGTTAACTCATTCAAACCTCATGGTGTCAAATGCCATTGAAGGTGCAAACCAATTTTTAATTGCCTCAAATCTGCAGTGCCCAATTTGTCTAGTATTCCATCACATTGTCCCAATCACTATTTGAGACTGCTTGATTTTTCCTGGCATTAACCTTCCAAATGGTGAACCTGAACATTTTTCAGTAACATTCTAAACTAAAACTCTTCTTGGACGAAACGAGGTTAAGTTTCAGATATCTAATTTCCTCTCCTGGGAGCATTCCCTTGTGCACTCGTGCCATGTGTTGTGTGCACTCGCGCCATGTGTTTAGTGGCTGAGCTGGTTGTGAATTAACAGGGTCCAACTGGAAACAGATCTGAAAATCGAGAAGGAGTGGAGACTGGCTCTGCAGAGTGATCTTCAGAGGGAGAGAGAAACCATCTCAGAACTGAGAGCACAAACACTGCAACTCAGCACCCTGAAGAAGGTACAGGAAACATGAGACTTGTCATTTCTGGTCATCTAAGACAGTAAAGTGTTTGACGATTCTCTTGCCATCCATATAGTTTCGCGCACTGTATGAAAATGAGAAATGGTCCTATTCAGTGAAATCATTACCTACCCTTGAATGTTGACAGTCAAGGTGATTCTCTCCAAATCTCATTATCTGTTTGGGTTTCACCCATCAGTTTGGTTAGTCAGGGTCTGTGTATTGTCTGTGCTCTTATTCTGTTTTTTTTTTGCTCTCTCATGCCGCACTCTGATTTTCCCTCATTTGCCTACATCCTAAGTTGACATATTCCTGTTGTCTTTCTTGTATTCTGTCTCTTGCACTTGCTCTCACTTCTTCATACTCAAAGCCTTGCATGTAAGTTTGCACACTAATTGACTTCCTGTTTCACGTCTGCTTTGAGCCATGTGAGTGAGTAAAAGGAAATGTAATTCATTCCAGATATTGGGATGAGTGAAAATAAACCGGACTGCGTCTGAAATCCAGGTGCAATTACTGCTCGTAACAGAATTTCCAATCACTTTGATGGGTAAATGCAGGTTGGCTGCGGCAGGGGAGTGGGTCAGTCAGATGTGGTTTGGGGGTTAATGTGGGTGAGTCAGTTAGATCAGGGTGGGGGTGGTGTTAACATGATTGGGCTCTGCCATCAGGTGGTTGGGGGTGTCCACAGGTACTAGGTTCCACAATTGGGTGAAGCGTAAGGGGCCCATTGCAACTGGGTTGCCTATAACCATGGGGAAGACCTTTACAAAGGTGGATTGATAAACTGACAGTCAGAGCCTGTTGATACATCTGAGCTTGATTCTGTTCCACAGGAATTCCTTCGATTACAAGAAGAGAATGGACAACTGCAGACAATCTGTGATGAGCAGGAACAAGCTCTACAAGAGCTGGGCTACAAACTCAGCGAGTAAACCATCCTATTCATCTTGTTGATCACATTGTTGGGGCATTTGCATATTTTCTTATCTGTCCATTTGAAGGTGTTGCCCATCTATGGGGTACAGTGAGTGTGTTTGTGTGAGAGGTGGGGATGGTACAGTACTGTGGGGGTGGTGTGTGTTTAGAGAGGTGAGTGTGAGAGGGTTGGGTGTGAGCATGTGAGCGGAGTGGTTGGATGTGGGTGTGAGTGTGTGAGAAGGGTGGGTGTGAGTGTGTGAGAAGGGTGGGTGTGAGTGTGTGAGAAGGGTGGGTGTGAGTGTGTGAGAAGGGTGGGTGTGAGTGTGTGAGAAGGGTGGGTGTGAGTGTGTGAGAAGGGTGGGTGTGAGTGTGTGAGAAGGGTGGGTGTGAGTGTGTGAGAAGGGTGGGTGAGAGTGTGTGAGAAGGGTGGGTGTGGGTGTGTGAGAAGGGTGGGTGTGGGTGTGTGAGAAGGGTGGGTGTGGGTGTGTGAGAAGTGTGGGTGTGTGTGAGAGGGGTGGGTGTGAAGGAGGCGAGTTTATGTGTGTCTGAGAGGGGCATGGGATGGGCTTGAGAAGGCAAGAGAGGCGGGCGGGCATGTATGCGCAAGAGAGGGGTGGGTGCACGCATGCGAGGGGAGCGGGAGAGGGGCGCACGCACGGGAGGGGGTGTGAGATAGGTGGGTGTGTGTGTAAGACATGGCTGTGTGTGAGAGAGAGGGAGATTGGGGGGGTGTGTGTGAGGGAGAGGCTGGGTGAGGGTATGTGAGAGAGGTGGGGGTGTTTGAGGTCGGGCTGGTACAGTACTGTGTGCGTGTGGGGGGCATCTCATCGTAGTGGGAAGGGGTGGATCCAGTTGTTATGGTCCACATAGGAACCAACGACATAGGTAGAATCTGGAATGATGTTCTGCTAAGAGAGTTTGAGAAGTTCGGGCCCGAATTAAAATGCAGAATATGAAAAGTAATCATCTTTGGAATGTTACCCGAGCCACGCGCCAATTGGCATAGGGCCAAACAGTTTAGAGAACTAAACACGTGGTTCAAAGAGTGGTCTGGGGGGAAGGGGTTTTGATTCGTGGGGCACTGGCATCAATACTTGGGGAAGAGTGAGCTTTTCTGAGAGGTGGGCTACACTTAAACTGGGCTGTGACCAGTGCCCTGGTCAATAGTATAACTAGGGCTGTGGACAGGTTTTTAAACTAATGCAGGGGCTGGGTGGGGGTGGTAATGTTGGCGGGGGAGAGCAGTGACGGGAGATTTAAAAATCCAAAGGATAAGGTCAAGGCCATGAAACATTGTACTGATATGGGTAAGGACAAGCAGAATGGGACAGCAAGGGACAGAGAGTTTAATTGTGCATCCTTGAGTAAGGTCCTTGCAGGAAGTAGGAGTAGAAAAAATGAAATTAAAGGTTCTTTATCTGAATGCACAAAGTATCTGCAATAAGATAAATGAACTAGTGGTAGAAATAGAGGTAAATGGTTTAGATTTAATCACCATAACAGAGACATGATCAAGGTTGGGAAATAAATACAGTAGTTCTCACTTAGTTATGGTTGCATGGTTAGATTTAATCACCATAACAGAGACATGATCAAGGTTGGGAAATAAATACAGTAGTCCTCACTTAGTTATGGTTGCATCCCTGAAAATCACAATCTTAAGTGAAATGAGTTTAAATGAATCATAGAAGGAGCCCAGGACTTTGATGTGAGTTCATCATTAGCAGAGGCAGCAGCAGAGCAAGCAGCCAGGAGAAAAACGACAGATCCTGGGGCCTAAGGCAAGAACAGTGGGCAGGAGGCGGGGCTGGAATGTGGGAGGCAAGGCCCAGGAGCAGGGGCAGCAGTGGAGGGAAAAGGCACTGAGGGCAAGAGCAGAAGCGCTGGTGGAAAGGTTTTGTGAGCAGGTAGGTCACAGAGGAGGAAGTTTGTGGCAAATGATGTTAAAATGAAACTGACACCTTTTAATCGATATATTGACACTACTTTATTAATGAAATAGCGAGGCAACGTTAAGCGAGGACTTGCTATATTCCAGGATACACAATGGCCCATAACTTCCACGCTCCCCAGTGTCAGATTTGGGGGGCGCCCCAAAGATGTGCTGGGGATTCCCTCTGGGAAGTTCCCAGGAAAGTGCTTGCATGTCGATTGCCCAGAAGTGTACACTTCCTCTGGACAATTGTGCTGTGAACCTTCTGAAAATGCAGTTTAAATCACTAACTTTGGATGGTTCTGCCGGAGTTATACCAATAGTTATCTCAGAAAGGTTTGAAGAATTAAAACCTCTTCTAACTTCTGAGTAACAATTGTAAAGACCCAGACTGACCCCACAGGACTCCCCAACATCCCCTGATCCCTGACAACCTCCCACCAGATTCCGACCGACCCCCCAGACAACCCCCACCCCCCAAATCCTATCCGTTTGCCGAACAACAGTTATACCGTTGGACAGAGCATTAAACAATAAATTATTGGAGCTTGTAACAAAAGCAATTTAATAATAGTGGTGGACTTTAATCTTCAAATTGGCAAGATTGATCTAGAAGATGAGTTTTGTAGAGTGTTTTGTGACAGTTTTCTGGAGCAATACGTTGTAAAACCGACTATTGAGTTTGACAGTATATTGAGTATAGACACTAGACAGTAAAGCTATCTTCGATCTAGTATTGTGCAATGAGGCAGGGTGAGACAATTTAAGATAAAGGGAGAAACTTTAAAGGAGGTGCAGGACCTCGGTGTATACATACGTAGGTCATTGAAGATGGCAGGGCATGTTGAGAGAGTAGTTAATAAAGCATATAGTATCTTAGGCTTTATTAATAAGAGCATTGAGTATAAGAGTAAGGAGGTCATGTTGAACTTGCATATGACAAGAGTTAGGCCACATCTGGAGTACTGTGTCCAGTTCTGGGCACCATACTTGAGAAAGGATATGAAAGCATAGGAGAGAGTGCAGAGGAGATTCACAAGAACAATTCCTGGGATAAAGAACTGTAGCCATGAGGATAGATTAGAGAGGTTGGGACTGTTTTCCTTGGAGAAAAGAAGGCTGAGAGGAGACTTGATAGAGGTATTCAAGATCCTGAGGAGTATGGGCAGGCTAAATAGTGAGAAACTTCCCAATCAAGAATTAGAGGGCACAGATTCAAAATAATGGGCAAAAGAAGTAAAACTGATGTGAGGAAACATTTTTTCACCCAGAGGATGGTTGGAGTCTGGAATGAACTTCCTGAGAGGGTGGTGGAGATGGGTTCAATGGAAGTATTCAAAAGGGAATTGTATTGCTATCTGAAAAGAGAGAATGTTCAAGGTTACTGGGATAAGGCAGGGGTGTAGGACTAGGTAGAATGCTCTTTCAGAGAGCTTGTGTAGACTTGATTGGCTGAAAGGCCTGCTTCTGCACTGTAAGGTTTGAGATTCTGTAATTAGTAGTGTCATAATAAAAGATCCACTGGACAATAGTGATCATAATACAATTAAATTCTATGTTAAGTTTGAAAGTGACATACTCCAATCACAAACAAAAATCTTAAAACCAATTACATAAGTATGGGGGAGAATTAACTTTGGTTGGTTAATAAACTAAAAAGTATGGCGGTAAATGAACAGTGGAAACATTTAAAAAAACAATTCAAAATGTTCAACAAAAATACATTCCATTGAAAAATGAAAACTCAGCAAGAAAGACCCATCTGTGGTTCACTCCGGAAGATAGAGATAGTATTAGATTAAAAGAAGAGGTTTATAATGTTGCAAAAAACAGTAGCAAGTCTGAGGATTGGGAATGTTTTAGAAACCAGCAAAGGGCCATCAAAAATTTGATAAAAAGGAAAAAAATAGAATCTGAGAGTAAACAAGTCAGAAATATAAAAACAGATTGTAAGAGCTTTTAGAAGTGTATAAAAAGGAAGAGAGTAGCTCAGGTAAACTTAGTAGAGACAGGAGAAATTATCATGGGGAATGAGGAAATAACAAAGGCATTGGACAAATATTTTGTGTTTTCTTCACAGCAGAAGGCACAAGTTTCATGCCAGAAATAGAGGGTAACCTAGGGGCTAAATAGAGTGAGGAAATTAATATCAGTAGGGAAAAGTATTGGAGAAACTTAAGGGACTAAAATCTGAGAAATCCCTAGGATATGATGGCCTACAGCCTAAGGTTCAAAAAGAGAGAGCTTCAGCGATGCGCTAGATGTGATTTTCCAAGATTTCTTAAATTTGGGAATGTTCCCATCAGATTGGAAATTGACAAACATAACACTGCTTTTCAAGAAAGGAGGGAGAGATAAAACACACCAGTTAGCCCAACATCAGTCAGGAAAATGCTAGAATCCAATATTAAGGAAGTCTTAACAAGGCACTTAGAAAAGTATAGTATGATTAGAAGAAGTCATCATAGTTTTACAAAAGAGAAATCCTGTTTGACAACTTTATTAAGAGTTTTTTTGAGGATAGAACTATTAGGGTAGATAAAGGGAAATCAGTAGATGTAATATACCTGGATTTCCAAAAGGAATTTGATAAGGTGCCACTCAAAAGGTTAATAGACACAGTAAGGGCTTGTGGAGTTGGGAGAAATACATTAGCATGGATAGAGGATTGGCCAACAGACAGGAAGCAGAGTGTGCGCATAAACAGGGCATTTTCAAGTTACCAAGCTGTGACTGGTGCTGTGCCGCAAGGGTCAAAACTGGGGCCTCAGCTATTTACAATCTAGATCAGTGACTCAGCTGAAGAGACAGAGTAATGTATCTAAGTTTGCTGATGATACAAAAACTAAATGAAGGATAAGCTGTGGTGAAGATACAGAGAGGCTACAAAGGAATATGGACAGGTTATATTTTTATTTATTCATTAGCGAGTGGGCAACAGGTTGGAAGTTGGAATATAATGTTGGGAAGCATGAAGTAATTCACTTTGATTGTAAGAACAGAATATTTTTTTAAAGGTGTGAAACTTGTTAAGTGTTGATGTTAAAAGAGACTTGGGTGTGCCTGTACAAGGAACACAAGGTTAGCATGCAGGTGCTGCAAGCAATTAGGAAAGTAAATGGCATATTAGCCTTTATTGCAAGGGGATTGGAGCACAAAAATAAAGAAGCCTTGCTGCAATTATACAGGGTTTTGGTAAGACTGCATATGGAAAACTGTGCAGAGTTTTGGTCTCTACATTTTAGAGAGGATATACTTGCATTGGAGGCAATACAGTGAAGGTTCACTAGATTGGCCCTGGGATGAGGGAGCTGTCATATGATGTAAGGCTGAGTAAATTAGGCCTAAACTCTATGGAGTTAGAAGAATGAGAGGTGATCTTATGAAACCTGCAAAATTCTGAAGGGGTTTGATGGTGTGGAAGCTGAGAGATTGTTTCCACTAGTCGGGGAATCTAAAACACAGTTTCAGGATTAGAGGCCAATCATTTAGGACTGAGATGAGGAGAAATTAGAAATTACTTCACTCAAAGGGGTGTAAATCTTTGAAATTCTCTACCCCAGAGAGTTTGGATGCTTCATCATTGAGATTTTTGGTCTCCCAGGGCATCAAGTGATATGGGGAGCTGGCAGGAAAGTGGAAATAAAGCCCAAGGTCAGCTGTGATCATATTGATTGGCAGAGCAGGCTCAATGATCTGCTCCCACTCCTACTTGAGTTCTTGTGGTCCAATACTGTGTGTATGTGTTTGTGGAGTAGGGGTACAATGCAGCGGATTTGTGTGTGGGCCTGGGGGTTTGAGACTGTGGAGAGGTGTTGGATGGGGTGCCTGTGAGGCGGGCGATGGGTGGATAGGGGGTGGTATGATAATGTGGAGGTGGGGTACATTGCAATGGGGGTGGGCGATACAGTGCAGTGGGTGAGTGTTTGGGGGTGGGAGGGTTACAAAAGAGGTCTGATCCCTCTCACTAGAACCCATTATTCTTTCCCCTTTGTAGATCAATTTGAGTGGTGGAACAAACTTGAGGGGCTAAATGGCCTCCTCTTCCAATATTCCCTGTTTCCTATGTTGGCCCTACAATCTGTGATACCCCTGGTCTGGTCCCCTGCCCCCTCTCCCCCACCCAGCCGTCTGTTCGCCCCCCCCCCCCACCCCCCCACCCCCTGGTGCGTCCTCTCCTCCCCCGGCCCCCTGGTGCGTCCTCTCCTCCCCCGGCCCCCTGGTGCGTCCTCTCCTCCCCCGGCCCCCTGGTGCGTCCTCTCCTCCCCCGGCCCCCTGGTGCGTCCTCTCCTCCCCCGGCCCCCTGGTGCGTCCTCTCCTCCCCCGGCCCCCTGGTGCGTCCTCTCCTCCCCCGGCCCCCTGGTGCGTCCTCTCCTCCCCCGGCCCCCTGGTGCGTCCTCTCCTCCCCCGGCCCCCTGGTGCGTCCTCTCCTCCCCCGGCCCCCTGGTGCGTCCTCTCCTCCCCCGGCCCCCTGGTGCGTCCTCTCCTCCCCCGGCCCCCTGGTGCGTCCTCTCCTCCCCCGGCCCCCTGGTGCGTCCTCTCCTCCCACGGCCCCCTGGTGCGTTCACCACCCGTCTGTCTCGCCCACCTCACAGCCCCCCCCCCCCCCCCCCCCTCAACATGCCTGTCTGTTTGGATCGCCCCACCACCACCAAGTGAGTTCCCCATTTCCCCTCCACCCCTTATCTGTTGCCCTGCCCAGTATGCCTCCACAACCTTTTCATCTCTAGTATTTATTCATTTTCTGAGTCTGTATCAAGAAGTTGAAATGTGGGAGATATCACCATGAATCCTGTTGACAAATTCTCTATGTTCTCTGTCATTATGGAGCTGCTTGTGTTTTATTGTATTTTAATATGCTATGTTGCTGTCTAGAAATTTCACTTTTTACAACCCTTACCCTGTTGGAATACACTCTCACTTTTTATAGGTCAAAGCTCAAAATCGAGACCATCAAAGAAGCTAACAAAGCATTGCAGGTAATTCTCACACGTGCTCGGGTACTCGTGCACACAGGTGCAGACATGTACACCGTGCATACTCACTCACTCTCTCTCTCACTCACACACACACACACTCTCACATGCACTCTCTCTCTGCTAAGATGTCCCTTTAATGTCAGTTACCCCCAGATCATAGTGTTGTTCTGTTATGGCAGAGTGTCTCCTTAACGTTCCAGATTGTCATTATAAACGAGGGCAAACAAATGCAGCTGAGGAAACTGAGTGCAAACCTGAGAGTTTGGTGAGTGCGGGGAGTTTGTTGAACGGGGAAGGAGGTGTTCATTTCCTTTTGCTTTTTCTACCTTTCTCACCCTGTAGGAATCAATTCTTATTCTGCTACTAAATGGTTACGGTCTGTTTGATTCCAAAGGTTTAAAATAGTGTAAAAACAGGTGGTAAAGTTAATAAAATATGTAAAAAAAAAAGCAACATAAATAAGTGAATAATATAATTAAGTAATTAATTAATACACATTAAAGATGGCATGACAGGTGTTGTCAAGGCTGCAGTATGTGGGAGCTCCTGGATAACATTGTGATCCAGGGCAACATGTCTGCAGTAAGTGCGGCTCAAGGAACTTCGGCTCAGACTTATTGACCTGGAAGCTGAGCTGCAGATTCTGCGACACATCAGGGAGGGGGAAAGTTATCTGGATGCTTTGTGCCAGGAGACAGTCACACCATTTAGGATAGGATCTTTTTATTTGGTCAGTGGATAGGGACAGTAGGGTGTGACTGTGATTGAGGCAGTTAAGGAGAGTCAGAGTGCAGGATTGTCAGACTCTGCAATTGCCCAATAGATTTGAGGTTCTCTCAGCTTGTTTAGATGAGAGTAAGGGCTGCAGGGTGGATGAGCAATCTGACCATGGCACTGTAGCACAGAAACCAGGACAGTGGGGGGTGCAAAAAGGAATTTAGCTGTAGTAGGTGACAGTATAGTGAAGGGATTGACACTGTTCTGTGCAAAGAGTGAGAGTCTAGGCGGCTGTGTTGCCTACCTGGTGCTAGGGTTCGGGACATCTGCTCAGGGCTGACAAGGAACTTGCATTGGGAGGGGAAAGGTCCAGTTGTTGTGGTCCTTGTAGGTACCAACGACAAAGGTAGAACTAGGAAAGAGGTTCTGCGTAGAAAGTATGAGGAGCTAGGCACTAAATTTAAAAGAAGAACCTCAAATGTTATAATCTCTGGATTATTACTTGAGCCGTGTACAAATTGGCCCAGGGTACTTAAAATTAACGTGGCTCAAAGATTGGTGTGGGAGAAGTGGGTTCCGGTTTGTGGGGCACTGGCATCAGTACTTGGAGAAATGGGGGCTGTACCATTGGGACAGTCTATACCTGAACCACGCTCGGATCATTGTTCTTGTGAACTGCCTAACTAGGGAAGTATAACTTGAATAGTGGGGTCAAGGGATCAAATGTGGAAAGATGTGGTATATCAAAGAGTAGAGACAAGGTAAGAGAGGAAAACAGAAATATGGGAAATGAGGGTCAAAGAATAGCAGGAAGGGACAGAGAGAAAAAACTTAAGTATACACTGACAATCAAAACTAGATGTTACAAAGATAAGAAAAAGACAAAATTAAAGGCTCTGTATCTGAATGGTATATAAATATGATCTGATAGCCATTACAGGGATTTGACTGCAGGATGACGAGGATTGGATCCTGAATATTGAGGCGTAATTTAAAGAAGAAAAGGAAGCTAGGTAAAGGTGGAGCGGTAGCACTGTTAATCAAGGGTGGCATTTGTGCAATGGTTAAGAGATGATCTTGGTTCAAGAGACCAGGATGTAGAATTGGTTTGGGTGGAAATGAGGAATAGTAGGAGAAAGAAGTCACTAGTGGGAGTGGTCTACAAGCCCCCTAACAGTAATCACAATATAGGACAAGATATATAAGAAGAAATATTGGGTGTTTGTGATAAGGGGCAGCAATAATCATGGGTGACTTTCATTTACATATAAACTGTAAAAATCAGATTGGTAGTAGTAGCCTGGATGAGGAGTTCATAGAATGCTCTTGAAGTGGTTTCTTCGAGCAGCAAGTCCTGGAACTAACCAGAGAGCAGTTTATATTAGACTTGGTATTGTGTAATCTGACAGGATTAATTAATGACCTCCAAATGAAGGCACCCTAGGTAGCAGCGACCACAATATGATTGAATTTTACATCCAGTTTGAAAGGGAGAAGAGTGGGTCCAAGACAAGTATCTTAAACTTAAATAAGGGCAACTACGTGGGCATGAAAGCTGAGCTAGCTGAAGTGAACTGGGAAACTAGGTTAGGGGACAGATCAATAGAGAAGCAGTGGCAGATATTTAAGAAGATATTTCAGAATAAATATATACCTACTATGAAGAAAAATTCTAAATGGAGGATCCACTATCTGTGGTTAACTAAAGAAATTGGGGAAAGCATCAAACTTAAGGAAAAAACTTATAACTGCGCAAAGGTGAGAGGCTGGTCAGATGACTGGTCGGAGTATAAAGAACGACAGAGAAATGACTAAAAGGTTAATTAGGAGAAAGAAATTAGTATAAGAGGAAGCTAGTTAGCAATGTAAAAATGGATAGCAAGAGTTTCTACAGATATTTTAAAAAGGAAAAGAGTAAGTAAAGTGAGTGTTGGTCCTCTAGAGAGTTACAGTGGGAAGTTAATAGTAGATAATAAGGAAATGGCGGATGAAATGAACAAATATTTTGCTTCTGTCTTCACATAGAGGATACAAAAAACATTCCAGTAAGAACTGTAAATCAGGAGGTGGAAGGAGAGGGGAACTTGGTGAAATTACAATCACTAGGAAAGTGGTACAGAGCAAACTGATGAAGCTGCGGGCTGACAGGTCTCCAGATCCTGATGGACTTCATCCTAGGGTCTTTTAAGGGGTGGCTAATGAGGTAGTAGATGCATTGATGTTAATTTTCCAAAATTTGCCAGATTCTGGAAAGTTTCCATCAGACTGCAAAGTAGCAATGTTAACCACCGCACCCCCCCAGCCATTCAAGAAGGGAGGGAGGCAGAAAACAGGAAACTATAGGCCAGTTAACTTGATGTCTGTTGTGGGGAAGGTGTTAGAATCGATCATTGAAGAGATTATAGCTGGGCACGTGGAAAAATTCATGGTAATCAGAAGAGTCAGTATGGTTTTGAGAAAAGGAAATCATGTTTAACCAATTTATTAGAGTTCTATGATGGAGCCACATGTGCTATGAATAAAGGGGAGCCTATACTTGGATTTCCAGAAGGCATTTGATTGATTAGGTACCACATCAAAGGTTATCGTGGAAAATAAAAGCTCCTGGTGTAGAGGGTAACATATTAGCATGGATAGAAGATTGGCTGGCAGAAAACAGAGTATACATAAATAGATTTTTGTCTGATTGGCAGGATGTGACGAGTGGAATCTTGCACTTCCCTCAACTTGGTCTACTGCATTCACTGCTCCCAAATACGTTGGAGAGACCAAATGCAGACTGAGTGACCATTTGCGGAACACCTTCAGTCTGTCCGGAAGCATGACCCAGACCTTCCTGTCACTTGCCATTTCAACACACCACCCTGCTCTCATGGCCACATGTCCGTCCTTAGCCTGCTGCAATGTTCTAGTGAAGCTCAAGGCAAACTGGAGGAACAGCAACTCATCTCCCAGTTGGACACTTTCCAGGCTTCTGGACTTAACATTGAGCTCACCACTTCAGAGCATGAACTCTCTCCTCCCTCCCGTGCCCCCACCCACGCCCCCCCCCCCCCCCCCCCCCCCCCCAATCCCTCCCGCCCAAGACACACCCACCCCCCTCCCTCCCACGATGCACCTCCCCCCAGACCAGTCACAGCGCTAACCCACACTCTCCACTAGTGCTGAGACGCACACTTCTGTGGAGCCTAATTCTAGAGTAGCCCCAGGGTTTCGATCTGGTGAACCGGTCACAATGTCTGATCCACAGCAGATGGAGGCATTGTTTCCCAGGATTCAGGCACTCAGAAGACTGCTGCAGGCCAGAAATCTCCTGAGTCTTGAGTCAAATGAGGAGCCTCTGGACTTGGTCATAACTCAGTTGCTAGAGCTGGAAAGGCAAGCTCAAGATCAACAGTAAGGGACAACGGCTGCACTCCTCAGATTGCAAGGCACGATGGAGGAGTCCGTCCACCTTCTCTGAGGTAATAGTGCTGAGGACAACTCTAGCAGATGGCAACCATAGAGACCTTTGTCCAGGACTTCGTTCCTGCACTGCTGTGTGAGCTGAAGTCCATCGCTGACACCATAGTTGGCCTCCAACAGTGCGCATGCGAGAGGGGTGTGGGGCAGCTTGATCTCACTCCAGTTTCCCCTTCTCCTAAAGGAGTCAACCAGTGGCCCTGGGGCACCCATACGGAGAGGAGGATCAGCAGGTGCACACCCTGGGACCATCCGCCTTGGTGACTCTGGGAGTGACCGGCCCATCCGAATCCCGTCTTCCTGTGACCTCCGCAGCTCCAGCTCCATAGGAAGGTGCCACTGTTACACAGCAGATCTCGGCTTTCCAGAGGATGCCCACCAAGGTCATCGCAGACAGGACATAGCAGTCAATAGGCTGCTTCCACCTCCACTGTGGATGTCCAGAGAGCACCAAGGTGTAACGGCAGGGTTTGGAAGATTAAGAAGGTGTAACTCTTTCGAGTACAAACCCGTTTCCATCTGTTTCAGATGAGGTTATATTGTTTCATAGTTTGCCATTGTGAGATTTGAACTCTTGATTTCTTACGAGTACAAACCCATTTCCATCTGTTTCAGATGAAGTTACATTGTTTCATAGTTTGCCATTGTGAGATTTGAACTCTTGATACTCTTTCGAGCACAAACCCGTGTCCATCTGTTTCAGATGAAGTTACATTGTTTCATAGTTTGCCATTGTGAGATTTGAACTCTTGATATTCTTTCGAGCACAAACCCATTTCCATCTGTTTCAGATGAAGTTACATTGTTTCATAGTTTGCCATTGTGAGATTTGAACTCTCAATCTTGGGGTTACAAACCCAGTACCATAACCACTTGGCTATTTAGGCCAAGCATTAAGAAGGTATAATTGCACAGCCTGGGCACAGGTGTTAATCATGACTATTTCACAACGGTGTGAAACTAATTTTTGGCCTTCTCGCCATATGGTTTCCCCCCTGCCTGCCTGCCATGACACCTGACGCCAACTGGGACAGGGCAGTTTTGCCCAGTGTGTTAGTTTAGTTTTTACAAAGATTGGGTGAAGCAGAACTGCTTGACTTCCAAAGGCAGCAAATCTCTTCAGTTATTTAGGACAGTTTTCTGGAACAAGAGAACAGGCCATCTCAGATGCGTCTGAATTGTTTTTTTTATTTGTTAATGGGTGCGGCCACTGCTGGCTCGAGGGTGTGGAGTCACATGTAGGCCAAATCAGATAGGGACAGCAGATTTCCTTCACTATAGGACATTAGTGAATCAGATGGACAGTGGTTTCATGGTCATCATTACATTTTTAATTCTAGATTTTTATTGAATTCAAATTCCACGATCTGCTGTGGTGGAATTCGAACCCAGGCATTACCTTGGGTCTCTGGATTACCAGTCCGGTGACAATACCACTACGCCTCCCCATCCCCTAAATCTCACTGGTAAGGAATCACCTAGCTAACAATGACCACAATATGCTAGAATTCAATATTAACTTGGAGAGGATGAAGAACTAGTCATAAATCATGGTTTTAAATATAGTGAAGACTAACTTTTGGAGGGATGTGGCAAAAATTGACCATAACAGACTGGGCAGAACTACTAACTGATAAACGTATAGATGAGCAGTGGGTGGTGTATTTGGTCAAATACATCTAGCCTTTGCCTGAGGACAGGAGATGTATGTGTGTAATATTATCTTAGTCAACAAAGGCAAGATATATAAAAATATAAAAAAAGGCTTATACAAAGACGTGAAACAGTAGAGATCCCATAGAGTGGGAGAGATATAAGGAACAGCAAAAGGATAGAAACAAAGTGAAAAATACTGTATAAGGAAAATATGAGAAGAAAACTTGTGAAGGACGTCAAGGACAATACTAAAGGATTTTATAAATATGTTAAGAGAAAGAGGGTGCTAAGAGTAAAGTGAGCCCCTTAATGTCAGTCACAACTGATGTTTTAATTGGAAATCGGGAAACAGTAGACTTACTAAATAGCTATTTCGTCTCAGTCTTTACAATCCCTGCTCTAGTACCGAAACAACTCTTATCAAAGTCGCAAAAGTAACAACCTATCTGATTGTGGTAAACTATCCCCCCTAGTTTTTCTCAACCTGTCTGCAGCCTTTGACATTATTGACCACATTATCGTCCTACAATGCCCCTCCATTATCCAGCTGGGTGGAACTGTTCTTGAATTCTTTGATTCTTACCAATCTGGTCATAGCCAAAGAATTTGTACAGTGGCTTCTCTTCCTGCTCTCGCACTATAACTCTGGAATCCACAGATAATCTTTAATTGACCCCCTTCTGTTTCTCATCTACATGCTTCCCCTTGGTGACATCATCTGAAAAGCATCAGGTTTGCTGCTGATATCCAACTGTGTTTCACTGCTGCCTCTGAATGTCTGATTTCCAGTACTGAATGAATAGAAATTTCTTCCAACTAAATGCTGGAAAGACCAAAGCCATTGTCATCCTTCCCCAGCCACTGACTCCATCTCTCTCCTTGGCAGCTGCCTGGTCTGTGTGCAACCTTGGTGTTGTATTTGACTCAGACACGAGCTTCCGAGCACATATCCGTTCTATCACTAAAACTGCCTACTTCCACCTCCGTTCTGTTGGAAGATTCTTCCTTGCCTCAGCTCATGTACTGTTGAGACTCTCACCCATGCCTCTATTACTTCTAGACTTGACTGTTCCAACACATGTAGGCCAGCCTCTTTCATTCATAAACTTGAGATATTCCAAAACTCTGCTGCTCAAGTCCTTACTCACACAAAGTTCTGTTCGCACATCACCCCTTGTACGCTAACCTACACTGGCTCTCAGTCAGCAATGCCTCAAACTTAAAATTTTCCCTTTCTTCAAGTCCCTAAACAGCCTGACTGTCCTTACCTCTGTAACCTGTTTCAGACCTAAAACCCTCTACATGTGCTCTTCCAGTTTTGGCCTCCACATTCCAAATTTTTAATAATTCATTTATGGGATATGGGTGTCGCTGGCTAGGCCAGCATTTATTGCCCATCCCTAACTGCCCTTGAGAAGTTGGTGGCGACGTGCCTTCCTGAACCGCTGCAGTCCATGCGGTGTACATACACCCACAGTGCTGTTAGAGATGGAGTTCCAGGATTTTGACTCAGCAACCGTGAAGGAACAGCAATATATTTCCTAGTCAGGATGGTGAGTGGCTTGGAGAGGGACTTCCAGATGGTGGTGTTCCTATGTGTCTGCTACCCTTGTCTCAAGATGTTAGTGGTTGTGAGTTTGGAAGGTGCTGCATAAGGAGCCTTGATGAGTTTCTGCAGTGCATCTTGTAGACAGTGTACACTGCTGCCACTAATTGTCAGTAGTGTAGGGAGTGAATCAACCAATCAAGTGGGCTCCTTGTCCTGGATGGTGTCAAGCTTCTTGAGTGTTGTTGGAGCTGTACTTATCCAGGCAAGTGGGGAATATTCCATCATACTCCTGACTTGTGTCTTGTAGATGATGGGCAGGGTTTGGGGAGTCAGGAGCTGAATTACCTGCCACAGAATTCCCAGCTTCTGACCTGCTCTTGGAGCCACAGTATCTATATGGTAGTCTAGTTCAGTTTCTGGTCAATGGTAATCCCCAGGATGTTGTTGGTGGGGGATTCAGCGATGAAAGTGCCATTGCATGTCAAGGCGTGATAGTTGGATTCTTTCTTATTTGCAATAGTCACTCCCTGCCACTTATATGGCTCGAATATTATTTATCACCAAATCTGAACATTATCCAGAGACTGCTGCATGTGGCCACAGACTAACTTATTATTTGAAGACTTGTGAATTTAACTGAACATGGTGCTATCAGCAGAGAACATTCCTATTTCTGACCTTACGATAGAGAAAAGCATTGATGAAGCAGCTGAAGATGCAGCCAAGGCTCAGGAGCCTAATAACAACCTGGCAGTAGGACTGGGAACTTGTGCTCCAGAACCAACCGTGTTTGTAGTCAAGCTGTTCCAGTACAGCTACAACACTGACTTCTACCCAACGATGTAGAAAATTACCCAGCTATGTCCTGTCCAGAAAAGGCAGAACAAAATCCGACCTGACCAATTACTGCCCCATTTGTCTACTTGCAATCATCAGTAAAGTGATGGAAGGTGTTGTTAACAGTGCCATCAAGTGGCATTTGCTCACTAATGCTCAGTTTGGATTTTGCCAGGATCACTTGACTCCAGACCTATTATAGCCTTGGTTCAAATATGGACAAATGAGCTGAATTCCAGAGGTCAGGTGAGGGTGACATCAAGGCAGCAACATTGACATCGTTGGAGAAGATTCTGCATTGATTGAAGTCTTACATAGCACAAAGGAAGATAGTTGTGGTTGTTGGGGTCAGCCATCACAGCCCCAGGACATCATTGGAGAATTTTGTATCCAAGGCCTAATTATCTTTTTTTAATTTGTTCACTGGATGTGGGTATCGCTGGTAAGACCAGCATTTTTTGCCCATCCCTAATTGCCTTTGAGAAGGCGGTGGTGAGCCACCTTCTTGAACTGTTGCAGTCCATGTGGTACATCCACAGTGCTGCTAGGGAGTTCCAGGGTTTTGACCCAGTGACGGTGAAGGAATGGCAATATGCTGTTGTGTCTTGGAGGGGAACTTGCAGGTGGTGGTGTTCCCATGCATCTGCTGCCCTTTCTCTGGAGCATAAGTCTTCAACATTACAGCCAGGATGTTGTTGAGTCCCATAGCCTTTGCTGTATCCATCTGAAAGGAGGGAGTTGTGGTCGATGATAATCAATAGGAGGTTTCCTTGCCCATGTATGAATGATGCCATGAGACTTCATCAAGTCTGGGGTCAATGTTGAGAACTCCCAGGTAAGTTCCCTCCCTCCTCAGATGTGACAGATACCTGGTTACACACTTGATATTGTTTTTTTGTTCAAATTACTGATTTAAATATAAATGATATTTAGAATATATTATAATAGTTAAATCACTTTAATATAAACTGGATGATGAATTAGTTACAATTTGCAACTTTTTTCTTGAGAAAATGAGTCTATCTGAGAGACGGCGGTGGGTGGGGCAGTGATAATATCTCTCTCCATCCAATTTGAGTTAATGAATTATTTGAATTTTGAGTGTTTTGGAGATAAAAAGGTATTGAGATTAGCATTAGTATTTTGCTCTCATTCTAATTGGTAAGCACAGTGAGTGAGTGATCACTGAACACTGAATTCAGAGATCCGCTATAGTAGCTCCCAGTGTCTTTGGCCACATTCTCTATCTTCCACACATTACGTACAGACTCCAGAAATCCTTCAGGCAGCCAAACCTTAATTCTCCCTGCATAGTTCTGACAAATCTGTTTCTATCCCCCCTTCTCCTTCCCCCACCCCCATAAGCTGTAGGATCCTCACCCAGTTCCCCAAACCTCAGGACTATTTCTCCTTTCTCCAGGGCTGCCAGAGCCCAGTGATTTCTCTCAGTATAAGTGGCTGCCCATGCTGCTGAACACGAGGTACCTTCCTCCAACTCATACACATTGCTTATTATTATTCTACTTCTAAAGTATTGAAAAATAAATCTAAACACAGATGTACAGGTATCTTCATTAAGTATTAAAATGGCTGAGTAGGTCTCTGCTTTTCTTGGTTTATATTGAAGACTTAAACCTGGGTGTGCAGGGCACAATTTCTAAATTTGCAGATGACATAAAACATCGAAGTATTGTGAACCGTGAGAAGGAGTGTTAGTCTTCAGGAAGACATCGGCTGGGAGAATAGACAGACATGTAGCAGATGAAATTTAATGCAAAGGAGTGCAAAGTGATACATTTTGGTAAGAAGAACAAGAGGAGATGATATTAAATTAAGGGTACGGTTCTAAAGGGGGTGGAGGAACAGAGGACCTGGGAGTATATGTATGTAAATCATTGAAAGTGGCAGGGCAGGTTGAGGAAGGCATACTGGATCCTAGGCTTTTTTGAGTACAGATGCCAAGGGAGTGACAGTGGAGTAGTGGTGATGTCACTGGACTGTTATCCAGAGGCCCAGGCTAATTCTCTGCAGACATGGGTTCAAATCCCGCCATGGCAGCTGGTGGAATTTAAATTTAATTAATAAAATCTGGATTAGAAAGTTAGTATCAGTAATGGTGAGTATGAAACTATCACTGATTGTTGAGAAAAGCCCATTTGGTTTACTAATGTCCTTTAAGGTTGGTAGTGGATCCCAAGAAAAGGAATTTGTAGAATGTCTGTGAGATGGCTTTTTGGAGCAGCTTGTGGTGGAGCCCACTAGGGAACAGGCAATTCTAGATTTAGTGATGTGTAATGAGGCAGATTTGATAAGGGAGTTTAAGGTGAAGGAACCCTTAGGAGGAAGTGACCATAATGTGATAGAATTTACCCTGCAATTTGAGAGGAAAAAGCTGGAATCAGATGGAACGGTATTATAGTTGAATAAAGGCATGAGGGAGGAGCTGGCCAGAATTGACTGGAAGATGAGCCTAGCAGGAAAAACAGTGGAATAGCAATGGCAGGAGTTTCTGGGAGTAATTTGGGAGACACAGCAAAAATTGATCCCTAGGAAGAAGAAGCATACCAATGGGAGGACGAGGCAACCATGGCTGACAAGGGAAGTCAGGGACAGCATAAAAGCTAAAGAGAAAGCAGACAATGTGGCGAAGAGCAGTGGGAAACCAGGGGATTGGGAAGCCTTCAAAGGCCAACGGAGGACAACTAAAAAAGAAGTCAGGAGGGAGAAGATTAAATATGAGGGTAAACTAGCCAGTTCTATAAAAGAAAATTGCAGGAGTTTTTTTTTTAGATATATAAAGGGTAAAAGAGGCAAAAGTGGACATTGAGCTGCTGGAAAATGACGCTGGAGAAGTAGTAGTGGGGAACAAAGAAATGACGGAGGAACTGAATAGGTATTTTGCATCAGTCTTCACAGTGGAAGACATGAGTAACATCCCCAAAGTTCAAGAAAGTCGGGGGGCAGAGGTGAATATGGTGGCCATTACCAAGGAGAAGGTGCTAGGAAAAATGAAAGGTCTGAAGGTGGATAAATCACCTGGGCCAGATGGATTACACCCCAGCGTTCTGAAGGAGATAGCTGAAGAGATAGTGGAGGCGTTAGTGGTGATCTTTCAGGAATCACTGGAGTCAGGGAGGGTTCCAGAGGACTGGAAAATCGCTAATGTAACCCCCTGTTTAAGAAGGGAGTGAGGCAAAAGACGGGGAATTACAGGCCGATTAGCCTGACCTTGGTCGTTGGTAAGATTTTAGAGTCCATTATTAAGGATGAGATTTCAGAATACTTGGAAGTGCATGACAAAATAGGGCAAAGTCAGCATGATTTCATCAAGGGGAGGTCATGCCTGACAAATCTGTTAGAATTCTTTGAGGAGGTAACAAGTAGGTTAGACAAAGGGGAGCCAACGGATGTTATCTACTTGGACTTCCAGAAGGCCTTTGACAAGGTGCCGCACAGGAGGCTGCTCAGTAAGATAAGAGCCTATGGTGTTAGAGGCATGGATAGAAGATTGGCTGTCTGGCAGGAGGCAGAGAGTGGAGATAAGGGGGTCCTTCTCAGGATGGCGGCCGGTGACTAATGGAGTTCCGCAGGGGTCAGTGTTGGGACCACAGCTTTTCACTTTATACATTAATGATCTAAATGAAGGAACTGAGGGCATCCTGGCTAAGTTTGCAGATGATACAAAGATAGGTGGAGGGACAGGTAGTATTGAGGAGGCAGGGAGGCTGTAGAAGGATTTGGACAGGTTAGGAGAATGGGCAAAGAAGTGGCAGATGGACTACAACGTGGGGAAGTGTGAGGTCATGCATTTTGGTAGGAAGAATAGAGGCATGGACTATTTTCTAAATGGGGAGAGAAATCAGAATTCTGGAGTGCAAAGGGACTTGGGAGTCCAAGTTCAGGATTCTCTTAAGGTTAACTTGCAGGTTAAGTCGGTAGTTAGGAAGGCAAATGTAATGTTGGCATTTATTTCTAGAAGACTAGAATATAAAAGCAGGGATGTGCTGCTGAGGCTTTATAAGGCTTTGGTTAGACCACATTTAGAATATTGTGAGCAATTTTGGGCCCCGTATCTCAGGAAGGATGTTCTGGACCTGGAGAGTGTCCAGAGGAGGTTCACAAGAACGATCCCAGGAATGAAGTGCTTAACGTATAAGGAACGTTTGAGGACTCTGGGTCTATACTCGGAGTTTAGAAGGATGAGGGGGGGATCTGATTGAAACTTACAGAATACTGAAAGACCTGGATAGAGTGGACGTGGGGAAGATGTTTCCATTAGTAGGAGAGACTAGGACCTGAGGGCACAGCCTCAGTAAAGGGAAGACCTTTTAGAACAGAGATGAGGAGAAACTTCTTTAGCCAGAGAATGGTGAATCTATGGAATTCATTGCCACAGAAGGCTGTGGAGGCCAGGTCATTGAGTGTGTTTAAGACCAAAATAGATAGGATCTTGACTGGTAAGCGGATCAAAGGTTACAGGGAGAAGGCGGGAGAATGGGGTTGAGAAACCTATCAGCCATGATTGAATGGCGGAGCAGACTCGATGGGCCGAATGGCCTAATTTCTGCTCCTATGTCTTATGGTCTAAGGAAGGAAATCAACCGTCCTTACCTGGTTTTGGCCTACATGTGACTCCAGACTCAGCGATGTTAACTCTGAAATGACTGAGCAAGCCACTAAGTTCAAGAGCAAATACAGATGGGCACCAAATGCTGGCTTTGCCAGCAATGTCCACATTCCATGAAAGAAGACGAAGAAAAAAGTTATGTATAAGGCACAGGTCATGTATAAGTGCTGGAGTATTGTGTCCAGTTCTGGGCACCATGCTTTAGGAATGTTGTGAGGACATTAGAGAGGGTGCAGAAAAGATTCACAAGAATGGTCCCAGGGATGAGGGACTTCAGTTATGAAAGTAGATTGGAGAAGCTGGGACTGCCTTCCTTAGAGAAGGTTGAGAGCAGATTTGATAGAGATTTTCAAAATCATGATGGATCTGGACAGTTTTTTGTTATTCATTCATGAAACGTAGGCTACGCTGGCTAGGCCAGCATTTATTGCCCATCCGTAATTGCCCTCAAGAAGGTGCTGGTGAGCTGCCTTATTGAACCACTGCAGTCCATGTGGTGTAGGTACACCCACAGTGCTGTTAGGAAGGGAGTTCCCGGATTTTGAGCCAGTGACAGTGAATGAACGGTGATATATTTCCAAGTCAGAATGGTGAGTGACTTGGATAGGAACTTCCAGGTGGTGATGTTCCCATGTGTCTGCTGCCCTTGACTTTCTAGGTGGTAGTTGTTGTGGGTTTGGAAGGTGCAGTCCATCGTGTAGATGGTACACACTGCTGGTACTGTGCGTCAGTAGAAGGGAGGAAGAGTCAAGAACAAGAGGGCACTGATTTAAGGTAATTGGCAAAAGAAACAATAGTGACATGAGAAGCTTTTCACACAGCGAGTGGTTAGGATCTGGAATGCCCTTGTCTGACTGTGTGGTGGAGGCAGGGTCAATCGAGAATTTCAAAAGGGAATTGGGTAAAAATCCAAAGGGAAATCATTTGCAAGACTGTGATAAAAGGGCAGGAGTGGGATCTGCTAAATGATCGTGCAGGAAGCTAGCATGGGCTGAATGGCCGTCTTCTGTGGTGTAACCATGATTCTAAGATTTCATTTGAAAATACACTGAAAGCTCCTCAATTATAAAAACCATTTTACGAGTGACCTTTACCTGCAAATGTTAACTCTGTGATTGGCATTTAAAGTTAAAAGAAGTGCCATGTAACATTAGCTCCAAACCCAACATTTTGCATTCTCCCTCTCATCATGGTCAGTATATGTGTTAGTGTGTAGCTCCTTTATTGGTACTGTGTGCCAATGCAGGACAAGTGGGTATATTAGTAAAATCCCTTTTCAGTTCTCCAAACCAACAGCCACTGGATTGTTAAGTTTTCCCTGTCCATCACCAGACCTGAAATTCTCAGTTTGGCTCCTCATTTATTGATTAGTTCCCCATCCGTCTCCAATTTCTCCATCGTTTTCTAGCAGGATAGTTACCATCTTCTAATCTGCACCGAGTGCCTTCTGTCACCATTCTCTCCCCTTCCCAAGTGTTGACTCCTCAAGTGTCCATTTATTGCAGACTATTTCCTGATTGCTGCTCTCTCCATTCTAACTATTTGGGATTTCTTGACACTGGACCGCGATACAACTCCGATTGAAGGACTCTGCCTTCCAGCCAGTTCAGATCAGTATCTCTCTCCGCTGACCCTACGGCAAACTTTTAAAGGACCCCAAAGTTTTGTTTTTGACTGCTAACTTCAAAGCCCCTGCCCTCTTTCTCTGACAACCCTACCCTCCCCAACCCTGTTACTGGAACTGACTGCTGTCCTGTTCAATCAGCTAATCAATAAAATTGAAGGCTTCTCATTTATGTTCCACAGAGTAATAAACTGTAGCAGTATAATGATGCGGTGATCAGAGTGCAAAATTATCTCTTCTAAAGTGAGAGCGGCCGAGGCCAGTTTTAGTGCCATTTCATTTGAGTGAGCTTTGCGTAGTACAAAGTGAGTCTGGGGCCTTCAGGTTGATGTGATGCATTATCTCTCTGGAAAGAGTCTTCAGTCATTGGTCAGTGGTGGCATTTTAATCTAAAAGGTTTATTCACCTTTCAAACTGCACCAGGAGCCGATTGGTTTCAGTTTGCGTTCATGTGACATGTACATTGTATTTCCGATCTCCAGGGTTTGGTGTGGTTGAAGGACAGAGACGCTAGCAGCTGCAAACTGTGTGAAAAGGAATTCTCCATCTCTACGAGGAAGGTAAATGACACTGAGAATAACTTGTCAGTATGATAAAGTTCCTCTGGTGGGAGAGTCCAGAAGGAGGTACAATCTCAACGTTAGAAATCAAAATACTGCTGATGCTGGAAATCTGAAATAAAAACAGACTGTCAGTGCTGTTTCCTGCTCTCACCCCAAACTGGAAAATTTAATCAACTTTGCTTCTGTTTACCTCTCCTACTTATGGTCCATCTTCAACTTTTCCCTTTCCTTCCTCAACTTCTGTGTCTCTGTTTCAGCTAATATTTATTATAAGCCCACTGACTGACTGCCTTAACCACATTTCTTCACACCATGCTTCCTATTTGGACTCCATTCCATTCTCCCAGTTTCTCGGTCTCCATCACATCTGTTCTGATGATGCCGCCTTCCATGCCAGCTCTTCCAATATGCCTTCCTTTTTCCTGAACCAAGGATTCTGCCCCGTGATTGATAGGACCCTCAACCATGTCCATTCTATTTTACGCACTTCTGCTGTCACCTATTCCCCTCCCTCCCAAAAACAATGATTTTTTTGTCTTCACCACTCCACCAGCCTCCTTATACAACAGATTATCGTCCACTATTGCTGTCACTTCCAGCATAATGCCATCACCAAACACATCTTTTCCTCCCCTTCCTTTCCATATTCCAAAGGGGCCGTGCCTTCTGCAACACCCTGGTCCAGTCCACAATCACATAGAATCATAGAAAATAGGAGCAGAAGGTCTTTCAGCCCTTCAAGCTTGCTCCGCCATTTAGTATGATCATGGCTGATCCTCTATCTCAATGCCATACTCCCGTGCTCTCCCCATACCCCTTGATGCCTTTAGAGTCCAGAAATCAATCTATTTCCTTCTTAAATATATTCAGTGACCTAGCCTCCACAGCCCTCTGTGGTAGAGAATTCCATCGGTTCACCACCCTCAGAGTGAAGAAGTTTCTCTTTATCTCAGTCCTTAATGGTCTATCCAGTATGCTGAGACTGTGACCCACTGTTCTAGACCCCCCCCCCCCCAAACCCCAGCCAGAGGAAGTATCATTCTCACATCCAGTCTGCCCAGCCCTGTCAATGTTATGTTTCAATGAGATCCCCTCTCATTCTTCTAAACTCCAGTGAATACAGGCCCAGACGGCCCAATCTCTCCTCATATTACAATCCTATCAGCCGAGGAATTAATCTAGTGAACCTTAATTACACTCCCTCTGTGACAAGTATATCCTTTCTTAGGTAAGGAAACCAAAACTGCACACACTACTCCAGACGTGGTCTCACCAAGCCCCTGTACAGATGCAGTAAGACTATCCTTGCTCCTGTACTCCAGTTCACTCGCAATGGAGGCCAACATACCATTTGCCTTCTTATAAGGCACCTGCATGCTTGCTTTCAGTGATTGGTATACAAGAACACCCAGATCCCTCTGTACATCACTCCAACATCCCTCCCTTTCCCACAGTACCTTTATTCAAGTACAGGAGATGCAAAACCCTACCCTTTTAATCCTCCGTTCCCACCATCCAAGAACCCAGGTGATGCAGTGATCTACATGTACTTCTCTCATTTTAGCGTATGAACATATGTACAAACATATGAATTAGGAGCAGGAGTAGCCCATTCGGACTCTTGAGCTTGCTCTGCCATTCAATAAGATCATGTCTTATCTGATTGTAACCTCCTGACTACTCCCGATAATCATTCACCGCCTTTTTTATCAAGAATCTATCTACCTCCGCTTCCACTGCCTTTTGAGGGAGTTCCAAAGACTTTCTACCCTCTGAGAAAAAATTTCCTCATCTGTCTTAAATGGGTAACTCCTTATTTTTAAGCAGTGACCTCTAGTTCTAGATTCTCTCACAAGAGGAAACGTCCTCTCCACATCCACCCTGTCAAGGCCCCTCAGGATCTTAAAGGTTTCAATCAAGTTGCCTCTTACGCTTCTAAACTCCAGTGCGTACAAGCCGAGCCTGTCTAACCTTTCCTCATAAGACAGCCCACCCACTCCTGGTATTAGTTTAGAAAACCTTCTCAGAACTGTTCCTAATGCATTTACATTCTACCTTAAATAAGGAGTACTATACACAGTACTGTAGATGTGGTGCCACCAGTGTCCTGTATACCTGACGCATAATCTCCCTTTTATATTCAATTCCCCTCACAATAAACAATAACTTTTTATTAGCTTTCCTAATTACTTGCTATAGTTGGATAACTAGCCTTTTGTGATTCATAGAAACATAGAAATTGGAGCAGGAGTAGACCATTTGGCCCTTAAAGCCTGCTGTGCCATTCATTATGATCATGGCTGATCATCCAACTCAATAGCCTGCTCCCGCTTTCTCCCCATATCCTTTGATCCCTTTTGCTCCAAGAGCTATATCTAACTCCTCCTTGAAAATATACAATGTTTTGGCCTCAACTACTTCCTGTGGTAGTGAATTCCACAGGTTTCTACTCTCTGGGCGAAGAAATTTCTCCTCATCTCAGTCCTAAATGGTCTACCCCGTATCCTCAGACTATGACCCCTGGTTCTGGACTCCACCACCATTAGGAACATCCTTCCTGCAACTACCCTGTCTAGTCCTGTTAGAATTTTACATAGGTTTCTCTGAGATCCCCCCTCATTCTTCTAAACTCCAGCAAATATAATCCTAACCGACTCAATCTCTCCTCAGATGTCAATCCCGCCATCCCAGGAATCAGTCTGGTAAACCTTCGCTGCACTCCCTCTATAGCAAGAACATGTTTCCTCAGAAAAGGAGACCAAAATTGCACACAATATTCCAGGTATAAGGCCCTGTATAATTGCAGCAAGACATCTCTGCTCCTGTAGAATCCTCTCGCTATGAAGGCCAACATACCATTTGCCTTCTTTACCGCTTGCTGCACCTGCATGCAACTGGTGTACGAGGACACCCAGGTCTCATTGCACATTCCCCTCTCCCAATTTACAG
This sequence comes from Isurus oxyrinchus, assembly GCA_026770705.1. Classification (NCBI taxonomy): domain Eukaryota; kingdom Metazoa; phylum Chordata; class Chondrichthyes; order Lamniformes; family Lamnidae; genus Isurus; species Isurus oxyrinchus. The sequence continues at coordinate 79,297,445 of JANJGN010000017.1, forward strand.
CCATTCAGATAATCTGCCTTCTGTTTTTGCTAACAAAATGGATAACCTCACATTTATCCACATTATATTGCATCTGCCATGCCATGCCCACTCTCAGCTTGTCCATATTACACTGAAGCATTTCTGCTTCCTCCTCACACCTCACCCACCCATCCAGATTTGTCTCATCTGCAAATTTGGAGATATTACGTTTAGTTCCCTCATCTAAATCATTAATATATATTTTGTGAATAGTTGGGGTCCCAGCACCGATCCTGCGATACCCCACTAGTCACTGCCTGCCTACTCATTTCCTGTTTGCCAGTCAGTTTTCTATCCATCTCAATACACTACCCCCCAATCCCATGTGCTTTAATTTTACATGCTAATCTCTTATGTGGGACTTTGTCGAAAGCCTTCTGAAAGTCCAAATATACCACATCCACTGGCTCCCCCCATCAACTTACTTACATTCTCAAAAAATTCCAGTAGATTTGTCAAGTGTGATTTCCCTTTAGTAAATCCATGCTGATTGTCCAATTCTGCCACTGTTTTCCAAGTGCTCAGCTATTAAATCTTTTATAATGGACTCTAGAATTGTCCCCACTACCGACGTCAGGCTGACTGGTCTATAATTCCCTGTTTTCTCTCTATCTCCCTTTTTAAATAGTGGGGTTACATTAGCTACCCTTCAATCTGTAGGAACTGTTCCAGAGTCTACAGAATCTCGGAAGATAACCACCAATGCATCCACTATTTTTAGGGCCACTTCCTTAAGTACTCTGGAATGTAGATTATCAGGCCCCATCGCCCCTTGACACTCAATGGCATTACCATCGCCGAATCCCCCACTATCAACATTCTAAGGTTTACCATTGACCAGAAACTGAACTAGACCAGCCATATAAATACTGTGGCTACAAGAGCAGGTCAGAGGCTAGGAATCCTGCTGCAGGTAACTCACCTGACTCCCCAAAGCCTGTCCACCATCTACAAGGCGCAAGTTAGGAATGTGATGGAATAGTTCTCCACTTGCCTGGATGAGTGCAGCTCCCACAACACTCAAGAAGCTAGACACCATTCAAGACAAAGCAGCCCGCTTGATTGGCACTCCCTCCACCACCAACACACATTAGCAGCAGTGTATCATCTACAAGATGCACTGCAGAAACTCACCAAGGCTCCTTAGACAGCACCTTCCAAACCCATGACCACTACCATCTAGAAGGTCGAGAGCAGCAGATACATGGGAATATCACCATCTGGAAGTTCCCCTCCAAGCCACTCACCATCCTGACTTGGAAATATATTGCTGTTCCTTCACTGTCGCTGGGTCAAAATCTTGGAACTCCCTCCCTAACAGCACTGTGGGTATACCTACGCCACATGGACTGCAGCGGTTCAAGAAGGCAGCTCACCACCACCTTAAGGGCAATTAGGGATCGGCAATAAATGCTGGCCGAGCCAGCGAAGCCCCCTTGAATTGAATAAAAAAAAACATAATTCACCAGGAGCTACCCCTCCGCCTTTTCCTAGCTTCCTGTCCTTCCTAAATGTCATATACCCTTCAATATTAAGGTCCTAATCTGTCATCCTGTAGCCATGTTTTTCTTTCCAAATTCATTGTCTTCACTGTGATGGCTATCAGATCATACTTATTTATTTCCATTTACACTATCAGTTCATCTGTTTTGTTTTGGATGCTACATGCATTTATATGCAGAGCCATTAGTTTTTCTTTTTATTATTTTTGTAACATCTAGTCTTATTTGCTAATTTACTGTTAGATTTGTACTCTGTCCCTCCCTCTGTTTGTTTTATCATTTCCCAAATTAGTGCCTTTCTCTCTTGCCTTGTCTCTACTCTTCCGTTTACATCTTCCCAAATTTGATCCCTTGTCCTCACTATTTAGTTTAAAATCCTCTGTATACTGTATTCACTGTTCACATTGTGGCCTACACAGGGGAAGACCAAATGCAGACAGGGTGATGGCTTTGCAGAACACCTCTGTTCAGGCTGCAAGTGGGAACCTGAGCTTCTGGCTGCTTGGCATTTTAATTCTCCACCTTGCTCCCACTCTGACCTCTGGCTCCTGCAGTGTTCTAATGAAGCTTAAGGAGCAGCACCCAGTCTTTCAGCACTTTACAGCCTTCTGGAATCAGTTGAATTCAGTAGTTTTAGATCGTCACCTCTTTCCTCTCTCTTTGCTGGTGTTGGTTTTTCTGTTTTTGGAGATACCTGTTCATTCACACTTCCTCCAGATACATCTTTTGATTATTTTACGTGTCCCATGGCCATACCCTATGGCCTTGCACCATGAAACATTTCATCATCTAATCTCTGTTTTCCACCCTATCACAGACCTTCCTTTTTGTTCTTTTCCACCCTCCCACTTGCTTAAAACCTGTTGTATTTTTTAACTTTTCCCAGTTCTGATGGAAGGTCATTAACCTGAAATGTTAATTGTCTCTTTCTCCACAGATGATGCCTGACCTCTTGAGTATTTGCAGAATTTTCTGTTTTTACCTCATATTATAGCTAGGCTATTGAGGGGAGATATCAGGAAGCACTTCTGCACACACTGGAAAGCTGAAACTCTGCATCCCCCTACAAGTGACCCTGCACCCCCGCCTGACTCCCACCACACCACCACCCCCGCCCCCCCCTCCCCTAAAACCCAAGAAAAGCTGCCGAGGCAGCAACAACGACATTAAAACGTTCAAAACTGAGATTGTTCATTTTTTGTTAGGCAAAGGTATTCAGGGTTACAGAACCAAGAGGGAGTCAAGATACAGATTAGCCACGATTGAATTCAGTTACAGAACAGGCTCGAGAGGTTGGATACCTCCTCCCTCTTCCTACAACAAATCTTAAGTGAAGCACTTTTCTCATCTCAACGGGGTAACCTTTCACCTTGGGCCAAATCCAATCAAATCTTACATTGCACCTGCGCTGGGAGTGTTTAATTGCTCATTGTAGAGGGCTCTTTATTCTGTACCTGTCCTGTGATGTATATGCCTTGGGAGTGTTTGACATAGAAATTTGTTTTCTGAATTAAGAAAAGCATTCTTGCCTTGATGAGAACAAAAGTGTTAAAACTTGTGTACGGTGTTTGTCTTCTGATGGGGTGAGCTACTTAGATATTGTCATCAGAGTACTTGCTATGATCCATTATCATTAGAGATTTCTATGTATCATTTTACAGTCTGCAGAGACTTGCTTTTGAAATGTTTGTGAGGCTGTAGTGAAACTAGTGTTTCTCCCTCCTACTGCCTGAGGCTCAGGTTCTGGCTCACAGACTCTCAGCACTTTCCTCTACCTTATTCAGCTACAAGCCTCGACAGTCAGTTTGAGTAGAGAGCTCACAGCCAACAGCAATCCTGTCCTCATTTTCTTGGCTGAGGATTGTAGATGAACATTTGGGAAGCTACATATGAGCAACTATTTCCTTTTTCCCTCCGAAGTCCTTGAATTTGTCACCACCTAAATCTTTACCCAGCTTTCCTGCAACCTCTTGCTTGAATCCATCCAATCAGGTTTCTGCCTCTGCCACAGCACTGAAATGGTCCTTATCAAAGTTACAAATTTACATAATCAGAAATCATCTCAGGTACACTGAAAAGACCCCAACCCCAACACCTCATCCACTCCACTGGCTGTGTTGTTATACTGCCTTTCTGACATCCAGACTGGATGAGTAGAAATATCCTGCAACTAAATATTGGGAAGACTGATGCCACATTATCTTCAGTTCCCTACCACAACTTCCTGCCCTACCAACCATTCTTCCTCCTAACTGTCCGGAGCTGAACCAGACTGTTTGCAACCTTTGACCCCCAAGATGGACATCACTGACTCTATCCCTGCCCTCAGCTCATCTGCTACAGAAACCCTCATCCATGTTTTAGTTTATCTTCAGACTTCCAACTATTCCAATGCTCTCTTTCTGGCCTCCCATCTCCACTCTCCTCAAATCCCAGCTCATCCAAACCCTACTGTCCATGTCCTAATTTCATACCAAGTCTTGCTCGCTCGCTCACTCACTCATCATCTCTCGAACTGGCTTAACTATCACTGTCTCAAATCCCTCCCTGGTCTCACTCCCTCTCTCTGTAATTTGCTCCAGTCCTACAACCCTGCACTAATTTGGCTTCTTCCAACTCCAGGCCTCTTATCCATTCCTGATTTCCTTCACCCCATCATTGGCAGCTGTGCCTTCAGCTGCCAATTCCCTAGGCTCAGGAATTCCCTCCCTCAAACTCCCCACCTACATCTGACCAAGCGCCCTCCAACTCTCGTCTCCTTTTGCTAAAATGCTTTTTGTTCAGTAATGCCACTGGGGTGTTTTCCCATGTTAAAGGCACCAAATAAGTATTGATGAGCTGAATTGAGCTTTCTTCAGTGTAGTTGAGTGTGTAACTGCAACATTGTTGAAGCAGCTCTGATTTCTGACATTATCCTCTCTTTAGCATCACTGCAGAAACTGTGGGGAAATCTTCTGCAATGCCTGCTCCGACAACGAGCTTCCTCTGCCCTCCTCTCCAAAACCTGTGCGTGTGTGCGACAACTGCCATGCACTGCTCTTGCAGCGATGTTCCTCCAATACCACCTGAGGTTTCTGGCCCAGCTCATGCTGGTTGCCAGAGCTTAGATCTTTGGAAAGATTTGCCTTTTTTTTTACAGACCTCTGCTGGTGCCCATCAAAAATGCTGAGCAACTAATGAATGTAACTATAAGCAGGCAAGGTGGGCGACTGATTGATTGATTGTTAAACTACTGTAATTGATTTATTACCCTCTGATCAGAACCCTGCATTGTTAGTGAAAACTCTTGCCCCTCAATGCTGTACCAATGCGGTATTGGATGTAGACTGTTCTTTAATCCATGAAATAGAAATGCTGAAAAAAGTACTGTATTTGTAGAACAAAATTGTTATAGTATCAGTAAATGGTGTCCCAGATTCCAGACCCCTTTTCTAGCTTAGTTCGCCCCCCAGTTTATGTAACCTGGAAGAGCCAGGGCAAGGTTAATATAAAACACTGATGGAGCTGGAGCTTATTCAAGCTTTAAATTTGATGACAGTTCCAATGTGAACCAGATCTCCAGTAGCAAGATGGAGTTGGTGGGGAACTGTGTCTAAGCATTCCCACCAGGAGTAAAAGAGACCATTTGCACATCCCTACACTGGTCTCGTTGGCCTGGGGACACTGCAGGTGACCATAATGGCAAAAAACTGCAAGAAAATTTGTTTCTGATATAAACAGCATTTACTTCAGGTTGATGTAGAGGTTCTACATGGGCTTGCAATAACCCACTTTCCTATTTTGTGAGTTTGATATTGACAGTTTAGCAGTTTTATACCAGTCTCAATTCTACAGGTTATTGGGCAGTTGCTGCACTGCTCCACCCCACTGACTCTCAATTCCAAGCAGGCACTGATTTTGAAGTGTGTACAATTTTGATTTAACAATGGTTGTATTAATATATTTAACAATGCAAATTGTGTTTGCTTGAAAAGCTGAACTTGGTGTATGATTTGTTTGTGCCTTTCAAATTACACTTAACTGAGGAGCAGGTAATGGGATAAAAGTTTTCTTGACTTCTCTGGATTAATCTAGTTGTTTAACATCTCAGTGTAAGTGGAAACAGGTGTGTATTAACATTGTGGCAGTAGTGGTTTTATATTAAAATCTCTACCTGTTCAAGGACACTTCAGTCATTAAAAGTGTTGTTACAACTCAAGTGTACTAGCTTCCTGTTTGTGTACTGACTGAGGGTTTATAGTGACTCTCCTGATCTTATGTTTACAATTTTGTAGCATAGTCACAAATCTATATTGTTTTATTGGCTTCATGTGGTAGAGTGGAGATGTGTTCTTAAGGGAACATTTACATTCTAATCCAGATTAAACTGAACTCAATCCAGTTCTGGTGGCTATAGCCTAAATATGGGATATTAAACAACGGTCATGAGCAGAAAATTAAACAGCATATTTCAAAGAAACCCACCACGTAATATTGAACAAATGTGTATTAACCCTTTAACTTTCAATGTTTATGCATTTACATAACCGATGTCTCAAAAGATCCAGAGATGGTCTGTTTTCAGGAAGAATATCAGTATAAAACACCAGATGAACTCCCTGCTCTTGTAAATAACAACGTTGGGGAAATCTTACTGTTCACATGAATGGGAAACAAGACGTCTGTGTAGTAAAAACAATCGACCTGTAATCAAACTGACTGACCACAGTATGCAACCTGGCCCCTATTGATGACTTGTAGGCTATGGAACAATAAAACATTCATACCTCCCACCAACTGGTAGTTCATGTCAAACAGCACATCCCTTCAGCTGTTTATAATGGGCAGAGTACTGATGGTTTTTCCAAGCATGAGCTGGTTGAGTACTCAGAACATAAATGTCTGTTAGATGTGATTGAATAGCACTTACTGAACAATCCCAAATGTGCTAATAATTACACTAACAACCAATTTAAGATTAGTCAGGTTTGTAATGTACTATACTTGCTAGCAACTACATATTCATGCAGAAATCTGACATGTGCAGGCAAAAGGAACATGTCCAGGCATTGAACCTTTTTTGAATTAAACACAAGTGATGCCAATGATGCATTCATCACTCAACACCTTTTCATTTCGTATAAGTAGTTGCTTCCCTTTGAAATTTGGCATTGTCTGTTGTTGAGTGTGAGGTGAAAAGCTTCAACAGCATGTCTCTGGTCAGTAATACTCAAGTTCTTTAATACCAAGTGACTTCAATTTTTTTTAATAAAAGATATTAATTTAATCACAAGTTCTTGGGATTCTTTTTTGTAATAAGACTACAAGTCACAGAACCAACCATTTCCGAATAGCTTTTAAAATTTTTATTACACTTGGGATCTTTCATGAGAGTTTTCTTCTTATCACTCAACTAAAAAGGAAAATAGAAGCAAAAAATGAATTCTGAAAATTTGAAGGAACATTATCACCAACTTAAACTATAGTATACAGATCCTGTTATAGAAACAGAGCAGGAATATTATCGACTCAGAACTGTAAGTCCTGCACAATATGAAAACAATGTCTAGAAGCGGCCAGTGTCACCTTGGGGCTGTGCAGAATTACTGGTACATCCGCCAGGCTCCACTCCCACCCATGCCCCCCATTCCTCCCATGTTACTCCCCATTCCCATGCCTCCAGAGTTGCCGTAGTATCCCCCAGCACCGTTGCTGTTTCCACCGTGACGACCTAGAATGAAGAATTCAATTGTAAAGCCTTCCAATTTTTTTTAAAATGGCAATTAATGTTGCTAGCCTGCCAAATTATATAAAACTGCAGTAGTTGTAAAAAGGGAATTACTTTCATGTAACGTATTAATTATCTCATTTTACTCTAGAATACCCACAAATATTTTAGTTAAAGATGCTATAGGCTTTTACCAAGAAATCCAACATCTACACATAGATGCACTCAACCCTGCACAAACTCTTTTTTTTCATTCAATTGCGGTATAACCTTTGTTGCCCATCCCTAACTGCCATTGTGAAGGTGTTGATGAGCCACCTTCTGGAATTGCTGTAGTGTGTGTGGTATTAGGGAGCAAGTTCCAGGATTTTGACTCAGCGACAGTGAAGGAATAGCATTTGACAAAGGGGAATTAGCAAGTGTTGTCGAAAGTGTGTTGGCAAATTGCTGCAGTGCATCTTGTAGATGGTACACTGTTGCAAATGTGAACAGGAAATAGACTGCTGATCAAGCGGGCTGCTTTGTTCTGGATTGTGTTGAACTTCGAGTGTTGTAGAAGCTATACTCATCCAGGCAAGTGAAGAGTATTTCATCACAGTCCTGTCACCATAGAATTCCCAGCAGAAGACCTGGTCTTATTGCTACTGTATTAATATGGGTGGTCCAGTTCAGTTTCTGGTGAATAGTAACCCTCATGATTTTGATAGTGAGGAATTCAGCAATGCCACTGAATGTGTGGCACAAATGTTACATGGCACAAAAATGTTACTTGCCACACATCTGCCCAAGCCTAAATGTTGTCCAGTACCCAACTCAATTGTCAGCAAGCAAGTGACTTTTGTCACTCTGTTGGAAGAAAGGTAGAACTGAAGATGGCTGGGCCTTGAACACTACCCGAGGAATACCTCCTGCGATGCCCAGGGGCTGAGATGATTAGCCTGCAATAGCCACAACCATCTGCTTTCATGACCCTAATCTAAATATTCCATCCCAATTCACATTCATGGCAATTTTGTTAAGACTCCTTCATCCCAATCATCTCTATCGCCATTCCTGGGTATGTCCTTTCCCACTAGCAAAGTGGTATAAAGTCAGAGGGAGTTGCCTCAATAGTCTTCAACATTAACTCCAGACCCCATGAAGTCTCATGCCATCAGGTCAAACATCAGTCACTTGGAAGCAGTGTGGCTAGGGCACAACGTATTCAGGGTGGGGGACTTCATTACCCATCGCCAAGAGTGGCTCAGTTGTACCACTACTGACCGAGTCCTAAAGGGTTTAGCTGCTAGATTGGGTCTGCGGCAGGTGGTGAGGGAACCAATAAGAGGGAAAAACCTACTTGCGCTCAACCTCACCAATCTACCTGTTACATGTCAATATGTCCAGATGAGTATTGGTAAGAGTAACCACAGCATAGTCCCTGTTGAGATGAAGTCATTTTAAGGATACCCTCCATCATGTCATATGGCATTACCACCATGCTAAATGGGATATATTCAGGAACAGATCCAGCAGCTCAATGCTGGACATCCATGAGGGTGTGGGCCATCAGCAGCAACAGAATTCTATTCAACCACAATCTGTAACCTCATTGCCCAGCATAAACTCTGACGAGCACAGCAAAGTACGCCAGGAGCGACACCAGGTATACTTAAAAATGATAGTCCAACCTGATGAAGCTACAAGGACAGGACAACATATACATCAAACAGAAGCAGCATGCCAAATCTCCCACAACCAATAGAGCAATTCAATGGAGCAGTCCTGTCACATCCAATTGAGAATTTTTTTTTTTATTCATTCATGGGATGTGGGCTCCACTGGCTGGGCCAGCATTTATTGTCCATCTCTAGTTGCCCTCGAGAAGGTAGTGAACAGCCTTCTTAAGCTGCTACAATCCACATTGCCATGAGGGAGGGAGTTCCAGGATTCTGACCCATTGACAGTGAAGGAACGATGATCAATTTGCAAGTCAGGATTGTGTGGCTTGCAGGGTTACTTCCAGATGGTGGTGTTCCCATCTATCAGCTGCCCTTGTCGTTCTAGATGATAGTGGTCATGGGTTCAGAAGAAGGTGACTAAGTGAGTTTCTACTGTGCATCTTGTTGATGATACACACTGATTACGGGAGCTGCACTCATCCAGGCAAATGGGGATGATCCATCAGATTCCTACTTGTGCCTTGTAGGTGGTGAGTTACTCCGCAGGATTCTTAGCCTCTGACCTGCTCTTGTGGTCACAGTATTTATATGGCTACTCCAATTTCTGGTCAACGGTAACCCCCAGGATGTTGATAATGGGAGATTCAGTGATGGTAATGCCATTGAATATCAAGGGGCGATGGTTGGATTCTCTCTTGTTGGAGATGGTCATTGCCTGGCATTTGTGTGGTGTGAATGTTACTTGCCAATTGTCAGCACAAGCCTGGGTATTGCTCAGGTCTTACTGCATTTGGACTTGGACTGCTTCAGTATGAGGAGTCACAAATGGTGAACATTGCACAATCATCAGCGAACAACCCCACTTCTGACCTTATGATAGAAGGTAGGACATTGATGAAGCAGCTGAAGATGGTTGGGCCAAGGACATTACCCTGAGGAACTCCTGCAGCGATACTATGGAGCCGAGATGACTGACCTCCAACAACCACAACCATCTTCCTTTGTGCTAGGCATGACTTCAAACAGTGGAGAGAGCCCGCCCACCCACCCCAGCCAATTCCCACTGACTCCAGTTTTGCTAGGGCTCCTTGATGCCACACTCGGTCAAATGCGGCCTTGATGTCAAGGGCAACCACTCTCACCTTGCCCCTGAAGTTCAACACTTTAGTCAATTCTTGAACCAAGGCTGTAACGAGGTCAGAAGCAGAGTGAAAGCAAAATACTGTGGATGCTGGAAATCGGAAACAAACAGAAAATGCTGCAAAAACTCAAGTCTAGCAACATCTGTGGAGAGAAATAGTTAATGTTTTGATTCTGTTTGACCCTTCAGAGGTCATACAGACAAGAACGTTAACTGTTTATCTCTCCACAGATACTGCTAGGCCTGCTGAGTTTTTCTAGCATTTTCTGTTTTTGTTTCAGAAGCTGAGCAAACCTGGCAGAACCCAAACTGGGCGTCAGTAGTCATGTCATTGCTAAACAAGTGCCGCTTGATAGCACTGTTGAAGACCCCTTCCATCACTATACTGATGATCGAGAGTAGGCTGATGGGGTAGTAATTGGCCAAGTTGGATTTGTCCTGTTTTTTGTGTACAGGACATACCTGCGCAAGTTTCCACATATCTGGGTAGATGCCAGTTTTGTAGCTGTACTGGAGCAGCTTGGCTAGGGGTGTGGTTGGTTCTGGAGCACAAGTATTCAGTGCTATTACCAGAATCTTGTCACAGCCCATACATAGCCTTTGCACAATCCAGTGCCTTCAGACGTTTCTTGATATTATGTGTAATGAATCGAATTGGCTTAAGAGTGACAGCTGTGATGCTGGGGACCTCCGAAGGAGGCAGAGATGGATCATTCACTCGGCACTTCCAGTTGCAGATTGTAGCAAATGCTTCGGCCTTATCTTTTGCACTGATAATGATGGCAAGCCCAGCAAGAGGATGGGGATATTTATGGAGCCTCCACCTCGCAAATTCTTACTTATCCACCACCATTCACAGCTGGATATGGCAGGACTGCAGAGCTTAGATCTGATCCACTGGTTGTGGCATTGCTTAGCTCTGTCTATCACTTGCTGCTTATGCTGTTTGGCACGCAAGTAGTCCTTTGATATAGCTTCACCAGGTTGACACCTCATTTTTAGGTATGCCTGGTGCTGCTCCTGGCATGCCCTCCTGAGCTCTTCATTGAGCTAGGGTTGATCCCCAGGCTTAATAGCAATTGTAGAGTGAGGGATATGACAGACCATGAGGTTACAGATTGTGTTGGGGTACAATTCCACTGCTGTTAATGGCCCACAGCACTTCATGGATGCCCAGTCTTGAGTTGCTAGATCTGTTCAAAATCTATCCCATTTACCACGGTGATAGTGCCACATAACACGATGAAGGGTAGCCTCAAATGTGAAGACGGGACTTCATCTCCACAATGACTGTGCAGTGGTCACTCCTACTGATACTGTTTTGGACAGATGCATCTGCAAGCAGGCAGGCTGGTGAGGATGAGATCAAGTATGTTTTTCCCTCTTGTTGGTTCCCTCTCCACCTGCCACAGGCCCAATCTAGCAGCTATGTCATTTAGGATATGGCCAGCTCAGTCAGTAGTGGCGTTACCGAGCCACTCTTGCTGATGGACATTAAAGATCCCCACCCAGAGCACATTCTGCGCCCTTGCCACCCTCAATGCTTCCTCCAAGTGGTGTTCAACATGGAGGAGTACAGATTCATCAACTGTGGCAGGGGTGGTGTGGTTTACATGGTAATCAGGTTTCCTTGCCCATGTTTGGCCTGATGCCATGAAACTTCATGGGGTCCAGAGTCGATGTTGAGGACTCCCAGGGCAACTCATGCCCTGTGTCCCACTGTGCCACTACTCCTGCTGGTGGGCAGGACATATGCATGGATGGTGATGGTGGTGTCTGGGATATTACCTGTAAGATAAGAATCCGTGAGGATGACTTTGTAAGGCTATTGCTTGACTAATCTGTGAGACAGCTCTCCCAATTTTGGCACTAGCCCCCAGATGTTAGTAAGGAGGATTTTGCAGGGTCGACAGGGCTGAGTTTGCTATTGTCGCTTCCAGTGCCTAGGTCAATGCCGGGTGGTCTGTCCGGTTTCATTCCTTTTTTGAGACTTTGTAGCAGTTTGATACAACAGAATGGCTTGCAAGGCCATTTCAGAGGACATTTAAGAGTCAACCACATTGCTGTGGATCACAAGTCACACTGCTGCCACTGTGCATCAGTGGTGGAGGGAGTGAATGCTGAAGGTGGTTGATGAGCTGCCAATCAAACGGGCAACTTTTTCCTGGACGGTGTCAAGCTTCTTGAGTGTTGTTGGAGTTGCACTCATCCAACTAAGTGTAGAGTTTGAATGATTCTTCAGCCAATTCAATCCACTCCACACGATATCCAGAAAAGGTTAAAGGCATTATGTACAGCAAAAGCTTTGGGCTCTGACAACATCTCGACAGTAGTACTTATAGCTGTAATGGATCAGCTTTGCTTGGGATGTGGCTACTTCTGGAGCAAAATATTGGCATTTACCCAACCATGTGGAAAGTTGCCAAGGTATGCCCTGTCCAAACTGAGGCAAAAGAGCTGAATTCTAAAGCTGAGGTGAGTGCAACTGCCCTTGACATCACAGCAGCATTTGACCAAGTGTGGCACAAGGAGCCTACAGCAAAACTGAAGTCAATAAGAATCCTAGCACAAAGGAAGATGGTTGTGGTTGTCTCAGCCCCAGGACAGCAATGAAGTTCCTTAGGGTAGCAGCCCAAGCTCAACCATCTTCAGCTGCTTCAATGACCTTCCAGGCATCATAGGGTCAGAAGCTGGGATGGTCGCTGATAATTGCACAATGTTTAGCACCATTGCAACTCCTCAGGTTCTGAAGTAGCCCATGTCCATGTGTAGCAAGAACTGGACAACACTCAGGCTTGGGCTGACAAGGGGCAGGTAACATTCATGCTATACAAGTGCCAGGCAACCAGAGAAAAATATAACCACCTCCGCCTCTTGACATTCAACAGAATCCCCCAGCATCAACATCTTGCAGGTTTACCATTAAGCAGAAACTTAACTAGCTACAAAAGGTCAGAGGCTAGAAATTCTGCAGCAAATAACTCACCTCCTTACTCCCCAAAGCCTGTCCACCCACTAGGTACAAGTCAGGAGTGTGATGGAACATCATCCACTGGCAGCTCCAATAGCATGAAAGAAGCTCAACACAATCTAGCACCCCATCCACCACCTTAAAACATCCACTCCCTCCACCACCGACGCAAAGTGACAGCAGTGTAGCAGTGTGTACCATATGCACAAGATGCACTGCATCAATTCACCAAGTCTCCTTCATCAACAATACCTTTTAAACCCACAGTCTACCACCTAGAAGGACAACAGCTTCAGGTGTATGGGAACACCACCACCTGCAAGCTCCCCTCCAAGCCACACATCATCCTGACTTAGAACTATATCACCATCCCTTCACTACCAGTGGGTCAAAATCCTGGAACTCCTTCCCTAACAGCACTGCGAGTGCACCCGCACAACATGTACTGCAGCAGTTCAAGGTAGAGGCTCACCACTAAATTCTCAAGTGCAATTACAGATGAGCGACAAATGCTGGTCTTCCCAGCGATGCCAACAACCCATTAAATATTAAAAAGTGCAATCTTGGTCTTGCCGTCAAGGGCAGTCACTCCCACCTCGAGAATCCTGTTCTTTTGTTTATGCTTGGACCAAGGTTGTAATGATATCTGGAACCGAGTGGTCGTGGAGGAACCCAAGCTGAGCATTGGTGAGGTTATTGGTTTGTAAGTGCAACCTGACAGCACTGTCAACAGCCCCTTCCATCACTTAGCAGGTGATCAAGGGGAAGCTGATGGGGTGGTAATTGGTCGGGTTGGATTGTCCTGCTTTTCGTGGATAGGGCATCCTGGGCAGTTTTCCACATTGCCAGGTAGATGCCAGTGTTGTAGCTGCACAGGAACAGCTTGGCAAGGGGCATAGCTGGTTCTGGAGCACAAATATTCAGTACTACTGCTGGGATGTTGAGAGGCTATATCCTTTGCAGTATCCAGTGCTTTCAGCAGTTTGAGTAATATCATGGAGTGAATCAAATTGGCTGAAGACTGGCAACTTGGGACCTCAGAAGACCACAGAGGTGGATCATCGACTTGCCACTTCTGGCTAAAGATAGCTGTAAATACTTGAGCCTTGTCTCTTGCACTGACATGCTGGGGTTCTCTCATCATTGTGGATGGAGGCATTTGTGGCACCTCCTCCTCCAGTTAATTGTTTATTACCATTCACAACTGGATGTGGCAGGACTGCTAAACTTTGATCTAATCTGCTGGTTGTGGGATTGTTTTGATCTATTCATGCACACAACAAACCAGACACAGGAACACAATGGATAATCTTACAGCAGGGACTCCCACACTGTAGGTCACCCATTGGGGTTTGAGTACTGAGACAGCAATGCTGTTGAGCAGACTCTGGCCAGCTCAAGAATTTTTTGCCCCCAAACGGTTTGTCAATAAGGCAGGTTTGCATTGAATGGCAATTGAGTTCAGTGCACCAACTGGTTGATCAGGGTCTCCCTTTGATGTGTTTATAATGGAGGAAATACTCAATGTGCGCTGTGGTGAATGGGTGGGCCAGTCCTGGGATTGACACGGTGGCTCCATTATGGATGTGCACGATTCCTAACTCCCAGAATCTTCAAAACCTATTACGGACATAACCACTTTCTCCCATTCAAACACCTCCTCCCCCACTCACTCTGGGGGTCACATTTTCAATTATTAAAATGGAGTCAGAGTTGGCAAAAGTTTGGAGGCAGTGTAAGAGTATCCATTGGAACTTATTTCAGCTCAAATATCATGCCTTCAAGTTGAAATAACAGACTGCAACTTTCCTTACCATAAGAGCCCATACTGCTCTGGCCCCCGTAACCAGCGTAACTAGACATCCCATGGTTCCCCGAGCTCCCGTAACCTCCCTGGTTCCCTGCAGGATACAAGAGGCCTTTAGATATCAATATGGATTTTAAAAAATACATCATGGAGCAGGCTTTAAATTCAACTCACCCATTGCGTGGCCTCCATAGTTACTGCCATAGCCGCCAGATCCTCCTCCCGCAGTGGAGTTCAAGAACAGCTCAATGTACCGATGTTCTGAAACAAGATCAGCAACTTACACAAATGCTTTAATCAAGAAAGTATCTCTCCACACTTTTTGCAGGATTTTGCAGCAAAACATCCTGCAAACTACCTAAACCACACAGCACCTACCCATGCACTAAGTCTGGGAACATTTACAGACATTTAAAATACCCACCAGACTTGCTATGCTGGCATTTAGAGATCTGGTTATGTAGGGTTTGTGTGACTGGGCTAATAATAGAGTTCAAATTCCATCACTACACAGTTTGAGAATCTAAATTCAATTGAATAAAATTCTAATATCAGTGAAAAAGCAGTTGGTTTATAATAGAGTCCATTTGATTTACTAATGTCCTAAGGAAGAAAGCCTGGCATCCTTCCATGGGTCTGGCCTCTATGTGACTCCAGACCTATTACAATGTTATTTGTTAACTGTCCTCTGAAATGGCCTAGGAAGCCACTCAAAACACTCACAGCAATTCAAGACAAGCACATTCACAAAGAGATTAAGGATGAAATCAAGGATTCTTCGTCTTGCCAGAAAAATCCTAAGAATAATAAAAACTCAATTTGTTTACAATTAGGAGGCCGATCATTGGTTGGGATTGGATTCATTTCCAGATGTACATACGAATACGCAAATTAGGAGCACTGGATGACCAACCGGCCCTTTGAGTCTGCTCCACCATTCTGAGATCATGGCTGATCTGATTGTAACCGCAATTCCACATTCCCACCTAACCCCTACTAACCTTTCACCCCCTTGCTCAAGAATTTGCCTTAAAAATATTCAAAGATTCTGCTTCCAGCGCCTTTTGGGGAAGAGTTCCAAAGACACTCTACCCTCAGAGAGAAAAAATTTCTCATCTCCGTCCTAAATGAGTAACCCCTTATTTTTAAACAACACTAGATTCTCCCACAAGAGAAAACATCGTCTCCACATCAACCCTGCCAAGGTCCCTCAGGATCTTATACATTTCATGTGTATGGCTTGAGCCTGGGCAGGGGTATTGCAAGGTGAGAAATATCCTCAGTCTGATCAGATGTAATGGAACTGTCCGTTTCAACTCCTGTATGAACCTCCGCAGTTTCCAGCTATCCCATCATCTGCTGAATGGGCATAGTTATGACCATCCTAGAAGAATTTCTCCCATTCAAGCTTCGTCAGGTGCTATTGCCTTACAGTAACCTGTGTTAATTATTAATCACGGAAAAGGTCACAGAGTGAGTAACAGCAACTAAACTTTCCAACCACTTGTCCATTTACATACAACGAATATCAGGTAGTAGTACGGACATTGGTTACATTTTATTTTGATCCAACGCAAGATGGCCCTCCCACTGGAACAGGATAAGTGAATTCAGTGACAGAACTTGGGAACTTCCTATGTGTACAGCTCAGCTACACAAAACCCCTGGGGGAGTCCAGGTGACAGAGCTATGGTTACAAACTTACGCATGTGAGCTTTATCCTTAGACATAGCAGCTACTGCGTCCTCATGCGTTGCAAATTCAACATCAGCCTCCCCTGTAGCTCGACCATCACTTCCATACTCCAGGTGGATACGCAGAGGGTTCAGAGGGGAAAAGAACTACAGGATCAACAAGAAGGCAAAATCAAAGAGCAGAACTTAACTTCATTGATTAATAATACAAATTTAAATGTATGTAAAAGATTAGAAATAGCCATGCAGTTTACAAGCAGCTGTGATTTATTACTGGGAACCTACATGGGCGACATCATCCTCCCTTGCCCGGAATGGCAGGCCCCGCATGTGCACAAAATGTCCACTCATGTAGCCTGAGCTAGCATCTCCAGCCCCTCCGTATCCATGGTTACCCATACCTTTCAACAAAATAACATATTTATATAGTACTTTTAATGCAATAAAATGTCCCAAGCATTTCAGAGGTGCATTATTAAACAAGTATGATACTGAGCCATATGATGAGATTTGTTAGGTGACCAAAGCTTGGCCAAAGAGGTTAAAGGAGGAATGCAGTCTTAGTGATAGTGCCAATATGTGGCAAGAACCTCATCTCAGTATCAAATAAGGTTACAGACAGATCGGTTTAGTCTCAGGCTTTTGCCAGCAAAAGGAACAGAGTGGATAGGGTTTGCAGCAGGGATCTAAAACAATGGTTTCCATTTTGCCAATATTTAATCGGAGATAATTTCTGTTCATCCTGTATCAAATGTTGGATAAGCAGTATGATAATTTAGCAAGTGGAGGAATCAAGAGAGGGAATGGTGAGGTAGAGCTGGGTGTCGTCAAAAAACCTGTGAAAACTAACGCTGGCTAAACCAGTTATTCCCCATATCCTTTCACGTCTGCATCCCTTGGACTTAAGGAAGTGGAGGTAAGGACTGTCCTGAGAAGCATAGCCAGGTGAGATTAATGGTTTTATTGGCGACTAGGGCATTAAAGCTTGAGGTGAAGGAACAGTTTTGCAAATCAGTGGCAAATGGAGGCCCAAAGGCTAGATAGTTAGGATTTTGAAAGTGCAGTAAGTGAATCGGGGTATAAGTTTTTCCAGGGCCAGATACAGAAAGTAGTAGTGTTGGGAGTGTGGATGGGAAATGTAGGTGAGGAACAATACAAGAAAGCGATCAGAGATGGCCTTATGACACTATCATGACCACATGAGATGGCAAGGTCAAAGGGGTGGCTGTGAATATAGATTGTGCGGGTTTACAATAGCCAAAGATTTATGTAGGGTACAAGGGAAGTGAACTCAAGAGGCAAAAGAGCATGAGTTTGAGTTGGAAGTTGAAATCACCAAGAATGAGAAATTGTTCAGTTTGGAGGCTGAGGGAGGAAAGCAGTGGATATATCTCAGAGAAACACAGCAGGAATTGAAGTTAAGTTTGAAAATCCAATATGGCCTGTACCAATCAGCCCACATTTTATGCCAACATCACCACAGAGAAGCTAACAGATTCCATTCACTGCTCCACCCATTACCGTCCTCCAAACCCCCCACCGCATCCAATCAAATTTCCCTTCTGCCCCTATAAAAATGCAGATAAAACGAAGATTAAACGTACCTCTGCCACCTCTCATCGCCCCAGGTCCATCATAATCATCATTGCCATAGCCATAGTTGTCATATCCATTGTAATCATCATACCCACCGTACCCTGCACAAACATTAGTTGTTCACATATTACTCAGCACCATCGTGGATGAAATGATTGCTTTGATCTCAGTTAGAAAACTTACCTAATTGCTAACTATGAGGAATCTATAATCACACAGGCAGATTTTTAAGATTAACAAAAATCTAGGGGGAAATTGGGAGTTTTTCTTTATTTTTACAAAACGCATCAATGTAGTGTATGGAATGTGCTGCCTGAAAGAGAATCTGAAGCAGCTGTTTCAAAATGGAATAGGTAAATAGCTAAAAACAGTTGGAGCTTATGGAACAAGGGCAGAGGAGTGGGACTAATCAATAGCTCTTTCAAAACAGTGGCACAGTATGATGGGCCAATTGGCCACCTTTTCTGCATATAATTCAACGATCAGTAAGCTGGACATGCCACAATTCTACTACGCTTCCAACTCCCAACGTCACAGCAGTCTCAGCTTTCGCATTGTATCCACCATCATATAAAAAGAAACACCAAGTATTTACAGACATATCAACAAATCTTTACTACTTCCAATCTATGTAAAGAATAAAGCACTACTGCTCAAATCATTCCCATTAGTAAAAAGGGTGAAAATATTGCCTCAGAAAGGTTCTAAACTACATACCTGCCTTGTTAAAATCATCTGGATGAGGAAACAAATTTTTTTTTTATTCATTCACAGGATGTAGATGTCGCTGGCTGGGCTAGCATTTACTGCCCATCCCTAGCTGCCCTTGAGCTGCCTTCTTGAACAACTAGTCCATGTGGTGTAGGTACACCCACAGTGCTGTTAGGGAGGGAGTTCCAGGACTTTGACCCAGCGATGTGAAGGAACGGCAAGATATTTCCCAGTCTGGATGGTGAGTGACTTGGAGAACTTACAGAAGGCGGCGTTCCTATTTATCTGCTGCCCTTGTCCTTCTAGATGATAGTGGTCATGGGTTTGGAAGGTGCTAAGGAGCCTTGGTGAATCTTATAGATGATACACACTGCTGCTACTGAGCGTCGGTGGTTGAGATAGTGAATGCTTGTGGTTGTGGTGCCAATCAAGTGGGCTTTATCATGGACCGTGTCATGCTTCTTCAGTGTTGTGGGAGCTGCACTCATCCAAATGGGGAGTATTCCATCACACACCTGGCTTGTGCCTTGTAGATGGTGGACAGGCTTTGGGGAGTCAGGAGGAGAGTTACTCATCGCAGGATTCCTAGACCTGATCTCCTCTTGTAGCCACAGTATTTGTATGGCTTGCACAGCTTCTGGTCAATGTAAACCCTAGGATGTTGATAGTGGGGGAGCCAGTGATGGCAATGCCATTGAACATCAAGGGGTGATGGTTAAATTCTCTCTTGTTGGAGATGGTCATTGCATGGCACTTGTGTGGCACAGATGTTACTTGCCACTTGTCAGCCCAAGCCTGGATTTGTCCAGGTCTTGCTGCATTTGGACATGGACTGCTTCAGTACCTGAGGAGTCACAAACGGTGAATATTGTGCCATCATCAGCGAACATCCCCACTTCTGACCTTACGATAAAAGAAAGGTTATTGATGAAGCAGCTGAAGATGGTTGGGTCGAAGACACCACCCTGAGGAACTCCTGCAGTGATGCCCTGGAACTGAGATTACTGAGCTCCAACAACTATCTTCCTTTGTGCTAGGTATGATTCCAACCAGAAGAATTTTTCCTCCCAATTCCCATTGACTCCAGTTTTGCTAGGGATCCTTGATGCCATACTCGGTCAAATGCAGTCTTGACGTCAAGGGCAGTCACCCTCATCTCACCTCGGACTTCAGCTCTTTTGTCCATGTTTGAACCAAGGCTGTAATGAGGTCAGGAGCTGAATGGCCTTGGCTGAACCCAAACTGGGCGTCAGTGAGCAGGTTATTACTAAACAAGTGCCACTTGATAGCACTGTTGATGACCCCTTCCATTACTTTACAGATGATCAAAAGTAGACTGATGAGTAATTGGCCAAGTTGGATTTCTCCTGCTTTGTGTGTACAGAACATACCCGGGCAATTTTCCACATAGCTGGATAGATGCCAGTGTTGTAGCTATACTGAAATAGCTTGGCTAGGGGTGCAGCAAGTTCTGGAGCACAAGTATTCAGTAATATTGCCAGAATATTGTCACAGCCCATAGCCTTTGCTGTATCCAGTGCCTTCAGCCATTTCTTGATATCACATGGAGTTAATCAAATTGGCTGAAGACTGGCATCTGTGATGCTGGGGACCTTCAGAGGAGGCAGAGATGGATCATCCGCTTGGCACTTCTGGCTGAAGATTTTTGCAAATGCTTCAGCCTTAGCTTTTGCACTTATGTGCTGGGCTCCCCAATCATTGAGGGTGGGGTATTTGTGGAGCCTCCTGAAAGACACGTTTAGAAATTGTGCTGAGAACAATGAGATGGACTCTGGGAGATTTCCCACTCAACCTGTCCTTAAGAACATAAGCAGCAGGAGTGGGCCATATGGCTCCTTGAGCCTGTTCCTCCATTCAATACGGTCAGGCTTCAGGCATCCCAAGTAAAAACCTAAACAAAGGTACTCAACACCAAAACTGAGGAGTCTTACTGTAAAATCTATTTTTTGTTCTGTTAATTACAAATTTTTTTGAATGCTCTGAAAGAAAAATTAGTTGGCAGATCCTCATTCCAGGTTGAGGATTTCTACTGTAGCAAAAAGGATTTAGAATATGTTTTGAAGGCTTTTTTTTAATGTTGTCAGAAACCACACGTTTAGACCATACATGGCAGAGAGAGAGATCTGTGCACTTTGATTGGCTCATCCTGAACAAGCATTGGCTTTGCAGTTTGCTCCTCTGATTTCTATGCTCCTCCACCTCAGTCCATTTACTGCTAGTTATTTTGATCCAGGAAGTGCCATACTCAAATGACAGTCATGCATATCAAGCCAGGAACTTTCAACCATAGTTTTATACAACACAAGATCAACTTAAGTGCTCCATTCAACATGTGGAGTCATATATGCACAGATATACATTAGATTATTTTATATATATTTTGAATGCATTAAAAAACACAAGATTCCATTTAACCAAAACTCACCACCACCATATCCTCCACCTCCACGTCGCATTCGGTCATAAACACTTCCTCGCTGGGGACCCGCACCAAAGTAGCCACCTCGCCCCATTGGCCGGTCATACGGACCCGGTCTTTGCCCCATTAACCTTTTTGGTGGATCATAGTACGCTCTGACCTCACCTCTGCTGCTTTTAAAGATCTCAATATACCTAAATCACAATGAGTACAGATTAACATTCAGGAGAAACACTATTGCAAAAGATATTCTGGATAGCAATTAATAAACTGAATGTAAAATATTTAATACATGCCTCAGCTTACTTTAGAACATAAATCTACTAGCATTTTCTAGCGCACACCAACACTACACAAATTTAACATTGATTCCTACATGACACAGTTTTAACTTAATGATTTCTCAATGGAGCAAGCATATTGTACGATTACTATTTTTGATATTTTAATGTTTATACCATTCTGTTAAGCAAGTAATTTCCTCAAAGCTCGGAGACCAACAAATGGACTGGATTCTAATGCATGAAAGTATGGTTAAGCATAACACAATCGCGATAGGTGTAGTTACAATAAATTAATATGGATCATCTTGGGCATTCACTGATCTGCAGCTTGAAAAGAGATAGGGGAGCTCCAGGTTAAGATCTGGGTCCTAAAACTGGCAGCTCCAGAGAGGGGCATGACACACCGGGCAAATTAAACCAAGGTTTGTGGGGGAGGGGGGGGGGGGGGGGGGGGGGGGGGGCGCAGAGACATGCTAGAGAGCAAATCTGACAGTGTAGAGAAGGTGTTGAGCACAAGAGAAAGTAACACAAGTGAGCAAGCACTGTGCTGCTAGTGATGGCAAGGTATGGGGAAAGTGAAACATTACTGCCAGTGCACCAAATCAAAAAAAGGCTCAAGCACCTCAGACACAAAGGGTTTATACAGCACTCCAAAACTGACTCTTACTGGGAAACAAGATCACACAAGCCACCTAGAATTTGAGGCAGCTGTGAGACCTTTTAAACAAAAACAGGCAAAACATTTGTAAACCATTTTGCTGGATTTTTTTATCCATTCAATTTTTCTGAATTTATTCATCACATATTCACTACTTTAATTGGCACAACTGAAATCAAGCTACATCTGTAGCTTTTACCAGGGAATCTCAGGATTATAAAACAGCTCTATAAAAACCATCTTTTATTTGTGTACGAAAATTGTTCTTAACTGAGTGCAAGATCAGTGTGTAGTCCCAACCTCAGTGTCATATACCAGCACCCAGCGTTTAAACTTGACTTTAAGATGAATAACCAACCCGTCCGTCCATCCCCACCTGTGCCCTATTCTTTCCTTGTGTTTCCCCAGTGCTTTTTCTGCTATCTCCTTTGAAGCAAACTGCACGAAGGCCTCCCCTGTGCTTCTCCCCTGGTAGTCCATCGGCAAAGTTATCCCATTTGGCACGATTTCCAACCCTTTAACCCAAGGACAAAATAACCCCGTCAAGGGGAACAATATTAAATGATGCACAATTCCCAACAATTTCTACAAATATATAAAAGATTAAAAGCCCAGTTACCAACAGATAAAAAGTAAAATGCTTATAGATCTATATGTAATACTTCAAGACAGTTAAAAACAACAGCTTTATGTTAGTGACCCAACTTTCATACTGATTTATAAGTGTTCAGCTTCAAGGTAATTGGTTAAACAAACAGTACATTTCAACTTCAAAACTTGTTTCAGTTATAACTCTTGAAAACTGAACTGTTCCGGTGTATGGCAGTCATTGTTGGAAGCAAACTCCCATTTTTTTTTCAATCCAACCACATCAGATAATTAAAAATTACATTCGGGTCACGATGCAGATACTCTGCTGTCTGAAGTTACATTTAGGTACCACATGCCACAAACATAAAGACATATATTGCAGTATCTTGTTTGTTTTAGACTCTAATACTTTTGTCTTAAAATAACCAAAAACTAAAATCCAGTAAAAGTACAAATTGTAGTTCTTGATATTGCTGTCATTTAAAGCTTTAATTTTACACTACATACAGTTCATAAGAATCAGCAGTTAAACATTTCTGATAACAAAACTCACTAAACAAGTTTGACACCATTTACCCACTATATAAATAACAGATCTAGTAATACACAAAATTAACAGCCGAGTGAAAAATACCTGTGAAAAACTGAACAATTTCCTCCTTGCTGCAGCCAAATGGAAGCCCACGGAGTCGCACTGTGCCATCGTTGGAAGTGTCGGGATGGCTGCCACCGCTATGCTTCAGAACCCAATCCATCTCACTGCCATTAGATTTGAAAACTATGGGAAAAATAGCTCACATTACAGTTTGTATACACGATACACACAAACTGTTCCAACCTCAGAACTTCTAACAATTCAACACACAACCATGTGACCCTGAACTGAGCAGGTAGGGGCCTACGGTGTAGCCACATCATCTGTAATCACACATTTCTTTTTATGACAAGATATAAAATGCTTTAGAAAAAGTCTTCCAATTAAATTTGAAAGTTGAAACCGAAGTCTGTGTAATGACCTTTCTTGTCTCCCCGCCCACTTTTGCCATACCTTCATCCTTTTTCCATGAAGTTCACTACAGCTGCCTGGGCAGCTTTGTGGAAAGACATCTGGTCGAAGATCAGCATCTCCCCCAGAGACTTAAAGGTCCAGGTACAATGATCATTAAAATGTCAAACACGTAGAGAAAATAATCAAAAAGATTAAAGAAATACTGGCTTTGACATCTGGAGGACTGGAATACAAGGGGTGGGGTGGTAGAAGTCATACTTTAAGCTGTAAAGCCCTGATTAAACCACACCTGGAATACTGAGAACAGTTCTGGACACCACAACTTAGGAAGGATGTATTTGCCTTGAAAGGAGAGCAGTGTACATTTACTAGACTGGATCTTGGATTCTGTTCAGATTGCATTCCCTGGATTTTAGAGTTATAGGGCGATTTGATCGAAGCTTTCAAGGTATTATGGTGGACAGAAAGGGTAAATAGAGAGCATTTATTTCTGCTGGTTGAGCAGTCTAGGCTGGGAGCATACTGTAATTTTCCAATATAATACACAGCAAAATATAATACCTATTAGAATTATCATAAACAGAGTGTCAAAATTGCCTGATCACCATGTATCACATACCTAGCCTTTTGCAATAGTGTAGTCAAATGTCATTAATGCCAGGGGCAAGACGGGCCAGTCACAACTGATGGAAGTCAACTGCAGAAGGCTGGGAGGCATCTTTAAGAGTGTCATACACCCAGAATATTCTATTGCTGCCTGCATTTGATAGATTAAAGTTTTGCAATCCCTAGATGGTTTGCCTCAGGGGAGAACCATCACCAAAGTAATCTTGAAAGAAAGGCCACCATCTTGTAGGCAATTTTCTTTTGTAGCTGTTTCCTTGAGAGTTTCCATCCTTCAACCTTATATGGTCTCAGGAAGGGAAACTGCAAGGTCTGGCCTGAGTTCCGCTGTGAACTTAATAAAAGGATCCAAACCTTTCCTAGGGAAAGATACTCAGAATCAACTGCATTCCTGTGGGGCCCACTTACCAGCTGCAAAAATCCCACTGATTTATTACAAGGTGTAAA
Organism: Isurus oxyrinchus; assembly: GCA_026770705.1. Classification (NCBI taxonomy): domain Eukaryota; kingdom Metazoa; phylum Chordata; class Chondrichthyes; order Lamniformes; family Lamnidae; genus Isurus; species Isurus oxyrinchus. Next base: position 79,322,309 of record JANJGN010000017.1, read on the forward strand.
ACACAACCTAACCTCTAGGTCAATTTTTCAGGAAAAAATGCACAGAAAATTTCAGTAGTCTAAAAATAAGAATTAGATCTTTCAGGAGCGAAATTGGGGAATACTTCTATGTAAAAAGGGTGCTCCTGTTCCTATGTCAAGGGTCACTCCCAGCCTCTGCAGGCCGGCTGATTGTTCTTTCAGCTTCCTCATTCTCCCACACCAACTCCACATATGCATAAAAACTGTTAAACGTGTTCCAGTTCTGATGAAAGATTACCAACTTGAAGCATTAAATGTTTCTCTCTCCACAGATGCTGCCTGCCAGCTGGGTACTTCCAGCATATTTGCAACAGCCTCAGTGATCAGCTCCCTCAGCCATATACTCAGAATCAAACTTGCAACCTAACTGGCACCTGGCCCAACCTGATAATGAGCCACTAGACTAGAAGGTTACCTTCCAGTGACTAGCCTGCAAGCTTTCAGCCTCACATCCCCAAAGGAGGATCTTCAGTGCATTCCCAATTCAGATACAACTCACATATACAGTGCTCTTCAATAAAACAAGTCTTGAGGTGCTCCGTTTGGCTGCTGAACCCAAGTAGAGGAGGGAACAAAAGTGAATGCAAGGCTAAAGAGATGTGCTTTAAAAATGAGGTAAGCGGCAGAATTCCAGAAGATAAGAGTCAGGGATTGACAATAGAGGTCAAGGGTCTACCTGCTGCTTCTAGTTATGGGGGTACTTTTGGTCCCTCATACCTTAGCTGTTGCAGGGAATGCAACTTTGGTCGGTAACAACAAAGGCAATTGACTGGAATGTACAAAAACTCCAGCACCAGTGCCACATTGCCCTGTTTTGGTTCATGTGAACTATGAAGTTTGATCTTGCTGCCAAGGTATTTGGTACACTACTCAACAGAGCTGAAAGTTACTGACCTTCGATATACCTGTGGCCCATATACTTCCGATCTTTCGCCAAAGCCTTTTTGAAGTCTTCGGCATTACCCAGATGCACATAAGCTTCGCCGCTTGGGCGACCCTCTTTGGAGGTGGTGAACTGCACTCCATTCACCCCGTTTCGGATATCACACTCTGTAAAAGAACACAAAGAAAATAACTGCATGAACATGTATTGCTCACAGTAGCAATTGAAATTAATTAATCTTAACCACATGATGATTACCTGAAAAGAACCGGGTCACTTCATCCGGTGTACACGACCACGGCAGGCCACGCACTCGGACAACATAGTCCTCTTCCTTTGTGGGAACCTCGGGCTCTTTCTCTGTAATCACAAACACTAAATAGTAACTGTCTAAGGGCAGTGGCAAAAACAATTCAATTCTTCATAAATTAAATCAATACTGACCTTCAACTGCTGGCTCCAAGTTGGTAAAGATTTCTGTGAAACAAACATGTTTGATTTAGTTTTAGGTCTCAGTGGAATTAAATTAATGAACAAATCACTTGGGCGTTGGTCCCTGGAGATCTGGTTTCAATCCCTCACCAGTTCTTTTTACAGGATGAGCATCAGCAGTATACAGATCCACTTCAGATTTTATAATTAAAGGTACAATATGAATACAAGTTGTTGTTCCTGCAGAGCAAACAGACCCAGACTACTCCAGTCATTGCATATTTTTCAGAGCTCCAATCTTGTATCCAAATTGTAAAGGCATCTCTAACCTGAAACCTCAATCAGAAATACCCCTTTCTGGGGTCTTCTTTGCCTCAGTGTGTCACGCCAACCCTTGAACATTGCATTATCAAGCTGCACAGCAGGGCTTGAGCACATAATGCAAAACTGATATTCCAGTTCAGTTGAGCGCGCGCGCTACACCGCGCGGACCGCGCCGAGGGAGCGCCGTGCCGTCGGAGGGTCAGCGCCGATGGGGGCGCCGCGCCGTCGGAGGGTCAGCGCCGATGGGGGCGCCACGCCGTCGGAGGGTCAGCGCCGATGGGGGCGCCGCGCCGTCGGAGGGTCAGCGCCGATGGGGGCGCCGCGCCGTCGGAGGGTCAGCGCCGATGGGGGCGCCGCGCCGCGCCGCGCCGCCGGAGGTCAGCGCCGATGGGGGCGCCGCGCCGTCGGAACCGCATAATGACTAACATCAAGAATTCCGAGTACACTGGAAAAACGGGCTCCTCTTGGGCACGACATTTATTCTTTAAATAGCAGGGTTAAGTGATTCCAACCACACACTCTGCGTTCCGTAACTCAGGCAGCGCTGATCCTGGATACGGAATCGGACAAAATCTGGGTCGGACTAGGCCTGGAAACAGCGCAAAACAGCAGCTGACACAGGGCCGGCGGAGGACTCACCATCAACCCGCAACCTCAAACATACATCCCAGGGCCGCACTATGCTGGAACGGGAGGCGCCCGGGCTCTGAAAATATTTCGTTACTAATTACCGTCTTCCTGCGCCATCGTGTCGAATCGGTCTGACCTCAGCGTTCACAAGGCGAGCAAATAACGATAACAGCAACCGCACCCAGCAACACTGCACAAAATGGCGCCGGCTCCAGCACGCCGGATACCAAGTCTCGCGAGAAACTGCCCACACTCCGCCCACCAAATACCGTGACCCCGCCCCCCTCGCCAGGCATTGGGTTCGATCATGTCAATTAACGGAGTTCCGCCAGGCCATTGGTCCAAAGCCTGTCAATCAACCCGCTTGACGCACACTGGAGATATAAAGAGAAATTTCTGGAAATACTCGGGAAGACTATTAGCTTGTGTGGAGAAAGAAAAAATAGTTTTAGGTTGATGATCTTGCATTAGTACTGGAAAAGTTTAGGGATCTAACTGATTTTAAACAAATATAGAGGGGAAGAGAAAAACAAAATAAAATGTCAATGAGAGGATGAAATGGAGGCGACGTTAATGGTGCAAGGCTTAAAGAGGAGAGAGAGTAGCATTTTGTTGATGGCTGACCTTGGGCTATTTGATCCTTCATTTCCAATTTTTCCTCTTGAATAGTGGAGTTACGTTGCTAACTTTGCCAGGCTTATAAATAGTAAAAGGATCAGTAGGACTGAATAGAAAATTAAAAACCAGGAGACAGAGAGCATAGCTGAGGTAAAAAAATAAGTAATTTTCATTAATCGTTATACATTCCTTTAGTGCACTATACATTCACTTAACGCTCAAAAAACCAGCAAAGAAAGTATTCCAACTGTGGCTAATGAAAGAAACCAAGGATTGTATTGGATCAAAGGAGGAGGTGTTTAAAGTTGCCAAAAATAAGGTAAGCCTGAGGATTGAGTGCATTTTAGAATTTGGTAAAGGAGGACCACGAGGAAGGTTGAGAAAGGGAAAATAGAATATGAGAAACACAAAAATGGACAATAAAACTTCTATAGGTGTGGGAAAAGGAAAATCTTTAGCAAAAAGAAATATGGGTCCATTATAAGTGAAATCAGAATTTATAATGGAGAATAAGGAAATGGCTGAGAAACTAAAATATTTTGTGCTGGTCTTCATGGAGGAAAATACTAAAAACCTCCTAGAAATAATGGAGAATTGAGGGACTAGTGTAAATGAGGAACTGCAAGATATTAGTTTAAAAAATTGTACTAGAGACATTGATGGGATGGGAAGTAGATAAATGCCTGGACCTGATTATCTATATCCTGCAGTGTTCAAACAGGTAGCTGTAGACATCTTTTGATGATCTGCTTCTATCACTGCTTTTGCCTACAACCACACCACCCCCCTCACTTCTCTCCCACCACACCCCACCACCTTAAACCAGCTTATATTTCACCCCTTCCTGGGATTCGCCTAGTTCTGTCGAAGGGTCATGAGGACTCGAAACATCAACTCTTTTCTTCTCCGCCGATGCTGCCAGACTTGCTGAGTTTTTCCAGGTAATTCTGTTTTTGTTTTGTATTTCCAGCATCCGCAGTTCTTTATTTTTTGTTTTTAGCTGTAGAGATAGTAGGTAGTCATCTTTCAAAATTCTAGACTCTGGAATGGTTCCAGCAGATTGGAAGGTGGCAAATGTAACCTCACTACTTAAGAAAGAAGGGAGAAAGAAAACTGGGAACTACAGACCTGTTAGCCTGACATCAGTTTTAAGGAAAATGTTAGAATATATAACAAAGGATGTGATAACAGGACACTTAAAAAATAATGGTAGGAATGTACAGAGTCAACATGGATTTATGAAAGGGAAATCATGTTTAACAAACCTGTTGGAGTTTTTTGAGGATGTAACTAGCAGAATAGGTGAAGCGGAAATGGTGAATGTGGTATGTTTAGATTTTCAGAAAGACTTTGATAAGGTCCCACACAAGAGGTTAGTAAACAAAATTGGAGTACGTTGGATTCGGGAAATGGGCATGGATGTATTGGCATAGATTGAGAACTATTTTCTGTCTGTTAACCAGAGTAGGAATAAATGGGTCATTTTTAGGTAGGCAGGCTGTGAATATTGGGAACAAAAACAAAAATGCCTGGAAAAACTCAGGTCTGGCAGCATCAATGGAGAGGAGCACAGTTAACATTTCGAGTCTGAATGACTCTTCAACAGAACTGAGTAAAAATAGAAGAGAGGTGAAATATAAGCTAGTTTAAGGGGGGTGGGACAAGTAGAGCTGGATAGAGGGCCAGTGATAGGTGGAGATAACCAAAAGATGTCACAGACAAAAGGACAAAGAGGTGTTGAAGGTGGTGATATTATCTGAGGAATGTGCTAATTAAGGGTAGAAAGCAGGACAAGCAAGGTACAGATAGCCGTAGGGGTGGGGTAGGGTGAAGGAATCAAAAAAGGCTAAAAGGTAGAGATAAAACAATGGATGGAAATACATTTAAAAATAATGGAAGTAGGTGGGAAAAGAAAAATCTGTACAAATTATTGGAAAAAAATCTGGGGAGAATTGGAAAGGGGGTGGAGATGGAGGAGAGAGTTCATGATCTAAAATTGTTGAACTCAATATTCAGTCCGGAAGGCTGTAAAGTGCCTAGTCGGAAGATGTGGAGCTGTTCCTCCAGTTTGTGTTGAGCTTCGCTGGAAAAATGCAGCAAGCCAAAGACGGACATGTGGGCATGAGAGCAGGGTGGAGTGTTGAAATGGCAAGCAACAGGGAGGTCTGGGTAATGCTTGCAGACAGACCAAAGGTGTTCTGCAAAGCGGTCACCCAGTCTGTAGAGGAAGCCGCATTGGGAGCAACGAATGCAGTAGACTAAATTGAGGGAAGTGCAAGTGAAATGCTGCTTCACTTGAAAGGAGTATTTGTGCCTTTGGACGGTGAGGAGAGGGGAAGTAAAGAGGCAGGTGTTGCACCTTCTTTGGTTGCATAGGAAGGGGGTTGAGGTGTAGGTGGTGGTGGAGGAGTGGACCAGGGTGTCCCAGAGGGAACAATCCCTGCAGAATGCCGCCAGGGGGGTAAAGGGAAGATGTGTTTGGTGGTGGTATCATGCTGGAGTAGGCGGAAATGGCAGAGGAATCCTTTGAATGCGAAGGCTGGTGGGGTGATAAGTGAGGACAAGGGGGACCCTATCATGTTTCTGGGAGGGAGAAGAAGGTGTGAGGGCAGATGCGTGGCAGATGGTGTGGACATGGTTAAGGGCCCTGTCAACCACCGTGGATGGAAAACTTCGGTTAAGGAAGAAGGAAGACATGTCAGAGGAACTGTTTTTGAAAGTGGCATCATCGGAACAGATTCGACAGAGGCAAAGGAACTGAGAGAATGGGATGTGAATATTAGGATACCATGAGGATCGGTGCTTGGGCTAGTCACAATCTATATCAATTATTTGGATGTGAGTATGAAAGGTAATATTTGCAGATGACAAATCTGGGTACAGTTGTGAGGAGATTGCAAAGATGCTTCAAGGGGATTTGGAGAGGCTAAGTGAGTGGGCAAAAATTTGGTAGATGGAATACAGCGTGGAGAAATTTGAGGTTATCCACTTTGGTAGGAAAAACAGAAGTACAGAGTATTTCTTAAATGGTGAGAGACTGGGAGATGTTGAACTACAAAGGGCTTTGGTGTCCTTGTTTATGAAATACTGAAAGCTAACATGCAGATACAACAAGCAATTAAAACAATAAATGGTATGGAGGCCTTTATTACAAGAGGATTTGAGTATGAGTGAAGATGTCTTACTGCAATTATATTGAGCCTTAGTGAGACCACACCTTGATTTTGTGCAGTTTTGGTCTCCATACAATTACATCCCAAGATTGGAGGAGTGTGCAGTTAAATCTAGCCCACTTCTCCACAGAGCGTAACAACAGTTTAAATGTTTAATTCACCCACAAAACTGGCCAATTGTTTGCCTTTGATACTGTTATTCCCAGCATAAAAAGACTCATCAGGTTTATTTCAGTAAGCACAAAAAGTTGATTTATTATTAAAACCAACTTTTTTAAAAAAAAACAAGCTAATAAACTGGCTAAAATACAAGTTGTAGTTTAGAAGTATAACAATTTTCCCCATTTAAAAAAAATTCAAACCTCCATGCACACGCACACACAAAACAGGACAAAACAAAGTCCCCTGCAGAGGCTTGAGTATGGGAAAGTTTCTTTTAAAAGGATAAAATTCAAAGAGATCTCAACGCTGTTGATCTAACAGAATTCTGATCACAATAGATCTGGAAGTTATTTCAGACTTTTTTTTGTGAAACTGCTCTTGATGACTCTTGCTTATCACAACTTTGCAAACTCTCAAAACACAGATGAGTTATTCCAATGAGGTGTTTCTGAGGAAGGTTTAACACAAAGGTGGGGGAAAGAGCGTCTTTTCCTTGCAGCCTTGTAAGGTGTGCATGCACACGGACACACATACACACACACACAGACTGAGAGATTTTAAGGACTAAGATGTTCAAAGAATAATCTTAGGCCAAGTGTTTTTAACCAGTTAGCAAAGCCTGGCAACAGAAGTTGTTTGATACTTAGATATATAAAGTATCTCTTTCCTCTCCAGGTGTTCCCTGCTGGACATATATCTTGACCAATGGTTTCTTGAAGAATGGCATAGTCACAACCCCGAATTAATATTGCAAACTTTTAAAAATAACTCAGGAGGAGGAATGTCCAAAATTCAGTATCCTTCATATGTTTCAAAAACAGGTTCCTCACATTACCTACAGAAAGATGTACTTGCTGCAAAGGGAGTGCAACAAAGGTTCACTAAACTAATTCCTAGGATGGAGAGATTGTCCTATGAGGAAAGATTAAATAGACTGGACCTTTATTTTCTGGAGTTTAGAAGAATGAGAGGTGATTGCATTCAAACATACAAAATTCTTACAGGGCTTGACAGGGTAGATGCCAGAAGGATGTTTCCCCTGGCTGGGGTGTCTAGAACCAGGGGACACAGTCTTCGAATAAGGGGCAGATCATTTAGGACTGAGATGAAGTGGAATTTCTTCACTCGGACAGTGGTGAATCATTGAAATTCTCTGACCCAGAGCACTGCGGAGGCTCGGTCGTTGAAACTGTTCAAGACTGAGATCAATAGATTTCTAGATATTAAAAACATCAAGGGTCATAGAGATAATGCAGGAAAATGGTGAAGTAGAAGATGATCAGCCATGATCTCACTTAATGGCGGAGCAGGCTCAAAGGGCTGAATGGCCTAATCCTGCGCCTGTTTCTTATGTTCTTATGTCTTTACCAAGGAAGAAAATGCTTCCCAAGTTGTAGTGAAAGAGGAGGGAGTTGAGACACTACAGGTTCAAAATTGATAGAGAAGAGGTATTAGAAAGGCTGGCTGTACTTAAAGTTGATAAATTACCAGAATCAGATGAGTTGCATCCAAAGGTACTGAGGGAAACAAAAATGGAAAATTGCAAAGGCACTGGCAATAATCTTCCAAACCTCCTTAGATATAGGGGTGGTGCCAGAGGACTGAAGAATTGCAAATGTTGCACTCTTGTTCAAAAAAGGGTGTCAGGATGAGCCCAGCAACAACAGGCCAGTCAGCAGTGGTGGCAAAGCTTTTAGACACGATAATATGGGACAAAATTAATTATCCCTTGGGCAAATGTGGGTTAATTAAGGAAAGCCAGCATGGATTTGTTAAGGGCAAATTATGTTTAACAAACATTTTTGAGTTTTTTGATGAGGGCATTACAGTTGCTGTGTGGTGTACACAGACTTGCAAAAGGCTTTTGATAAAGTACCATGTAACAGGCTTGTCAGCAAAGTTAGGATGCATGGAATAAAAAGGGACAGTAACAGCATGGATATGAAATTAACTGAATGACAAGAAACAGTATAGTTGCAAATGGGGTTTTTTGGACAGTATGTAGTGGGTTCCCCAGGAGGTCAGTGTTAGGACCCCTGCTTTTGTTGACAAATATAATGTCCTAAACTTGGGTGTACAGATCACGTTTTCAAAATTTGTGGATGGCACAAAACTTGTAAGTATTGTGAAATGTGAGCAGGATACTTCAACAGAACATACGTTGGTGGAATGGGTGGACAAGTAGCAGATGAAACTTAATGCAGAGCTACTTTCAATTATTTCTTGCCTAATGCTGCAATGAACTACTGTTAAGGTGCCTATAAAAGACTCCCACCAGGGTTTTCTGACTGTTAGTATTCTTAATCTCTGCCCATATAGATTTTAATTCCTGATCTTCTGAGCCAAGACCCTTTTTCACTATTGTTCTTTTGAAGTCTTTTCACCTCCTCTTCCATTCTGCCTGTCTTTTCAAAATGTGTACCCTGGAATATTTATTCCCCAACCTTGGTCACTTTGTAACTGTGTCTCTGTATTGGTGATTAGATCTAAACCATTTATCTCTATTATCAAGTCCATCTATCTTATTGTGAACGCTTTGCGCTTTCAAATTTTACTTTTCTACTACTTTTTATTTGTATGCTCTACTACTATTATTTGCATGGTCAAGAGCAGAAGCGGGTGAAGTAGAATGGACACTGTCAAGGGCTCTGTCAACCACAGTGAGAGCTGCTCAAGACGTATCAAAAGTACTGGTATGGAAAGTGGCATTATCAGAACAGGCATGACAGCGACAGAGAAATTAGGAGAATGGAATAGAGTTGTTACAGGAAGTGGAGTGTGAGGAAATATGCTTGAGGTAGCTGTGAGAGTCAGTGGGTTTATCATGAATATTGGTTGATAGCCTATCCCCAGAAATGGAGATTGAGAAGTCGATGAGGGGAAGAGTCAGGGATCGATCATATATAGGTAAGAGAAGGGTGGAAGTAGGAAGCAAACTTGATGAAATTTTTCCGTTCAGGGCAAAAGCAAGAAAAGGCACCAATACAGCCATCAATTTCTTGAAAGAGAGGTGAGAGACCCAAGTAGGACTGGAATAATGAACGTCTTACAAAACGTCAACTCTTTTCTTCTCCGCCGATGCTGCCAGACCTGCTGAGTTTTTCCAGGTAATTCTGTTTTTGTATAGCTAGAACCCATGTGGCTACCCAGAGCAAAACCTTTTATTTGAAGGAAGTGAGTGGAGTTAAAGGAGAAGTTCTTCATTGTGAGAACAAGTTCAACTAGGCAGAGCAGAGTGGTGATGGGTGGATGGGACTGGTTGAGCCTTCACTCAAAGAAGAAGTGGAGAGCTTTTAGACTGTCCTGATGGAGAATGGAGATGTGGAGGCATTTGACGTCCATGTTGAAGAGGAGACATCTTAGGTCAGGCAACTGTAAACTGTTAAAGTGATGGTGGACATTGGAAGAATCACAGATATAAGTGGGGAGAGACGTGAAAAAAGTCAGTTGAATGGGGCTAATCCGGTGGGTCTAACAGAACAATCCTGTTTATGGATCTTGGGAAGAAGGTAGAAGTGGGTTGTTCAGGGTTGGGGGACTGAAGTTAGATGCTATGAAGAGAAGATCTCCAGAGAAGATGAAGTCAGTGATTAGTCTTGGAAATAATGGCTTGATGTTCAGTGGTGGGGTCACGGTCCAGAGAGGTAGTAGATAGAAGTGTCAGAAAATTGCATTCAGCCTCCGCTAGGTAGCGGAGAAAAACAGCGCCACTCTTGTCAGCAGTTTGCTGCCTATTTTTGAGTTCGACCTGAGAGAACAGACTGCAGCAAGTTCAGAGGCAGACAGGTGAGAGTGAGGGGAGGAGACAAATTGAGATGGGCAATGTTATACCGACTGCTCTCAATGAACAGTTCGGGAGAGGGTCAGAGGCCAGAGGGAGGCAGGGAAAATACTGAATATGGGTAACAGGTTTGGAGGACTCCTAGCCAAAGGAGTGGCCATGCAGCAAAGGCAACAGAAGACAGCTAAGCATCATGCTGAGTTCCAAGTTCATTGCGATAGGGGTGTAAGGGGATGAAGCTGAGGACGTTGCTAAAGACACATCATTCATGGTTAGAGTGGGGAAGGTTAGAGGGTATCGTGTGTACACAGCAAGGGGTAAGATTAGAAGAAGTGTTCAGAGGGAAAGAGTTCCAGGGGGGTGTTGGCATCCATGAGTTGAAGCTTGCAATCCTTCACATCTGAAAGGAAGATAAAAGTTTTTTGTTAAAGTGCCAGATAAGGTGAAGGATGAAATGAAACTGTGGACCAGAACAGCTTTGAGGTAGAATGAGTCAGTGCTACCATGTGGCGGCACATGGCACTGTGTGTGGATCTCAGGATTATGGACAGGGTTTGGGAAAACAGGAGGTGAGTTACTCGCTGCAGGATTCCTAGCCTCTGACTTGATGAATTGATACAGGGGGAAAATTGGACAGCGTTATGGAATCAGCCCATCCTTTTGTTCTGGCTCTCGTAAGGAGAAATTCATGTACTGCCACTCCTGTGCCCTCTCCCCACATTCCAGCACATTCCTCTTTTTCAGACATTTAGAAAATTCAGAAAAAGTAGAAAAATTTACAGCAAAGAAGGCCACTCTGGCCATCGTGTCTGCACCAGCTGCAAGCCAATATAGATCAATGAGCCCAGGGGCGATAGGGGAATGGGAGTAAGGATATAGGTAGCAGAGATTTGGATGACCAGACCTATGGAGGGTGTAATATGGGGGACCAGCCAGGAGTGCATTGGAATAGGCAAGTTTAGAGGTAACAAAGGTATAGATGAAGGTTTGAACAGCATTTTCGTTTGTTCGTTCAACGGACGTGGGCTGAATCCTCCAGCCATCTGGTCTTTTCGAACTGCCGAGTGGAATTCCCTCACAAACACCTCCTTCCTCTTTCTGTGATTGCATTCCTTGTGGAAAATGGGAATGTGTTCATGTCTTTGTCTTTGTGTAGATATAGTATCTGCTGTAAGATATATTTTTGCTGTTTTTTTCTGGCCTTTCTATGGTTGATTTGATTTCCCTGAATAAAATGGAAGCTAATTCTCAAAAAAAAATCTACAAGGCACAAGTCAGGAGTGTGATAAGTGCAGCTCAAACAACACTCAAGAAGCTTGACACCATCAAGGACAAAGCAGGCCACTTGATTGGCATCCCTTCAACAAACATTTGCTTCCTCCACCACTGACGAACGGTGGCAGCAGTGTGTATAATCTACAAAATGCACTGCAGAAACTTACCAAGGCTCCTTAGGCAACACCTTCCAAACACATGACCACTATCTAGAAGAACAAGAATAGCAGGTGTATACCACGCAGAAGTTCCCCTCCAAGCCACTCACCATCCTGAATTGGAAATATATCGCCATTCCTTCACTGTTGCTAGGTCAAAGTCTGGGAACTCCTTCCCAACAGCACTGTAGGTGTACCTACACCACAGGGACTGCAGCTGTTCAAGAAGGCAGCTCACCACCACCTTCTCAAGAATAATTAGGGATGGGCAATAAATGCTTGCCCAGCCAGTGAAGCCCACATCCTGTAAACGGATTAAAAAAAAGTTGAGGTCAAACCAGTGTTCTTATACAAATGTAACATAACTTCCTTGCTTTTGTACTCTCTATACCTATTATACATCCAGGTCCTGTACACCCTTTAGAATTGTACGCTTTATTTTATATGTTGCTCTGTGTTCTTCCTACTAAAGTGAATCACTTCACATTTCTCTGCCTCGAAATTTCATCTTTCACTTGTCCACCCATTCCACCAACCTATCTTATGTTCTTTTGTAGTTCTACACAGTCCTTCTCACTGTTCACAATGCTTCCAAGTTTTTGTATCATCTACAAATTTTGAAACTGTGCCCTGTACACCAAGTCATTAACATATATCATCAAGAGCAGGTGTCCAAACACTGAGCCCTGAGAACTCCACTATAAACCTTCCTCCAGTTCAAAAAACAACTCTGTATTCTCCGTTTGCTGTCACATAGCCAATTTTGTATCCATGTTGCTACTATACCTTTTATTCTATAAGCTCTAACTTTGCTTACATGTCTGTTGTGTGACACTTTATCAAATGCTTTCTGGAAGTCCATGTACACCACCTCTACAGCAATACCCTCATCAACTCTCTGTTACCGCATCAAAAAACCTCAAAGCAAGTTAGGTAAATATGTTTTGCCCTTAACAAATCCCTGCTGGCTTTCCTTAATCAACCCGCATTTGCCCAAGTGACTATTATAGTTGCTAAGCTTATCTTTAAACCCTTTTTGAACAAGGGTGCACATTTGCACTTCTCCAGTCCTCTGGCACCACCCCTGAGTCTTACTGGAAAATTATGGCCAGTGCTTCCACAATTTCCACTCTCACTTACCCTTCATATCCTTAAATGTATCTTATCTGGTCTTGTTGTCTTATCAGCATTAAGTACTGTCAGCCTATTCAATTGCTCCGCATCGATTTTAAACCTTCAAGTACCTCCCCTTCACCATAACATGCGCAGCATCTTCACTGATAAAGACGGATGCAAAGTATTCATTTAATACCCCTACCTCTGTGCATAAATCCCCTTTTTGGTCCCTAATTCGCCCCATGCCTCCTTTTACTTTTTTTGTCTATAAAGGCTTTTGGATTCCCTTTTATGTTAGATGTCAATCTCTTCTCATATTCTTTGATCTTATGTTTGCTTTTTCAATTCCCCTCTGAACTTTATACATTCAGCCTGGTTCTCAGTTGTATTGTCCACCTGACATAAGCACTTTTCTTTTTCATCCTAATCTCTTTTGTCATCCAGAGAACTCTGGATTTGTTTGCCCAATCTTTCCTCTTTGTGGGAATATATCTTAACTGCACCCAAACTCTCTCTCTTAAAGTTCAGTAATAGGCCTGCCCTGTCAACATTTGATACTTATTTATCTGGGTCAGAACCATTCTTATCCCATTGAATTTGGCTTTCTCCCAGTTACTTAGTCTTACTGTGGATTGTTTTTTGTCCTTTTCCATTGCCAATCTAAACTCCACATTACAATGATCACTGTCGCCTAAATAGTCCTCTACTGACCTATCTTCTTGGCCCCCCTCATTCCCAAGAATCAGGTCCAGCAATGCCTCCTTTCTTGTTGGACTGGAAACATTATTATTATCGTAATCTAAGTGCCGCAGAGTGGCATAGGTGACCATGGTCTTCCAAATTTTCCAATCATGGTAACAGTGGATGACCTCGTTATTGGAGTTCAGGTTAAGCCAGTCTTTAATGTTGCCGAACTGCTTCCTTTGTTGTCGGCCTCTTGCTCTTCCTTCTGTTAATCCTCCTGGTGGTGATTAGGCATTCCAACCCTTATGCCCAAAGTATTCAATTTGTCTTCTTTTGATATTTTTTAAGAGTTCTTGTTTTTCTGGCCTCATTCAGTACTTCTTCATTAGTTCTTTTCTCTACCCAACTTACCCTTAGGATCCTTCTTAAGCACCACTTTTCAGAGCTGATTTTTTTTCTTCCTCTTTACAAATTCACCAAGCTGTTGAAAATTGTCCTGAACACACTTGAGAAATTCTTGCCCCCCTCTGCACTTTACATTGCTATTAATTATGGAATATAACTGGGATAAAGTCCCCCATAATAACAGCTCTATAATTCTTGTACCTCTCTAATTTCCTTGTAAATTTGTTCTTCTACATTTTCCCCACTAGTTGGTGGCTTATAGACTACATCGAGCAATCTAATTGCACCTTTTTTTGCTCCTTAGCTCTAGCCAAATAGTTTCTGTCCTTGACCCCTCTGGGATATCATCTCTCTCCAGCACTGCAATGTTCTCCTTAATCAATGCTGCCACCCTCCCGCCTTTCCTGAACACTTTATATCCATGAATATTTAATCCTATTTATCTTTGGGTCAGGTCTCCATTATTACCACAACTTCACATTTCAATGTGCTTGCATTCAAACAGAGGACAGACCTCATCTTGAGTGAGACACAGCCAGAGTGAGTGTGGGTATTGGCAAGTTGATGCACAGTGGGAATTCGGTGCAGAGGGGAAGAAGTGCTCTTTGCATTTTTTCTTTGCTATCCAGCTTCTTCAATCTTCAGAGAGTGGTCTTGCCCTGCTGCAGCAGTAGAGGCTACAAGGGAGAGAAATGGCTGGTAAGTAGTGGGTAAGGTCAAGTAAGTATTTACTACTTTTATCGCTTATAATTTAAGGTCTTTTTGTGGTTTATAGTTTGTATAATATGTAGTAACAAGGATCAGGAAAGAAGGGCCCTAGAGTAATTGATTTAAAAGGTTTAATTTAAAGGGATAAGTCATGGCAGGAGAGCTCAAAGCCATGGTGTGCTCCACGTGGGAAACCGGGAACATCCAGTGCCCAGGATCAGCATGTGTGCAGGAAGTGTGTCCAGCTGCAGCTCCTGGAGGCTCGGGTTTCAGAGCTGGAACGGCAGCTGGGGACACTGTGGAGCATCCGCGAGTCGGAGAGCATCGTGGATAGCACGTTTAGAGAGGTGGTCACACTGCAGCTTAAAGGACTTGAGGAAGGAAGGGAATAGGTGACCACCAGGCAGTCCAAGAGAACCAGGCAGGTAGTTCAGGAGTCCCCTGGGGTCCCGCTCACAAATTGGTATTCCATTTTGGAGGCTGATGAGGGCGCTGGTTCCTCCAGGGAGTGCAGACAGAGCCAAGCTTCTGGCACTACAAGCAGCCGGTCTGTGAGGGGAAGAAGAGAGGAAGAGCAATTGTAATAGGGGATTCTCTAGTCAGGGGAACAGATAGGCGCTACTGTGGCCATCAACGTGACGCCAGGATGGTGTGTTGCCTCCCTGGTGCCAGGGTCCGGGATGTCACTGAACGGCTGCAGTGCATCCTGAAGAAGGAGGGTGATAAGGCAGAGGTCATGGTACATGTTAATACCAATGACATAGGTAGAGAGAAGGATGAGGTCTTGCATCAAGAATTTAGGGAGTTGGGCAGTAGACTAAAAAGCAGGACCTCTCGGGGTTGTAATCTCTGGATTACTCCCAGTGCCATGTGCTAGCGAGCACAGAAATAGGAAAATAATGCAGATGAATATGTGGCTTGAGAGTTGGTGCAGGAGGGAGGGTTTTAGATTCCTGGATCACTGGGACCATTTCTGGGGAAGATGGGACCTGTACAAGCGGGACGGTCTACATCTGAACCAGAGCGGGACTAACATCCTTGTGGGCGGGTTTGCTAATGCTGTTGGGAGGAGCTTAAACTAATTTGGCAGGGGGAGGGGACACAGAATGTTAGCAGAATAGGCACACATCATAATACAGTAAAACAATCAAGTCAGAGGGAGTACATCTGCATTAAGTTTCAAGGGAGTAAGACAATGCTGGATGGCCTCTACTTTAATGCCAGGAGTATTGCAAGTAAAACGGATGAGTTAAGGATGAGGATTGACACATGGAAATGTGATATAGTAGCTATCACAGAGATGTGGTTGAGGGAGGGGCAGGATTAGGAACTCAACATTCCGAGATATAGAATCTTCAGGTGAGACAGGGCAGGGGGTGAAAGAGGAGGAGGCATTGCATTATTAGTTAAGGAGTCAGTTACTGCAGTAAGGAGAGGTGATATCTTGGAGGGGGCATCGAATGAAGCTTTGTGGGTAGAGCTTAGGAATAAAAAAGGGGCAGCCACATTGTTAGGTGTTTATTAAAGGCCCCCAGATAGTCAGCGGGAAATTGAGGAGCATATGTGCACAATTTGTGGAGGTGTGTAAAAACAATAATAGGGTAATTATATTAGGTGATTTCAACTTTCCGAACATTAATTGGGATTAGTGTTAAGAGCTTGGACAGAGTGGATTTCTTGAAATGTGTACAGGAGAACTTTTTAGGTCAATATGTAAAGGGTCCAACAAGAGATGGCGCAGTGCTGGACCTAATTCTGGGGAATGAAGCCAGACAGGCAGTTGGGGGGGGAGCATTTTAGTGATAGTGACCACAACGTGGTAAAATTTAAGCTTGTTATGGACAAAGAAATAGACAAGTTGCAAAAAAATGTTTTGGATTGAGGGAGAGCGGATTTTGGTAAAATAAGGCAGGATCTGGCTAAGGTAGACTGGGAACAGCTACTTGTGGGGAAATCTACAGAAGAGCAGTGGGGGACGTTCAAAAAGGAACTGGGGAGGGTACAGGCTCAACATGTCCCCTCTAGGGTGATAGGAAGGAGTAACAAGCTCAGAGAACCATAGATGACCAGAGATATTCAGCATACGATGAGAAGGAAAAGAAAGGCTTTTAGCAGGTACAAGGGGAGCAAATCAGTGGAGGCATTAGTGGAATACAGAAAGTGCAGGGTGGAGCTTAAGAAAGCAATTAGGAGAGCAAAGAGTGGATATGAGAAAGCTCTGGCTGGTAAAAGTAGGGAAAATCCCAAGATATTCTATAAGTATATCAATGGGAAGAGGGTAGCCAGGGAAAGAGTAGGGCCCATTAGGGACCATGGGTGCAATCTATGGGCAGAGGACATTGGTGGAGTGTTGAACGAATACTTTGCATCTGTCTTTGCCCAAGAGAATGAGGATGAAGGTATGGAACTTGGGGAGAGGGACTGCGAGTTTCTTGACCAAATGGATATAGGGAGTGACAAGGTATTGGAGGTGTTTGCAGGCTTAAAAGTGGACAAATCTCCAGGTTCGGATGATTTGTGTCCTGGACTGCTGAGGGAGGCAAGGGAGGAGATCGCGGGGGCTCTGTCCCAAATTTTTAATTCTTCGTTGGCCATGGGGGAGGTGCCAGAGGACTGGAGAACAGCTAATGTGGTTCCGCTATTTAAGAAGGGTTGTAGAGATAAGCCAGGGAACTACAGACCAGTGAGTCTCATGTCAGTGGTAGGAAAACTATTGGAGAAAATTCTGAAGGAGAAAATCTATCTCCACTTGGAGAGGCAAGGTTTGATCAGGGATAGTCAGCCTGGCTTTGTCAAAGGGAGGTCATGCCTTATAAATTTGATTGAATTCTTTGAAGAGGTGACCAGGTGCAGTTGATGTAGCTTATATGGATTTCAGCAAAGCCTTTGACAAGGTCCCACATGGGAGACTGATAAAGAAGGCAAATGCACATGGGATACAGGGTAAGAAAGAAGAAAGAAAAGTACAGCACAGAAACAGGGCCTTTGGCCCTCCAAGCCTCCGCCGATCACGTTGCCCCGTCAACTAAAACATTTTGCACTTCCGGGGGTCCGTATCCCTCTATTCCCATCCTATTCATGTGTTTGTCAAGCTGCCTCTTAAACACCACTATCATACCTGCTTCCACCACCTTCTCTGGCAGCAAATTCCAGACACTCACTACCCTCTGCATAAAAAACTTGCCCCGCACATCTCCTTTATACTTTTCTCCTCTCATCTGAAATCTATGTCTCCTAGTAATTGACTCTTCCACCCTGGGAAAAAGCTTCTGACTATCTACTCTGTCCATGCCAATCATAATTTTGTAAACTTCTATCAAGTTGCCCCTCAATCCCCATCGCTCTAGTGAGAACAATCCGAGTTTCTCCAACCTCTCCTCATAGCTAATAACCTCCAGACCAGGCAGCATCCTGGTAAGCCTCCTCTGCACCCTCTTCAATGCCTCCATATCCTTCTGGTAATGTGGTGACCAGAATTGCATGCAATATTCCAAGTGTGCCCTAACCAAGGTTCTATACAGCTTCAGCATGACTTCCCAGCTTTTATACTCAATACCCTTGCCAAAGAAGGCAAGCATGCCATATGCCTTCCTGACTACCTTATCCACCTGCGTTGCCACTTTGTGACCTGTAGACCTGTACACCCAGATCCCTCTGCCTGTCGATGCACTTAAGGGTTCTGCTATTTACTGTATAATTCCTGCCTGTATTAGACCTTCCAAAATGCATTACCTCGCATTTGTCCGGAATAAACTCCATCTGCCATTTCTCCGCCCAAGACTCCAACCGATCTATATCCCATTGTATCCTTTGACAATCCTCTTCACTATCTGAAACTCCTCCATCCTTAATATCATCTGCAAACTTACTAATTAGCCCAGTTACATTTTCCTCCAAACCATTTATGTATACCACAAACAGCAAAAGTCCCAGCACTGATCCCTGCGGAACTCCACTAGTCACAGCTCTCCATTCAGAAAAGCACCCTTTCACGAGTACCCTCTGTCTTCTATGACCAAGCCAATTCTGTAACTATCCTAAAAACAAAAAACTGCGGATGCTGGAAATCCAAAACAAAAACAGAATTACCTGGAAAAACTCAGCAGGTCTGGCAGCATCGGCGGAGAAGAGATGACGTTTTGAGTCCTCATGACCCTTCGACAGAACTAGGCGAATCCCAGGAAGGGGTGAAATATAAGCTGGTTTAAGGTGGTGGGGGAGAGAAGTGGAGGGGTGGTGTGGTTGTAGGCAAAAGCAGTGATAGAAGCAGATCATCAAAAGATGTCATAGCAGAACAAAAGAACACATAGGTGTCGAAGTTGGTGATATTATCTAAACGAATATGCTAATTAAGAATGGATGGTAGGGCACTCAAGGAATAGCTCTATTGGGGGTGGGGGGAGCATAAAAGATTTAAAAATATTTTAAAATAATGGAAATAGGTGGGAAAAAGAAAAATCTATATAATTTATTGGAAAAAAACAAAAGGAAGAGGGAACAAACAGAAAGGGGGTGGGGGATGGAGGAGGGAGGTCAAGACCTAAAGTTGTTGAATTCAGTCCGGAAGGCTGTAAAGTGCCTAGTCGGAAGATGAGGTATTGCTCCTCCAGTTTGCGTTGGGCTTCACTGGAACAATGCAGCAAGCCAAGGACAGACATGTGGGCAAGAGAGCAGGGTGGAGTGTTGAAAGGGCGAGCGACAGGGAGGTTTGGGTCATTCTTGCGGACAGACCGCAGGTGTTCTGCAAAGCGGTCGCCCAGTTTATGTTTGGTCTCTCCAATGTAGAGGAGACCACATTGGGAGCAACGAATGCAGTAGACTAAGTTGAGGGAAATGCAAGTGAAACGTGTGAAAGGAGTGTTTGGGCCCTTGGACGGTGAGGAGAGTGGAAGTGAAGGGGCAGGTGTTACATCTTTTGCGCGGGCATAGGGTGGTGCCATAGATGGGGGTTGGGGAGTAGGGTGTGATGGAGGAGTGGACCAGGGTGTCCCGGAGGGAACGATCCCTACGGAATGCCGACACTGGGGGTGAAGGGAAGATGTGTTTGGTAGTGGCAACATGCTGGAGTTGGCGGAAATGGCGGAGGATGATCCTTTGAATGCGGAGGCTGGTGGGGTGATAAGTGAGGACAAGGGGGACCCTATCATGTTTCTGGGAGGGAGGAGAAGGCGTGAGGGCGGATGCGCGGGAGATGGGCCGGGCACGGTTGAGGGCCCTGTCAACGACCGTGGGTGGAAAACCTCGGTTAAGGAAGAAGGAGGACATGTCAGAGGAACTATTTTTGAAGGTAGCATCATCGGAACAGATGTGACGGAGGTGAAGGAACTGAGAGAATGGGATGGAGTCCTTACGGGAAGCGGGGTGTGAGGATCTGTAGTCAAGGTAACTGTGGGAGTCGGAAGGCTTGTAATGGATATTGGTGGACAGTCTATCACCATAGATTGAGACAGCGAGGTCAAGGAAGGGAAGGGAAGTGTTAGAGATGGACCACGTGAAAATGATGGAGGGGTGGAGATTGGAAGCAAACTTAATAAATTTTTCCAAGTCCTGACGAGGGCACGAAGCAGTAGCGAAGTAATCACCGATGTACCGGAGAAAGAGTTGTGGAAGGGGGCCGGAGTAGGACTGGAACAAGGAATGTTCCACATACCCCATAAAGAGACAGGCATAGCTGGGGCCCATGCGGGTACCCATAGACACATCTTTTATTTGGAGGAAGTGAGGAGTTGAAGGAGAAATTGTTCAGTGTGAGAACAAGTTCAGCCAGACGGAGGAGAGTAGTGGTGGATGAGGATTGTTCGGGCCTCTGTTCGGGGAAGAAGCTAAGGGCCCTCAGGCCATCCTGGTGGGGGATGGAGGTGTAGAGGGATTGGACGTCCATGGTGAAGAGGAAGCAGTTGGGGCCAGGGCACTGGAAATTGTTGATGTGACGTAAGGTGTCAGAGGAATCACGGATGTAGGTGGGGAGGGACTGGACAAGGGGAGAGAGAAGGCAGTCAAGATAACGAGAAATGAGTTCTGTGGGGCAGGAGCAAGCTGACACGATTGATCTACCGGGACAGTTCTGTTTGTGGATTTTGGGTAGGAGGTAGATGCGTGCCGTCCGAGGTTGGACGACTATCAGGTTGGAAGCTGTGGGAGGAAGATCCCCAGAGGAGATGAGGTCAGTGACATTCCTTGTTCCAGTCCTTCTCCGGTACATCGATGATTACTTCGGTGCTGCTTCGTGCTCTCATCAGGACTTGGAAAAATTTATTAAGTTTGCTTCCAATCTCCACCCCTCCATCATTTTCACATGGTCCATCTCTTAACACTTCCCTTCCCTTCCTTGACCTCGCTGTCTCAATCTCTGGTGATAGACTGTCGACCAATATCCATTACAAGCCTACCGACTCCCACAGCTACCTTGACTACAGCTCCTCACACCCTGCTTCCTGTAAGGACTCCATCCCATTCTCTCAGTTCCTTCACCTCCGTCACATCTGTTACGATGATGCTACCTTCAAAAACAGTTCCTCTGACATGTCCTCCTTCTTCCTTAACCGAGGTTTTCCACCCACGGTCGTTGACAGGGCCCTCAACGGTGCCCGGCCCATCTCCCACACATCCGCCCTCACGCCTTTTCCTCCCTCCCAGAAACATGATAGGGTCCCCCTTGTCCTCACTTATCACCCCACCAGCCTCCGCTTTCAAAGGATCATCCTCTGCCATTTCCACCAACTCCAGCATGATGCCACTACCAAACACATCTTCCCTTCACCCCCACTGTCGACATTCCATAGGGATTGTTCCCTCCGGGACACCCTGGTCCACTCCTCCATCACCCTCTACTCCCCAACCCCCACCTATGGCACCACCCCATGCCCCTTCACTTCCACTCTCCTCACCGTCCAAGGGCCCAAACACTCCTTTCAAGTGAAGCAAGCATTTCCCCCAACTTAGTCTACTGCATTCGTTGCTCCCAATTCCTCTACATTGGAGAGACCAAACGTAAACTGGGCGACCGCTTTGCAGAACACCTGCAGTCTGTCCGCAAGAATGACCCAAACCTCCTTGTCGCTTGCCATTTCAACACTCCACCCTGCTCTCTTACCCACATCTGTCCTTGGCTTGCTGCATTGTTCCAGTGAAGCCCAACGCAAACTGGAGGAACAACACCTCATCTTCCGACTAGGCACTTTACAGCCTTCCGGACTGAATATTGAATTCAACAACTTTAGGTCTTGACCTCCCCCCTCCATCCCCACTCCCTTTCTGTTTCTTCCCCCTTCCTTTTGTTTTTTTCCAATAAATTAAATAGATTTTTCTTTTTCCCACAAATTTCCATTATTTTAAAATATTTTTAAATCTTTTATGCTCCACCCACTCCCACTAGAGCTATACCTTGAGTGCCCTACCATCCATTCTTAATTAGCACATTCGTTTAGATATCACCAACTTCGACACCTATGTGTTCTTTTGTTCTGCTGTCTGTGACTTCTTTTAATGATCTGCTTCTATCACTGCTTTTGCCTACCACACCACCCCCCTCCACTTCTCTCCCCCCACCACCTTAAATTTCACCCCTTCCTGGGATTCGCCTAGTTCTGTCGAAGGGTCATGAGGACTCGAAACGTCAACTCTTTCCCTCTCCACCGATGCTGCCAGACCTGCTGAGTTTTTCCAGGTAATTCTGTTTTTGTTCTGTAACTATCCTGCCAGCTTACCTCTGATCCCGGGCAACTTTACCTTCTGTACCAGTCTGCCATGAGGGACCTTATCAAAGGCCTTACTGAAATCCATGTATATAACATCCACTGCCCTTCCATCGTCAATCATTTGATAAGCTGGATTCAAAATTGGCTTAGTTGTCGGAGACAGAGGGTAATGACACAAGGCTGCTTTAGTGACTGCAAGCTCCGAGAACAATCCCTCCATCCCAGGAATTAATTTAATGAACTTCCCTCTATGGCAAGTATATCCTTCCTTAGGTTAGGAGACCAAAACTGTACACAATAGTGAGTGGAAGCCAGTGTCCAGGGTGCATCATAGTGGTCTGTGCTGGGTCTCCTATTATTCGTCATTTATATAAACAACATAAATGACTATGTAGGGGGTAGGATTAGCAAGTTTGCGGATGAACAAAGATTGGCCAAGAGGTTAATAGTGAGGTTGAGTGTCTTGGGCTACAGGAAGATATAGATGGGATGGCCAAATGGGCAGATAAGTGGCAGGTGAAATTTAACGCTGAAAAGTGAGAGGTGATACACTTTGGAAGTCGTCATTTGACATGGAAGTATTCAATGAACGGCATGACACTAGGAAGTTCTAAGGAACAAAGGGACCTTTGTGTGTGTGTCCATAAAGCTCTGAAAGCAGAGGGCCATGTTAGTGGGGTGGTGAAAAAGGCATATGGGACACCTGCCTTTATTAATCGAGACATAGATCACAAAAGTGAGGAGGTCATGTTGGAGTTGTATAGAACCTTGGTGAGGCCACAGCTGGAGTACTGTATGCAGTTCTGGTTGCCACATTACAGGAAGGATGTGATTACACTGGAAGGGGTGCAGAGGAGATTCACCAGGATGTTGCCTGGGATGAAACATTTAAGTTACGAAGCGAGTTGGATAGACTTGGGTTGTTTTCGTTGAAGCAGAGAAGACTGATCGAGGTGTACAAGATTATGAGGGGCATGGACAGGGTGGATAGGGAGCAGCTGTTCCCCTTAGTTGAAGGGCAGTCACAAGGGGACACAAGTTCAATGTGAGGGGCAGTAGGTTTAGGGGGGGATGTGAGGAAAAACTTTTTTATCCAGAGGGTGGTGATGGTCTGGAATGCGCTGCCTGGGAGGGTGGTGGAGGCGGGTTGCCTCACATCCTTTGAAAAGTACCCGAATGAGCACTTGGCACATCATAACATTCAAGGCTATGGGCCAAGTGCTGGTAAATGGGATTAGGTAGGTAGGTCAAGTGTTTCTCACATGTCAGTGCAGACATGATGGGCTGAAGGGCCTCTTTTGCACTGAGAGATTCTGAATGTAGCTATCTGCACCTACAGCTCATGAATCCTGTTTTATCTCACTTCACACATTCACATATGTGCATAGTAACCCAATTTAGACTTTATTACATGCTCCCTTACGATGAACCCACTGAATACTTTACTATTTGCTACTCTGGTGCTGTCTTTCCCAGTATTCTGTGCACCATGATATACTTTCCACTATTACCTCCTCATTCCCACAACCCTGCTAAGTTAGTTTAAACCGATCCTAATAGCCCTAGCAAATCATCCCGCAAGGAAACTCATCTCAGTTCAGTGGGACCTGTCCGGCCTGTACAGGTCCCATCTCCCCCCAAGACCTGTGCCTAATGTCCCAGGAATCTAAAGCCCTCCCCCCTGCATCTTTCCAGCCATGCATTCATCTGCTCTATCCTTCCACTTCTACTCACTTGTGCGTGCTACCGGGAGTAATCTAGTGATTTCTGCATTTGAGGGCCTGCTTGCCACCTAGCTCCCTAAATCCTGACTGTCGTTGGGAGGCAACATACCATCCTGGATTCATGTCTACAGCCAAACAAACTTCTGTCCATTCTCCTATCAAATCATCTACCACTATTGCTCTTCTCCTCTTCTTCGTTCTCCATCATTTGCTGAACCAGGCTTAGTGCCATGGACTAGTGTTGTGCAGGTTTTGTTCAATGTAGGCATGGACCACTTCAGTATTTGAGGATTTATGAATAGAATTGAACATTGCAATCATCAACAAATAAGAAGTTCTGATCTCTGATGGAAGGAAGGTGATTGGTGAAACAGCAGAAGATGCTGGACACCTAAGAAATTCCTGCAGTGATGTCCTGGGGCTGAGGTCATTTGCCTCCAACAACCACAACCATCTTTCTTAGTGCTAGGTAAAACTCCAACTTGTGGAAAGTTAGTTCCTGCTTTCAGAGCACCAAATAGTGAGCAAATGAGATTTGCAGCAAGTAACAAAACGTTAATAACTAAGGGCTTCAACTAACCTGAAGTAGACAGGATTAAGACATAAGTTTGTGGTCAAAATCGAAGGAGCTCTTTGAAGGGGGAGGGGCTAAGTAATCAGACTCCCCACAAATTGTTTATCTTGTTGCCTTCTAAGGAATCCTCATTGCAGAACAAAACAAGACTGCTTCAATGTAAAAATGAAAAATAACCACTTTAATTTTTCTAACATTATTGAAATTATAGTGCAACTGCAGCATCAACTTATGCTAAAATAGGTAAATCAGCAGGTATGGTATCTAATGGACAGGAAATTCCTCAAATGGTAATTAGTTCACAGCTTGTTTAGGAGCTCTCATCAATCTTACATTATACGAATTGTTACACCATCCCTGACTCCAGAGTAGCAGAAAATGTTCCACACCATCAGACATACAGCATACTCCTCTTCCATCCCCATCATATGACAAGGATTTAATGCACCTCTTCTTTCCACTAGGCCTAAAGGTACTGCAATAGTTGTGAAGGGTGGCCATTAAATGAGAAACAAATGGTTATGATGTACGCAGCTCAGCTGCAGAAAGGTAAAACAGAAAATATAGTTTGAATATACGTGGGCTGAGTGAAATCTATTCTAGACAGTCCATTCCCCTTTAAGTTCTGTAATAACTAAATTCCCCCCATCATAGCAACAGTAAAAAGTTATCAGAAATGTTTCAAATCTTTCAGGGTTAGACAAGAATGTTGCATTGTATTACCACATGATTTGGGGAACGTTATGATACAGTTTCAGGGGATATTACAATAATGATTCAGGAGTTGTTACAGCAATAACACAGGTGTTACACATTTTCAATACATTTTGGTGTTCCACATCAATATGATGCAGTGTGGGATGTAACATTAACGCCATAAAGTTTGGGGCAGGGTATGTGTTACAGATTAATACAATGCAGTTTGAGGCTGTCACACGTTAATATGATGCAGTTTGGGATGTGTTAGTATTACGATTCAGCTTGAGCAGTGAGATGCGTGTTGATGGAAAATAATTTTGAACTTGCATAAAGTTATTGTTAGATGATCTGGGTAGTGATTTCGTGTGTTGGATATCTAAGTCAAGTTAAAGGAATTCAAATCTATTCAGAAATGACTAAACAATACAAGATTTTCTGATCAATTGGTTTGAACTTGTCTTTTGGAGGTAATAGCAGACTAAGTTAGACCAGAGCAGCAGTGCTTAGCCAGGAGGTAGAGGTTCAGCTGAGACGCAAATACATCCTTGTCATAGGCATGTAGCACCAGCTCTCCCACATTCACATTACTCAGGAGAATGAATGCACTCACTTCACAGTGATTGTGTGCGCTGCAGGGGGAAGATCAATGATGTAAAGCTGGTTAAGGAAAAGGAAGAAATGTCATAGCCCTACATTATGGAGAGACCGAAGTCCATAGAATCACTCAGCTGTTAAGTGAAATCAGCAACCAGTGATGACCAAGGCTCCCCGTGGGTGAAGAATCAGCGGTTTGCCCAGGCTGGTGTACACAGTCCTATAGACAAGGACCAGGCAACCGCCCTCCCCCCCGCCCTCCCCCCCTCCCCCCCACCACCACCACCACCACCAAGAACCTGTGATCATCCCACAGCGTCCCCAGTGCGCTTAGTACTACAGAGATTATTCACAAAGGACTTGAGGCGGCGGTTGGATGGAGGAGTGGCAATGTAATTTGAGCCAGAAACTTGTTAAACAATGACATGAAAGCACAGCAGTGGCTTCTACCAGCTGTGCAAAAATTGACCTGATTTAACACAGCACCTCCAAGAAATGGTGGGATACACAGATGCCCAGCGCCGTCTCCCCGACGGCCCAGGTCCCAGACCTGTCTGCAGGACAGTCAATTCTCAGCCCATCTGGAAGATAGGTCAGTGCACAACCCCATCTGCGGGACAGCCCATGTCCACGCTCTCCATCCCTGTCGTGTAGGCATGTGGCAGCTCCGATTTAATGCAGTGTGAGCTGATGCATTCAGAGAAGAAAAACAAGGTATGGGAAGAGGCAGAATGACGTGGAGGAACAAAGACTAAATTGTAGTCCAGATATATAACTCCTTGAAAGTGCAGATGTGCTATAAAGAGACCAGCAACACTTTCGGCTCTATAAATAGGGACAGAGTAAAAAAACAGATCTCTACAAGGGAAGAGTCAGAGCACTGCACAGTTCTAAATGCATTACAGAAAGGGTATTAAAGTTATAGAGAATGTAGAACATGGATTCACCAGGATGACATCAAGGATGAAACATTAGTTACATGGAGAGAGATGCGAGACATTTCCAATGGACAGGGAAAGCCACAAACTGATACCTTTATCTCCTATGACACAGCTAATTTCCCAGCAATTTCTGTTAGCTGTCTGGGTGAGATTGCTGATTAATGATTAAGGATCCCATGAGGAAGCACAATGAAACTGTCCAACACATTTCAGAGGCCCTTACAGCCAGTCATAGGTGATTCTGTCTCATCAGTCTCAGTCGCATCTCAGCCCAGTCTAACCCATTACCTTCAATATTTGATTCCTGGCCTTTATATATTTTTTATTCTAATAATACATTATCACTTATAAAGGATATCATTTCTTCAGTTTTTAAGTGATCGAGTAATTTTTTAAAAGGAGCATATTGACATAGCGTCGACATACATCCCATCATAACCAGCTTGTGCTTGGGTCGAGTCAGGGCTACGTTGAGTCTTCGCCAGTCCTTCAGTAACTCTCCAAGCTGTTAAGAAAGTTCAGTGCAGTTATCGCCTTTGATGTAACATACATTTCATTGTGGAAATACCATTGACAGTATATGTAGTTTCAGATGTGTGTGTTTCATTCTCAAACATATGTTTTAATTATAAGAATGATTTCTTTCTCAGCTTTGAAGAAAAATCTAAAGCCATATCACATTTAACAATGCCTAGTCCTGTCCACTCTTATGATGATTCTTCATCTTCTGTTACATGCCCTCAGCACACTCAATTTCCAGCCCTGGGTATGATGACTGAATGTTACATCTTGATCGCCCTTCAGCCTTTGATAGGGCAATGAAAATGAGGCTGAGGTGTTTCTTAATGTTTCTCTTAATTCTAACTAGCAACTAACCGCTTTCCGCTTTAACACCTCCAACGATAGTCCTTCTCAATTCATTGACATTTGTTAACCTCACCGTTTCTCACTTCCTGATCACAATCAACCTGTAAGGAGTTTGGTTTCCTCTTCTATGCCTCTTTTCAAGAATTATTAACTTTCGCCAATGTCCATGTGTTGAAGGCTTGAATAGTGGCCCTCAAACCTGTGATGGCTTCACTGACATCTGTAATAAATAGTCTTTTGCTACAGGATATAAGAAACAGCTTCTTGCTTGATGGGCAGTCTCTCCCTTAACCCATCACTTTTTTCTTATTGCTCTTTCTCAACAATCCAATGGTCAATCTCCCTCTGAACTTTTCTCTACCATCCATCACACTTCTTCCCCTCCATATGTTCTTAGTGTGAAAATCAAGAACCTGAACATCCTCTGTTCTCATTGATTTCTAGGACTTCAAAACTGGAATTCAATTCTCAGATTTCCTTTCCTTAGTTCAGCTCAACATTCCAAGTGAATACTTCTCAATTCACTTCATCTTCCCTGTTACTCTTGCTCTCTCGGCCCTGGCCATTCACCTGGGCTTTAAATGAGTGTCCACAACTGCAAACCCCAAAAGGAATTCTAATTATGAATCACGTCATCGCAGATCATTCTTTAGAAGTTGGGAACAATGTCCATTCCAATGAAATCAGCCTATTTGAGATGGACAGGACATCATACCAAAACCACAAATGCATCCTTTAGCTCAAATTATAATTGATTTTCAAATAAAGTCTGATTTAAGGCTGGATGGATATTAAAAACAGATCCAGCTCTCTTGGGTTGATGGATTACACACTTTTACAGCATGGATTTGTAATAATACAGTAATAGGCATCACTTCACTCACCTTTCCCTCACTGTTACTCCTAACAAAGGACACAATGATAACACTTTTGTCTCTCCCCTGGTACTTGTCCACCGTATTGACCTCAACAGCACTGAAGGCCTTGTCCCGCATCAGCACAGCTGAGACTGCTTTAAGCTGCTGTCTGTATGGTGCAATAATCCCAATGTTACAGGGCTTGCATCCAACCTGTATATAAAACAAACCCAACAGTCTGGATCAGCCACAGAAACATCAACCACAGCTTCCTTCCCACTTTAGGAAAGCTGTCTCACACTGTCTCTTCACCAAACTAACTTTGGCAATGAAGTAACAGAGCAATTTAGAGCATTAGTTTATTTATAGAGTGAGGTATTAAAACATTTAAGGGGTATTAGATTATTTAAAGAGTACTGAATTCAGGTATCAGCTGTCTCAGGGTTCTTGTTTCAGAGTCCAAAAATCTTAGGTTAAGTCCCACTCCAGAGACTTGAGGTTATCATCAAAGCCGACATTCCAATGTAATACTGAGTGAGTGCTGCACTCAATCAACATCACTAAAGCAAATTATCCAATCATCATCACACTGCTGTTTGTGGGAGCTTGCAAATTAACTGCCACCATCTACTGTTATGATACCCAGCTGAGATTACCGCTGGACAAGCCTGATCCCAGGGTGGAACTCGGCTTGATAGATCATAACTTTTATTTGTTTGTTTCGATACATGGAGAGATGCCATTGAACAGAGTCAGCTAATGAACTTTTAACAAAAGCATAAAACATTTATTCAACAAGACGAGCTATATTACAATACTCCTTCACCCACATCTATACCTTTACAGATATATACAGATTTGTAAGGATAACACAAGTTGCAAAAGCTATCTTATACTCTAATGTTCACAGTAAGTCCAGTCCATGTAAACCAATAGGCAATCTGTGGTCAGGCACACTATACTCAAACCAAGTGACAGATACCACCTCAACCAGATGCTACGGATCTTTCATCAACTCCCCCCAGATGCTTGTCACACCGTGAGCCAACCGGTCTCACTGCACTCCGTCTTTCACACAGGGTTCCCAATCTCCACTCTCCAAGAACTCACTTTGGAATCTTCTCCCAAACTGACAATCTCTCTCAGATTCCTTCTGCAAAGGTTCACCTCCAGGGTTTCAAACTCTCCTTCCGATATTCTTCTCCCCTGGGTCACCACATGCATTCAAGCTTTCTTCCATGCACTCTCTCTCACCGACTCAGTTGTCAACAGTATACCACTGCTTCACATGCCCATGGCAAAGAACTACAGACCTTTAGTTGTCTCTTGCAAGCTGTTCTTGCTTTAAATCTGCTTTCGACGGCTTTTGTCTCTTTAAATCTGAAGCTTGGAGCCTTTGTCTTTGCCCCCCCTCTCTTAGTTCACTTAACAGGACCTTTTCCAGGTTCCTGTCCTTCCTTTGACTACAAGGTCTGCTTGGGACTTTCTCTTGTTCCACTCCCCTAGATTTTGGAGTCTTTTCCTTAGCTTGGGACTGACTATCTGTCCCCAAAGTACTCCAGCTGAAGCTGAAAGGGCTGTTAAACAGAAAACAGGACATGGACAATGTTGTAAAATGCAAGAGAAAACAAGTAAATTAGGATATCGTGGTTAGATGATAGTCAAGACAGGTTTCCAGAAGCTTAAACGTTATAAGAGACAGAAAAGATTGTGGGCCGAAGATATAATGTTAAGATTAAGGAAGCTATTCAAACATATTGACTAAAGTTTGAACTGCGTCTTAGTCCCTCACTCCAACCTAACACACAAGCCTGATCCTATCTTTACGTAACATCTAGACAAAAGCACCACTCAGGAGGGTCAATGGCCAGGAGTAGGAATTCATAGCACAGGAGCACGATGACCAACTGTGCTAACAAACTAGAAGTGGAAGCACTGGGCCTTCCTGATCTGCACAGCTCAATTTAACATCCTGCAGTCACCAAAGGAGCCAAACTGTAGAAAGTGGGAGAAATATTCGACTTGAGTATAATGCACAGAAGATAAACTAGCTTCTGTTAAGTCAGTAGCCACTGGAACAAATGCTGAGGTATATTTTGCGCAATATGGACACAAGTTCAAAATCACTGGGGAGACTGCATTATTCACACAAGATAAGGAAGTTAAAAGAAAGTTAAATTGCTATACTATGCCACAGTTCTGTGAGGATCTGAATGAACCAAATCAGCACAGGCAGCGAGGATCAGAGCAGCATCCCATGCATGCACACACTTACCACACACTGCGTAAATACACCTTTAAACACAAACAATAGGAACAGAAGTTGCCCATACAGCCTCTCGAGCATGCTCTGCTATTTAACATAATGATGGCTGAACTTCTACTTCAACTCTATGTCCTATCCCCATAACCCTTGACTCCCTTAGTAACCAAAAATCTATCAGTCTCAGCCTTGAATATACTCAACAATTGAGCATCCACAACCTTGTGGGGCAGAGAATTCCAAAGGTTCAAAATCTTAAGTAAAGAAATTTCTCCCCATCAATCCTAAATGGCTCACCCCTTATCCCCAAGAGTGTGACCCTAGACTCTCCAGCCAGGGGCAAAAGGCCTCTCAGCATCTGCACATTCAAAACCTCTAACGATATGTTTCAATCAAATCCCCTCATTCTTCTAAACTCCAGAGAATATAAGCCCATTCTACTCTATCTCTCCTCATCTGAGAGTTCTCACACACCAGGAATCGCTCTACTGAATATTTATTGCACATCTTCTAAGACAAGTATATCCTTCCTTGGGTAAGGAGACCAAAGCTCTATATAATATACTCCAAGTGTTTGTCTCACTAAATCACAGAATTATTATGGTGCAGGAGGCTGCCATTAAGCCCATAGTGTCTGACTAGTCAAAACAGAAAATGCTGTAAATACTATACAAGTCTGGCAGCATTTGTGGAGAGAGGAACAGAGTTAATGTTAGAATGTTTCAGTTCTGATGAAAGGTCAACTTGAAACGTCAACTCCGTTCCTCTCTCCACAGATGCTGCCTGACCTGTTTATTTCCAGCATTTCCTGTTTGTATTTCAAATTTCCAGCATCCATAGAATTTTGCTTTTCTATTAGTGCTCTCTCTAAAACCAGGTATGGTTGCATCAACACCCCTTGACTCATACTCCAACCCTTTGCAATAAATGCTAACTGACCATTTGCCTTCCTATTTGCTGCTGTACCTGTATATTAACTTTTAGTGACGTACAGGACATCCAAATCCTTCATTTGCTAGTCTCTCCTCTACTAAAAATATTGTTTTTTCCGTTTATCCCAAAGTGGATAATTTCTTATATTCCTTATATTATACTCCCATTTGTCACCTTCTCGACCAATCATTTCCTCAGTCTACATCACTTTTCAATCTCTTAGCATCTGTCAAATCATCGTAATTTTCAAAGTGCCCTGTTTGTGTCCGTAATAACAGATTCTAACATTTTGCCTTCTAATAATATCAGCCTATCTGGCCTGATTTCTCGTCTTTTTTTAAATTGCAGGTTGATATTTGCTTTTTTCCCGATTCACCAGGACCAATCCAGAATCAAGAAAATTTTGGAAGATCACAACCTGTGCATTCACTATCTCTGTATCTTTTAGAGTCCTAGGATAAAGGTCATCAGATCCCTGGGTATTTATCAACTTTCCCGTCCTATTAATTTCTCCTGTACTTTCCTTTTGCTAATATTAATTACTCTTAAGTTCCTCACTCCCATTACAGCCTTGGTTCCCCACAATTTCTTGGATCTTCTGAGTCCTCTACTGTGGAGACAAACAAAATAATTATTTAATATCTCTGCCATTGCCTTACTCCATTATAATTTCTCCTGTCTCTGCCTCTAAGGGACCCACACATTTATATTCACCAATCTCTTCCTTTTTAAATACAATGTATATTTTTGTATTTCTTTCAAGTTTAACTCTCTCATTTGCTCCCTCTATTGATCTCTTCATACATTCAATTTGCATCCATGTGTGCTCTCCCTTACTAAATAATTATGGACATACTACTGTCTCCAGCGAGCTTTAATTAAATAGGGACACAACAAATACCTCAACTCACTCACTCGATTCAGTTTGACCAATTATAAAACCAGGTTAGAAAAGATTTAATTTGTGCAGGAACATAAATGGAAGCTTGTGAAATGTGAGATTACCATGACTGCCATTTTTGCCTAAGTGCTGTCGGCTTCAATATTTCATCTTAGTACTGATCGGTGTGATGCATTGTCCCCTCAGGGTCGGACACACATACCTTAAGCAGCACCTTTGTTAGGCAGTATACCAGCTCAGCTTCGGTCAGGTTACTCAGTCCACATTGCTCGTCTGTCTCTGGGGCCGGTACCTTGTATATAAGGCAAACACATCAGACCCCAAATGAAATGCAGTGTACAGTCAGCTGGTAACAAATGCTTTTCAACAAATCGTGCACGTAACCTACACATAGTGCCTTTAACATAATAAGGCACTTCACAGGAATACCACAAACAAAATTTGACACTCAGCCACATAAGGCAATATTAGGGCAGATGCCCAAAAGCTTGGTCAAAGAAGTAGGTTTTGAGGAGTGTCTTTAAGACAGATAGACAGAAAAGTGTAGGAAGGGAATTCCAGAGTTTGGGGACCAGACAGCTCAAGGCACAGCCGCCAATGGCGGAGCGACCAAAACTGGGGATCCTTGGAGGCCAGAATTAGATGAGTGCAGATATCTGATGGAGCTGAATCAGATTACAGATATAGGGAGGGACCTGCCCATGGGGGGATTTGTAAACAAGGATGAGAATTTTAAAATCTAGGCTTTTGACTGGGAGCCAGTGTAGGTCAATGAGCACAGAGGTGAAAGGGGAATGGGAGTAAGAATATAGGCAGAAGAGATTTGGATGACCAGACTTATGGAGGGTAGAATGTGGGAGACCAGGCAGGAGTGCATTGGAATAGGCACAGTTTAAGGTAACAAAGGCACAGAATGAGGGTATGAACAGCATTTTTTTTATTCATTCAAAGGAATGTGGGCTTCACTGGCTAAGCCAGCATTTATTGCCCATCACTAACTGCCCTGGGGAAGGTAGTGGTGAGCTGCCTTCTTGAACTGCTGCAGTCCATGTGGTGTAGGTACACCCACAATGCTGTTAGGGAAGGAGGTCCAGGATTTTGACCCATCAACAGTGAAGGAATGGCGATATATTTCCAAGTCAAGATGCTAAGTGGCTTGGAGGGGAGCTTCCAGGTGGCGGTGTTCCCTTGTATCTGCTGCCCTTGTCCTTCTAGACGGTAGTGGTCATGAGTTTGCAAGTTGCTGTCTAAGAAGCCTTGGTGAGTTCCTGCAGTGCATCTTGTAGATGGTACACACTGTTGCTACTATTCACTGGCGGTGGAGGGAGTAAATATTCGTAGATGGGTGCCAAACAAGCAGGCTGCTTTGTCTTGGATGGTGTCAAGCTTGCTCGTATGTTGGAGCTGCACTCATCCAGAGGAGAGCATTCCATCACACTCCTGACTTGTGCCTTGTAGATTGTGGACAGGCTTTGGGGAGTCAGGTGGTGAGTTACTCGCCACAGGACTCCTAACCTCTGACCTGATGAGTTGATACATGGGGAAAGTTAGACAATGTTATAGAATCAAAGAATCATTACAGCACAGAAGGCAGCCATTTGGCCCATTGAGTCTGCACTGGCTTTCTGAAAGCACATTCTACCTAGTCCCACTTCCCTGCCTGATCCCCATAACCTTGCACATTCTCACTTTTCAGGTAGCAATTAAATTCCCTTTTGAATATCTCGATCGAACCTGCCTCCAGCACCCTTTCAGGAAGTTTGTTCCAGACTACAACCATCCTCTGGGTGAAAAAATGTTTCCTCACATCACTTTTATTCCTTTTGTCAAATATTTTGAATCTGTGTCCTCTAGTTCTTGATATTCTCGAGTGGGAACAGTTGCGCACTATTTACTCTACCCAAACCTTGAACACCTCTATCAAGTCTCCTCTCAGCCTTCTTTTCTCCAAGGAAAACAGTCTCAACTTCTCCAATATTTCCACATAGCTACAGTTCTTCATCCTGGGAATCATTCTTGTGAATCTCCTCTGTACTCTCTCCACTGCCTTCACATCCTCCCTCAAGTAAGGTGCCTAGAACTGGACACACTACTCTGGGTGAGGCCTAACTAGTGTCTTATACAAATTCAAGATGACCTCCTTACTCTTATACTCAATGCCTTTATTAATAAAGCTTAAGATACTATATACTTTATTATCTGCTCTCTCAACATGCCCTGCCATCTTCAGTGACCTATGTACGGATACACCAAGGTCCCTCTGTTCCTGCACCTCCTTCAGAGGCTCTCTCTTTATTTTATACTGTCTCACCATAACTTTCCTGCCAAAATGAATCACCTCACATTTCTCTACACTGAACTTCATCTGCCACTTGTCTGCCCAGTCTACTAAAATGTCTATGTCCTTTTGAAGTTCAAGACTAACTCCATCACAGTTGACATTTCCAATCTTTGTATTATCTGTAAATTTTGAAATCATGCCCTGCACACCTCAGTCTAGGTCATGAATGTTTATCAGGAAGAGCAAGGGTCCCAATACTGACCTCTGAGGAACTCCACTGTAAACCTTCCTCCAATCTGAAAAACCATCATTTATCACCACTCTTTCCCATCACTCAGCCAATTTCTTATCCAAGTGCCTACTCTCCCTTTTATTCCACGACCCAGAATTTTGCTCAGAAGTCTGTTGTGTGGCATTGTATCAAATGCCTTTTGAAAATCCATATACACATCAACAGCATTTCCTTCATCAACCTTCTCTGTTACCCCTCAAAATACTCCAGCAAGTTAGTTAAAAATTATTTTACTTTGATGAATCCATGATGGCTTTCCTTAAATATCCTGCATTTGTCTAAGTGATTATTGATTTTATGCCGTAATTTGGTTTCCAGAAGCTTCCCTAGGGAATGACTTCAAAATTTACAGATAATACAAAGATTGGAAATGTTGTCAACTGTGATGGAGATAGTCTTGAACTTCAAAAGGACATAGACATTTTGGTGGTCTGGGCAGACAAGTGGCAGATGAAGTTCAGTGTAGAGAAATGTCCTGACCTGTCTTTGTAGCCTTTGATGTGGTTGACCTCACATCATCCACCTCCAACT
Organism: Isurus oxyrinchus; assembly: GCA_026770705.1. Lineage (NCBI taxonomy): Eukaryota > Metazoa > Chordata > Chondrichthyes > Lamniformes > Lamnidae > Isurus > Isurus oxyrinchus. Next base: position 79,357,833 of record JANJGN010000017.1, read on the forward strand.
GTCACTTAGCTGGGTGGGGCTGCACTTCCCTCAGTACCCTTGGATGCATCTCATCCAGTCCTGGTACCTTATCCGTTTTAATTAAGGATGGCGAGAGTGGAAATTGCTGACACCAGTGATAATCTTCCAGTCTTCTTTCAACATAGGGGAGGTGTCAGAGGAATGGAGAACTGCGAATGTTACACCCTCGTTCAAAAAGGGGTGCAAGGATAAAGCTGGCAACTACAGGCCATTCAGTTTGACCTCGGTGGTAGGGAAACTTCTGGTTAATTTATCACAGTCACAAATGCTGTCAGGGTTGGGGGTGGGTGGCAAAATTTAGAGGACTTTGACTCGATGGGCCAGTGGTAGGTGGGGGGAAATGTGGCAGAGGCAGCCAATGAGATGGTCTCACACTGCAGTTCCTTACTCAAGAGAATTGCTTTGTCACCTCTCCTCTCTGCTCTCTGACTGCCTCAGATCCATAGACATTTGCTTATCAAATTTGTGTGAGAAAATTATCTCCTTGTAACACTCCATTCCCATCTGGAGAGCAAGAAAAGCATGGGAACAGTCCTGAATGTAGTGGCTTTAATGCATGGAAGCTCTGTGCCGAGAGCCAGGGGACAGTGACTTGAAACTGAGGAATGGGAGAGGTGAGCTCTGGGCTGGGGACAGGGGAGGTAAGCTTCAGAATAAGGATGGGGAGGCAGGCTCCGCAACGGAGGACTGGGGGGAAGGTGGGCTCTGAGCTGTTACGAGCATCAGTGCGGCTGACTTACACGGTTTCTAGACATAAGTGCACCAATACTTTGAGTGTTAAGGATGCCTTTGTTGGTTTAACATAACATAACTGAAAACTGTGTGAGCTATCATGACTGCGGAATTGAAGATCACCTCACCTTTTCAGTGTTAAGGAAACAAACAGGTTTATTTGGTTCCAAAGCTTTTTGTAACCAAGTATCTTGCAGGCTGAGTACAACCAGCTCACTCCACTTGGGCAGCTGTAATGTTGCAGTTGCTACTTGTTCTGAGCCACATACCAGCTTTCCCTCATATATGAGCTTGTTGCTGAGTGACATAATTGTGCTGTGGAGATTAATAAAAGGTTGTAATAGGACAGTAGAATTCACTTGTAACAAATCAAGTGTTGTATTCAAAGCAACTACCTGTTCATTCTGTACTGAACATTCAGCTGAACGACTGCATCAAAATTTTGCTCCAGACGCTTAAATAAGCTCTCATCCATTCCCAAAGCTCTGTTGACACAAACATATTAAATTAGCAGTGTGTGGTGTGTCAGGTGTTGGTGTGCAGCTGTAGGCACAATGCAAGCGTGTGTCATGGGTTGGTGTGCAGCTGTGGGCACAATGCAAGAGTGTGTCATGTGTTGGTGTGCAGCTGTGGGCACAATGCGAGCGTGTGTCATGTGTTGGTGTGCAGCTGTAGGCACAATGTGAGCGTGTGTCATGTGCTGGTGTGCCGGGTTGGGCACAATGCGAGCGAGTGTTATGTATTGGTGTGCAGCGTTGGGCACAATGCGAGCGTGTGGCGTGTTGGCGTGCAGCTGTAGGCACAATGCAAGCGTGTGGCATGTTGGCATGCAGCTGAGGGCACAATGCGAGCGTGTGGCATGCAGCTATGGGCACAATGCGAACGTGTGGCGTGTTGGCATGCAGCTATGGGCACAATGCGAACGTGTGGCATGTTGGCGTGCAGCTGTGGGCACAATGTGAACATGTGGCATGTTAGTGTGCAGCTATGGGCACAATGCGAACGTGTGGTGTGTTGGCATGCAGCTGTGGGCACAATGCGAACGTGTGGTGTGTTGGCATGCAGCTGTGGGCACAATGCGAATGTGTGGCGTGTTGGTGTGCAGCTGTGGGCAAATGCGAGCGTGTGGCATGGTGTGCAGCTGTGGGCATAATGCAAGCGTGTGGCATGTTGGTGTGCAGCTGTGGGCACAATGTGTGGGTGGGCAAGAAGTGGGAAGTAATGGCACATGGGTGTACATATTGAAACAGAAGGGGGATAGTTATACAACTGGTTAATTCTAATAAATAAACATAACACCTATGGGGTTACATCCTCATGAAAGATGGCTCTTACTTCTTGGAGTGCTTAAAATTAGAACCAGAAGCTGTTGTGAGGGTGTTTTGACTGCAGTGAGTTCAAAAATTTGCTGGGCCTCTCACTGTAAAAGAGGTCATCCCAAACTATAAAAAAAGATTGTGACTGGTTAAATATTCAAAACCTTGTCTGACTGAATGTATTCAGTTCATGCAGTGCTTCCACTAAGCTGAGTGGTATGCAGGCCACACTTTGTGATAAATAACATACAAGAAAATTTAAAGGGACGATGCACTAAAAAAAACAGGCCACATGCAACAACTAAATTTTAATAGGAACATTGGTTGTAGGGAGTAACTGATATAAATGCAAAACTGGTAACGAGCAGGAACCACATGGTATGTTTCATTTTCTCACAAAACTATAATTCAAAGTGACCAAGTCCTGAAAAATTACCCAATTATTTCCTCTTAATTCGTGAAGACAGATGCAAAGTACTCATTCAGTATCTCAGCCACAGCCTCTGACAGCCTTTTTCACCTTTTTCCCTAATCGGCCTCACCTTTCCTTTGACTATATGTTTGCTGAAGACTTAAGTATATCCTTTTACACTACCTGCAGATCTTTTCTATTTGCCCCTCTTATCCCCGTTTTCTGTTCTTCTCTTCACTTTCTCTGTTTGCCTTTACTCTCTATTGTATTATAAAACTGAAATTTATCATAAGCATCTATTTTCTCTCACTTAAATCTCTCCATCTTAAGTCATCAAGGGAGCTCTAATTTTAGATGTCCTTCCTTCTCCATCCCTTCACAGGAACTTGTCTACTGACCTGAATTATTTCCTCTTTGCAGGTCTCCTTCAGCTCATTTACAATGTTATCCTATAATCTTTGTTTCTAATCCACCTGAGCCAAACCACCTTTCAACTCTCTGAAATACCACTTAAATATCTTCATCAGATTATTCCTTTTCCATAAGTAAACATAATGATATTATGGTGACTCTTGCCCCAATAATCTCCCATTAAAACATGCTCCACTTGTGCCACTTCATTCCCTAGAACCAGATCCACCACTGCTTCATTCCTTGTTGGACTAGAAACCAAATCATCAAGCAAGTTTTCTTGTACACATTTCAGGAATGTTCCACCTCCCTGCCTTTTACATTGTTTTTCCCCAGTCTGTATTGGCATAACTGTAGTCCCTCATTATCACTACATTGTACTTTTTTCTGAAAATTTGGGGACCTTTCCACTATTTGGCGGCCTATAATATACAGCCAGTCACAAAAGAGATCCTCAACTTTGAACAAATAGAGTCTGCCTTAGAACGTTCAAAAACATTATCCCAAGGGTACTAAATTAGTATTTTTCATCTGTCTGCACTAAAGTGCTATCAGTTTGTCTTTGACCAATATTGCCATCCCTTCTTCTAATTTTCCTCCTGAATACATTGCAGCCAAGAATTTACATTCTGGCTCACGTTTGAGCCAGGTCCCCGTTATTGTAACAATATCATAATTCCATGTGACAAGTGTACCTACCAGCTTACCAACTTTATTTACCAGGCTCCCTGCATTTACACACATGTACTCCAAAACAATTTTAGTTCACTTTGCATTATTCTCCTTTCTGATTCCTCTTCTTTCTGGACTACTCTTTATTCTCAGGCTGCTCATCTCACCCTGTCTTCTACACATCTTTTTACCATCTTCTAATGCTTCATCCTGGTCCCTCTCACCCGCCAAATTAATGTAACTCTCCCCCCGCAGCATTGGTTAACCACTCAACAAGGACATGGACCTCAGCCCTGGTCAGGTGCAATCCGCCCATTTTGTAAGCTCCCTCCTGTGAGAAGATGGCTTCTCTATTTGACACTATTCATTACAGACTAGCTGGCTTTCGAATGCAGCTCAGATTGAAGTTGGTAAAGGATCATACCTGCCTTCCGAGCTTTGAATGATGGGTGGCAGCTGTTGATGATCTCCCACCAGCACAAACCGATCAGCAGCAAATAAGGGGCCCAGGCAGATTAGCTGGTTGATCTGAGATGCCTCATCCACAATACAGAAGTCAAATCTCCTTTGACTGAAGATTGGGTGCTTCATTCCCATACAGGTTGTTGCAACCACCAGCTGTAACAAAATGACCTACCATTAAAATTAGATCACCTTTGGTGCCACTGACTGTGGCTAAGAAAGACAGACTTGCATTCATATAGTGCCTGCACACTATCACAAATAATTAACAGCCAATCAAATGCTTCTGAAGTGATCCCAGGTACAACACTGAATGCCCAGGTGTAAAATAAAGTGGTAGTTTTAATGGATGCAACAATTCAAATTTGGCTAGGGTACAGAAGACAAAGAGCAGGAAGAATGAATGTTTTTGCTTTTGCAGGAAGTGGACAGTGACGTACCCCAGCAACCTGTGTTGGGACTTCTATATTTAAAAAAGTGTGCACATGTACACTATCAGGGGCTAAGACTTCACACACTATATTTTTATATATTTCTCTCAAAATGGGTGAAGCTATGTGTGACCGTCAAGCAATACCAGCTAATATGGCAGTTTTGCAGAAACTGACACCTTGTTATCTCTGAAGGGACCCTAATAACCCTGTGGGTTGCAGGGACCAAATTCAAAAGGAACTGTACAAAGGCCATCTACATTTCATAAGCCAAGCCTGGCCAACTGGAGCTGATTCATCTGCTAGGTCAAAGGACCCCGCAATTTCCCTTAGGCTTAATGGTTGGAACCTTAATAATCTCAGGGAGCCAGACAAAGGGATACACACCCTTTGTCAGGTTAGTCTGCAATCTTTCCATCTACCACACAGCAGCACAGAAAAGGGGTTCAGTCTAGGTTGGAATGCCTATACTATTTCTACCGAAACTCCCCCAGACGTTTGTTCACACCGTGAGCCAACTTGTCTCACTGCACTCTGTCTTTCACAAGTGGGTTTCCAATCTCTACTCTCCAAGACCTCGCCTTGGAATCTTCTCCCAAACTAATGCTTTCTCTCAGGCCCCTTCCGCAAGGGCTCACACCTCCAGGCTTTCAAACTCTCCTTCCGATGTTCCTCTCCCCGGGTCACCACATGCATTCAAGCTGTCTTCCATGCGCTCTCTCTCTCTCACTGAATCAGCCATCAACAGTACCACGGCTTCACATGCAAAGAGTTATAGACCTTCAGCCATTCCTTTGGTCCTTCTTGCCTCTTGCAAGCTGTTCTTGCTTTAAATCTGCGTTCTGCAGCTCTTTAAATCTGAAGCTTGAAGCATTTCTCTCTCTGCCCTTCACCCTTAACTTCACTTAACAGGACCTTTTCTGGATTCCTGTCCTTCCTTTGACTAGGAGATCTGCTTGGGACTTTCTCTTGTTCCACTCCCCTGGACTTTGGGGTCTTTTCTTTAGCTTGGGACTGGCTACCTGTCCCCTTTTTTTCCAGTCTCTCTCTGGCAGCTACTTTCAAAACTAGCTGAACTCCAACAGCCTCCAAAACAAATTGCTGTTTCTAGCTTGTGTTTGCGTGTGTGTGTGTGTGTGTGTGTGTGTGTGTGTATATATGTATATGGGAAGGCCTGCCTCTCTGGGCCCTGTTGCTAGGCAACAGCCCAATTCTTCCATCCTTGTTTATCTTTGCTGCAACAGTCGTAAAAAAAACCCATTAGAAATGCAGGCACCTTTTTGAAGCAAAACTAAAACTCAATTTGACCTTCAACACAGATACAGAAATACAAATCAAACTTAAACTTTAAAGTCAAAACTCATTCCTAACACCCACAAATACAACTTAAACTGTCTCTATTTCCTAACAGAAGGGCGAAGTGAATTTGTGTTGGATTCATGTGATTCTAATGTCACTTTTTAGTACCTTTGATATACCACGAATGATTGGTTGTCTGCCTGGAATGTAGAGATCAAGGCAAGATCAGTATAAGACAGACTCTTTATGCACTCAATATGGAATCAAGAAAGATATCTGAGCACTCATACTGTAATCGTGAAGTATGATGACTTAATGAAGAACTGATCCTGCATGTGTACACTCTGGTGTTTAAGTAAGACCATACAATCATAAAAAAATAGGAGGAGTAGACCATCAGGCTTACCAGCTGCTCTGCTATTCAGTAAGATCATGGCTGATCTGCTTGCAGCCTTAAAATAACAGGCAGGAAAGTGAAGTTAACTTTTATTTTTGGACTCAATTTCTCGTTTATGATCTGTGTGCACATGTTGCATTTTTATTATTTTTACTCGGGTTTTAGTAACTAATAAACTTACTTTTTCTTTGTATCAAGAAAGCCTGGTTAAACTGGCTCCTTCTAAAACATAATAAATTTGGACTGGGAAAAGGTATCCACAAGGGAAGAGATCCTTTTAAATTAAACCTTGTACGACCAACTGTGGGGGCTGAATAAAGAAGGGGAGCCAGCCCATTCCTCCTTACCATGCAGGAAGTTAACAATTTGGAGTATCACGTCCAGGATCATAATAAATTGGGGGACCTCACCCAGGTACCAGGTGTAACACAATAAAGGCCAACAACCCATTTGCCTTTCTAATAACTTGCTGTACTTCATGCTAACTTTTTGTGATTCATGTACAAGGACACCTAGATCCCTCAGAATTCTGCAGTCTCTCTCCACCAAGCGGGCACAGAATTAAATAATTGGCAAAAGAAGCAAAGGCAACACGGGGAAAAGCTTCTTCACCAAGCAAGTGGTAACGGTTTGGAATGCACTGCCCGAGCGAGTGTGGTGGAAGCACAATCGAGGAATTCAAAAGGGATTTAGATTGTTATTTGAAAGGAAGAATGTGCAGGGTTACAGGGAGAAGGCAGGGGAATGGCACGAAGTGAATTCAGAGTTGGCGTAGACACAATGGGCCTCCTTCTGCGCCATAATTCTGTGATTCAGTGAAAATTCTGCTTTTCTATTCTGTCTGCTAAGGTGGGCAACCTCACATTTTTCCACGTTATACTCTATCTGCCAATATTTTGCCTACTCACTTACTTATCTCTATCCCTTTGCAGGCTCTTTGTATCCTCCTCACAACTTGTTTTCCTAGCTATCTGCATCAGCAACAAATTTGGCTACAATCCAGTCGGTCCCTTCGCCAAGCCACTAACACAGATCATGAATAGTTGAGGCCCAACACTGATCCCTGTGGCACTCCACTAGTTAGTTTGCTAAACTGAAAATGACCTGGTTCCTGTTAGTTAGCCAATCCTCTATTAGCACAAGATTAAACCTCCCAGAAGTTTGTTCAAAATTAAATTTGAGTGTATCAAACAATCTGGATTAAATTATTTTAAAAGATAATCCTCTATCCTTGCTATTATATCACCTCCAACACCATCAGTTTTTATGCAGCAACCTATTATGTAACACAAAAACAGAATTACCTGGAAAAACTCAGCAGGTCTGGCAGCATCGGCGGAGAAGAAAAGAGTTGACGTTTCGAGTCCTCATGACCCTTCGACAGAACTTGATTTCGAGTCCAGGAAAGAGTTGAAATATAAGCTGGTTTAAGGTGTATGTGTGGGGGGGGGGGGGAGGAGAGAGAGAGAGAGACAGAGGTGCTTGTGTAGACAAACAAGCAGTGATAGAAGCAGATCATCAATAGATGTCAGTAACAATGGTACAAAAGAACACATAGGTGTTAAAGTTAAAGTTGGTGATATTATCTAAACGAATGTGCTAATTAACACCTATGTGTTCTTTTGTACCATTGTTACTGACATCTATTGATGATCTGCTTCTATCACTGCTTGTTTGTCTACACAAGCACCTCTGTCTCTCTCTCTCTCTCCTCCCCCCCCCCCCCACACATACACCTTAAACCAGCTTATATTTCAACTCTTTCCTGGACTCGAAATCAAGTTCTGTCGAAGGGTCATGAGGACTCGAAACGTCAACTCTTTTCTTCTCCGCCGATGCTGCCAGACCTGCTGAGTTTTTCCAGGTAATTCTGTTTTTGTTTTGGATTTCCAGCATCCGCAGTTTTCTTTGTTTTCAACTATTATGTAACATCTTGTTGAATGCCTTTTGGAAATCCAAATATACCACATCTACTGGGACTTTATCCATCTATTTTATCCACCCTGTTGGTTACATCCTCAAAGGACTCTAATAAAAACGGTTGGGCCTAGGAGAGTAGCCTGAGGATCTCCTGTAGCGATGTCCCGGGGCTAAGGTGATTGGCTTACAACAACCACAAGCATCTTCCTTTGTGCAGGAATGACTGCAACCACTGGAGAGTTTTCCCTGATTCCTATCGACTTCAGGTTTGCTAAGGCTCTTCGATATCACACTCGCTCAAATGCTGCCTTGATGTACTTCAGCTGGCCTCAGCCTGTTAAGGAGGAGGTAGAATAATTAAAAAGCGAACAGGTTGCCCACTCCTGATCTATATCCTGTGCTTGCTAATGGGGAATGCACTGACTTGCTTGTTGAATGAGAACAGGATCAGGCTACTCTGTGATATATTCCACAGTAAAAGAGGCCACAGGCTCGGTTCAGACAAAGAAATTGGCCACCTGAGAGAAATAGAAGAGGGCACCCAGGAGCTGTGGACCTACTATTGCAACACACGGCACAATGAGACTAAACCAAAGCATCAGCCAACATTGTTACACTTACTTCACTCTTGTACAGCCCTTCCAGCTCAGTCAGAGTTTGAATGCATTTCCTTCTGCAAATATCTTCGTCTGTGAATTTCCGAATGTCAGGATGGACCTTCTGGTAACGTCCCAACCGCAGGAAGCCAACCTTGAATCGAGCCAATTTCAGCAAAATGTTATCAACAGCTGAGTGAGTGTAGCTAGTCAAGAGGACACTGAAACCACAGGCGTGAAGGATTCGAACCTGAAAGAACAGAAAAATAGACACTAAATATAGCTCAAAATTAAAATCAAAATAAGCTTTTCATATCAACAGTAACATATTGCTATATTGTAAATAATAAAGCCAAAGACACACTGAACTCCCCAGCAGACTTTGCTGATACAGCTGGAGACGCAGCTAAGGTTCTCCTTTCTTTGCCACATCCAGAGCCGACATGGATCAGTGGACCATGCTGCAGGCAGCCAACACCCACATGAGAACAAGAGCATTGGCCATTTTCCTACGATTGTAACACTGTGCTCTACCATCCTGGGTGCTATTCCTTACCAGAGTACAGATGGTGGTAGTTTTGCCTGTTCCAGGCATGCCCACGATCAGCGTGTAGTCCTTGGAAAGCAAAACCCACTTCATTGCTTGTTTCTGAGGTTTGTTCAGGCCTTGTGTAGAAGAAAACAAGAGGAATATTTCAGTGGCTGAACAAGAAGTGAGGGCGGGGGGAGAGGAGAGAGCTGCGCATGGGGGCGGGGCTACACGGGCGTGCAGGCGGCAGGACCGTGCAGGCGGGGAGTGGGGGGGGCGCACGGGCGGGGCCGGGGAGGGCACTAAACAGAGACGGGGTGATAGAGAGGGGCAACCATCTGTATTCCAGTCCATTAAGCCTGATTTATTAATATAAACTTCACAAAAACACCAGCAGCAAATTTAAAAAGCACAGCATACCTCGCAAAATATTGGCCACAGTTTCCTTGGCTTCCCGTGGGAGTACAGTGCTCAGGTAAGGAATGAACTGCGGAGGCCTAAGTCCTATGATCAGATCCCGGAGTTTATTGCTAAGGAAATACAGAACTGCTCATTATTTTGATACTATATTATATCAAACAGAAATGTAAAAAAACTGCATTGGGTTTTTATTTTGAGATGGTGTTCATAGGGTGTCACGCAGCTTGTTACCGAACAATGCCCTGTGTCCAATTGCTTAACTCTGAACCTAACTTGTCCTGTATCTGTAAGTGTTTTATGCAACAGTATGGATCATAGAATCTTACAATACCACAGCACAGAAAGAGGCTAAATGGTTCATTGTTTCAGTGCCACCTCTTTGATGGAGCTATCCAATTAACTGCATTTTCCTCATAACTCTTTTTTTCCAAATCACAACTTACTGTGTAAAACGTTTCCTCCTGTCATCTCTAGTTCTTTAACTTTAAATCTGTGCTCTCTGGTAACTGACCCTTCTACCACGAGGAGTAGTCATTCCAATGAGTTTTTCCTTATTTACTCTATTAAAGCAGTTCATGATTTTTAACTTCAACAAACCTCTTCTTAACCTTCGCTGCTCCAAGGAGAGCAACTACGGCTTCTACAGCCTCTTAATATTACTGGTACCATTTTAATAACTCCCTTCTGCACCTTCTCCAAGGCAAGTGTCACATCCACGATTGAACACAATTTTTCCACTGAAACCAACCAGTATTTTAAAAAAATTCAACATAAAAACACAAGAAATGGGAAACAGGAGCTGGAATAGCCAACACGGCCCTCAAGCCTGCTCCAGCATTCAATAAGGTAACGGCTGATCTTCGACCTCAACTTTACCCCGATGCCCATGTCCTTTGATTCTCTTGTAGTCCAAAAACCTATCAATTTAAGGATTGCAAAGCCTCAACAACTGAGTATTCACAATCCTCTAGGCTAGAGAATTCTTAAGGTTCACAACCCTGAGTGAAGAAATTTCTCCTCCAACTTGCTCTTGTAGCCACAGTATTTATATGGCTGGTCCAATTAAGTTTCTGGTCAATGGTAACCCCCAGGATGTTGACAGTGAGGGATTCAGCAATAGTAATGCCACTGAATGTCAAGGAGAGATTCTCTCTTGTTGGAGATGGTCATTGCCTGCAATTTGTCTGGCACGAATGTTACTTGCCACTTGTCAGCCCAAGCCTGGATATTGTCCAGATCTTGCTGCATTTGGACTTGGACTGCTTCAGTATCTGAACAGTTGCGAATGATGCTGAACATTGTGCAATCATCAGTGAATATCTCCACTTCTGACCCTATGATGGAAGGAAGGTCATTGATGAAACAGCTGAAGTTGGTTGGGCCTAGGACACTACCCTGAGGAACAGCTTTGGTTACAGCTTGCCAACCCAAAAAAGACCCATTTAACCCTACTCTCTGCTTGTTAGCCAATCAGTCATTTATCCATGCTAATATGTTACCATCTACACCACGTACTCTTGCCTTGTGTGGTAACCTTTGGTATGGCACCTTATGGGTAGGTGGTGACTTAGTGGTATTGTCACTGGGCTGGTAATCCAGAAACCCAAAATAATGCTCTGGGACCCAGGTTTGAATCCCACCACAGCAGATGGTGAAATTTGAATTCAATAAAAATCTGGAATTAAAAAGTCTTATGATGACCATGAAACCATTGTCAATTTTCGAGCTGGTTCACTAATGTCCTATATGGAAGGAAATCCGCCATCCTTACCTGGATGGTGCCTACATGTGACTCCAGACCCACAGCAATGTGGTTGACTCTTAAATGCCCTCTGAATAAGGGCAATTAGGGATGGGCAATAAATGCTGGCCCAGCCAGCAACACCCACATCCCATGAACAAATAAAAAATGATTAAAGGCTCTTTGGAAATCCAAGTACACGACATCTTCAGATTCTCCTTTATCCACGTTGCTTGTTATTTTCTCAAGTAACTTAAATAAATTAAAAAAACACAATTTCCCTTTCATAAAACCATGTTGACTCTGCCTAATCCAATTATGATTTTCTAAGTAGCTTGCTTTTACCCTCCTTTATTAAGGATTCCTGCAATTTCCCTGTATATTTCTAGGCTAACTAGCCTATAGATTCCTGCTTTCCATCTCCCTCCTTTCTAGAGGCATCACATTTGCAATTTTCCAATCCTCTGGAATCTTTCCAGAATACAGAGAATTTTGGATGATTATAACCAACGCATCAACTATCTCTGCAGCCACTTCTTTTAAGACCCTTGGATGCAGGCCATCAGGTCCAGGGGACTTACCAGCCTAGTTTTCCGAGTACCTTTTCTCTATCCTATTCTATCTTCCACCTTCTTGCCCACTCACTTAATCCATCCTTAATCCTCTGCAGCCTCTCTGCCTTGCTCTCACCTTTCTGCCCCACCTAGCTCTATAAATCAGCAAACTTGGATACATTACATTCTATCCACTCATCTCATATCAATTGTAAATAGCTCAGCACTGATCCTTTTAGAGCCCACAGCCTGCCAACCCATTTATTCCTACTTTCTTTTCTGTCCTTTAACCAATCATGTATTAAAGCTAAAATATTACCCTCAATTTCAGGAGTATGTATTTCATGCAACAACCTTTTATGTGGCAGCTTCATGTCTTTTGAAAATCCAAGTATACTACTGGTTTCCTTCTATATCCTCAAAAAACGAAGATTTGTCGAATACAATTTTATTTTCATAAAATTACCTTGATTCTGCCTGATAATATAATTTTCAAAGTATCCTGTTGCCAATTCCCTAACAATGAGCTCCAGGATTTTCAAAACAAAAACAGAATTACCTGGAAAAACTCAGCAGGTCTGGCAGCATCGGCGGAGAAGAAGAGTTGACGTTTCGAGTCCTCGTGACCCTTCGACAGAGGACTCGAAACGTCAACTCTTTTCTTCTCCGCCGATGCTGCCAGACCTGCTGAGTTTTTCCAGGTAGTTCTGTTTTTGTTTTGGATTTCCAGCATCCGCAGTTTTTCTGTTTTTAGCTCCAGGATTTTCCCTGATGACTTATTTCAGGCTAACTGGCCTATCGTTCCCTGCTTTCTCTCAACTTACTTTCTTGAGTAGGTGTTATATCTGCCCCCTACCTTTCAATCCACAGGGATCATTCCAGAATCTAGGGAACTTTGGAAGATCATAACCAGCACATTCACTGTTCACTGCAGCCTCCTCTGAAGCAGCCCAGGATCTAGGCTATCAGGTTCAGTGGATTGGTATGCTTTTCACCCCATTATTTTATCCAGTACTTTTTCTTTACAAATATGAATTGCATCAAGTTCCTCACTCTCATTAGAACTTTGCTTCCCTACTATTTCTGGAATTTTTTTTGTGTCTTCTATTGTGAAGACAGATACAAAATATTTGTTTAACGTCTGCCATTCCTTACTCTCCATTATAATGGTTCCTGTCACAGCCCCTAAGGGACCCATGTTTATTTCTGTAACACTTTTCCTTTTTATATGCTCTTAGAAGCTCTTACAATTTGTTGTTTTATACCTTTTGCAAACTTATTCACTTTCTCTATTTTCCCTCCATAAATTTATTGGTAATTCTTCTCTGGTTTCTAATAGTCTCCCAGTCCCCAGCCTACTATCCTTTTCACAACATTACAAGCCTCTTCTTTTAATCTAATACCGCCCTTAACCTCTTTAGTTTGCCACAAATGGATTATTTTTCCTCTGGATCTTTTATTTATCAACACAATGTATATTCACTGAGAATTATGAACTATTTCTTTATGTTTGCTTATCTGCCATCATACCTTTTAATCTAATTTTCCAATATACCATACCCAATTTAGCCCTCACACCTATGTAATTGGTTTTAAGTTTATTGCTCTTGTTTCAGACTTTGAGTGTTGCTCTTGAACTCAATATGAAATTCTATCATTTTCTGATCACTCTTCCATGGAGAATCCTTTAAGATTAATTAATCCTGTCTCATTACACAAAATAAGATCTAAAATAGCCTCTTCCTTGGTTCGTCCCACAACACATTATGAAGGACATAAGAACTAGGAGCAGGAGTAGGCAATTCAGCCCCTCGAGCCTGCCCCACCATTCAATACAATCATGGCTGACCTCATTTCGGCCTCAACTCCAATTTCCCGCCCTCTCCCCATAATCTTTCAACCCATTACTAATTAAAAATCTGTCCATCTCCTCAAATTTATTCAACATCCTGGCATCCATTGCACTCTGAGGTAGTGAATTCCACAGATTCATGACCCTTTGAGAAAAGTAATTCCTCCTCATCTCTGATTTAAATCTACCACACCTTAGCTTAAAACTATGGCCTCTCTGGAATGCCCCACAAGGGGAAACATCCACTCCACATCTAATTTGTCTATTTCCTTTAGCATCTTATATACCTCAATTAGATCTCCTCTCATCCTTTTAAACTCTAGCGAGTACAGGCCTGAACTGCTCAATCTCTCCTCATAAGACAAGGCCTGCATCTCTGGAGTCAATCGAGTGAACCTCCTCTGAACCGTCTCCAATACAACTACATCCTTCCTCAAGTAAGGGGACTAAAACTGTGCACAGTACTCCAGGTGCAGTCTCACCAATGCTTTGTAGAGTTGCAACAACACTTCCCTATTTTTATACTCTATTCCTTTAGCAATAAATGCTAAAATTCCATTTGCCTTCCTTATTACCTGCTGTAACTGTATACTAGCTCTCAGCGATTCATTCACGAGGACACCCAGATCCCTCTGCACTGAAGCATTCTGAAGTTTCTCTCCATTTAAATAATAAGTTGCTTTTTTATTCGCCCGACCAAAATGGATAACCTCTTATCCACATTAAACTCCATCTGCCAAATTTTGGCCTGTTCACCTAACCTGTCCATATCCATTTGTAAATTTCTTATTCCTTCATTGCAACTTACTTTCCCACCTATTTTGGTGTCATCTGCAAATTTAGCTATAGTACCTTCTATCCCTGAATCCAAGTCATTAATATAGATTGTAAATAGTTGGGGCCCAAGGACCGAACCTTGTGGCAACCCACTAGTTACAGCTTGCCATCCAGAAAAAGACCTATTTATCCCAACTCTGTTTTCTGTTGGTTAGCCAATCCTCTATCCAAGCTAATATATTACCCTTAACTCCATGTGATCTTATCTTGTGTATTAATCTTTTGAGCGGCACCTTATCAAAGGCCTTCTGGAAGTCCAAATATACTACATCTACAGAATCCCCATTATCCACTTTGCTTATCACATCTTCAAAGAACTCTAGCAAATTAGTCAAACATGATTTACTCTTCATAAACTATGCTAACTCTGATGGATTGCATTTTGACTTTCCTAATGCCCCATTACTACTTCCTTAATAATGGATTCCAACAATAGATGTTAAACTAACTGGTCTATATTTTCCTACTTTCTGCCTCTCCCCCTTTTTGAATAAGGGCTTTTTGAATATTAGCATTTTTCCAATCCACTGGAACCTTTCCAGAATCCAGGGAATTTTGGAATATTATAGCCAATGCATCCACTATCTCCGCTGCCACTTCCTTTAAGACCCTGGGATGTAGGCCATCGGGTCCTGGGGACTTGTCACCCTTTAATCCCAATAGTTTGCTCAGTACTTTTTCTCTAGTGATGATGATTGTTCTAAGTTCCTCCTTCTCTATACCCTCTGCAGTACCTATTACTATTGGGGTGGTACTAGCATTTTCCACCGTGAAAACTAAGGCAAAACGTCGGTTAAGCATCTCTGCGATTTCTGCATTCCCCACTATTAACTCTCCAGTCTCATTCTCTAAGGGACCAACTTTAGCTACTTTCCTTTTATATACTTGTAGAAGCTTTTGCTATCAGTTTTTACATTTTCCACTAGTTTTCTTTCATAATTTACTTTTGCTCTTTTTATTATTTTTTTAGTAACCCTTTGTGATCTTTAAAAGTTTCCCAATTATTCCAGGAAACAATCTCACATGCATTCCACGAATCTGTCCTGCAAACTTTGTCAATTTGATTTGACCAGTCGATACGAAGATTAAAGTACCCACAATAGTTTATTGTAACTCTTTCGAGTACAAACACGTTTCCATCTGTTCCTCTTCAGATGAAGTTACATTGTTTCATAGTTTGCCATTGTGAGATTTGAACTCTTGATCTTGGGGTTACAAGCCCAGTACCATAACCACTTGGCTATTTAGGCCAAGCAATAGTTTATTGTAACTCTTTCGAGTACAAACATGTTTCCATCTTTTCCTATTCAGATGAAGTTACATTGTTTCATAGTTTGCCATTGTGAGATTTGAACTCTTGATCTTGGGGTTACAAGTCCAGTAACTCTTTCGAGTACAAACACGTTTCCATCTGTTTTTCAGATGAAGTTACATTGTTTCATAGTTTGCCATTGTGAGATTTGAACTCTTGATACTCTTTCAAGCACAAACCCATTTCCATCTGTTTCAGATGAAATTACATTGTTTCATAGTTTGCCATTGTGAGATTTGAACTCTCGATCTTGGGGTTACAAACCCAGTACCATAACCACTTGGCTATTTAGGCCAAGCAATAGTTTATTGTAACTCTTTCGAGTACAAACTCGTTTCCATCTGTTCCTATTCAGATGAAGTGACATCGTTTCATAATTTGCCATTGTGAGATTTGAACTCTTGATTTTGTTTGCAGAGAACAGGCCCCTGTGTATGAATGTATATCGCTTCTAACAAGTGTAACTCTTTCGAGTACAAACACGTTTCCATCTGTTTCAGATGAAGTTACACTGTTTCATAGTTTGCCATTGTGAGATTTGAACTCTTGATCTTTGGGTTACAAACCCAGTACCATAACCACTTGGCTATTTAGGCCAAGCAATAGTTTATTGTATAGCCTTTATTACAGACTCCTCTTAATTGGAGTCAGATGCACAGTACATCAATTAGTCAATCGAGTACTTGCTGGCTCTCTTTAAAGCAATCCAGTCAGTCTCATTTCCCCACTCTATTCCCATAGCCCTCCAAGTTTATTCCCCTCAAGTGCCCATCCCATCTCCTGTTTAAATCATTGATTGTCTCTGCTTCCACCACTTTTGTAGGCCGCAAGTTCCAGGTCATCACCACTCGCTGCATAAAGGTTCTTCCTCATATGCCCCGACATCTCTTGCCCAAAACCTTAAATCTGTGTCCCCTAGACTTTGTAAAGAGTGAATGGGAACAGCTTTCTTCTGTCTACCTTTTCTAACCCTGTCGTAACCTTGTACGCTCCATCAGATCTTGCCTTAAGCTCCTTTATTCCAAGGAGAGCAACCATAGCTTCTCCAACTTAACCTTGCAGTGAAAATCCCTCATTCCCTGAACCATTTTGGAAAATCTCCTCTGCACCCTCTCAAGAACCCTCACATCCTTTTTAAAGTGTGTGGTCTAAGCAAAACTCAATAAAAGTTTTTATACTCAATGCTATTACCATCTCAATATGTCCTGCCACCTTTAAAGATCAATGCACATGAAGCCGTGTTCTACTCCGAGAAGTCAGTTGGTGAAGTATAGTACTGGAACCAATCATTACTCAGTCTTACATTTATTTACAGAGTGAAACATTACAAGTATGAATTTAACACAACCACAGTGCAGTTTCAAAAAGTGTCTCAAATGAAACCAAAATTAATATCCTCCATCTGCATATAATTAAATATAACTGATATCCAATTAAGACCAAGTCCCTCCGTCCTTGTATGCTCTTTAGAACTATGCCATTTAGCCTATCTTGCCCCTCCCTATCCCTTCTGCCAAAATGAGTCACCTTACACTGTTCTGCATTAAATTCCATCTTACTGACTAACAAAGGAGTCAAAGGTTGTCGGGGGGTAGGCGGAATGTGGAGTTGAGGCCACAATCAGATCAGCCGTGATCTTATTGAATGACGGAGCAGGCTCAAGAGACCGGATGACCTATTCTTGCTCCTACTTTGCAGGTACGTTCATATGTTCTTGTCTGCCCATTCTGCTAACCTTTCTATGTCCTATTGCAGTTGATCTGCAAATGTTGAAATTTTACTTTGGATTCAAATATCCAAATCATTTATATATAGTAAAAAAGCAGCCGTCCTAGCACTAACCCAAGGAATACTACTGTCTATCATCCTCCAGTCTGTAAAACAACCATTTATCATGGCTATAAAAACAAAGAAAACTGCGGATGCTGGAAATCCAAAACAAAAACAGAATTACCTGGAAAAACTCAGCAGGTCTGGCTCACTGTTTTCTGTTCTTAAGTCAATTTTTTATCCAAGCTGACACTGACCAGCCTATTCTACGAGCACCAATTGTGTCAAACAATCTTTACATGGAACTTTTCAAGCACTTTTTAAAATCCACTGCAATCCCATTATTGATCTACTCTGTTACTTCACCAAAAAATTCAGTTCGTTAAGCACGATCTTCCTTTCATAAATCTGTGTTGGCTGTCTTTAACTAACTCAAACCTCTTCAAGGGCCTGTTGATTTTTTTTTCTGATTATTATTTCTAAAATGTCATCCACCACTGATGTTAAACTGACCGGCCTGTTGTTACCAGGAGTGTCCGTACACCTTTTCTTGAATAATAATACAATCCAACAGCTGGCCTATAACCTACTCCTCCAATTTGTTCTGTCCCTAATCTCCACACAGAATAATTCTACCTCCTGTTCTTCCAAACCAGGATTATTTCACACTACTATCCTTATGTCATTCTTTATTGTCAAGGTCAAGACAAAGCCCAACCCCTCCAAGAACATTTTCCATTTTGCATATATTTTCAAAACATCAAGTATCTGGGAGCATAACCTCCATAGTTTTGAACTCATTAATAAAGCCAAGGATCCCAGAGGCATTCTTAACAGCCTGCTCAACTTGTTCTGCCATATTCAAAGAATGGTTTACATTCACACCCAGATCTCTGTTCCCGCACTCCCTTTAATATTGTACCATTCAGTTCATATTGCCGCTCATTCTTCCAACCAAAATACAGCACTTCACCCTCCTCTAAATTAAATTATATCTGTTCAATTCACCAACCTGCTTATATCCTCCTAAAGTCTATTACTATCCACATTATTCACGATATTTCTGAGTTTGTATCATCTGCAAATTTTGAAATTATGATCTGTAAACCCAAGTTTCAGTCAAATATCTTATGAAAAATGGAACATTACTCCCTATCTAAAGCCTGATATGGCTGTGTTTGATGCTCAGATGAGAATGCGTTCCATTACCTAGGGGACTGACAGCCCCCTATCTGTATAATCACAAAAAATAAAAGAAAACAACAATGTGTCTCTTCCACAGTTACAGCTTACCTGACTGCAGATTGTTCCATCAATTTTGAAAGGTTCCCTAAATGAGTGCTCATATTTCCAACTCCCTCATCATGGTCGAGTCTGAAGACAGTTTCTAGAGGAAACCTAGAGAGGTTCCTGCACAGCAAGGAAGAGTTCTAGTGAATGTGATGCAGCATTCTGACCCCAGTATATTTAAAGCACGACTATGTGGTAAGAGTCTGAAAATCCCCATTCATAAAATTCCAAACAAATAATTGAAGCGTGGAAGTCATTATACATATATACCTTTTAAATTCATTTACCTGATTTGGGCATCACTGATATGGTCAGCATTTGTTGCCCATCCCCTATTGCTCTTGAAAAGATGACAGTGAAATCACACCTGGTGCATTGTGTAGTTTTGGTCTCCTTACCTAATAAACGATATACTTGCCAGAGAGGGAGTGCAGCAAAGGTTCACCAGACTTATTCCAGGGATGGCAGGATTGTCATAAAAGATGAGATTAGGTCGGGTAGCCCTGTATTCACTGGAGTTTAGAAGAATGAGAGGAGATCTCATCGAAACGTATAAGATTCTGACAGGGTTGGGCAGACTGGGTGCAGGGACGATGTTTTCCCTGGCTGGGACAAGAGGTCACAGTCTCAACATACGGGGCAGGCCATTTAGGACTGAGACAGGAAGAAACTTCTTCACTCAGAGGGTGGTGAACCTGTGGAATTCTCTACCACAGAAGGCTGTGGATGCCAAGTCGCTGAATATACTTTAGGAGGAAATAGATAGATTTCTGGACTCTAAAGGCATCAAGGGTTATGGGGAGAGAGTGGGAACATGGCATTGAGATAGAGGATCAGCCATGATCATACTGCATGACAGAACAGGCTCATAGAGTCAAATGGCCTATTCCTGCTCCTAGTGGCTATGATGTTGAGCCACTTTTTGAACAGCTACAGTCCATCTGGTATAAGTACACCCACAGTGCCATTAGCAAAGAAGTTCCAGGATTTTGAGCGAGTGAGTGAAAGAATGGCAATAGGGGCATAGAGTACGCAAGCAAGTTGTATTAAACCTGTATAAAATACAAGCATAAAATACCAGTTCAACCTCAACTGAAGTATTGTGTCCAGTTTTATGCACCACACGTTAGGTAGGATGTGAAAGCATTAGAGAGAGTGCAGAAAAGATTCATGTGAATGGTACCAGGGAATAAGGAACTTCAGTTGCATAAAAAGATTGGAGAAGTTGGGATGGTCTCCTTGGAGAAGAGAGATTGAGAGGAGATCAAATTAAGGTGTTCAAAATCATGAGGGTCTACATAGGGTAGATACTGTTCCCATTGGTGGATGGATCGAGAACCAGAGGACACAGATTGAAGGCAATTTGCAAAAGAAGCAACGTTGACATGAGGAAAAAACTGTTCATCCAGCGAGTGGTTAGAATCCAGAATGCACTGCCTGTGTGTGTGGTGGAGGCAGGGTCAAACCAACATACAATTAGGAGGAGTAGGTCATTCAGCTTTCAAAAGGAAATTGGATCATCACCTGAGAAGTAAAAGTTTGTGGGGCTATGGGAAAAAGGCGAGGAGGGCACTAGGTGAAATGCTCCTTCAGAAGGCCAGAAGAAGTGACAGGCTGAATGGCCTCCTTCTGAGTTGTAACCATTCTATGATTCTATACTAGGGTGCTAATTGGTCAGAGTGGATTTGTCCTGCTTTTGTGGACTCGACATACCTGAGCAGTTTTCCACATTGCCAGGTAGTCACTCCTACCAACACGGTCATGAACAGATGCATCTACGACATGTAGATGTAGACATGGTATCAAGGTATAGTAGGTTTTCCCCTCTTCTTGTAATAAGATGTGCCAACTGGAAGCTATTGAGGCAGTAGATGTCTTGGGAAGATGAGAAGGGTGATATTATCAGTGATTCTCAGGACATGTCCCATTCACTGCAAGGATTATGAATGTATGCTCGAGTCCAGTATTGAAGTTTCTAAAGACAAAACATTGTCACCAAAGGAAAGACAAAATAGGAATACAGTTGTTGAGAACATGTAATAAAGTTATTGGGATGAAACAAATTAACCTGTAAAGTTGTAACAAAGATTTTGCATCAACAATTTTGCGGACTTGTGTTTCTGGATGAAGCAACTTGAGTATAGAAGGAGAGAAAGAATATGAAGAAACTAAACAAAACAGGGTGCATGATGCATGGCAGGTGAATTCATCAAGTGAGAATCAGGCAACAATCAAATACAATAGGTTGAGAGGGGAGTGAAGAGAAAAATAAGGCTGGTAAATAAAAGAATAGAGTGGCAGTTAACATAAAAGGGAATCCAAAAATATCCTAGCAGCATGTAAATAATAAACAAGTAGAAAGCCATGGGGTGGGTCCTATTAGGGACAAAGAGGGTGACATGTGACATGCACAGAGCATGGCTTGAATACTTAATGCATATGTTGCATCAGTGTTTACCAAGGAAGATGATGCTGACAGAAGATCGGTAGAGGTGGAGATGGTAGAGGTAATGAATGGGATGAAAATTGATGGACAGTATGTACTGTACAGGTTGCCTATGTTTAGAGTAGATAAATCACGATCAAAGTGGCGTACATCCCAGGTTACCAAGAGAAGTGGGGATGGAGATAGCGAAAGGGCTTGCCATAATGTTCCTATGCTCCCTAGATACGGGGGAGGTGCCGGAGGGTTCAAAAATGGCAATGTGAAATGCTTACTCAAGAAAAGGTATAAAGACATTCCTTGAAACTACAAGCTGATCAGTTTAACATCAGTGGTGGATAAGGCTTTAGAATCAGTAATCGGAGAAAAAAAATCAACAGCACTGGGAGAGATTTGAGTTCATTAAGGAGAGCCAGCACAATTTGTAAAAGGAAGATCGTGCTCAGCCAATCTAATTGAATTTTATGATCAAGTAACAGAAGACTGATGAAAGGAATGCAGTGGACTTTGTCAACATGGGTCTTAAGAAAACATTTGACAAAGTACCCCATAACAAAATTGACAGTGGTGATCCTCAAGGTTCGGTGCTAGGACTGGTGCTATATATAAATGACTTGGGTAATGGATTACAAAATATAATTTCAAAACTTACCTATGATACCAAAACTTGAAGGAGTGACAAACAGTGAGGATGATACTATCATATGCAACAGGACATGGATACACTAGCAGAGTGGGCAGATGGGATTTAATACGGAGAAGTGTGAGGTGATACATTTTGACAGAAGGGACTTGAAGAGGCAATATAAAGTTAATGGCACAGTTCTAAATACTGTGCAGGAACAGAGGGACCTGGGGGTTCACGTGCATCGGATCTTTGAAGGTGGCAGGACATATCAAGAATGTGGTGGGCAAAGCATATGGGATCATGGGCTGTGTAAACATAGTTACTGTGTTCGAAAGCAGGGAGCCTGAACCTTTATAAAGCTCTGGTTAGGCCACAACTCAAGTATTGTGTCTGGTTCTGCTCACTACACTTCAGGAAGAATGTGAAGATTGTTATAATTGAGGTTTATAAGATTGTTATATTTTGGCACAAAAAATTTAGGGTAAATGACCTGTTCTGCAGTCTGCTTGACTGTATGCCTGAGTGGTTTGATTTTTGAGATCAAAGACAACTTAAACTGTTTTACTGAGAAAGTGCAAGATATTTACACTTGGGAGACAATAGCAGCAGTCTGACTATACCATGACTGGACACTGAGTCTCCCTTTCTAGAAAGGTGTCATAAGTATTGAGTTGTAAACAGCTGTGTTGTACTTCTAAGATGAAAGGGAGTTGGGATGAAAATTAGTTAATTAGCCCTGTATCTAGGTACAAATGCTAATGTGGTTCATGTTGCCATAGGGAAGGCAGCAGAGGAAGCCACTTTTGAGATCAGGTTACAGGCTTCCCTACAAATCCATGCGTACCACAGACAGACAGCAGTTTTGTTTGGTGTAGTCTGCAGCCATCTGAGAGGTAGAGAACAGGAGATAAGAGGCAGCAAGGCCTGCACCTGAAGCAGAGAAAATGCTGACTCTATTGTTCACTACACAGAATGCAGGTAGGTAGCTCAAGCTCAGACTGAAGACAGAGTTCATGAGGATTTAAAAGGAGGCTGGAAGATTTGCCTAGCTTGGGGCTAGAAGGAAGAAGTTCACAGTGTAACCTGCACAGTGGAAGTTAGTTCTGGATAAGAAGTTACCCAGCTGGGAAAATGAAAGGGAAGCAAGCCATCAGGAGCTAAGAACAATTTGAGACTGGTTCCTGGAGGATGAAATGGCCACTTAAGGAACAGTTTAATGTATAACCATAGTGGGAGACTTTTGGTTGAAAGTTAAATGTGGAATCTCTTTCCTGTAGTTTGAAGTATGTTACCTACAAGAAAATAGTGTGTTTTAGTCATTTGTTACAGTACAAGTTTTAAAACATAAAGGCTTGATGTGTCAACTTTTAAAGAGAAATTCAAACTTCCAGTTATCAGTTTGTATGAAGATTGTAACAAGCCCCTTGAGAAGGTGCAGAGATTTACCAGAATCGTTCTCAGGGTGAGAGATTTTATCTACAAGGTTAGACCGCAGAAGGTTGGATTGTTCTCTTTGGAGCAAAGGAGGCTGAAGCAAGATCTGATAGAGGTATCAAGATTATGGCAGGTTTACATAAGGGAGACAAGAAAAGCTGTTCCCATTAGCTAATAATACAAGGACTAGGAGACACAGATTTAAGCTTTTAGCAAGAAATAAGGGAGGATGGGAGGAGGAGCTTTATTTTTTAAAATGCAGCAAGCAGTAATGACCAGGAACTCAGCTGCCACTACCCTTGTAGGCAGCAAGACGATAAATGCTCTCAAAAAGAAATTGGATAGGCGCTTGAGAGAAATAAACTTACAAAGTTTTGCAGATAGAGCAGGAGAATGAGACTGACTGAACCATAGAAAAGTTACGGAACAGAAAAAGGCTATTCAGCCTATTGTGCCTGCTCCGGCCCAAAATGAAAAAATAAAAAAAAACGAGCTGCCCATCCTAATCCCACCTTCTAGCACCTGGTTCTTGGCCTTGCAGGTTACAGCACTTTAGGTGCAGATCTAGGTATCTTTTAAATGAGTTGAGTATTTCTGCCTCCATCACCAAAACAGACAGCAAATTCCAAACACCCACCATCCTCTGGGTGAAAAAGTTTCTCGTCATGTCCCCTCCAATCCTTCTACCAATCAGGTTAAATCTGTGCACCCTGGCAATTCACCTCTCCACTGTGGAAAACAGGGCATCCCCTGTCTACTCTATCTAGGCTCCTTGTAATCTTGTACACCTCAATCAGATCACCCCTCAGCGTCCTCCGTTCCAATGAAAACAAGCCCAGCCAATCCAAATTTTCCTCATAGCTGTAATTCAAGCCTTGGCAACATTCTTGTAAATCTCTCTACTCTCTCCAGAGCAATTATGTCCTTCCTGTAATGTGGCAACCAGAACTATACACAAAATTCCAGCTGTGGCCTAACCAGCATTTTAAACAGTTCCAGCATTACATGCCTGCTTTTCTATTTATTGCCTCATTCAGTGAAGGAAAGCATTCCATATGCTTTTTTTTAACCACCTTATCCACCTGTCCTGCCAAAGACCTATGACATGCACTCCAAAGTCTCTCACCCCCAACATCATCACAATTATAGTGTATTCCCTAGCTTTGTTTGTCCTCCCCAAACGTATTACCTCACACTTCTCTGGATTAAATTCCATCTGCCACTTTTCCATCCACTCAACCAAACCATTGATATAATTCGGAGACAAGAGCTACTTTCAATATCAACTACATGGCCAAATTTTGCGTCATCTGCAAATTTCCCAATCATGCCACCCACATTTAAGTCCAAATCGTTAATATATACAATAAACAGCATGAGACCCAACACTGAGCTGTGGAGTGCCAGTGGAAACCGCTTCCCATTCATGAAAATATCCATCAGCCATTACCCTTTATTTCCTGTTGCTGAGCCAATTTTGAATCCAACTTGCCACATTCCCTTTTATCCCTTAGGCTTTTACTTTTCTGACCAATCTGCCATGTGGAATCTTGTCAAATGTCTTACTAAAATCCATGTAGACAACATCCTCTGCACCCACCCTCATCAATCTTCCTTGTCAATTCCTCAAAAAATTTTAAGTTAGTATCACTGATTAATCCGATCCTTTCTAAGTGAGTTTACCCTCTCTCTCAGAATTGATTCTAATAATTTGCCCACCACCGAAGTCAGACTGACCAGCCTATAATTATTTGGCCTATCCTTTGCATCCTTCTTAAATAATCGTATAGCGCATGCAGACCTCCAATCCTCTGGTAGCTCGCCTGTACCTAGTGGGGATTGGAAAATGATCCTCAGAACATCCATTACTTCCTCCCTGGCTTCCTTTAACTGTCTGGGATACAAGGCTGGACAGAGAGCTGTCATGGACTCGATGGGCAGAATGGCATCCTTCTGTGCCATAACTCCATGACAAGCTCCTGACAATGGGTCTAGTCGTAACAAGTCAGGTTGCATGATATAAAAAGTCAAACATTTTTGGAAGATTTTCAGAAAAAATTGGAAGAGATCACATTATAACCCTGGAACTGAATTTTACTATTACTGTATATTCATGCTGTCAGTTACTTTCACTGTAATCACGAACATTAAACCTTTCATTCATAATCACTACAATTAAATCAAGCAGCTCATCAAATTTTGTATTATGCTCCTGAGATCTTCCAAGTGAGACAAGACTGAATAATAAATCTGGTAGCGCTGCATTATAGTCACATTAAACACCAAGTTTCTACAGTTTCTTTACAAGTTGGTTTGCATAGACTTACTCCCTAAATCTAATGGCATTCCATAAAATCTCAGATGAAAATAATAAATCTCTATTGAATCCCTCCCATTGGACTTTAGGTTCAATGCCTCCTACAAAATCATGACGATGTATGGAGCCCTTACCGATCTAGTGTGCAGGTAATCTGGGAGGAGTGGACTTCAGTAACATATCCAGAAGACACTGCAAGCAGCATTTTCTCCTGACCACTTACTACCACTCTGTCTCCAACCATTAGTGCAGTTTTCAATATCGACCCACTTCTCCGTGTGAACTGATGCTGGTACTGTCCATCAGTAATGATCTGCACGCAACTACTGCGCACAAGGTTAGCAACACAACATCCCTGCAGCTCCCTATCAAAACAAAATCATCCAAACATGAACATAAAACAATGTCAAAAACCTTCCACTGCTCTTCTCTTCAATGGAAAATAAACTAATAAAACCACAGTGCTATTACAAAACCAATGGAAAATCTCTTCGATATTTTCTCAATACACAGGCCGGTCAGTGCAATACTGTCCCAAAGACAGTATGCTCTCATTTGCAGCAATGCTACTGTTTTCCCTGAGTTGGAGGGAGAAAAATTGACCAGCCAGCAGCCCAATTAGATACTGGACGATGTCAGGTTCAGGGATGCTGCAACTCATCACCAAGATCAAGTGAAGAATGGTCATTTGGGCAAAGTACCAAAGATCAGTGTGTGGAAAACATCTCCCGCAAGGATGTGGTGTTACAATACTTGGGATTTGATATCATTTATCTAGATAGTCAGCAGCTCCAATTGGGATTGTAGGAGTTGAGATCCACTTAGAGGAGTAACAGCAAGAGAACATGGCAGTTTTCAAGATTCAAATAAAGTACACAATTACTAGATCAACTGATTGAACCAGGACCTTTGGCAAAAGATATTCCATACCTGAGATCCAGCGATCCTCAGAGATGCAGAGTGGCAGGTCAATGAAAATCCATGACCTGCAACACTGACTTTGTTAGAAATGCATCTGATAGTTCAGTCCTGAACTGAGAACAGAGAACGTAGGAAGCCCTTTTGAAATTCCAGTCTGTTTTGGAGATGTATCCGATTTCCCCAAAGCCCCTCCTGCCAACAACAGCCCCTCCTACAAACCTCCCTCCAGTCCTGAGCCCCTGCTGTCGCCCGCCCCATTCCTCTAACCCATACCAAGCTCCACCCACCGCCCGCACAGAGCAACTTTTCTCACCTTTCCTCTGCAGAGTTCATCCAGATGTTTCTCAACCCTCCCTTCTTATCAATTGCTTGTGCCTCCAGAACACAGAGCAGGTACCAAAGCCGGAAGTACTGTAGGTGCAAAAGTTCCAAATGTTGCGTCTCCTGCTGCTGAATAGATTCCACATCTGCTGGCACAAAACAGCCCTCCAACTCCTTCTCCACTGCCCTGTAGAAAAATATAAAGGCATAAGCCACCAATGAGCTCAGTGCCTATTCCACAGGATCTATTAATATTTGCTTTACTGTTCATCTCTTAGTGCATTCACTAAATCGCAAATTTCATAGCCTCACAATACACAAATCACATTGCTTGATGGCTCCACAGGTAAATTTACTCCCCTGGCATGAAATTGAGTCATACATCAGCATTCCTGGAATGGGAATGAGGACAAAGAAGTCAGCCTGTTTCTCACCACCATAATATTTGAATATCTATGTCACAAAGGAATAAACAGATTAGGGAAATGAACTTGTGTGGGAGAGAGGGGTTCCATTTCCTAGAATCAGTATTCGGCCAGAAAGGAACTGTACTGTTGGGGCAGGCTCCACCTTTTTATTATTCATTGGATGTGAGCATCGCTGGCAAGGCCAGCATGTTGCCCATCCTTAATTTCTCTTGATGGGAGTGGCTTGCTAGGCCATTTCAGAAGGCAGTCAGAGTCAACCACATTGTTGTGGATCTGGAATCACGTGTAGGCCAGACACCAAGTAAGGGTGACAGATTTCCTTCCCTAAGGAGCATTAGTTAACCAGATGGGTTTTTACAAGAATCAATGAGCTTCATGGTCACCATTACAGAGACTAGCTTTCAATTCCAGATTTAAATGAATTTAAATTCCACCTGCTGCCGTGGTGAGATTTGAACTTATAGTTAATGTTCCCCAGAGCATTAGCCTGGGCCCCTAGAATACTAGCCCAATGACATTACCACTGCACAACCATCTCCCTCCCTGAACCAGGCCGGAACTAGGGTCCTCATGAAAGGGGTAAATAGGATGATCGCAAGGAGTTTAAACTAGTAAGTGGTAGTAGGGCTCAGGCAAAGAGGGCAATATAAATGGTTGTTGAAAAACAAAGAGTAGAGTAAGTGTACTAAGAAATTGTGCTTTAAGCACCACAATACAAGGTTATTGAACCAGGAAAGTAATATAAGAAACAAATGAGTAAAACACTACAGATGAAGGTCAGGTTAGGGTGTGTGGCCCAAATAAGCATTCTTTTATAATAAACACTAGGATAAAGGCATTCTTTTATACAAATTTAAAGTATAAGGAACAAACAGAATAAGTTGCAGGTGCAAATTCAAATTCATGGAGGGTATGACATGGAAGCCATAACTAAGTCATGGCTGCAAGATGGTCAGGACTGGGAACTAAATATAGAACCATAGAACACTACAGCACAGAAAACAGGCCATTCGGCCCTTCTAGACTGTGCCAAAATATTATTCCGCTAATCCCACTGATCGGCGCCCAGTCCATAACCCTCCAGACCTCTCCCATCCATGTATCAATCCAATTTATTCTTAAAACTTAAGAGTGAGCCCACATTTACCACATCAGATGGCAGCTCGTTCCACACTCTCACCATTCTCTGAGTGAAGAAGTTCCCCCTAATGTTCCCCCAAACCTATCCCCTTTCACCCTAAAGCCATGTCCTCTCATGTTTATCTCTCCTAATCTAGGTGGAAAGAGCCTACTCACATTTACTCTGTCTATACCCCTCATAATTTTGTAAACTTCTATCAAATCTCCCCTCATCCTTCTACGCTTCAAGGAATAAGTCTTAACCTGTTTAATCTTTCCCTGTAACTCAACTCCTTAAGACCCAGCAACATCCTAGTAAATCTTCTCTGCAATCTCTCAATCTTACTGATAACCTTCCTGTAGTTAGGTGACCAGAACTGCACACAATACTCCAAAGTTGGCCTCACCAATGTCTTATACAACCTCACCATAACATCCCAACTCCTATATTCAATATTTTGATTTATGAAGGCTAGTATGCCAAAAGCTTTCTTTACAACCCTGTCTACCTGTGACGCCACTTTCAGGGAATTATGTATCTTAACTCCCAGATCCCTTTGTTCCTCCACACTCCTCAGTGCCCTACCATTTACTGTGTATGTCCTACCTTGGTTTGTCCTTCCAAAATGCAACACCTCACACTTTTCTGCATTAAATTCCATCTGCCATTTTCTGGCCCATTTTTCCAGTTGGTCCAGATCCCTCTGCAAGCTTTGAAAGCCT
This sequence comes from Isurus oxyrinchus, assembly GCA_026770705.1. NCBI lineage: Eukaryota > Metazoa > Chordata > Chondrichthyes > Lamniformes > Lamnidae > Isurus > Isurus oxyrinchus. The sequence goes on from JANJGN010000017.1 coordinate 79,387,141, forward strand.
TCCTCGCTGTCCACAACGCCTCCAATCTTAGTGTCATCAGCAAACTTGCTGATCCAATTTACCACATTATCATCCAAATCATTGATATAGACAATAAACAACAATGGTCCCAGCACAGATCCCTGAGGCACACCACTAGTCACAGACCTCCAGTCTGAGAAGCAATCATCCACTACCATTCTCTGTCTTCTCCCACACAGCTTATTTTGAATCCAGTTTACAACCTCTCCATGGATATCAAGTGTCTGATCCTTCTGAACTAACCTCCCATGTGGGACCTTGTCAAAGGCCTTACTAAAGTCCATGCAGACAACATCCACAGCCTTTCCTTCATCTACTTTCTTGAGAACCTCCTCGAAAAACTCTACAAGGTTCGTTAAACACAACCTATCACGCACAAAGCCATGCTGAGTATCCTTAATCAGCCCTTGGCTGTCCAAATAATTGTATATCCGATCTCTCAGAACACCTTCCAATAACTTACCTACTACTGACGTCAGGCTCACTGGCCTATAATTTACCTGGTTTACTTCTGGAGCCTTTTTAAAACAATGGAACAACATGAGCTACCTCCCAATCCTCCAGCACCTCACCCGTGCCTAAGGTACCAGGTTATAAATTCTACAGGAAAGAAAGGGAGGAGTAGCCTTAATGATTAAGAATGAAATCACCTCAATAATGAGAGGATGTGGCAAGAGGTACTGAGAGGGAGACACTTTAGAGGTAGAATTAGGAAATAGAAAAGGATTTAAGACTGCAGTGGAAGTTGTGTATAGGCCCCCAATAGCTGCTATGAAGTGGCAGATTGCATAAAGGCAGAGAATAGACAAGGATGTAGCAAAGGCAGAATGGTTTTAATTGGGGATTCACTTTCATATGGGTTTGGATAAATAGATACATATCAAAAAAGTAGTGAATTTCTTGGGTATGTCTAAATTCTTCTGTAACAATGCATCCTAGAACAAACAAAAGGGCGTGCCATAGAAGATGTATCATGAGTCATGGCCTAGACTTAGTTTTAGGTAGTGTTTAACAGAGACTGATGTTGATAAGAGAGATCATCCACAGTAAACTGGGGTAAGTTTGCTTATGGGTAAAACCACAGAAGATCAATGAAAGATGCTCAAAATAATTAATGTAGAACAGAACAAGTTTATATCAAGGAACAGAGCTGTGAATGACTAAAGAGCTAAGTGGCAAAATAAAACTAAAAGAAAACGCATACAAAAATTTTTAAAATAGCACATATCCTCACAAATGGGAGAGATATAGGGAATAGTAAAGGGTGAAAAACAAACAGTACGAGCTAAAAAAGGAATATGAGAAGAAATAAAGGGATATCAAAATCAACACAAAACGTTTTTACAATTCTATTAGGAACAAAGGATGTAATGTGGGCACTTTGAAAACAGTTAATGGTGATATTGTCAATAAAATTAAGGAAACGGCCGACATGTTGACTTAGTGTCACAACTTACATAGAGGAAGAGGTCAGCATGTTGGAAATGTCAAGGACACTGGTATTAAATTAGGGACTGGGACTCAGCAAAATTAATGTAAGCAAAGAAGAAAACAATGGAAACCAAGAGTGACAAACCTCCAGGACCAGATAGTTTCCATCCTAGGATTTAAAGGAAGGTGAGAACATTGCAGATGCCCCAAATATAAAATTTTCCCAAATTCTCGCAACTCATGAACTGTTCCTTTGGACTGGAAAATTTCATGTCATCCACTATTTCTGGAAAGTGACAAAGGAAAACCAGGGTATTAAAGGCCAGCTAGCCTGATATCTGCTGGCAAGAAGCCACTTGAGATCATAAAAGATACAATGACCAAAAAATTTTGAAAATTTTCAGTCGGTCAGAGACAGACAAACATGGATTTGTAAGGAGTAGGTCATGCCTGACAAATCTAATTGAAATTTTTTAAGAGGTAACCAAAATAGAAGACAGAGGAATGTCTATGGATATTATTCACATGGACATCCAGAAGACATTTGATAAAGTGCCTCATGAGAAATTGTTAGCTATTATTTACCTTGTTAAAAAATTGGCTGAGCAGCAGAACACACAGACATAATCGGGGACTCTTAATTGGTAGGGTGTGACGAGTGTTCTTCCTTTTTCACTGTTTTGCTCCTTGCCTGGTTTCCTCAGGGATGCTCTCAGCTCCCACCTCTTGTTCATGTTCCTGCCCAATGGCTGGATCAGTGCCTGGCACCGGCTCCTTGGTTACTTTCCAGGGCCACCCGCCCAGCCTCCAGACGCCGCTTCCCTTGGTGGCTATCCTCTGGCCGGTGCTGCCCTTCCTCCGCCCGCCTTCTTCTTCTTCACCCAGGTGGGGTTCCTCTTCATCTTCCCTTGCAGCCGCTCTTCGCTGTTGGCCCTGGGCTTTGGGGGTCAGCACAGTGGCCAGGCGGCTCTGGCCCTCCAGGTGCTGCCGATTGATCTTGAAGGAGCCAGAGGCCCCGGTGCCCACCGTCTGCAGCAGCAAGCCCTCGGTGACCAGGCTCCAGACCGCCTGGTTCACCCGCAAGTTGATCAGCGGCACGTCATAGCCAGCAGCTGACAGCGCCTTCTTGACGCCAGCCAGCAAGAGGCCAAGGCACTCCCGGGAAGTCAACACCACCTCCAGGATGTGGCTGGCCACGGTGGGCACTCCCGCCACCTGCTGCACCTTGAGCAGGCTCCTCTGCCTTCTCACCTTCCTGCCTCGAGTGTTGTCCCACAAGGATGTGTGTCGGGTTCAACTATTTACCGTAATTATTAAACCAGTTAGATGAAAGGATTCTTGCGGAAGCATTACCCAGATTTCCCTGTTGCTTGCCATTTCAACACTCCACCCTGCTCCCATGCCCATATGTCCGTCCTTGGCTTGCTGCATTGTTCCAGTGAAGCTCAACACAAACTGGAGGACCGTACCTCATCTTCCGACTAGGCACTTTACAGCCTTCCAGACTGAATATTGAGTTCAACAATTTTAGAGCATGAGCTCTCTCCTCCATCCCCACCCCCTTTCCATTTTTTTCCCTCCTTTTTGTTTTTTCCAATAATTTATATAGATTTTTCTATTCCTACCTATTTCCATCCGTTGTTTTATCTCTAACTTTTAGTTTTTTTTTAAATTCCTGCTCCCACCCCAGCCCCACTAGGGCTATTTGTACCTTGCCTGTCCTGCTGTCTACCCTTAATTAGCACATTCCTTTAGATAATATCACCACCTTCAACACCTCTTTGTCCTTTTGTCTGTGACATCTTTTGGTTATCTCCACCTATCACTGGCCCTCTATCTAGCTCTTCTTGTCCCAACCAACCTCCCCACCTCCCCACCCCCAAAACCATCTTATATTTCATCCCTTTTCTATCTTTACTTAGTTCTGTTGAAGGGTCATGAGGACTCGAAACGTCAACTGTGCTCTTCTCCGCCGATGCAGCCAGACCTGCTGAGTTTTTCCAGGTATTTCTGTTTTTGTTAAGGAAGATGCAGAGCCTACCAAAGAAATTTGGGCTAGGCTTAAGAGGGGTCATGATTTTGTGAATTCACTTAAAAGAATATGGAGTAGCCATAGCAATTTGGTTACAATGCAAATTTGTCTTCTGAAAGCCCTTGCCAGTGACAATGTATGGCTGTGAAAGCTGGACTATCAAGAAGGGTGCTAAGGCTCGAATAAGAACATTTGAAATGAAAGGACTCAGGAAGATATTACATGTCATGGACGGCCAAGCAAACAAACAAGTGGGTACTCCAGAAAGCTCATGTAACAAGGAACTTGTCTGAGGCCTTGATATCAAGGAAGCTCACATCATTTGGACATGTGACGCGAACAGGAGGGGAGCATTCAGAAGAAGAGGTAATGTAAGGCCAATGTTCTGGAAAACATGTACAAGACTGACCCAAGATGGCATGGATGGATAATATCAGAATGTGGACTAACTTCTCTATGGGGCAGGCAGTGAGGATAGCAGAGAATAGAAATCAGTGGGGAAAGATTGTTCATCGTGCGGCCAGACCCCAGAATGAAGACAGGTGAAAGACAAAATAATGGGATGGAAAGCCACATATCCAAGTTTGCCAATGATACAAAGATGGACAGTAATGCAAGCAGTGTAGATGTAAACATATGAAGAGATACTGATTGATTAAGTGAATGGACAGAACTGTGGCAAATGGATTTCAATCCATTTGGACTAAGATAGACAGGACAGAGTGCTTTTTGAATTGTGAAAGGCATGGAATAATGGAGGTCTAATGAGACTTAAAACAATCATGTAAAGGTAGAAAACGATCAAAAACCCTAATGGAATTCTGGCCTTTATATCTAGAGGACTAGAATTCAAGGGGGTAGAAGTCATGCTTTAGGAATACAAAGTCCTGGTTAAACCACACATGGAACACTGAGCAGTTCTGCGCACCGCTCCTCAAGGATATACTGGCCTTGGAGGCAATGAAAGGCAAAAAAGACTTGAATTTATATAGCCCTTTTCACAACCACCAGGTGCCCCAAATCACCTTACAGCCAATTAAGTACTTTTTAAGCGTAAGCACTTTTGTAATATAGAAAACACAGCAACCAATTTGCGTACAGCAAACTCCCGATATCAGTATTGTGATGCTGACCAGATAATCTGTTTTTGTGATTTTTTTGAGGGATAGATATAAACCAGGACAAGGGGATAAATCTTGTGCTCGTCTTCAAAGTAGTGCAATGGGATCGTTTACATCCTGAGGGGACAGATGGGGGTCTCATCTGAAAGACAGCACCTCCATCAATGCAGTACTGCCTCAGTTCTGCACTGCAGTATCAACTTTTCCTTTTGTGCTCAAGTCCTGCAGTGCAACTTAAACCTGGAACCATGTGACTCAGAGGCAAGAATGTTACCAAGCAATTGCTGACAGTCAGAGTGCAGCGTAGATTTACCAGAATAATATCTTGACTCCAAAGGTTAAATTACAAGGCAACATTACACAAACTAGGGCTGTATTCCCTGGAATTTAGAAGATTAAGGGGTGATTTGATCAAAATTTTCAAGATATTAGGGGAAACAAATAGGGTAGATAAAGATAAACTATTTCTGCTGGTTAGGGAGTCTAGGATTAGGGAGACAGTCTAAAAATTAGTGCCAGATCTTTCAGGAATGAAATTAGGGAACACTTCTACCTGCAAAGAGTGGTCGAAGTTTGAAACCCTTTCACAATGGCAAATGATGTGAGATCAATTGCAAATTTTAAATCTGAGATTGATAAATTTTTGTTGTCCAAAACTATTAAGGGATATGGTGCAAAAGTGGGTATATGGAGTTAGTCATGACCTCCCTTTATAGCAGAACAGGCTCGAGGAGCTAAAAGGCCTCCCCCGTTCCTATGTTCCCAAAATGTTTCCTGCTGAAAATGTGAGTGACTGTGATTGTAATTGTAGCTGTGTATGTGTGCAAGATACAAGTGCATAGAAGTCCGGTCCCAGGCTGAATCCCCAGGATGAAAGTGTGCTGTTACCTTAGTCTTGACCCAATCAAGCACCAGGGCAAGTGGACACAGGTCAAAAAAAAGAGCCATCAGCAGCAATACAACCCCTCTCACCACTGTTCCAGGATCGAATACTCTCTCCCTGTTTTAGAGTACAGTTGCAGTTATTGAACACATTCTCACTCAGTTCTCACACAGCCCCAACAATTGGATATTCCCTCACCTGCTGTATAAAGCACAGTTACGTCGCTGCGAGCAGAACCTGCAAGTTTGTTGGTCACTGATGACAGCAGGTAGTGGTGCAAGCTGTGCCTCAGTATTCTCTGATGGTGGCCAAACTATGCCGTTGGTTAAATAAAAAGCCAACTGGTTCCTTAACTTCAGCAGCTCTGTGTGAGGATTGAAACAAAAAACACAATTTTCAGGTAAAATAACTGCCCTCACACTGCAAAAGAATTGTTGTTAATGCTCATCTAGTTGTTGGTGCCCAGTGCTCTCTACAATCTGTGCAGTTACACCTTCCTTCCAGCACATTATGTAGCTTCACACCTTCTTGACCAGTTGTGTGGTCAACAGTCAACTTGGTAAGATCATAAGAACCCCCAGTTTTTAGCTCCTCAAGATTGAGGCCTCAGTGTGTTATTTACATAAATCTACATTATACTTGGATACCATGATACTGAAATCAACTGGTCAAATTTGTCATAATACCAAAACAGAGAAATAGTTAATGAAGTGCAAAAGGATAACTATCAGGCAATTAAATGGCAAATGAATATTTAACACCAATCAAGGTGAAATAATAGATTAGATACTGAGAGAGAGATTCAATGAATCTGAATTACATAGAGAAACTTTCAATATGTTTTCAATGCTGAATAACCTGGCAATGCAGTCAGAAAGGTAACTAGAATGTTGGGGTGTGCAGCCAGAACAGAGCATCTTGGTCAACTGTCGTTACCAGCATCATAAAATGGAATAGTGCTACCAGAGAGATACAGAAAAAAAGAGTAGCTAAACTGGTCCTCATTTGAAAGGGATGAATTGCAAGGGATAATTGAAGCTGCTTCAGTTCTATATTCGGTAGAGGAGATGGGTGAGGGGGATCCAATGAAGGATATCAAATGTTAAATGGCGAATGAGGGAAACCAGGAGAGTGGCCACAGAACAAGTAAATTTTATCAAGGAAAGTGAGAATCACTTGGGATAATCTACCAGGCAGGACTGAAGATAAAACCATTGGGGTTATTCATAAGACATAATGATGGAGAAGTTGAGCATCAGGAGGTTGAACATTTCTTGAGTTCTTGAAAACAAACACAGAGCACTACAAATCAGTAAGACAGTGGATTATAATATTACAATCCCTAATAATGTGGACCTGACACAAGGACTGGGATTCTCAATAAGCTCCAGATAAACTTTCAACTCTAACAAGTAACGTGTTCCTGGCTCAACCCTCATTCTCTCCCTGTATGGGTTTAGATAAGAGTTGTGTGTGTGAGAGACTGTAGGGAGTGTATTGCTTCCATACCTCAGAATTATTAAAGCGCAGGAGGCAGCCATTTGGCCCATTGTGTCTGCACTGGCTCTCCGAATGAGCAATTCACCTAGTGCCATTCTCCCCGTAACCTTGCACGTTCTTCCTTTTCAGATAACAGTCTAATTGCCTTTTGAATGTTTCAATTGAACCTGTCGTCTTTGTTCCTTTTGCCAATGACTTTAAATCTGTGTGCTCTCGTTCTCAATCCTTTCAAGAGTAGGAACAGTTTCTCCTTATCTACACTGTCCAGACCCCTCATGATTTTGAGCTCGTCTATCAAATCTCCTCTCAGCCTTCACTTCTCCAAAGAAAACAGTCCCAGCTTCTCCAATCTATCTTCGTAACTGAAGTTCCTCTTCACTGGAACCATTCTCATGAATCTTTTCTGCACTCTCTTCAATGCATTCACATTTTTCCTAAAATGCGGTGCCCGGGACTGGACACAATCTGAGGCTGAAGTAGTGTCTTATACAAGTTCAGCATAACCTCCTTGCTCTTGTACTCTATGCCCCTATTAATAAAACCTAGGATACTGTATGCTTTAATAACTGTGCTCTCAGCCTGTTCTGCCACTTTCAATGATTTATGCACATATAGACCCAGGTTTCTCTGCTCCTGCACCCACTTTAGAATTACACCTTTTATTTTATATTGTCCATGTTCTTCCTACCAAAATGAATCACTTCACTCATATCAGGCACAGGCTCTCCCTGTGTGGGTTTCTCAGTATTAAAATGTGTTTCTGTGTATGTCATGATACCTGGACAAAGTCTTCCTCCTCCTAGTTTTAACCCTGTTGCTCGTGCTCTCTTACACATGCACCTAGAGCAATTTGGTATCTCACCAAGTTTGGGCCAACATAATGAGCATCTGTAAGCTATTCAACCATAGGGTTCATCACAGTAGAGCCCAACCCTTTCATCACAACTCACAATCCCATGTCCTTCCCAGCAGTGGGTCACTCTGCCAGTGATCAGAAACACTAGCCCTGCCATATCATCTCTCTAGGATACTGAAGCCAATTACAATGCCCAATCACTGCCCAGGGTGGTCAGCTATCTCGGCAGAGACAAAGTTGGTTTATTCTGGTCTGTAGGATGAAATGCTGCTACACACACCTGTTTTTGCTCCTTTCCAAATCCTCGACCAGTAATGCCAGGTGTCCCCAATTTTGCACTATTTTTACTTCTCATCTTTTGCTGATTTTACCCTTGTTTTCATCTTGAGGGCACTGACCCATGATTTTAATTTCATGGGTAGTTTGCCCAAGCAGCCAATGTTCAGTTGTCAGGGCTCAGTTGGTAAAAGCCATCATGATCAAGTCAAATCCTGCCTTCTCCTGACCTCCGCATGTTAGCTTGCAACAGGCAGGTCAGTGGATGGTGATCTGGACCCACTGTCACTCACACCCATTTGGTCCACACAGTGAAACTGCCGGTACAGGAGAATCTCAACCTGACACAAACAACCGAGCCGGCCAGCTCTGGTCAGAGCCCAACTCCATCTGGGTGCCTGGGCTCTGAACACCAGCCCCAGAGACAGATGGAATACCACATTCTACCACTTCACATGAGCTATGGCCCAATAATCTTCATATCCTAAATTCACCAATTGTTTGATACCTCTCCTGTCCATACGATTGCCTGGTACTGGATGCATAACACCAGTTTTGAGGTAGAGGAGAAATCCAGCCTCAGGATCTTCCCTGCGTTCCTGGCTCAGCAAGGTGTACAGAATTACCTGCAGAAAAGGATAAAAATTTACCTTTGTGTATTTATTTTCATAATTGACCAAAATAAACAAGCTTTAAACTCACATGGCACCAAACATTTACATTTACTTCATAAATGTCAAAATTCAGAAGTTTAAGAGGTAATTTGATCAAAGTTTTAAGATATTAAGGGGAACAGATAGGACAGAATGAATCTATTTCCACTGGTTAGGGAGTCCAGGACTAGAGAACATTGTCTAAAAATTAGAGCCAAACTTTTCAAGAGTGAAATTAAGAAACGATTTTTCACTCAAAGGGTGGTGGAAGTTTGGAACTCTCTTCTGCAAATGGCAGTTAAGGATAGATCAATTGTTAATTTTAAAATGGAGGTTGATAAATCTTTGTTATCCAAGGGTATTAAGGAATATGGTTCAAAGCTGGGTTTATGAAGTTCGATCGCGGTTCAGCCATGACCTCACTGAATAGGGGAACTGGCTCGAGGAGCTAAATGGCCTACCCTTGCTCCTACGTTCCTCTCTGCTCCTATATGAAGGCATTGACTCTTACCAAGTCCAATTCCCTGGGCAACAGACAGAGATAACAGGTGCAGGTAGATACAAGCAAAAACAAAAAATGCCAGAAAAACTCAGGTCTTTTTTGTTTTTGTTTCAGATTTCCAGCAACCACAGTATTTTGCCTTTATCCAGGTAGATACAAGCCCAACCAGAAAGCTGGTATGCAATTTAATACCAGTTGGAACAACACAATTAAGGGGATACTTGATGGATGGATAAGGGAGAAGGGAATAGTGATACAGAAGCAACATGTGGGGAGTGGGAATTAGAGTGAGATGTGGGAAGGTGCAATTTAAGCACTTGCAGACAACTGCTGGGCCAAACGGCCTGCTTCAGTGCTGGAGATTGTGTACTAGAGCCAAGGTGATCCCAATCTCATGTGAATTTCTCAGAGCCCTTTGAACATTGCTTTCTTCATGCCTAATCAGCTGGCAACCTTAAGTGCTCTCTTTAACTCACTAAACCAGGGTGTCTAAGATAAGATCAGCAAGCTCCTGCTGCTGGACCTACACAGCCCTAGGCTCATTATTTTCTGCTGCTTGTCTCCATTAACCGCTCTCAGCGGTTGTTGTATTTACCTCCATGGGATGCAGTATTGGAAACTATTGCTCTTCCACTAGTAGATACAGATCAACGAGGGAGCAATCTTGACCAATTCTTGACAACCACAAAGCTCAAACCATTGAACTAACAGGAGAAAAAGCAAGAGGTGGAAAGTTGGAGCAAAAAGTACCAATTTCTGTGGTTAATGCTCCCCCCCTGACCATCCCATCCGAAGGATGCCTAAAGGATGGCTGACCCCATATTGGATGAAGCAAATTGCCAGGCATCTGACAGCTATGTAAAATGGACCTTGGGCCCTTCCAAATGTAAATGAGGTGTCTACAGCCTGTTCTAGGCTCCCTCTGTTAAAGTGGTCAGAGTTGAGAGAAGCTGGGCCTTAGGAAAGATTCCTAAGGCAATAGCTTCAGACACCAACAAAAGCAGTCCTCCTCTCAGGTATACAACAATCCCAAGGGCTGCTATTGGTCCAAGATGCCCCCATCCCTTCAGTTATCCTCTTCATACATCCTCTGGAAATAGAGCAAACTACCTGAGCATATTGACAAGCAAATGATCAGCGCAGGCTTGGAGGGCCGAAGGGCCTGTTCCTGTACTGTACTTTTCTTTGTTCTTTGTTCAAACACTGGCTGAAACAAATTTCCACCCCGGTAAGTTGCAAGAGTGTGAATTGCAGGTGGTTGCCCAGATAAGCTACAGCGAAAATACGTGAAAATAATGTTAATTGGAAAAGAACAGGAGTTTCTGTAGCATATTCAGGTCCACTTTCTACATCATTGTGTTTCAGTAAAAGAAATGGGTCCATGTTGGATTTAAGGAATAAAATGGGACAAGTAGTCAATGTAAGGGCAGGAAGACAGCTTGCAAACAGTAAACAGAGGATGATAGGATTCAATATAAAAACTAAGGCAGCAAACAAAAATAAAGGCACTAGGTTGGGAGAAAGCTAATTTCAAGACGATAAAAAGGGAACCAGTCCAGAAAAATTGGAGAGGCAAAAAATGGCAAATAAGATTGAACTAATTCCTACAAGTAACAGGTGATGAAGCAAAAGCTGGAGTTCCTTGGATAAATGCAGAAATACAAGTTTAAAATAAACCATAACGAATGTACCCCTAATAAAATCAAGCAAAATATAGAGGGGAAAGAAAGTTTAGAAAAGCTAAGAAGAAATATGGAGAAAGACCATCAGAGAACATAAAAGGAAATGGGAAAAGAATTCATAAACACAGTCAAGAGTCAGCACCTTCAATGACTATCCTCCAGTGAGAGTCAGCTCCTTCAGGGACTGAGCCCAGTGAGAGTTGGCCCCTTCAGAAATTGTATCCCACGAAAAAGAGCCACATACCTGACTTCTGTGCTCCACGGAGTTAGATTCTTTCCCAGTTTTAAGCTCCAAAGGCATGACTTTAGTTTGCGTCCTGGCTGGGCGGTGAATTTTAACACGAGCTGTTACATCAATCTTGCCTTTTAAGCCAAACCTGGGGGACCAAATATTCTCTTCAATGTCTTCAATATCAAGCACTGTGATGCCACATACAGAATCCGGTTTGTTCAGGTCTCTGTCACTGGGGCTAGGAAAAATATTCAAATAAATTGTCATACTTAGGATGCCCATAGCTCGCCAGCAAGTGATGTGAGGGGTATTAGTGGAGATGTAAGTGCACCAGTAGCAGTGGGTGGTCACAGGGGATAGGTGAATGTGAAGTAGAGCTAGGGTGAGATGGGAAGTGGCTAAGTTAATAGTAGATAGTCAGAGCACTTTATTAAACTTAGAAACTCAAGAAATAAATGAAGAAAAATTGAAATTAATCTGAAAAGAGAGACATGCTGCTGAAGCTTTTCATCTTGCACTCATCAGGACGAAGGCCAGAGTGCTAAGTTTCAAATGATTACAACAATTTATTCTACAGGAGAAAAGGGTGCTGAAAGGTGCAAGTTGACTCTGATTAGCCAAGGCATTATGATCATTTGAAATTTGGCCTTCTTGCATTTGTCCTGACGAGTGCAAGGTGAAAAGTTTTGTAACATGTTTCTCTTTTCAGCAATATTCAAGAAATTAATTTGTTACAAGTATCCTATTCCGAGAACTCAGCTGCACTTTACATTCCACAGCACCACTAATATATAATGATGGTGTTGGAGGAGGTGTGTTCTTGCTTACAACTCACTCTTCAAATTTCATGGGTTTAGGGTATTAAGTAAACAATAATAATTAACAATGATTAAACATACACTTGACACACAGTTGTACAATAAAACCTTGCAAGTAGTAGCTGGAGAATCCAAGCATGAGATTAATGTATCTGGCTGAGCAGATTTTAGTCATATTCTGAAGTATCTGCTCTTTCACCCACTTTTTACCAAGCCTGCTGTGACAATTCACGCATTTCTGCATAACCAATGAACTGCTTTCTTTGTCTCTTTTTGCCACAGACGAGTACAACTCCCCCTCCTTGGTGAAACTCCCTCGCATGCTTGCACAAGTCCTCATCTTCAAGTTAGGCTAAGGACCTTCCTAACACAGGAACCTGCTCTGTTCTCTCACACATTCCATTCTGCAGAGCTTGTTACCAACTATTTACAGCTCTTCAACAGGAATGTCTTTTAAATAGGCTGACTGTCTAGTCTGACCACAGCTTTAAAGTCAATCTTAATTCAACTGTTTAGTGATCACTGCATCTAAATTGACTTTTAATTCCTCACTGAACACAAAAACCTAAAAGCTAATATTACTACAATATAAAAAGAAATCAATGGCATTCAGTAAGGTCAAATCAATCTGATTAATCCTTTCCTTACACTGAGGGTCACATTTTCTAATAACTTTTCACTCTGATTCTCTGCTATGTCCATTAAGTGCCTTACACCTTAGGTATGGGCACGTAGCCAAGAAACCAAAGTGAGAAAAGATCATTAGGTAATTAGCCATAGTCCACAAAGGACCATCTCCATGAGAGGTGGATAATTGTTTATATATAGCTTGAGGGGTACCACTCCACAAGCATGGGGCAAGGCCTCGACGAACTACTACAGCTGAAGGAGTGCTACAAGGACTGAACCCACACCATTGGAGTCATTCTGCATCACACTCTAGCTATCTAGCCAATTGAGCTAACCAACTCCCCAGCAAATCTACCATGGCAAGAACCCAATTATAACTAGATTTGATGAAATTAAAGCTTAAAAATTTCATTGGGGGCAGGTTGAGAAGGTGGTTAAATAGGCATATGAGACCCTGGGCTTCATAAATAGAGGCATTAGAATACAAACATAAACATTAGCAAAGACCAGTTAGACTGAAAGGATTACACAAACAGACCATTGTAATTCAATTTCAGTTCTTCACAGCTTGCTTGCTCAATGTACCAACTTGTACACTAAATGTGATAGATATGGAACACCACGTACAGTTTAAGTTGCAACTGCTGTATGCCAGACTGAGCAGAATTATCCATGAAATCTTGAGCCCAGGTCACCAACGATGGGAGGTATTCATCTACTGCTTGCTTCATATCCGCTTGACTCAAATTCAAGCTGTACCTGCATTTCAAAAACAGCTTAAGATCAACGTTATTCCAAAGACTGAAAAGGGCTCCCTCATCAGTCAGTGAGTTAATCCAGTGAGTAACCCCAAGGGAGAAATGGGGATATTACCTTTAGTCTCTGTTTTCTCTGACCCAAAGAAGTCACTCCCATACCATCAGCAGTCATTCCCTCACTGTCCTAACCCAATAGGACTCACTCCCTCACACCCTAACCCAGCTGAACTCACTTCCTCACCGCCCTAACCCAATGGGAGTCACTCCCAATGGAAGTCTGTTCTAACTCAGATGAGATATCCATCAGCAAAATACTAGAATCTACAGTGAGGATTCACCTGCAAACATAGATCATGGAGCAGTAATAACTGCGCAACTAGTTGCATGTGTAACAACTGTGACTTGTCATGCAGGATACTCACCAAAGGTATTACGAAATATTTGAGTCATCAGATTATACATACTTTAAGCCATCAAAATCTTCCAGGAATATTTACAGCACAAATGGTGACTATTTGGCCATTGTGTCTGTGCTGGATCTTTGCTTAGGTAATCCCTATGTTTGAAAATAGTTATCAACCTCCCTTGTTCAAATTCTGGAGTCCTTCAAATTGAAGCCTTTGGCAAGGCATAGCAAGGCCAGGAAGCTAACACGGACTATGTAAAAAAAACAAACCCCTAAAGGAGAAATACTGTAACCTCCAGACTCAACAATTCCAATGTTCTCCTAACCAGCTTCACACCTTCCACATGCTTGGCCAGCATCCTTGCTCACTGACCTTCACCAACTCCATGTCCAACCCCATCATGGTCTTCCCTATTTCCATCACAGTAAACAAGCTTTCAACTAAACCTATCCCCAGAACATTCCAAATTTAAAGAATCATAAAGATTTGAAATGTTAACTGTTTCTCTCTTCACAGATGCTGCCAGACCTGATGATTTTTTCCAGCTTGCACATTTTTTTATCCCAGAACATTATCCTCCTCTAACTCCACTCTGTTCTGCACTGGCCTTTCTTCCTCCCTTTGCCTAGCTACCATTCTCTGGTATTACCTACCAAAGCACTTGAGCTCACCACTTCTTTCTCCTCTAAGCCTATCTTTTATACTCGATCAAGATAGTTAAACCTTTCCAATTTACAATCTACAATGTCAGTTTATTGTTCAGTCGTTTTTTAGGTTTTAATAAAGTTAACAAAGTTAACTTTTAATAAGTTAAAACCCAAGGCAGAGTTTATTCTGCTAGTCTCTTAAACTCAAAGGACATCCCATGAGGGTGCATGATAAAACTGCCGAAGGGAAATTAAGTGGTAAGTTCGGCTGTTTATTCCCTAGCCACATCATCAATTTATCTCTCTGGAGAAATGAAAACATCTCTGTGACTCAGGGCTGACTGACAATAATCACCTGAAATGCAAATGCCAAAATAAGTAAAGGAAAACCACAAAATTATAATTGGAGTGATGTTCAGATGAAAACTTTAAGTGGACTGAATAGATCACATAGCACTATTTGAAAAGCACCAATGAGTTTATGCTGTCCTTGTCAACATTCCTTTATCATCTAACATAACTCAAAAATAGAGTTTGTTTTTCATCTCATTTGCAATTTATGTACACCCATGGACTGCAGAGGTTCAAGACGGCAGCTCACCACCACCTTCTCAAGGGCAACTAGGGATGGGCAATAAATGCTAGCCCAGCCGAGAAGCCCACATCTCGTGAATGAATAAAAAAAAGCACTGCAGGAACTCACCAAGGCTCTTCCAAAGCCTCGACCTCTACCATCTAAAAGGATAAGGGCAGCAGACACATGGGAACACCACCACCTGGATGTAGATGCTACACTGCTGCTACTGTGCGCTGGTGGTGAAGGGAGTGAATGTTTGTGGAAGGGGTGCCAATCAAGTAGGCTGCTTTGTCCTGGATGCTGTCAAGCTTCTTGAGTGCTGTTGGAGCTGCACTTACTCAGGCAAGTGGATAGTATTCTATCATACTCCTGACTTGTGCCTTGTAGATGGTGGAAACGCTTTGGGGAGTCAGGAGGTGAGTTACTCGCCACAGGAATCCTCACCTCTGGCCTGTTCTTGTAGCCACATATAGCTAGTCCAGTTCAGTTTCCAGTCAAAGCTAACCCCCAAGATGCTAGCAGGGATTCGGTGATCGTAATGCCATTGAATGTCAAGGGCAATGGTTAGTTTCTCTCTTATTGGAGATGGCTATTGCCTAGCACTTGTGTGGCACAAATGTTACTTGCCACTTATCAGCCCCAGCCTGGATGTTGTCCAGGTCTGGCTGCATTTGGGCGTGGACAGCTTCAGTGTCTGAGGACTCACGAATGGTGCTGAACTTTGTGCAATCATCAGCAAACATCCCCACTTCTGACCTTATGATGGAAGGAAGGTCATTGATGAAGCAGCTGAAGATGGTTGGGCCTAGGACACTACCCTGAGGAACTCCTGCAGTGATGTCCTGGAACTGAGATGATTGACCTCCAACAACCACAACCACGCTACATATGACTCCAACCAGCAGAGAGTTTTCCCCGATTCCCATTGACTCCAGTTTTGCTAGAGCTCCCTAATGCCACACTCAGTCAAACGTGGCCTTGATGTCAAGGGCAGTCACACTCACTTCACCTCTGGAGTTCAGCTCTTTAGTCCATATTTGAACCAAGGCTGTAATGAGGTCAGGAGCTGAGTGACCCTGGCGGAACTCAAATTGAGCATCAGCAAGCATGCTATTGCTAAGTGCCACTTGACAGCACTGTTGATGATACCTTCCATTACTTTACTGATGATTGACAGTAGACTGATGGGGCGCTAATTAGACAGATGTGGCTTGCTTTGTGTGTACAGGATATACCTGGGCAATTTTCCACATAGCCGGGTAGATGCCAGTGTTGTAGTTCTACAGGAATAGCATGGCTAGGGGCACAGCGAGTTATGATGCACAAGTCTTCAGTACTATTGCCGGAATATTATCATGGCCCATAGCCTTAGCAGTATCCAGTGCCTCCAGGCATTTCTTGATGTCATGTGGAGTGAATCGGCTTGGCTGAAGACTGGCATCTGTCTTCTGGGGGAGGCCAAGATGGATCATCCATTCAGCACTGCTGGCTGAAGACTCTTGCAAATACTTCAGCCTTCTCTTGTGCTGGGCTCCCCCATCATTGAGGATTGGAGCCATCTCCTCCATTGAGTTGTTTGGTTGTCGACCACCATCCACGACTGGATGTGGCAGGGCTGTAGAGCTTAGATCTGATTGTTGGCTATAGGATCGCTCAGCTCTGTATATCACTTGCTGTTTATGCTGTTTGGCATGCAAGTAGACCTATGTTGTAGCTTCACCAGGTTGACACCTCAGTTCAAAGTATGCTTGCTGCTGCTCCTGGCATGCCCTCTTGCACTGTTGAACCAGGGTTGGTCCCCTGGTATGGTGATAATGGTAGAGTGGGGGATATGCTGGGCCATGAGGTTACAGATTATGGTTGAGCACAATTCTGCTGCTGCTGATGGCCCATAGTGTCTCATGGGTGCCTGGTCTTGAGTTGCTGGATCTGTACAAAATCTATCCCAATTAGCATGGTGGTAGTGCCACATAACACGATGAAGGATATCCTCAATGTGAAGACAGGACTTTGTTTCTACAAGGACTGTGCAGTGGTCAATCTTACCAATACCGGCATGGACCAATGCATCTGGGCAGGTTGGTGAGGATGACAATTGACACAGTTTCATGGTCATCATCATTAGACTTTTAATGCCAGATATTCCAATGAATTCAAATTCTACCATCCTGGTGGTTATTCAACTGTGAAGGGCCTCACAATTCAGCTTTATCTGATTTTCAGCTCACATGATCTTTAAATATGATATACTAATCAGGAGGGAACCTGGTCATTTTTCTCTCTTCTCCACTCAGAGAAAGAGGATGCTTGTAATAACTTGTCTGCTGCTGTGGGTGAGAGTTCAACAAACTAAAAACTTGACTCGCACACTGGTGCATCAGCTAGGGTGATATCCTCATCCACTCAGCCAAGGAAGAAAGCTGCATTTCACAATTAAGGTCACAGATATTAAAACCATTTCTAAGTTCTCCAGCTTGTAAAACATTTCCAATAAAACCAAAAGAGGTAAGAAAAACACTGCTTACATCTCTCCCAAGTACTTTTGGGCATAGATTGTTTGAGAGGTTATTTCTTCCAGCGTTTTGTGTGTAAACCTGTTGTTCATTGCTGCTTTTTGGAAGATTTCATGAACCAAAGTGCCGACCAGCATCTGTCTCGTTCCCTTTTCACAGGCCTTGAAAACAAAAACAAGGAATAAAAATATTCATCAAAAAAATGCAGAAAGGCCCATTACTCAGAGCACACATAAGCTGATCTGCAAAGCACTATCAGATGTTACAATTTAATGAAGCATTCCCTGGCTTCAAACTCTGGGTGTGTGTGGAGGAATGTGGAGATACACAGCTCAATCACTGACATTCCAACTGCACATTAAGGATTGAGTTATGGTACTACAGTAACCATGGCAATCAAAATCACAAGACACAATGCAAGCAGAAAATAAATTTGCAGTGGACAAAGATGTGGAAATTTACAGAAAGGGGGATAGCTCTGAGGGCTGGATAAATGGGAATTTTATACAAACCGGGATAGTGTCTGAGGGTTGAGAGATAGAAATTTATAGATGCATGAACACTATCCCAGGGTTGGGAATTTAAAGAGATACTTTCTCAGGGTTGGGAGAATGGGGAATTCATAGAAAGAGGCAGAGTGCCCTTGTATTGAGAATTTCTAGAAATAGGGATAGTGTCCAAGATTTGGGATCATGGAGTGTGCTGGGCATAACTGAAGTGCACATAAGTGCAGTAGTGGTACATGGGCCGAATACTCATTGTACATTTCCTCAAGAGGGAGACGGTTTCTAAACCTCACCTTAAATCTCTCATTCAGCACAGCCCTGCGCATACACCGAATGCTGTTTGCAATGCTAGTCCCAGAAATAAGGTGGTCTGGGCTCACAACCAGGTACCCAACTTCCTTGCTTATTACCCAGGTATCCAAGTGCTTCTCGCCTTCAACATGAACCATATCTCCAACTTTGACTTCAACGGTGTCCCTGAAATGGATAACAGAGTTTCTCCAAGTATATCTAAATTCACTCAACAGCTGCAATAACATGTTTATATAGCATCTTTAATACAATGTCCCAAGGCATTTCACAGGACCATTACAAAGCAAAATTGGACATGGAGCCACATAAGTCACCATAGAGTAACTGACCCAAAGCTTAGTCAGAGAGGTAGGTTTTAAGGAGCATCTTGAAGGAAGAAAGCAAGGTAAAAAGATGTTCCAAGTTTAGGGCCTACGCAGCTGAAGGGGCCCTCCACTCTTGATGGAGCAAATAAAATCAGAGAAGCTCAAGCACCCAGGATTAGATGAATGCTGATATTCTGGAGGAGATAACAGGGGAGGGAGGGCAAGGGAATGAAGAATTTGAAAATGAGAATGGAAGTTTCAAAAATCAAGGCGTTACTTGACTGGGAGCCAATGCAGATCAATGAGTACAAGGTGATAGGTGAACAGGACGAGGTGAGTCAGAAACGGGCAGCAGAGTTTTGGAGTACCAAGTCTACATGGGGTAGAATGTGGGAAATCAGCCTTGGAACAGTAAAGTCTAGAGATGAGGGGTGAAAGTCAGGAAATGTTACAGGGATGGAAATAGATGGTCTCAGTATTAGCACAGAAACCCATCTCGTGATCAACTATGACACCAAGGTTGTGGACAGCCTGGTTTAGTCTAATTCAGTTGCCAGGGAGAGTGATGGAGTCGGTAGCTAGGGAATGGAGCAAAGATGATGGTTTCAGTCTTTCAAGTATTTAATTGGGACAAAATTTTGCTCATTCTGTACTAGATGCCAGGTATGCACTCTATTAAGTTAGCAACAGTAGAGGAGTCAACAGAGGTGGTGGTGAGGTTGAGCTGGATGCATCAGTATGTAAGTGAAAACTAATGCTGTGCTTTTAAATGATGTCACTGAGGGGCAGATTGCAGATGAGAATAGGAGGCAGCCAAGGATAGGTTCTTTGGGGACACCAGAGATAATGGTACAGGAATTTTAAGATAAGCCATTGCAAGTGATACACTGGCTACAAATAGGTAAGAATGGAACCAGGCAATTGTATGTCCTCCCAGCTGGATGCAGTAGAGAGGCATTGGAGGAGGATTGCATGATCACTATGTCAAATGGATCATTTCCCTTTGTCTCACACACACAGGATGTCACATAGGATAGCTGAATCATGGAGTATTAAGGTTATTGGAAGTAATTCAAATACACAAGCAAAATACTGTAAAAATACTGTCAACAAAAAGCAGAAAATGTTGGAAATACTGAGCAGGTTATGCAGCATTTGTGGAGAGAGAAGCAAGAGTTAATGGTTCAGGTTTTTTTAATTCAGATCCAGGATCTGGGCATCACTGCATTTATTGCCCCATCCCTAATTGCCCTTGAGACGGGGGTGGTGAGCTGCTTTCTTGAAACGCTGCAATCCTGTAGTGTAGGTACACCCACAGTGCTGTTAGGGAGAGAGTTCCAGGATTTTGACCCAGCAACAGTGAAGGAACAGCAATATATTTCCAAGTCAGGATGATGAGTGGCTTGGAGGGCAACTTCCAGGTGGTGGTGTTCCCATGTGTTTGCTACCCTTGCCTTTCTAGATGGCAGCAGTCATAGTTTAGAAGATGCTGCCTCAGGAGCCTTGGTAGGTTTCTGCAGTGCATCTTGTAGATAGTATACACTGCTGCCACTGTTCGTCAGTGGTGGAGGGAGTGAATGTTTGTGGACGTGGTGCCAATCAAGCGGGCTTTGTCCTGGACGGTGTCAAGCTTCTTGGGTGCTGTGGGAACTGCACTCATCCAGGCAAGTGGAGAGTATTCCATCACACCCCTGACTTGTGCCTTGTAGATGATGGACAGGCTTTGAGGAGTAAGGTGATGAATTACTCACTGCAGGATTCCTAACCTCTGACCTTGTAGCCAATGTTTATATGGCTAGTCCAGTTCAGTTTCTGGTCAATGGTAACCCCCAGGATGTTGATAGTGGGGGATTCAGTGATGGTAATGCCATTGAATGTCAAGGGATGATGGTTAGATTCTCTCTTTTTGGAGATGGTCATTGCCTGGCACTTATGTGGAATGTTACTTGCCACTTGTCAGCCCAAGCCTGGATATTGTCAGATCTTGCTGCATTTGGACATGGACTGCTTCAGCTTCTGAGGAGTCACGGATGGTGCTAACATTGTATAACTGTGCATCCCCACTT
Source organism: Isurus oxyrinchus (assembly GCA_026770705.1). Lineage (NCBI taxonomy): Eukaryota > Metazoa > Chordata > Chondrichthyes > Lamniformes > Lamnidae > Isurus > Isurus oxyrinchus. The sequence goes on from JANJGN010000017.1 coordinate 79,407,869, forward strand.
CTGACCTTATGATTGAAGGCTATTGACCTTTTGTCAGAGCTTGTGAAACATCAACTCCATTTCTCTCTCCAGACCTGCTGCCTTAACAGCTGAATGTTTCCAGCAGTTCCTGTATTTAGTTCATAGAATCACAGAATGGTTACAGCATAGAAGAAAACTATTCAGTCCATTATATCCTTGCCAGCTAAATTTGCTTCATCACATAAGGGACTTGAAACCACAATTCCTGGCTTAGGAGGCCAGTGGGGTGGTGAAAAAGGCATTTGGGACACTAGCCTTTCTCAATCGAGGCATAGATTACAAAAGTAGGGAGGTCATGTTGGAGTTGTATAGAACCTTGGTGAGGCCACAGCTGGAGTACTGTGTGCAGTTCTGGTTGCCACATTATAGGAAGGATGTGATTGCACTGGAGAGGGTGCAGAGGAGATTATCTGGATGTTGCCTGGGATGAAACATTTAAGTTATGAAGAGAGGTTGGATAGACTTGGGTTGTTTTCATTGGAGCAGAGAAAAACTGAGAAGCGACCTGATCAATGTGTACAAGATTATGAGGAGGGTGGACAGGGAGCAGCTGTTCCCCTTAGTTGCAAGGTCAGTCTTGAGGGGACACAAGTTCAAGGTGAGGCGTAGGAGGTTTTGGAGGGTGTGGAGATGATGGGGAAAGCTTTTTTTATCCAGAGGGTGGTGATGGCCTGGAATGCGCTGCCTGGGAGGGTGGTAGAGGCAGGTTGCCTCACATCCTTTAAAAAGTACCTAGATCAGCACTTGGCACGTCATAACATTCAAGGCTATGGCCAAGTGCTGATAAATGGGATTAGGTAAGTAGGTCAGGTGTTTCTCACGTGTCAATGCAGACTCGATGGGCCAAAGGGTCTCTTCTGCACTGAGAGATTCTGTGATACTTTATTTATTAGGCCATTGATCAGTATAATTTCTGTATAATCTCTTATGGTCAGTCATCTTGTGGCAGTGGTTCTGGTCTGGCAACCCAAAGATCATCAGTTCACAGAACAACTCATCATTTGTGAGCCAGCACAAGGAAAATGATCATAAAAGGTTGTAAAACCTCAACATACTCACTGATGGCCTTCAAGATTTGTCTATATCGGAGATATATCTGATGCCAGGCCCATTCAATTCTCTCAGGGCAACTCAGACTGCTAATAAATACAGCCTTTAGCACTGCCACTCAAAGAAACTCCACATAGATTACAAAAGTAGGGAGGTCATGTTGGAGTTGTATAGAACCTTGGTGAGGCCACAGCTGGAGTACTGTTTAAGATGTTCATCTTAATCTGATTTATCTCTATGCCTCTCAAACCCTCCATCTTGTCAATCCTACTCAAACACTCAAAGTGAGAGAGAGGAGTAAAGTATGTTTTCCATAGGACACCCTGCCTTCCCAGTATCATCCACTTCCCAGGAACTGTGAAAGTGGACAAAATGAAATGAATTCAAAGTGGTGCATATAAAGGAAATAAAAGCAAGCAGAGAAAGAGATAGATGGAAATTGAGGGCTTTAATGTGTGAACACTGAAAGATAGCAGGCTCTGGGACTGACTATGGAGATCTCAGACACAGGCCTGAATTCCATCACCATTGCAATGTATGCATCTCTAACAGCAACCCAGGAGCAAAACATTCCAAGGGGCTACAACTTACTAAAGGTTAGTGAGAAACAAGACATCCCACCAGCAAGATGACATCATGTGCAGTGAATCCTCTCTCACCTGCATCACAGGTAGCTTTTGTGTAGTTGGGCCTCAGGTTTATCATAACATTTTAGCGCTGATTTGTAGAACATTCTCTTTTACCCACACTACATATCTGGTGACTCTCACTTTTCTGATCTTGATAACCTTTAGGTGACTGGTGACAGCATTCTGTAAACAATGATCATTTGCCCAACTGGTATCTCGTTAGGAGTCATATCACTTTTTTTAACTCCTGGGCTTCGGCTGGGTTTACCTCAGGATTTAGTTTCAATCCCCACCTAATTCGAGCTCCTGATGCTAAATATTTGGGTCTTCTCATTCATGAGTCATCCATCAATGAGGTAAAAGCACAAAACACCGGGTCATTTTCCAAGTCTCCAGGTGCACAGAATTTGAGCACAACAAACCAGCAAATATCACCAGCACAAATACAGCTGCTCAGGACTGACTTCCTCCTCCCAAAGTAAACATGAGCATGCCAGGGACAGTTCATACCTGTGACCTCCTGCGTGAAGCAGCCTGGCATCTACTCAGGACTCTCACAGTAGAAACAAGTGAGCAGCAGGGAACAAAGGGGAGCAGAGTTCCAAGCGTAACACCTGCTGTCTCAGCGGTTTCAGTGTGCATTCTACACAACCGCTGCATGAAGACACAGAATGTGCATTTACAGAAGAGTGCAAAAGCTGCAGCTCCTTACCAATCATCTTTCAGAACACACTGCTCTGTGCCGATGCTGCTGCCAGTGCTTTTTTGGCTTGTTGTAATTGTCAAGTGTTTCTCTGGATCACCACTGGGGCTGAGGATTTCATTCACCGTCACCACCTGGAATCGGCCTTTGCAGACTGTTACACCATCACCTAAACACTTCTTACTGATGATGAAAATAAGCAGAAAGACAATTAGGTACAATTTTAATTACACTGGTGAAAAATCTCACCCAATGCCATATTCCACAACCAGTCATCATTTCCCACCTATTTCCATTATTTTTAAATATTTTAAAATCTTTTATGCTCTCCCCACCCCCATTAGAGCTATACCTTGAGTGCCCTACCATCCATTCTTAATTAGCACATTCGTTTAGATGATATCACCAACTTTAACTTTAACACCTATGTGTTCTATTGTACCATTGTTGTTGACATCTTTTGATGATCTGCTTCTATCACTGCTTGTTTGTCCATACAACCACCTCTCTATCTCTCCGCCCCCCACACACACACCTTAAACCAGCTTATATTTCAACTTTTTCTTGGACTCGAACTCAAGTTTTGTCGAAGGGTCATGAGGACTCGAAACGTCAACTCTTTTCTTCTCCGCCGATGCTGCCAGACCTGCTGAGTTTTTCCAGGTAATTCTGTTTTTGTTTTGGATTTCCAGCATCCGCAGTTTTTTTGTTTTATACTTCACCAGAAATCAGAAGGGCAGCTCTTCGGATGGCCCATTGGGTAAATATATGATACAGTGGAACATAGACAAGGAACAGAAACACCAGTTCCAGCACCAGGCTGCAAAGAGTAAGACCATACATAGGCTACTTCAACAACTCTGGGCTCAGATATCAGGGTTCCCATTCCAAATCAGTACCCAGTGAGCCCTGATAGACAGGGGGTTGTGTGGTTTAAGCTGTGACAACATACCAGAAACTCAGCAGCACCCCAAAGGAAACAGGGAGAAGGAAATACACCAAATAGATGAGAAGCTTAATGGGAATCCTCAAGACTGTCAAAAACACACCCCCAAGCACTAGAAGCACTCCTTAACCTCTCAAATTACATTTTTGCTACGATCTGTTAGAATAGTTTGAAGTCATTTAAGCGATCCAAGTATCGCAGCATGCTTTGCTTTAGCATTTTAGGCAGTTAGAGTATGTTGTGAAAATACTGAAGTTTTAAAACAATACCTCAATAAAGGAACAAGTTTCTATGAAATCCACAACCTAACGTGCAAGGCTGTACTGTTGCCTGGTATGATGCTAACATGTAAAGATGTACAGTAACAGGAGAGAGCAACGACAATTAGAAGGTAGCTTTTACAGCTCAGCCTGGTGTCAGCTTGGCAGAATACTGGTAAGTATTTGCAGCCCTAAGTAGTCAACCAGCATATTTCCCTTCACCCCCAGCACCCCCGCACCAAAGTTAGAATCACCTCAGGGCAAAGGGGAGTCCACCGTAATAACAGTGATCCACAAAAGAGAACAAGTCTGATCCACTTTATTGTGAACTAGTGAAGGAAACAGGTTGCACTAATTGTTTACCATTCATGTAATACTATTTGTTACATAATATAATAATTACAAGAATAGTTATGGATCAAGGAAACCACTTGGGTCTGTATCATTGTTATGGGATTAACAATCCTTTGTGACCAGTGCCACAGGAAATCCAACAATTACAAAATGTGACTGTCAGTCAAAATGGTTTCTTCACACTCCCAGCATCTTTAAATCTCCAGAGGAACCTCACCCTCCAGTCGTCCCAGGCTCCACAACAAGGGAGAATGCTCAGCCTCCATTCCTCCAGCACAGACTGAAATCAGGAACACAGACTAACATCCGTCAAAGGTATCATCCTTTGCAAGCGACATTAAATCGAGAACCTGTCTGCCATCTCAGGTGATGCCCCAATGCATAATAGGAAGGGGAGGAGAGTTCTCCTTGGTATAATATTTATTCTTTAACCAAACACAAAATGGACAGATGATCCAGTCATTATCTTATTGCCGTTTGTTAGAGCTCTGTGCACAAATTGGCTGCTGCCTTTTCTAAAATTACTAGATTTCATTGGCTGTGAAGTGCCTCAGGATGTACTGAGGTTCTATAGGGGCTATATAAATGCAAGTCTTTTTTTTCTGTTTCACATGACAGAGACACCCTGATTGGACAGCAAATGGCAAGACCTCGCACTGGGTCCCTTGCCATTCGAGGAATAGATCAATGACTCAGACTTAAACTGTGATCCATGGCAACCAAATCTGCAATAAGTGTCTGGCTTGAGCAGCTTTGGCTCAGAGTCACTGAGCTGGAGGCCAAGCTACAGACATCAGGGAGGGGGATAGCTATTGGGCACTTTATCCCAGAAAGCAGTCACAAACCTTAGGCTCAGAACTTCTGATTTCATCAGTGGTCAGTGGCAGGGTATTCATTCTCAGCATGTGGCTTCACTGGCCAGGCCAGCTTTATTGCTCATCTCTAGTTCCCCTTGACTGTGAGCAAGGCAGGTAAGGGGATCAAGAAAGCAGAGTGGAGGAGCCTCAGCCCTGGCAATTGTCCAACAGGTTTAAGGTTCTTTCATCTTGTATGGATGAGAAGGGGAAGTCGCAGGATGGATGAGCAAACTGACCATGACGCCATGGAAGCCATTCAAGCAGCGGAGTAAACAGAAATGTAGTAGTAGTAGTAGGATACAGTATAGTCAGGGGGATAGACAGTTCTCTGCAGCCATGAGCGAGGGTCCAGATGGCTGTGTTGCCTGCCCAGTGCCAGTGTTCAGGACATCTTAGGGCTGGAGAGGAATTTGCAGTGGGAAGGGGAGGGTCTAGTTGTCATGGTCCACATAGGTGCCAATGACATAGACAGAACAAGGGAAGAGATTTTGCTTAGGGGTAATGAGCAACTAGGGGCTAAATTAAAAATGAGAACCTCAAAGGTAATAATCTCTGGATTATTACCTGAGCCACAAGCAAATTGGTGTAGGATAAATAAGATTAGGGAATTGAATGCATGGCTCAAAGACCATTGTGGGAGAAATGGGTTTCAACTCATGGGCCATTGCACCAGTGCTGGGGAAAGCAGGACAGTCTTCACCTGAACTGTTCTGGGACCAATGTTCTGGAGAGTTATATAATAGGGTGGTAGAGAGGTTTTAAACTAAATAGTGGGGGGAAGGGATCAAGTGAGAGGAAATGTGATAAACTAAGGGAGAGGACAAGGCAATAGGGTAATGTAGCAATAGGAGAATGATATTCAGAGTCTGGCAAGAAGGGACAGAACACACAAATGTAAGAGTGCGTCAGCAGACAAGACCAGAGTTTGCAAAAGTAGTATAAAGACAGAACTAAAGGCTCTGTTTGAGTGCGCAAACATTCACAACAAATTGGATGAATTGATCACACAAACAGAAATAAATATGTATGACCTGATAGCCATTACAGGGACATGGCTGCAAGATGACCAAGGCTGAAACCTAAATATTCAAGTGTACTTGACATTTCAGAGGAACGGGAATCTAGAAAAAGGTAAGGGGTTGCTCTGTTCATTAAGGATGGCATAAATACAATAGCATCGAAAGGAAGCCAGGATTATTGATGTAAAATATAAAAGTAGAAAGCATATAAAACAGCAGTGAGTTACAGATGAGCCTAGCAATGGTGTGTTTGAGATTCAAAATTGCAAATAAATCTGCACAAGTTAAGTGAGGTCATATATATAGCTGTACCTCAAGGAACCCAACTTCTCTGCTGCATGACTGAAACTCTTTGATTCTTGAGGTTCATCTGACTGCTTCGCAGTATTCGTGAGCTGGGTTTTGTTTGATGTACTAAAATGCAGGTCAGCCAGAGAAGGCTCAATCTTTAAACCTCTTGTTACAGCATCTCTTTTGTCCTTCCCACATTCAGCATGTTGTTCTTCATACTCTAAATCAACACAGCTGGGGTTACTGCTCCCATCACGCTGGTCATACCCCACAGTTGTGCCTGAGATTTTCACAGCCTCCATCTCTCTTGCTGCCTTTAGCCAGGTTTGACCCATTGGCACTGTGGGCTGAACAAAGTTCCAGTCTCCATCCCCTTTACTGCAGTTACTGTATTTATTTTTAGCTATCTGAGCAAACACTGAATCACAACTTCCGTTCTGTGAATTTGCATACAATTTATCTATTCTCTTGAAGGGATTTCTTAACAGAGTTTTGGAGGTGGGCACCTGTAGGCTCCCCATCTGGTTCCTTGCAGTTACACAGAACTTTGAATCTTTAGATAAACAGTTTGAAGAGGGTGACTTCAAAACACAACTTCTACATCTTCTTGTCTTCCCATTTTCCAGTTTTTCATTCACAGGTTTCTTCATAAAGTTACACAGCTGTGGCCCAGGAGGGGCCTGGTTAATAGCCATTAGACACTCCTGCAGAAGATGATCAGAAGAGCCCTGTGTGTCCTGGACCACAGGACCACCTACTTCCTTCATCAGGGCGGATTTCCACTTCTTCGATCTGGGCACCTCATCAGGGCTAATTTCAGATCTCTTCCCAAACAGCCCAACAGGACAAATATTTTCACAATCTCGCAACGAATCCTTTCTCTTAGTCTTACCAGTAACACTGTACTGTCGAACTGGTTTCACATTTTCAGTGTTCGAGAAAAGCTTAACTTTAACTCTGGTACATTCCTTTGATTGGTTAAACCTGGAGCAACAAGTATGGGAGATGGCAGGAGTCACCATACTGGACACTGGTAACTTGGATTGTACTGCAATTTCACTATCTGGTGTTTCAGGAACAATGAAAGTATCTGCCAAAGCCACTGGAGATTCAGGAACCACCCCATTGTCAGGTAGCTTCAGAACGGATTCCATCCAATCCTCTTCACCATCATTGCTTTCTAAAAGACTGATAGTCACTGGGACGGTGCTGCAATGCCACTTTGTTTCACCTGTTCTAAGGCCATGTCCAATTTCTGAAGGAGGTTTCTTCCCCACCAACAATGAAGACTATTAAAGAGAGCAAAAAAGTAATTTTCCATATTTTAATTGAAATAAACTAATGCAAGCATTATGTGACAAAATATAATAAAATGCAATTAGACACATTGTGTTGTCCCAAAACAGAACACTCAATGATCATATCTGATCTATGAAACAGCCACTAGGTGACTGAAAGAATCACTGAACACAAATCACTGTCAATGACACCTGGCATAGGTGATTTAGGAACCGGAGCAGAACCTTTAGCCCCTCGAGTCTCTTCTACCATTCAATGAGATCATAGCTGATCTGTGACCTAACACCATATACCCACCTTTGCCCCATATCCTTTAAATAGCCTTGGCTAATAGAATTTATATACCCACCTTTGCCCCATATCCTTTAAATAGCCTTGGCTAATAGAATTTATTGATCTCAGTTCTAAAATTAATTGTTCTTGCACAAGCTGCTCCTTGTGGAAGAGAATTCCAAACTTACACCACTCTGCATGAGGAAGCATTTTCTAATTATCCTCCCGAGAGGCCTGCCTCTAATTTTTAGACAAATTTATCAACAAACTTATCTAATTTTATGCACCCAAGTCCTGACTCCTCAATGAGCATAAATAATTTCCCTTCATACCTGAAAAGCCTTAATCAAATAAACCTTTAACATTGAAAGTTTCAGAGAACACAACCTTAAGACGTTTAATCTATCCCTGTATCTTAAGGCTAGAAGTTCAGGTATCATTTTGGTAAACCTACACTGAATTGGCTAGAGCTACTCTGTCTTTCCTAAGGTCAAAATTGCTCACGGTATTTGAGATGTGGCCAACGCAAGGTTTTGTATAGCTGAAGCGGTAAGGGGGAGCCGGGGGAGTGCAGAGGGTACTGGGGGGATGGGGGGGGAAGGGTATAGAGGGATTCGGGTGGGTATGGGGATGTGCAGAGTCGAGAAGCTGAAGAGGGAGGCGCGTTCCCCTATTCAGGTGCTCCGGCTTCCGATAACTCACCGAACAATCCTGCCTCCCGCTCCGCAACATGGCGCCAAAAGACAACCTGCAAGCTTGCTGCCAGGCCACTCCCACTCCCAGCAAACGCTGCGCCAACCCCTCCCACAATGTGACGCCAAGAAGGCAGTCAACTCAAGTTGCAAAGTTGCGTAGGGGACGGAGCTGCAGGCTCGACTGGCTTCGCGCTCGGGGCCTCTGGGACAGGGGGCGGGGCTGTGCTGTTTCTAGACCCGGGTTCTCAGTTAAAAGCAAAATACTGTAGATGCTGGAAATCTGAAACAAAGAGCTCTGAAGAAAGGTTATACGGATTCGAAATGTTAACTCTGTTTCTCTCTCCACAGATGCTGTTAGGCCTGCTGAGCTTTTTCAGCATTTTCTGTTTTTGTTCCGGTTCTCTGTGGCCTGTTTCCGAAAGCTGCAGTCTCATCTGCTGTCAGTGCTGACCAGCCAGGCCCTGGTCTGGGTTTACATTCCCACTCTGTTCACCCACCAACCAATCTAATCCTGAATGTTGTCCGCTTCTGCCCCAACCCTGAAGTGAATTCCACAGCCTCACTACTCTCTGTATGAAGAGGTTTACCAGGGCTAGCTCAGCTGGTAGCGCTCTTGCCTCCGAGTAAAATTTATGGTTCAAGTCTCACTCCAGGATTTGAGCACAAAAATCATGGTTGACATAGCAATGCATTACTCAGGGAGTGCTGTACTGTTTGAGGTGCAACTCTTTCAGATGAGACTGGAAACCAAGGTCCCATTTTTCCTCTCTGGTGGACATAAAAAACCCTTGCCAATATATTGCAGCTCTTAACTGCTGGAAACAATCTGATTCCACTTACCCTGTCCCATAACTTTAAACACTTCTGTTGACTTGAAATTATGCTCTGAAAAAAGACATAATTTTTCAAAATCATGTTTGTATTTCCTCATCCCAGCCAGCACCATAATTAAGTTATAGCACCATAGTTAAGAGGCCAGAATTAGATGATTGCATATAAGGTTGTTTGGCTTACTAAGATTACAGAGATGGGGAGGAGCAAGATCATGGAGGGATTTGCAAACAAGGGTGAGAATTTTAAAATCAAGCCCTTACCAGGATGGGAGTCAACGTACGTCACTGAGAACACGGGTGATGGGAGAACAGGACTTTGTGCAGGTATAGGTTACAGCCAACAAGAGTTTTGGATAAGCTAATGTTCTTGACTGCTATGTGGAAGCGGATAAGGGATCGGGAGCTCATCTCAGGATTCAATACGACATAAAGTTTGCAAACAATTAGGTCCAACCTCAGACAATGACCAGGGAGATGGAGGGAGGCAAAGACAATGGTAAATATTTAATAGAGGAAATTTTTGCTCATCCAATACGCATTGTTGGACAGGCAGCATGACGTGGGGACGTCAAGAGAGAGTTGGTGATGTAGAGTCGGATGTTTCCAGCATACATGTGGAAACTGATGTGTTTTCAGATGATATCACTGAGGGTCAGGGTTTCAATGAGAAGTGGAAGGGGGCCAAGGATAGGTCTTTGGGGGACACCAGAGGCGCAGGAGCATGAAGAGAAACCATTGCAGGTGATTTTTTGGCGACAGTTGGATAGATAACAGTGGAAGCAGGTGCATGTGGTCCCACTCAGCTGGCCTGTTAGGGGGAAATTAAAAATGCTAAAAGAGAATACAGTAAGAATTTACTGAAAAACCCTTAAAATCTCCAGGCAGACATGGCTGCTAAACATATTAAGAGTTGAAGGTTACCAGATGAACATTGCACAATCTTGAGAGTCAGACTAGAGACACAAGCAGGACATAAATTAGATTAAGTGTACTTCCCTCTCACATAGGGAAGGGGCAGATGGTTTTAGCTTAGATGTGGGAAGATGAACAATGGACAAAAAAGGACTTTGATGAAACACAAACAGTCTTGAGCTGTGAGAACCAAGATCTTTGTATACGTGTTTTAATTTTGATTGGATAATATAATTATGTATACATCCTTTAGAATAATTGGTAGCAAAATCACATATTTATGTACTCAATAGGATAGAGTTAGCATGAGACCAGTGTGTTGGTTACCGATTGGATATATTCAAATGTACTCAAATGTATTATGATAAGAAAAAGCACAAAAGTAATGAAATATAATCAGTCTGGGAGCTGGGTCTTCATTCTTAGGAATGATTGCAGCTCCCTTGCATGTGCTTAAATAAAACCGGTTAAAGGAAGCCTGAGTCTCTGTGGTCGCTGTGTGATCAGGGATTGTAATTTCTCCTCTTCAACTGGCCGATGTGGTAGTTGCAAGATTGGAGGGAGTACCTTCTTCATGGCCAATGGGGAGGCATTGGAGGAGATGAACCGGTTGTGAACCGTGACAAAGGATACAGATCGAACAAGGACAAGGAGAAATAGTTGCCATTATTACAGCCACTTAGGATGTCATTTGTGATTTTGATAAGAGACATGTCAGAGCTGTGACAGGGTAGAAACCTAATTGGAGGGGTTCAAATGTGGAGTTCTGGGAAAGATGAACACTGTTTTGAAGGCAGCAAGAACTTTAATTGGGAATTTGTTAGGAGGTAAGAAAAAGAAAGTAATGATAACGATGACATGGGAATGGTTAATGGTAATGTTACTGCACTCGTAATTTGGAGAGCTAGACTAATATTTCAGAGATGCAAGTTCAAATCCCAGCACTGCGCTGGGGGAATTTAAATTCAATCAATTAATAAATCAGGAATTAAAAGGAAAAAAAGCTAGTCTTGGTAATGACGATCATAAAACAATGGGATTATTGTAAAAATCCATCTGATTCATAAACATACTTCAAAGAAGGAAATGTGCAGTCTTTATTTGGTGTGGCCTATGTGTGACTCCAGACCCACAGCAATGTGGTTGACTCTTAACTGCCCTCTGAAATGGCCTAGCAAGCCACTCTGTTGCATAAAACTGCTCCAGAAAAGTTAGGAATAAAAACACTTAGACCATTTAGCGTTGACCATATCATGGATGGAGCTGGATGAGCCCTGAAGATATGAAGGACATATCTACCCAAATGAGACTGCAGCAGGTGCTGGGAGAACAAGAGGGAAAGCCCACTTGATGTCATTCTCACCAATCTACCTGTTGCAGATGCATCTGTCCATGACAGTATTAGTAGGAGTGACCACACACAGTCCTTGTAGAGACAAAGTTCTATCCTCACACCGAGCAAACCCTCCATCGTGTTGTGTGGTACTACCACTATGCTAAATAGGATAAATTCAGAATCACAGAATTGTTACCACATGGATGGAGGCCACTTGGCCCATCATGTCTGCATCGGCTCTCCAAATGAGCATTATGACTTAGTGCCACTCTTCTGCCTTTTCCCTGTAATCCTGCACATTGTTTCTATTTAAACAATCATCTAAATGCCCTCTTGAATGTCTCGATTGAACCTACCTCTACTACACTTCCAGGCAGTTCATTCCAGACCCAAACCACTCTCTGTGTGAAAAAGTTTTTTCTTACATCACATTTGCTTCTTTTGCAAATCACTTTAAATCTGTGCCCTCTCATTCTTGATCCATTTATAAATGGGAACAGTTTCTCCCTGTCTACTCTATCCAGCCTCCTCATGATTTTGAACACCTCTATCAAATCTCCTCTTAGCCTTCTCCTCTCCAGGGAGAACAGTCCCAACCTCTCCAATCTATCTTCATAACTCAAGTTTCTTATCTCTGGAACCATTCTTGTAAACCTCTTCTGCACTCTCTCCAATGCATTCACATCCTTCCTGTAGTGTGGTGCCCAGAGCTGTACACAACACTCCAGCTGAAGTCTAACTAGTGTCTTATATAAACTCATCATAACCTCCCTGCCCTTGTACTCTATGCCACTATTAATAAAGCCCAGGATACTGTATGCTCTCTGCATACTGCTCTCTCCACCTGTACTGCCCACATCAATGATCTATGCACATATACATCCAGGTCCCTCTGCTCCTGAACACCCTTAAGAATTATACCCCTTACTTTATGTTGCCTCTCCATGTTGTTCCTACCAAAACACATCACCTCACACTTCTCTGCATTGAACTTCATCTGCCATCTATCTGCCCACTCCACCAACTTGTCTATGTCCTTTTGAAGTTCTACACCATCCTCCTCACAGTTTACAATGCTTCCAAATTTTGCATCATCAAACTTTGAAATTGTCCCCTGCACACCAAGATCTAGATCATTATTATATATCAGGAAAAGCAAGGGTCCCACTACCAACCCCTGGGGAGTTTCACCATAAAACTTCCTCCAGCCCAAAAAATATCCATTGACCATTTTCCTCTAGTTTCCTATTATTCAACCAATTTTCATCCACGTTGCTATTGTCCTTTTTATTCCATGAACTATAACTTTTCGCACAAGTCTGTAGTGTGGCACTGTATTGAATGCCTTTTGAAGGTCCGTACACTACATTAACAGCATTACCCTCATCTACCCTCTCTGTTACTTCTTCAAAAAACTCCAGCAAGTTAGTTAAACATGATTTCCCCTTTAGAAATTCATTCTGGCTCTTCCTAATCAACCCACATTTTTCCATGTGACTACTAATTCTATCCCAAATATTTGTGTCTGGAAGCTTCCCCATCACTGAGGTTAAATGACTAGGCTGTAATTGCTGGACTTGTCTTTACAACCTTTTATGGTGTAATGTTTGCAATTCCCCAGTCCTCTGGCACCTCCCCTGAGTCTATGGAAGACTGAAAGATTATGGCCAATGCCCCTGCAGTTTCCATTCTTATTTCCTTAAAAATCCTTGGATGCATCTCATCCAGCTCCAGTGTCTTGTCAACTTTAAGTACTGACAGTTTATTCAACACTTCTTCCTTAACAGTTTCGTACCCTTCTAGTGACAGAGTTTCCTCGTCTGTCACCGTGGCCTCAGTAGCATCTGCTTCCTTGACAAAGACAGATGTAAAGTATTCATTTAACACCTCAGTCTTGCCCCTGGCCTCCATGTGTAAATCCCCTTTTTGGTCCCTATTCGGCACCGTTCCTCCTTTTACTACCCTTTTACCGTTTGTGTGCTGATAGAAGACTTTGGGATTCCCCTTTATGTTGGCTGCCAGTCATTTCTCATAATCCCTCTTGGCTTCTCTTAATTGCTTTTTCACCTCCCCTTTGAACCTTCTGTATTCTGCCTTGTTCTCAATTGTATTTTCTACCAGATACCTGTCATAAGCATGCTTTTTCTTCTTGATCTAATTTCTCCTTTTTCATCCAGGGAGCTCTAGATTTGTTTACCCTGTCTTTCCCTTTTGAGGGAATATACCTTGACTGTGACCGCACCATTTCTTCTTTGAAGGTAGCCCATTGTTCAGTTTTAATTTTTACCACCAACCTTTGGTTCCAGTCTCTCCGGCCCACCTCTGTTCTTGTCCCGTTCAAGTCGGTTCATCCTCAGTTAATTATTCTTACTCTGGATTGCACATTGTCATTTTCTACTGCCATCTTAAACTTTATGGTACAATGATCACTGTCTTCTAAATGTTCCCTCACTGACACTTGATCTACTTGGCCCACTTCATTTCCAAGAACCAGGTCCAACAGTGCATCTTTTCTTGTTGGACTGGACACATACTGCTGTAGAAAATTCTGCTGAACACAATCTAGGAAGTCTTGCCCCTCTCCGCTCTTTACACTACTACTGTCCCAGCCTACATTTGGGTAATTAAAGTCCCCCATTATAACTACCCTATAATGTTTGCATCTCTCTGTAATTTCCCTGCAGGTTTGTTCCTCCACATCCTTCCCACTAGTTGACAGTCTATAGATTACACCGAGAAATTGCACCCTTTTTGTTCCTTAGCTCTAGCCAAATTGATTCTGTCCTTGAACCCTATGGGACATCCCTTTTCTCCAGCACTGCAATGCACTCCTTAACAAATACTGCCATCCCTCCTCCTTTTCTTCCTTACCTATCTTTTCTGAAAACCTTATACCCAGGAATATTTAACTTCCAGTCCTGCCCTTCCTTGAGCCAGGTCTCTGCTTCACCACAACATTATATTTCCACATGGCAATCTGTGCTTGTAACTCCCCAATCTTATTTATTATACTCCGTGCACACATACATGCATAGTAACACTGATTTAGACTTCATGACTTTTTCCCTTATTCTGACTGCACCTATTAACTTACTATTCTCTATACTAGTGCTATTTGTCTCTCCCAGTATTTTGTGCGCCCTGTTATTCCTCTCTAATATTCTCTCCTAGTCGCCTCCCAACAGCACTAGTGAAACATCTCACAAAAAATTCGGTCCCAGCTCTGTTAAGGTACAACCCTTCTGGCCTGTTCAGTGCCATCTTCTCCAGAGCCAGTCCCAGTGTCCCAGGAATCTAAAGCCCTCCATCCTGCACCATCTTTCCAGCCACGCATTCATCTGCCTTATCCTCCTATTTCTGTGCTCACTTGCATGTGGCACTGGGAGTAATCCAGAGATTACTACATTTGAGGTCCTACTTGCCAATTTTTGACCTAGCCCCCTAAATTCTGACTGCAGGACCACATCCCCCTTCCTACCTAAATCATTGATAACAGTGTGGACCATGACCTCTGGCTGATCACCCTCCCCCAGAAGAATGTCCCACAGCCACTCAGTGAAATCCTTGACCCTGCCACCAGGGAGGCAACATACCATCCTGTAGTCACATCTATAGCTGTAGAAACACCTGTCTGTTCCTCTAACTAATGAATTGCTCTTCCTTTCTTCCTCCCCAACTGTACAGCCAAGCCACTGGTGGTGCCACAATCTTGGCTCTGACTGCACTCCTCTAAGAAACCAGTGGCCTCACCAGCTTCCAAAACTGAAAACCAATTTGTGAGTGGGATCCCAGGAGACACCAGCACAACCTGACTAGTTCTCTTGGACAGCCTGGGAGGCACCCATTCCCTTTCTGCCTCCAGGCTCCTAAGTTGCGGTATGACCGCCTCTCTGAACATGCTATCGACATAGCTCTCAGCCTTGCAGATGTGCCACAGTGACTCCAGCCACTGCTCGAGCTCTGAAACCCAGAGCTCTAGGTTCTGAAGCTGGCAGCACTACTGCACATGTAGTCATCTAGGACATTGGTAGCATCCAAAACTTCCCACATATTACAAAACACGCATTCTGCACGACTGAACTGCCCTGCCATGCCCAGCTCAAAACTAGGCATCCATGAGGTGCTGTGGGCCATCAGCAGCAGCAGGATTGTATTCAACCACAGCCTGTAACCTCTTAGACTGGCATATTCCTCACTCGACAGTTACCAGCAAGCCAGGGGAACCACCCTGTTTCAATGATGAGTGCAGGACAGCATGCCAGGAGCAGCACCAGGCACACCTAAAAATGAGGTGCCAACCTGGTGAAGCCACAATACAGCCAATATGCATGCTAGACAGTGGAAACAGAATGAGATAGAGAGCCAGGCAATCCTACAACCAACAGATCAGATCAAAACTTTGCAGTCCTCCAGTCATAAGTGGTCGTAGACAATTAAACAACTAACTGTAGAAACTTAGTTGTAGGCTATTCAGCCTGTCAAGCCTGCTCTGCCATTCAGTTAGATCAAGGCTGATCATCTATCTCAACATCACTTTCCCATGTTATCTCCAATAGGAGCACAGGCTCAGAAAATATCCTCATCTTCAGTGATTGAGGAGCCCAGCACATCAGTGCAAAAGACAAAGCTGAAGCATTTGCAACTATCTTTGCCCAGAAGTGCCAAGCAACTGATCCATCTCCTCCTGAGATTTTCAGCATCACAGATGCTAATCTTTGGCCAATTCAATTCACTCCACATGATATCAAGAAATGACTGAAGGCAATGGATACTGCAAAGGCTATGGGCTCTCACAACATCCTGGCAATAGTACTGAAGACGTGCTGGAAAACTCTAGCCAAGCTGTTCCAGTACATCTACAGCACTGGCATCTACCTAACAATATGGAAAACTGTCCAGGTGTGTCCTGTCTACAAAAAGCAGGACAAATCCAATCTGGACAATTATCGCCCCATCAGTCTCCTTTTGATCATCAACAAAATGATGTAAAGTGTTGTCGACAGTACTATAAAGCAGCACCTACTCAGTAATCTGCTCACCAATGGTTAATTTGAGTTCCACCATGGCCACTTGGCTCCTGAGCTCATTATAGCCTTGGACCGAAAATGGACAAAAGAACTGAATTCCAGAGGTGAGGTGAGAGTGACTGCCCTTGACATCAAGGTAGCATTTGATCGAGTGTAGCAACAAGGAATCCTCGCAAAACTGGAGTCAATGGGAATCGGGAGAAACTCTCCACTGGTTGAAGTCATATCTAGCACAAAGGAAGATGACAGTCATTGGTGGAGGTCAATGATGGATAAAATGGCAGATGGAAATCAATATGGTGAGGATGCACACTTTGGACATAAGATAGATCAAAACATTTTCTAAATGGTGAAAAACTAGAAACTGTAAAGGAGCACAACTCACTAAAACTAGCAGACAAGTACAAAAAATATGAAGAGCTAATGAGATGTTCCTGTTCCCTTCACTCCTGTGCTCACTAACTTACACTGGCTCCCAGTCTCACAACATCCCGAGGAGTCGGGAGTTGAAAAGGAGCCTGAGGGAAGCCAGGAGTTGAAAAGGAGCGCGAGAGGATTCAGGAGTTGAAAAGGAGCACGAGAGGAGTCGGGAGTTGAAGAGGAGCGCGAGAGGAGCCGGCAGTTGAAGAGGAGCGCAAGAGGAGTCGGGAGTTGAAGAGGAGCGCAAGAGGAGTTGGGAGTTGAAGAGGAGCGTGAGAGAAGTCGGGAGTTGAAGAGGAGTGCAACAGGAGTCGGGAGCTGAAGAGGAGCATGAGAGAAGTCGGGAGTTGAAGAGGAGTGCAACAGGAGCCGGGAGTTGAAGAGGAGCACGAGAGGAGCCAGGAGTTGTAAAGGAGCATGAGAGGAGTCGGGAGTTGAAAAAAAGCTGGGAGAGCAGGGGTGATGGTGAGGAGGGAACAAGGTGATCCTTTGAATACTGTGAGTACAGTCGGGTAAGTATTTACTACTTTTATCACTTACAGTTGTTAAGATCTCATTTTGCAGTTCGTCTTTTGTAAGGGCTAAATTCTGTAACAACAAGGAACAGGGAGGAAGGGCCCTAGAGTAATTGATATTATTTGATATTAAGTATCTTGCAAAAGGTTTAAATTAATTTAAAGGGGTAAGTCATGGCAGGAGAAGCTCAAATCCATGGTGTGCTCCTCCTGCTCTATGTGGGAAGCTGGGAACATTTCCAATGCCCGGGGTCAGCATGTGTGAGGGAAGTGTCTCCAGCTGCAGCTCCTGGAAGCCAGGGTTTCAGAGCTGGAGCGGCGGCTGGGGACACTGTGGAGCATCCGTGAGGCGGAGGGTATCGTGGATAGCAGTATAGAGAGATGGTCACACCGCAGGCTAAGAGTCCACAGGCAGGAAGGGAATGGGTGACCATCAGGCAGAGCAAGAGGACTAGTTAGGCAGTGCAGGAATTTCCTATGGCTATTCACCTGCAAAACAGATACACCGCTTTGGATACTGTTGAGGGGAAAGGCCTCTCAGGGGAAAGCACAACAACCAAATTCGTTGCACCACAGTTGGCTCTGCTGCACAGGGGAGGAGTAAAAAGTGTGGGAATGCAATAGTTATAGAGAATTCAATTGTAAGGGGAATAGATAGGCGTTTCTGTGGCCGCAAACAAGACTCCAGGATGGTATGTTGCCTCCCTGGTGCTAAGGTCTAGGGTGTCTCAGAGCAGATAGAGGACATTCTTAAGGGGGAAGGTGAACAGCCAGTGGTCGTGGTACACATTGGTACAAACAACATAGGTAAAAAAGGGACAAGGTCCTAAAAGCAGAATATAGGGAGTTGCGAAGTAAGTTGAAAAGTAGAACTTCAAAAGTAATGATCTCAGGATTACTATCAGTGCCACGTGCTAGTCAGCGTAGAAATAGCAGGATATACCGGATGAATACATGGCTGAAGAGATGGGTTTCAGATTCCTGGGACATTGGGACCGGTTCTGGGGGAGGTGGGACCAGTACAGACTGGATGGGTTAAATCTGGGCAGGACCAGGACTGATGTCCTAGGGGGAATATTTACCAGAGTGGTGGGGCAGGGGGGGGGGTTTAAACTAAAATGGCAGGGGGATGGGAACCTATACAAAGAGTCAGGGGGAATCAAGGACAAGAACAAAAGACAGAAAGGGGAATAAGAAAAGTGAAAGGCAGTGAAATCAAGGGCAAAAATCAAACAGGGCCTCAGTGAAAAATAGTGGGAACGGGACAAGTCATGTTAAAAAGACAAGCCTTAAGGCTTTGTGCCTTAATGCAAGGAATATTTGCAATAAAGTGGATGAATTAACCGTGCAAATAGATGTAAACAGGTATGATATAGTCGGGATTATGGAGACATGGCTGCAGGGTGACCAGGGTTAGGAACTGAACATCCAGGGGTATTCAGTATTTAGGAAGGACAGACAAAAATGAAAAGGCGGCGGAGTTGCATTGCTGGTTAAAGAGGTAATTTCCTCAATAGTGAGGAAAGATATGAGCTCCAACGATGTGGAATCTGCATGGGTAGAGCTGAGAAACATCATGGGACAAAAAACGTTAGTGGGGGTTGTATATAGCCTCCCAAACTGTTGTGGTGATGTTGGGAATGGCATTAAACAGGAAATTAGAGATGCATGTAATAAAGGAACATCTGTAATTATGGGTGACTTTAATCTGCATATAGATTGGGCAAATCAAATTAGTAACAATACCATTGAGGAAGAATTCCAGGAGTGTATATGGGATGGTTTTCTGGACCAATATGTTGAGGAATCAACAAGAGAACCTAGACTGGGTTTGGGTAATGAGACAGGAATAATTGGCAATCTAGTTTTGCAAGGCCCCTTGGGGATGAGCAACCATAATATGATAGAATTCTTCATCAAGATGGAGAATGATGTGGTTGATTCTGAAACTAGGGTCCTGAATCCTAATAAAGGAAACTATGATGGTATGAGGTGCAAGTTGGCTATGATGGATTGGGAAACGTTATTTAAAGGGATGAAAGTGGATAGGCAATGGCAAACATTCAAAGAGTGCATGGGTGAACTGCAACAATTGTTTATTCCTGTCTAGTGCAAAAGTAAAACAGGAAAGATGGCCAAACCATGGTTTACAAGGGAAATTAGAGATAGTATTAGATCCAAGGAAGAGGCCAGAAAAAACAACAGACCTGAGAATTGGTAGCAGTTTAGAATTCAGCAAAGTAGGACCAAGGGACTGATTAAGAAGGGGAAAATAAAGTACAAGAATAAGCTTGCGGAGAACATAAAAACTAACTGTAAAAGTTTCTATTGGTATGTGAAGGGAAAAGGATTGGTGAAGACAAATGTAGGTTCCTTACAGTCAGAAACAGGGGAATTTATAATGGGGAACAAAGAAATGGCTGACCAACTAACTACATACTTTGGTTCTGTCTTCACAAAGGAGGACACTAATAACGTACCAGAAATGTTGGGGAACAAAGGGTTTAGTGACAGGGAGGAACTGAAAGATATCAGTATTCGTAGGAAATGGTGCTGGGGAAATTGATGGGATTGAAGGCCTATAAATCCCCAGGGCCTGATAATCTACATCCCAGAGTACTTAAGGAAGTGGCCCTAGAAATAGTGGATGCATTGGTGGTCATCTTCCGAGATTCCATTGACTCTGAAACAGTTCCTACAGAAAGAAACATAGAAACCAGGGGCAGGAGTAGACCATTCGGCCCTTCGAGCCTGCTCCGCCATTCATTATGATCATGGATGATCATCCAACTCAATAGCCTCCTCCTGATTTCTCCCCATACCCTTTGATCCCTTTCGCCCCAAGAGCTATATCTAACTCCTTCTTGAAAGCATACCAATATTAGTCTCAACTACTTTCTGTGGTAATGAATTCCACAGGGCTCACCACTCTCTGGATGAAGAAAATCCCCCTCATCTCAGTCCTAAATGGTCCACCCCATATCCTCAAGCTGTGACCCCTGATTCTGGACTCTCCCACCTTCAGGAACATCTATCCTACATCCACCCTGTCTAGTCCTGTTAGAATTTTATAGGTTTCTATAAGAGTCCCCCTCATTCTTCTGAACTCCAATGATTATAATCCTAACCGATTCAATCTCTCCTCATATGTCAGTCCCGCCATCCCAGGAATCAGTCTGGTAAACCTTCATTGCACTCCCTCTATAGCAAGAATATTCTTCCTCAGACAAGGA
This sequence comes from Isurus oxyrinchus, assembly GCA_026770705.1. Lineage (NCBI taxonomy): Eukaryota > Metazoa > Chordata > Chondrichthyes > Lamniformes > Lamnidae > Isurus > Isurus oxyrinchus. The sequence continues at coordinate 79,428,542 of JANJGN010000017.1, forward strand.
GACCAAAACTGCACATTATATTCCAGGTGTGATCTCACCAAGGCCCTGTATAATTGCAATAAGACATCCCTGCTTCTGTACTCGAATCCTCTCACTATGAAGGCCAACATACCATTTGCCTCCTTTACCGCCTGCTGCACCTGGATGTTTACCTTCAGTGACTGGTGTACAAGGACATCACTGAAAGTGGATAAGGTAGTCAGGAAGACATATGGCATGCTTACCTTCATTGGCAGGGGTATTGAGTATAAAAGCTGGGAAGTCATGCTGCAGCTGTATAGAACCTTGGTTAGGCCACACTTGGAATATTGCATGCAATTCTGTCACCATATTATCAGAAGGATATGGAGGCATTGGAGAGGGTGCAGAGGAGGATGCTGCCTGGTCTGGAGGTTATTAGCTATGAGGAGAGGTTGGAGAAACTCAGATTGTTCTCACTGGAGCGACGGAGATTGAGGGGCGACTTGATAGAAGTTTGCAAAATTATGAGTGGCATGGACAGAGTAGACAGTCAGAAGCTTTTTCCCAGGGTGGAAGAGTCAATTACTAGGGGACATAGATTTAAGGTGAGAGGAGAAACTTTAGAGGAGATGTGCGGGGCAAGTTTTTTACGCAGAGGGTAGTAAGTGTCTGGACTTCGCTACCAGAGGAGGTGGTGGAAGCAGGTACAATAGTGGTGTTTAAGAGGCAGCTTGACAAATACATGAATAGGATGGGAACAGAGGAATACGGACCCCGGAAGTGCAAAATGTTTTAGTTGACGGGCGATATGATCGGTGCAGGCTTGGACGGCCGAAGGGCCTGTTCCTGTGCTGTAATTTTCCATGTTCTTTGTTCTTTGTTTCACATTCCCTCTCTCAATTTATAGCCATTTAGAAAATAATCTATCTTCCTATTTTTGCTACCAAAGTGGATAACCTCACATTTATCCACATTATACTGCATCTGCCATGCCCACTCACTCAGCTTGTCCAAATCACACTGAAGCATGTCTGCATCCTCCTCACAGCTCACCTTCCCAACCAGCTTTGTGTCATCTGCAAATTTGGAGATATTACATTTAGTTCCCTCATCTAAATCATTAATATATATTGTGAATAGCTGGGGACCCAGCACCGATCCCTGCGGTACCCCATTAATTACAGCCTGCCATTCGGAAAAAGACCTGTTTATTCCTACTCTTTCTTTCCTGTCTGCCAACCAGTTTTCCATCTATCTCAATACACTACCCCCAATCCCATGCACTTTAATTTTACATGCCAATCTCTTATGTGGGACTTTGTTGGAAGCCTTCTGAAAGTCTAAATAAACCACATCCACTGGCTCCCCCTCATCAACTTTAATAGTTACTTTCTTGAAAAATTCCAGTAGATTTGTCAAGCATGATTTCCCTTTCGTAAATCCATGCTGACTGTCCGATTCTGCCACTGTTTTCCAAGTGCTCAGCTATTATATCTTTTATAATGGACTCTAGAATTTACCCCACTTCCGACATCAGGCTGACTGGTCTATAATTCCGTATTCTCTCTGCCTTCCTTTTTAAATAGTGGAGTTACATTAGTTACCCTCCAATCTGTAGGAACTGTTCTAGAGTCTATAGAATCTCGGAAGATGACAACCAATGCATCCACTATTTCTAGGGCCACTTCCTTAAGCACTCTGGGATGTGGATTATCAGGCCCCGGGGATTTATCGACCTTCAATCCCATCAATATCCCCAGCACCATTTCCCTACTAATACTGATTTCTTTCAGTTCCTCCCTGCAAGCTTACTCTCGTACTCTATTTTCCCCTTCTTAATCAATCCCTTGGTCCTCCTTTGCTGAATTCTAAACTGCTCCCAGTCCTCAGGTCTGTTGTTTTTTTCTGGCCAATTTGTATGCCTCTTCCTTGCATCTAATACTACCTCTAATTTCCCTTGATTGAGGGTAGCAAATGTAATCCCACTATTTAAAAAGGGAGGTAGAGAGAAAACAGGGAATTATAGACCAGTCAGCCTGATGTCGTTAGTGGGGAAAATTCTAGAGTCCATTATAAAAGATTTAATAGCTGAGCACTTGGAAAACAGTGGCAGAATCGAACAGTTAGCATGGATTTATGAAAGGGAAATCATGCTTGACAAATCTACTGGAATTTTTCGAGGATGTAACTAGTAGAGTTGATGAAGGGGAGCCAGTGGATGTGGTTTATTTGGACTTTCAGAAGGCTTTCAACAAAGTCCCACACAAGAGATTGGTGTGTAAAATTAAAGTGCATGGGATTGGGGGTAGTGTATTGAGATGGACAGAAAACTGGTTGGCAGACAGAAAACAAAGAGTAGGAATAAACAAGTCTTTTTCCAAATGGCAGGCTGTGACTAGTGGTGCTGGGACCCCAGCTATTCATAATATATATTAATGATTTAGATGAGGGAACTAAATGTAATATCTTCAAATTTGCAGATGACACAAAGCTGGTTGGGAAGGTGAGCTGTGAGGAGGATGCAGACATGCTTCAGTGTGATTTGGACAAGCTGAGTGAGTGGGCAAATGCATGGCAGGTGCAGTATAATGTGGATAAATGTAAGGTTATCCACTTCGGTAGCAAAAATAGGAAGATAGATTATTTTCTAAATGGCTATAAATTGAGAGAGGGGAATGTGCAACGAGACCTGGTTGTCCTTGTCCACCAGTCACTGAAGGTGCAGCAGGTGGTAAAGAAGGCAAATGGTATATTGGCCTTCATAGCTAGAGGATTCGAGTACAGGAACAGGGATGTCTTGCTGCAATTATTCAGGGCCTTGGTGAGATCACACCTGGAATATAATGTGCAGTTTTGGTCTCCTTGTCTGAGGAAGGATGTTCTTGCTATAGAGGGAGTGCAGTGAAGGTTTACCAGACTGATTCCTGGGATGGCGGGACTGACATATGAGGAGAGATTGAGTTGGTTAGGATTATATTCGCTGGAGTTCAGAAGAATGAGGGGGGCTCTCATAGAAACCTATAAAATTCTAACAGGACTAGACAGGGTACATACAGCATATTCCCGATGGTGGGGGAGCCCAGAACCAGGAGTGACAATCTGAGGATACGGAGTAGACCACTTAGGACTGAGACGAGGAGAAATTTCTTCACCCAGTGTGATGAGCCTGTGGAATTCCCTACCATGGAAAGTAGTTGAGGCAAAACATTGTATGTTTTCAAGAAGGAGTTAGATATAGCTCTTGGGGTGAAAGGGATCAAAAGATATGGGGAGAAAGCAGGAGCAGACTATTGAGTTGGATGATCAGACATGATCATAATGAATATTGGAGCAGGCTCGAAGGGCAGAATGAATGTTTCTATGTATCTTGACTTTGAAATTCTAATCCTGGTTTTCAAATCCCACCATAGCCTCTCTTCCCGAGATCTGTAATGTCATGCAGCCCCACTACCCTGAGACATCTATCTGCACCCTTCGAATTCTTCCTCTCAACCTCACTTTCATCCTTTGAGACACTCCTTAAAATCTACATCTTTGATCAAGCTTTTGGTCATCTGACCTAATATCTCGTGTGGCTCAGTGTCATTCTTTGTTCAATAATGCTTCTGTGAAGCACCTTGGGATGTTTCATTACATTAAGGGCAGTATAAATTGTTGGTTAGCCTTAATCTCATGTGGGCTAAAATACAAACAGGTGGAAGTTATGCCACAGTTATATAAAGGTCTGTTTGGACCCCATCTGGAATACTCTGAGATGTGCTATCCAGAACGAAACAAAAAAGACATACTTTTTTAAATTTATTCGCATGATGTGGGCTTTGTTGGCTGGCCAGCATTAATTTCTCATCCCTAGTTGCTCTTTTGAATGTGGGAGAGAGCCAGGATTGCCTGGCTCTCTAACACATTCTGTTTCCACTGTCTAACATGCATGTTGGCTCACCAGTGGTGAGCTGCCTTCCTGAACCACTGCAGTCCCTGTGGTATAGGTGTGCCCACAGTGCTGTTAGGGAGGGAGGTTCCAGGGTTTTGACCCAAACTGACCAGAATCATACTGGAGCTTAAGCAGGTTAAATTAAGACAAGTTGTATGGACTAGGCTGCAGAACCATAGAAAAGTTACAGCACAGATGGAGACCATTCAGCCCTTCTTGTCCATGCCAGCCCGAGGACACCCAGGTGCCCTTTCTAATCCCACCTTCCTGCACCCAGCCCATAACCCTGCAGTTTACAGCACTTAAGATGCAGATCCAGGCACCTTTTAAAAGAGTTTAGAGTTTCTGCCTCTACTACCAACTTGGGCAGCGAATTCCAGACACCCACTACCCTCTGTGTAAAAAAGTTCTTCCTCATGTCCCCCCTACACCTTCTGCCACTTATCTTGAATCTATGTCCCCTGGTTCTAGAATTCTCCATCAAGGGAAACAATTTTATCCTGTCCACTCTATCTATTCCCTTCATAATTTTGTACACCTCAATCAAGTCACCTCTCAGCCTTCTTTGTTCTAAGGAAAATAACCCCAACCTATCCAATCTCTCCTTGTAGCTACACTTTTCTAACCCTGGCAACATTCTTGTAAACCTCCTCTGCACTCTCTCCAGAGCTATTACGTCCTTCCTGTAATGTGGTGACCAGAACTGCACACAATACTCCAGTTGTGGCCTTACCAGTGTTTTATACAATTCCAACATTATATCCTTACTTTTATATTCTGTATCTCTGCCAATGAAGGAGACCATTCCATATGCCTTCCTTTACAACCTTGTCTACTTGAACTGCTGCCTTCAGGGACTTGTGTACTTGTACGCAAAGCTCTCTCACTTCATCTACCCCTCTTAGTATATTCCCATTTATTTTTTAATCCCTGTAACTGTTTGACCTCCTTGAATGTATGACCTCACATTTCTCTATGTTAAAATCCATCTGCCACTTTACCACCCACTCCACCAACCCATCTACATCGTTTTGGAGATTATGGCTATCCTCTACACTATCCACTACTCGGCCAATCTTTGTGTCATCTGCAAATTTCCCAATCGTGCCCCCCATGTTCAAGTCTAAATCGTTAGTCTATAACACAAACAGCAAAGGTCCCAACACCGAGCCCTGTGGAACACCACTTGAGACAACTTTCCATTCGCAAGGGCATCCATTGACCATTATCCTTTGTTTCCTGTTACAAAGCCAACCTTTTATCCAGTTTGCCACTTTACCCTGAATCCCATGGGCTTTTACTTTCCTGACCAATCTGCCATGTGGGACCTTATCAAATGCCTTGCTAAAATCCATGCACACAACATCCATTGCTTTACCTTCATCAACCCTTCCTCACTTCCTCAAAGAATTCAATCAAATTTGTGAAGCAAGACCTTCCTTTAACAAATCCACACTGACCATCCCTGACTAGTCCATGCCTTTCCACATGACAGTTAATCCTATCTCTCAGGATTGATTCTACTAATTTGCTCACCATAAATGTAAGACTAACTGGCCTATAATTGTTTGGCATTTCCTTTGATCCTTTTTTAAACAACGGAACTACTTTTGCATTTCTCCAGTCCCCAGTACCTCCCTGACTTCCTTCAGCAGCCTCGGAAGCAATCCATCTGGCCCTGGTGACTTATCAACTTTCAAGGATTTCAACCCTTCGAGTACATCCTCTCTCTTTATGACTATCCCGTCCAATATCTCGCAGTCTTCCTCCTGGACTACTACATCTACATCCTCCATTTCCTTTGTAATCAGAGACAAAATATTAATTCAAAACCCTTCCCACAGCCTCTGTATCTACACACAAGTTTCCATCTTCATCTCTAATAGGTCTCACTTTTTCCTTAACTAACCTTTTAGCATTAATGTATTGGTAAAACATCTTTGGGTTGTCTTTAACTTTACTTGCTAATCTTTTTTCATGCGCTCTCTTTGATTTCCTTATTTACTTCGCCCCTGCACTTCCTATATTCATCTAGGCTATCTGCAGTGCTTAGTTCTTTGTGCCTATCGTACGCTTTCTTTTTCTGTTTGACCTTCCCCTGCATTCCTCTAGACAACCAAGGAGGTCTAGATTTGGCAGTACCACTCTCATTTTTGTAGGGGACATGTCTACTTTGTACAGTTAGGATCTCGCTTTTTAGTGCTTCCCACTGGTTTTCCAGTTTTATCCTCCAGCAGTGCTGTCCAGTCCACTTCAGCCAAGTACCTTCTCATTTCTGCAAAATTTGCCTTCCCCCAGTTCAAGACTTTTACTCCTGTCTTATCTCTGTCCTTTTCCATGGTAATGCTAAATCTAACTGAATTGTGATCACTGTCCCCGATATGGTGGCCAACTGTCACTTCACCCACTTGCCCTTCTTCGTTCCCCAAGACTAGGTCTAGAATTGCAGCTCTTGTTGGGTTTGTTACTCATTGGTTGAAAAAATTTTCTTGAGCGCACTGCATGAATTTTTCTCCCTCAGTGCCCCTTATATTGTTTGAATCCCAGTTGATATTAGGATAGTTGAAGTCTCCTACTATGATTGCCCTCTTGTTCTTACAAGCAGAAATTTGCCTACATATTGGTTCTCCTATATCTTCCTTTAACTATTTGGGGGTCTGTAGTATATTCTCAGTAGTGTGACTGCCCCTTTTTTATTTCTAAGCTCAATCCATAAAACCTCATTTGTTGACCCATTTAGTATATCATCCCTTCTCACAACTGGAATTGTTTCTTTAACCATTAGTGCTACCCACCCGCGGCCCCCCCCCCTTCTTTTTTTACCTCCTACTCTATCATGTCTGAAGACTCTATAGCCAGGCATATTTCGCTGCCAGTTTTGTCCCTCCTTTAGCCAGGTCTGCGTTATAGCAATGACATCCTGCTGCCCTTAACTCATCTACCTTGTTTTCTGTATTCTGAGTATAAAAGATTAAGAGGTGATAAAATTGAGGTGTTTTATGATTAAAGGAGTTGACAGGATAGATAGAGAGAAACATTTTCCTCAGATGAGACAGTCCAGAACATAGGGGCATAATTTTAAACCTAGAGCTAGGCCATCAGGGGTGATGCCAGAAAACACTCTGGAACACTCCTCCAAAAAGTTGAGGTTGGGGCAGGGTGGGTCAATTGAAAATTGATCAATTTTCATTTGACAAGAATATTATTTAATAAGACAGGAAGATTGAATTAAAATACAGATCAGCCATGATATAACAATGGTGTAACAGCTACAAGGGCTTGAATGACCCATTCTTGTAGTCCTCCTGCTCCATTCCTGACACAGGGTATCCCTTATCCAATATAGGTTTCAACAAGATAAAAACAAAAACTGCGGATGCTGGAAATCCAAAACAAAAACAGAATTACCTGGAAAAACTCAACAGGTCTGGCAGCATCGGCGGAGAAGAAAAGAGTTGACATTTCGAGTCCTCATGACCCTTCAACAGATTGGTGAATCCAAGGAAGGGGTGAAATATAAGCTGGTATAAGGTGTGTGTGTGGGGGCGGTGGGGGCGAGTGGAGGGTTGTGTGGGGGGAGAGAAGTGGAGGGGGGTGGTGTGGTTGTAGGGACAAGCAAGCAGTGATAGAAGCAGATCATCAAAAGATGTCACAGACAACAGAACAAAAGAACACATAGGTGTTGGAGTTGGTGATATTATCTAAACAAATGTGCTAATTAAGAATGGATGGTAGGGCACTCAAGGTATAGCGCTAGTGGGGGTGGGGGGAGCATAAAAGATTTAAAAATATTTAAAAATAATGGAAATAGGCGGAAAAAGAAAAATCTATATAATTTATTGGTAAAAAACAAAAGGAAGGGGGAAGAAACAGAAAAGGGGTAGGGATGGAGGAGGGAGTTCAAGACCTCAAGTTGTTGAATTCAACATTCAGTCCAGAAGGCTGTAAAGTGTCTAGTTGGAAGATGAGGTGTTGCTCCTCCAGTTTGCAGTGGGCTTCACTGGAACAATGCAACAAGCCAAGGACAGACATGTGGGCAAGAGAGCAGGGTGGAGTGTTAAAATGGCAAGCGACAGGGAGGTTTGGGTCATTCTTGCGGACAGACCGCCGGTGTTCTGCAAAGCGGTCGCCCAGTTTACGTTTGGTCTCTCCAATGTAGAGGAGACCACATTGGGAGCAACGAATACAGTAGACTAAGTTGGGGGAAATGTAAGTGAAATGCTGCTTCACGTGAAAGGAGTGTTTGGGCCCTTGGACGGTGAGGAGAGAGGAAGTGAAGGGGCAGGTGTTACATCTTTTGCGTGGGCATGGGGTGATGCCATAGGTGGGGGTTGAGGAGTAGGGGGTGATGGAGGAGTGGACCAGGGTGTCCTGGAGGGAACGATCTCTATGGAATGCCGACAGGGGGGTGAAGGGAAGATGTGTTTGGTGGTGGCATCATGCTGGAGTTGGCAGAAATGGCGGAGGATGATCCTTTGAATGCGGAGGCTGGTGGGGTGATAAGTGAGGACAGGGGGGACCCTATCATGTTTCTGGGAGGGAGAAGGCGTGAGGGCGGATGCGTGGGAGATGGGCCGGGCACGGTTGAGGGCCCTGTCAACGATCGTGGGTGGAAAACCTCGGTTAAGGAAGAAGGAGGACATGTCAGAGGAACTGTTTTTGAAGGTAGCATCAACGAACAGATGCGACAGATGTGAAGGAACTGAGAGAATGGGATGGAGTCCTTACAGGAAGCAGGGTGTGAGGAGCTGTAGTCGAGGTAGCTGTGGGAGTTGGTAGGCTTGTAATGGATATTGGTGGACAGTCTATCACCAGAGATTGAGACACAGAGGTCAAGGAAGGGAAGGGAAGTGTCAGAGATGGACCACGTGAAAATGATGGAGGAGTGGAGATTGGAAGCAAAATTAATAAATTTTTCCAAGTCCCGATGAGAGCATGAAGTAGCACCGAAGTAATCACTGATGTACCGGAGAAAGAGTTGTGGAAGGGCGCCGGAGTCGGACTAGAACATGGAATGTTCCACATACTCCATAAAGAGACAGGCATAACTGGGGCCCATGCGGGTACCCATAGCCACACCTTTTATTTGGAGGAAGTGAGAGGAGTTGAAGGAGAAATTGTTCAGTGTGAGAACAAGTTCAGCCAGACGGAGGAGAGTAGTGATGGATGGGGATTGTTCGGGCCTCTGTTCAAGGAAGAAGCTAAGGGCCCTCAGAGCATCCTGGTGGGGGATGGAGGTGTAGAGGGATTGGATGTCCATGGTGAAGAGGAAGCGGTTGGGGCCAGGGAACTGGAAATTGTTGATGTGATGTAAGGTGTCAGAGGAATCACGGATGTAGGTGGGAAGGGACTGGACAAGGGGAGAGAGAAGGGAGTCAAGATAACGAGAAATGAGTTCTGTGGGGCAGGAGCAAGCTGACACGATCGGTCGACTGGGACAGTTCTGTTTGTCGATTTTGGGTAGGCGGTAGAAGCGGGCCGTCCGAGGTTGGGTGACTATCAGGTTGGAAGCTGTGGGAGGAAGATCCCCAGAGGAGATGAGGTCAGTGACAGCCCTGGAAACAATGGCTTGATGTTTAGTGGTGGGGTCATGGTCCAGGGAGAGGTAAGAGGCGCACTGACCTCTACCTCGCGGAGGCTGAGCTTCAACTCACAGACACTTCCTCCTACCTCTCCCTGGACCATGACCTGATAGTCGCCTTACATCACATCAACAATTTCTAGTTCCCTGGCCCCAACCGCTTTCTCTTCACCATGGACGTCCAATCCCTCTACACCTCCATCCCCCACCAGGATGGTCTGAGGGCCCTTAGCTTCTTCCTCGAACAGAGACCCGAACAATCCCCATCAACCACTACTCTCCTCCGTCTGGCTGAACTTGTTCTCACACCGAACAATTTCTCCTTCAACTCCTCTCACTTCCTCCAAATAAAAGGTGTGGCTATGGGTACCCGCATGGGCCCCAGCTATGCCTGTCTCTTTATGGGGTATGTGGAACATTCCTTGTTCCAGTCCTACTCCGGCCCCCTTCCACAACTCTTTCTCCGGTACATCGATGATTACTTCGGTGCTACTTCATGCTCTCATCAGGACTTGGAAAAATTTATTAATTTTGCTTCCAATCTCCACCCTTCCATCATTTTCACATGGTCCATCTCTGACACTTCCCTTCCCTTCCTTGACCTCTGTGTCTCAATCTCTGGTGATAGACTGTGCACCAATATCCATTACAAGCCTACCAACTCCCACAGCTACTTCAACTACAGCTCCTCACACCCCGCTTCCTGTAAGGACTCCATCCCATTCTCTCAGTTCCTTCACCTCCGTCGCATCTGTTCCGATGATGCTACCTTCAAAAACAGTTCCTCTGACATGTCCTCCTTCTTCCTTAACCGAGGTTTTCCACCCACGGTAGTTGATAGGGCCCTCAACCGTGTCCGGCCCATCTCCCACGCATCCGCCCTCACGCCTTCTCCTGCCCCCTAGAAACATGATAGGATCCGCCTTGTCCTCACTTATCATCCCACCAGCCTCCGCATTCAAAGGATCATCCTCCGCCATTTCTGCCAACTCCAGCATGATGCCACCACCAAACACATCTTCCCTTCACCCCCTCCGACGGCATTCCGTAGGGATCGTTCCCTCCAGGACACCCTGGTCCACTCCTCCATCACCCCCTACTCCTCAACCCCCACCTATGGCACCACCCCATGCCCACGCAAAAGATGTAACACCTGCCCCTTCACTTCGTCTCTCCTCACCGTCCAAGGGCCCAAACACTCCTTTCAAGTGAAGCAGCAATTCACTTGCATTTCCCCCAACTTAGTCTACTGTATTCGTTGCTCCCAATGTGGTCTCCTCTGCATTGGAGAGACCAAACGTAAACTAGGCGACCACTTGGTCTGTCCGCAAGAATGACCCAAATTCCCTGTCGCTTGCCATTTTAACACTCCACCCTGCTCTCTTGCCCACATGTATGTCCTTGGCTTGCTGCATTGTTCCAGTGAAGCCCAACGCAAACTGGAGGAACAACACCTCTTCTTCCAACTAGGCACTTTACAGCCTTCCGGACTGAATATTGAATTCAACAACTTTAAGTCTTGAACTCCTTCCTCCGTGCCCACCCCCTTTCTACTTCTTCCCCCTTCCTTTTGTTTTTTTCCAAATTATATAGATTTTACTTTACCCACCTATTTCCATTATTTTTAAATCTTTTAAGCTCCCCCCACTCCCACTGGAGCTATACCTTGAGTGCCCTACCATCCATTCTTAATTAGCACATTCGTTTAGATAATATCACCAACTTCAACACGTGTATTTTTTGTTCTGTTGTCTGTGACATCTTTTGATGATCTGCTTCTATCACTGCTTGCTTGTCCCTACAACCACACCAGCCCCCTTCACTTCCCTCCCCACTCCACACACACGTTAAACCAGCTTATATTTCACACCTTCCTTGGATTCACCTAGTTCTGTTGAAGGGTCATGAGGACTTGAAACGTCAACTCTTTTCTTCTCCGCCGATGCTGCCAGACCTGCTGAGTTTTTCCAGGTAATTCTGTTTTTGTTATAGGTTTTAACAAGTCCTGCCCCACTCCTACAGTCAACCTCATAGGACATTTCTTTAACTACAGGTTTCTCTTTTTCTACTCTGAAGCTACTCTACTTGGAGGAATTTATCAGTCCTAACTCTGCCCCTTGCTAGCATGAATTTGTGCCCCATATTGAGTCATGATTTGGCTTGTAATGGTGTTTGTATTTCCTTTTTCTGTTGTTACCTGTTTCAAATCTCCCTGATGTCCAATCCCTGTTCAAGTCCAAATAGTGCAAGCTTTCCCAGAGTCTCAAGTTCATTCTATTTTTAAAAAAAATTGTACCATATATTTCTTTGTTAAGATTGCTTTTGATTCCTTTGCAGTCTTTGTCTCTGAAGCAGTCTTCCCTACACAAGTTGGCAGTGTTTACAGACAGATTTGCAGCACTGACCTCAGGATACACAGTGGGGTCACAGCCCTCCAATCTGTATCATCAGCAATTTAAGACTAAAACGTGAGTTTAGTACAAAGTACAACACAGAAATTGCAACACAGAGTCAATCCATGTCAGCATTCAGTCTCCACATAACTAAATAGCTCTAATCACATTACCACATTCTGCTTCCACATCCCTTCATCCACCAATCCAATCTAATATTCAATGTTGACAGTTACTGCAACAATCACTGACACACTATGTGAATTCTCAGCATCAGTAATTCTGACCACAGGTTTTATCCATTTAGGCTGGCATAATTTCTACTTTTTTCTGATATTCAAGTGCATCTTCAAGGCATTGACACTCAGTTAAATCTTTATTCCAGTTCATTAGATCTCCCAGGAGTTTGGGAAACATAATTTTACTGTCATTTATGAGAATCCTAGTGGCGAAGACAAATAGGAGAGCAAGAAATAAGCACAGAGTACTCTCCTCCACTCTGTCCGCCCTAGTTCAACAGCACCAGCCAGCCTGTTTTCACACAAGTCTGGACAGTGATAGCTGGTCAACTAGCTAGCTGTGGGAATTTCAACAGCTGAGCTAGTGTTTACCTCCTTGTAATATCATTAGATATGCACTTCTGCAGGAATCCAGTTGAGAGATTCTTATTGTAACCCGATTAGGAGTAGACTCACTCATATTGTGCTGGCTAAAGATTCTGGGCATGGAGTTTAAAACCATTCAGTAATTTATAGACAAATGAGGAAAAAGGCAATTTCTAACACTAATGTATATTAAATCAGATATTATCAATGTAGTTAAAGATTGGCTGGAATACACAATCGACAATGACAGCAGTGAAATCATTCACAAATTGTTCCAATATTAGCATTTATTACCAAGTTCTGGAATTCATACAATGCACAATACCAAATGAGAAAATACTGGTGAAAGGATGTTAAAAGCATCAGTTTTCCTGTTCATCAGGCAATATTCCTAATTTCAAATTTTGACTTCATCTGCTGTGAAAAGCTGTACAAATCCAATCAATGAATCTCAAATGAGGATAGCTGTTCCACATCCTTTTAAAACCTTCAAATTAAATTCACAGCAATGCTTTTAACTGTTAAATACCTTAAGAAAATAATATTTTCTATTAGTTCCACATGCAAACAAGTTCACCTCAAAATGCAAGTGATCAAAATCAACACAGGGCTGCAGACCAAACATTAGCAGGAATGTTTCTGGGCACTCAGGTTATCAGAGGGTAACAAAGAAATGCAGGATATGTGGAAAAGCAGCAGTAAACTCCATATCATTCAAAGTAAGTTTAAACAGCAGAGGGGGAGGGGGGTTTGCAAGTGAGAGAAACAGCAAAACTAAGCTGGGCTGTTTCCAACTAGTGACATAATTTTGATTGCTTCCACACTTTACAACGGTCAATGTGTGTTTTAGAATTATTTATCAAGCTTTCATAATAGATGTCAAGCTGGTAAAGTACCATTTCTGTCTTTTTTCCCCTGGTGTCTGCTCTGCTTAACAAAGGGCTCTGAATAATTTAACACTGCCACATAAATGTAAACTGGATTTTGGCCATCACACTCATGGAGACAGTTCTGGAAGGGGAGGAAAAGGACGTGGGCATTAGTAGTTGGCTCCCATTCTGATTCAAATCCACCTTTTGGGAGCAAGTGGTGAGTTCTCACATGAAGGCGCTAGTGCAGCACACTGCCCAGAGAACTACCATCTGTACTGAGTTGAGGAGGCTAAAATAATCATCCTATCACAAGCACACCCTCTTCCCTTAAACAGCACAATTGAAGCTGCTGTGTCAGATTCCGCTTCCTCCCATGTAGAATGCTGCTCCTTAGTGAGTGCTTTATACAAGGAAAGATTCCTACACGGTACCTGTAGTTTGCAAATACAAGTGTACCAACTAGTCTGCAGTTATGTTGTGCTACACGCACTGCTCTCAGCATTACCGATTAAAATTCAGGACGGCTCTCAGCATTCTGCGAATCTGGCCAAATCACAGGGAAAGTGTTCATTGGAGCCTGCCCTTTGCCTGTACTGAAGTGGAACAGTGTGATGTGTACACATCAAGCTACTGGCAACTTATGTTAAACTAGTGATTGGTTAAAAATGGCCATCAAAATTCAAAATGTGTAGTCTATTCATCAGCTAGTGTTAAATTTGAACCCTAAAAGAAATGTTTAAAAATCTCTATAGACCCGATGGTAAGGCTTCCTCCATTGTCCTTTCATTTGCCAATAGAAACCGAATCTGACCAGCTGCAAGAATTATCTCAGAACATGCTCGTTCAGCTCCTGCTTTCTGCAAGTGTCTTTGCATGTTGACAGGTCCAATGTTTTAGTTCCTTTTACCCTTGTTACCAGATGAATTTCAGTTTGTTTGCTGCATGAGACTGTTCCCTAAACTGAGAACAGGTTCTTTGTTGTGGATCCACTTTTGCTAGACGTGTCATCATGTGACTGGTAACCAATAAGAGCTTTCAAAGACAGTCCTAAACGTTCTTTGTACAATTGCCTGTAAAATACATTTAATTGGTTTATAAAATAGAAACATCAACACAAAATGAAAGTCAAAAGTACTATTGACGTTTAATGCAAAGTGCTATTCTGGAACAAGAAATGCCGGCACTTCATGAATTTATTAACGCGTGAAGAGGAGGTTAGTTTTATAAGATGCCGCAGAACTAGGATGCTGGGTCCCACCCAAAGTGTTAATCTGTCTTTTTAAGCATCAGTTGTCGACCAGCTTTTGTCTCAGATTTCTAGTTTATGGCTTCTCCCTTTACCTCAGCTATCTGGATTACAGCACAGTTTTACCTAGAGTGTCTGTCTTTTTCCCTTCCCTCAGACTGGCACTGGAGAAGGTTTGCAACAGCATGCCTCATTTCACATTAGCTGATCAACAGTTTTGGAAAGATGCTTGGCTGAAGCCTGATAAGCAGCAAAGCTCCCATTAAAGGCTCAGTTGCTGAAGGCAGTGCACTGATGAGCCACACTGAACTGGAGGTCCCAGTTTGGAGCCCTGCCAACTGGTTAATTTGCTCATTCCTAGCTGGGGCAGCAGCTATGGAAATAGTCAGGGGCCCTGGGGTACAGTGTAAGGAGGAAAGATTATTCAGTGCATTCCAATGGTGACCTGCAGAGAACAAGTGAAGGCACTCCAAGGAGGTGTTTGTGGAACTGCCTAATAAGAGTTGGCACCACCAGGACAGAATATCAAGACATAAACTAAACTAATCCAACACACTGAACTCTATCAATTCTGGGTAACACCCCTCCACCCCACTCTACCCTGTCAAACAGGATGACTCACTTGGGGTCAACTCATCTTCAGAGGAAGGACTGGGTCATCTGGAGACAACCCCTCTCATCCCCCATACGAGGAGGAAACGGGACAGTCACCAGGGCTCATTCACCACACTGCTTGCAGAAGTGCACAACAGCAAAACTGAAGAGTGTTGGGAACCTGGTGAATTATACAGATAAGATACACATTGAAACAAGCTATTCAACCCTATCAGTACACCTGGGTGTTTATCCTCGACATGGCATCTAGTCCTACTCGTTTACACACCTGGTCCCCATAACTCTTCAATCCCTCTGCTAATCCAATCTAATTTTGAATGTTCACACTTTCTGCCTCAGTCATTAACCTTGGATGTAAATTCCACAGCTTTACAACTCTGAAATGTCTCCTCTTCTTCCTCCTAAATTGCTCATTTAATCTTGCGTCTACAGAACTCATTCTAGATTCCTCAATTGGGAAATCTGCTTTGATCTACCCTGACCTGTACTATAAAGAATTTCAAACATTTCCAGTAATGAATACATTCCCAATTTTTCAAGTCTCTTTGTATTTTGGGGCCCTCATAAAAAGGGCACATATGCTGGGAAGACCCAAAATAAGGCAATCGAAAACAGAAATCACAGCTTGATACAGAACAATCCACATATCCTTTAATACTGAAGATTGCAACATTGCACCTACCCTATTGAAACAACTGCTTCTCTGTTTTGGCAGTTTCCTGTCCAGATTGCTATTTTGTCACCTTTTGGCCTGACATTTACAACAGCTCCACACACCTCGTCGCTGTATTCATCGAAGGCCTCCCCAATCAGACACAGGAGCTGGTACGTGGGATAGAAACAAGCAAAGGACAGTTACACACTACATTACACTCTTAGCTGTATACAGATGGCCTCAATATTGCCTAACGAAAAACTCAGACAGTGGAATAAATTCATCTTCAACCATGCATCTTCCTATATCTAAGAGGAGAATTTTCAATCTCAACTAATCAATTAACCATTAACTTTATTCCTATATATAAAAAAAGAATGAGTATCATGAACAGTAGACCAGTCTGCATAACATCTAGTGGTAAGCAACATTTTTGCTTAAAGATGCAATAGAAAAACTTTTACAAGCCAAAAACATAAAAAGAATAGCCAAAGCAGATCATGCTTAATCAATCCAACTGAAGTCTTTAAAGAAGAGATAAAGTAAAGGTTGATGTAATGTACCCAGATTTGGACTCGGGAATTGGAAATACAATCAGAATTTATGGGGACAGCAACAAGCTGGGGGAGACTATAGTCAATAGAGGAGGATGGCAGCAAAATACAGAAATAAACTTACAGAATAGACACGTAAATGGCAAAAGAAATTCAATATCAATAAATGTGAGGTGGTACATTTTGATAAGGGAATAAAGAGGCCATATATTCATTGGAAAGCAAGTCTAAATGGAGTAGGGGAGCAAAGGAATCTAGGGATGCAGATACACAAATCACCAAAAGTAACACAGGTCAATTAAACCATAAACATTGCAAACCAAGCACTGCGGTTCTTTTCTAGAGGGATAGAATTGAAACACAGAAGTTATGTTAAACTTGTATAGAATCTTGATTATACTTCACTTGGAATATTTTGCACAGTTCTGGTCTCCATACTTTAAAAAAAAACATAGAAGCACTGGAGGAGGTGCAAAAAAGATATACTACAATGATACAGAAATGAGAAAGAGCACACATCAGAAAAAGCTAAACAGAGGCTCTTTTCTCTAGATAAGAGAAGGCTGGCCTGATAGATTATCAAAGGGTTTGATAGGCCAAACCTTTTCTCTTGTGGGGCAGACTAAAAATAGTGGCCATAAATGCAATTTCATCAACAAATACAATCGAGAATTCAGGAGGAAATTCTTTACCCAAAGAATGATTAATTTGCAGATTTTGCTATCACGAGGAGTAGTGGGGCAAATAGCATAGATGTATTGAATGGGGAGCTAAAACATGAGGGAAAAAGGAAAACAAGGATATGCTGATAGGGTGAGATGAGGATGCATGGGAGGAGATTCATATAGAGCACATAGACCACGGTACAAACCAATTGATTGAAAAGCCTGTTTCTATGCTGTAAGCTTCAATACCACTAGTAAACTGTATAACTGACCCGTTTATTTTATTCCAGTACCAGGTCTGGTAGGCTTAAAAGCAAAGAATAAAAGCCAATTACAACCAAGCTCAAAATTTAGGACTCTACAGGGGTTGCCAAGAGTATGGTCGACATGGCAGGATTATCCAGGAGAACATCAATTACCGTTTCCAGCCAGTATCGGTCCAAGTCATTGTGCCTCTGTTGCTTGTTAAGTGTCATTAGCCACCTTCCTCCTTTTTTATTTTTATCGTCTTCCCACATCGGTTTAATACCATCCTGTTAAAATAGCCACATCTTATTGAACTGTTTGTATGATTTCACTGACAAAACTGAGCATCGTCAGGAAGCCCAAAAGAAAACAACATCCTCCCCAAGACCTGTACCACAGCCTCCAAGTTCTGGCCATTTCAATACAAACTATTCACCCAGAGTAGAAACACGTTCAACTAGAAACTTCACAGACCCCATGTTTCATTAATCATATCATGTAAACCAATGAATAACCCAACAAATTTATTGTCACAGAGTCAACGTTTTAAAATTCCTAAATCTAACCAAATTAACCAAAACTTTTCAAACGAAAGTTGAAGCCAAAATGAGATGTAAAATTTACTGTTTTAAATGTAATATTCTTACTTAATCCAATGTAATTCCTGAGTAATGAACAATACAGTGCTCATTAGTAGCTATTCCCATTCAGCAAAAACTACAAGTCACACAGAATAATTAATCTCTATATCATCCCAATACAGTGCGAGGAAAAAAATCTGAATATTAATAAAGAGATGGTATCAGTAACTAACTAATAAAAGGTTGGATTGTCAAAAAGCCAAATGGTTCACCGGTATCAGAGAAGGTAATCTGTCGTTCTAACCCAGACTGGATTAGACAAGACTCAATTCAACACCAATGTGACTGACACGTAAAAAATGCATCAACTTTAACGAGCTTCTGTGCCACAAATTCAGAACTGCACAGTCAATTCCCTCTCATCCCTCAGGAGTGAGATATGAGGGGGGCTGGGCCCTACTCTGACTGCCGCATGCTGTCGCCTCAACTGACTTCAGCCTACAGTATTTGGCACAGAGCTAAATTTGGAGTAGAGCTAGCCAGCAATAAGCAACTCCAGGAGCCACCCCACACACTCACTGAGACATATCAAGTGTAAGGCTTTTGGTTTGATCACAGGCTCATGCTTTTGGTTTGATCACAGGCTCATACTGAGCAAGTCGGGAGCTGCAAGGTTCAGTTCCCCATGTTAAGCTTCAATTGAATTCTGTACTCACAAACTAATGGTGTACATATTCAAGTAAATTAGTTTATAATTTTATCAATAATTATGAATCCATTTGATTTTCCTCCCTTTTGTCTCCAGGAAGTGAATTCCATCCCAACAATCCAGAAAACAGAAAATAAATCAAATCATTACTGCTGCATCTTAGCACAAAACACTACTTTTACTGTTAAACGTGAGAAAATTCTCTTACCTTAAACAAACAATAATCACATCCAAACAAAAGTTTACTTGGCTGCTGTATATGATTATATAACCTATAGAAAGGAAACAAAAGCACATTTAAATGTTCAAATATTAATGGCAACAGTGCCAAGAACTATATCCAGTGCTTTAGATGGAGGGTGGGTACCAGTGCCCAGAATAACATCCTGTGTCAGTGCTTTGCCCAAACTCATGATCTTCCCCTGGAATTTGTGCTCTTCCCGCTCTGACCTTACATCCCAGAATCCTGTTAGCTTTCTTTACACCCGGCATTAGGAGCTTCAATGAGTCAAACACCAATTTTCCCAGTACTCTCTCCTGTGCTGTGCCCTTTAACTAATCATTTATCTTAAACCCTAAGATAAAAGCAAAAAAACAGCAGATGCTGGAAATCCAAAACAAAAATAAAAATACCTGGAAAAACTCAGCAGGTCTGACAGCATCTGCGGAGAGGAACATAGCTAATGTTTCGAGTCCATATGATTCTTCAACAGAACTAAGGAAAAATAAAAGAGAGGTGAAATGTAAGCTGGTTTAAGGGTGGGGAGGGGTGGGACATATAGAGCTGGATAGAGGGCCAGTGATAGGTGGAGATTGCCAAAAGATGTCAGACAAAAGCACAAAGAGGTGTTGACACATTTAGCTAATAAGACACCTTCAACACCTCTTTGTCCTTTTGTCTATGACATCTCTTGGCAATCTCCACCTATCACTGGCCCTCTATCCAGCTCTACATGTCCCACCCCACCCCTTAAACTAGCTTATATTTCACCTATTTTCTATTTCTCCTTAGTTCTGTTGAAGAGTCATATGGACTTGAAACGTTAACTGTGTTTCTCTCTGCAGATGCTGTCGGACCTGCTGAGTTTTTCCAAGTATTTTTATTTATCTTAAACCCCCAGTGTCTATTTCACTTCCCTCACCCCATTACCATGTACTTTACCATATTAACTCCATCTTCCAACCTACCCATTTCATTATCCTTTTTAGTAATTCCATTTCTTTCTAGAGGTTTCATCATCTCAAACAGTGCTCACTAATGCTTTACCCACAAGAGCAGATTATTGGGACTGTAGTTCCCTTGTTATAGAGCTTTGTCCCTTGTTAAGGATTGAGGTTACCCAAGGAGAGTGGCAGAACTTACCAAATTTTACTAGAAACTCTTTCAGGTGCCCTAAGAAATCCAACTGGGCCGAGTACTCTGCCTCCCTTTAACCTCCTTCACCCATTAGTTGTTACCTTATCATATATAGAGCAATATTAGCAACAGGAGGGAGAATAGTCATTGCAATGGCAAAGAAAAATACAAATTGCATGGTGTTCCCTCTCAGCTTACTGTAAGCCACAGCCAGTGAGCTATTTAATCAAACAGATCAACAGCCCAGGCTTGATCTCAGCTGATAAAAACAAAAAAACTGCGGATGCTGGAAATCCAAAACAAAAACAGAATTACCTGGAAAAACTCAGCAGGTTTGTTTTTCGAGTCCTCATGACCCACCAGTTCTGTTGAAGGGTCATGAGGACTCGAAACGTCAACTCTTTTCTTCTCCGCCGATGCTGCCGGACCTGCTGAGTTTTTCCAGGTAATTCTGTTTTTGTTTCGATCTCAGCTGGACTCAGCATACCCAGACTACAGAAAGGGGGATTCAGCTAGCTTCTTACCTCTGTTCAGTGATCCCTGACTGAAAGGCCTGTTTCTGAGATCACAGCTGACCTGTATCTCAACTCCATCTACCCATATTAGTGCTATAACCCTTAATAATTCTAACAAAAAATGTCAGCTTTTTAAATTTTCAATTCACCCCCAACCTGAGCAACTTTTTGGAGGAGAGTGTTTCAGCTTTTTACTACTGTTTATGTGAAGGAGTGTCTCCTGGCACGACCCCTGAACAACCTAGCTCTGATTATATAGTTCCACCTCATTGTTCTGGAGTTCTCCACAGTAAATTATTTGTCTCTGTCTACCCTGACAAACTATAGTCATCTTAAACACCTCAATTAGATTACATGGCAACTGCAGGATTTGTTTTCATCATGTGCTAAACCCCAATCACCCAACCGCCTTCCTCAACCTTGATAATCAAATGACCAAGAGCTGGCTGTTACTGCAACAACAGTCACTTTAGTACTGGAGGACTGCCAGCCTATGGATTGTACCTTAGGAAGATTCAGAACCTGTAGGAGGGTACATCTAGGTTGGGAGGCAAAATAAACATCTCCATCATTATGTACCAAGATATTCATACAATTAACAGCAAATAAGAGACAATACAGCATTGAGAGTAGAATAGATCAAATTGTGCTGAAAAGCTCAAATTCCCACCATAAAGAAACAACTTTGCCAATGCAATCCTGCATAGTGTCAACTATGTTCACAGTTGGCTGAGACAGCTGGCTTGTGTCATGGTGCAGAGATTTTGCATTCCTCCCCTTTCCCCCTCTGTCCCCAACTCCACCCACCCCTACTCACTTCCCAAAAGTTTTGACTCCTGCCACGGTACAATCCACAGGGTTGGGAGCTCTGCAGTCCCTTCAGATGTGACCAGTGTGCCCCTCTCAATAAACACTGTACAGCTTTATATTCTCATCCATAATGTACTTTCTGCAGAAGTAAAATCAAGTCATCTCTACATTTCATAGTGTCAGTCATTATGACACAGGAGGCCATTCAGCCCATTTAATTTATGCCATCTATTCAGTCTACATACACAAATCATACTTACGCCCAAAAGTCTTCAACAGTATCAAATTTAGCAATAAGTCGCAAGTTCTCTGTCCAACCTTTGGTCTTATCATTTTTAAAATACCATAAAGCCCATCTGTAATATAAAGGAGAAGCAGTTAATCAGAGCCAAAGATTATAGCATCATATTAACAGAAGGTCAGAACCCTACAGACTATAGCATCAGATTAACAGGGGGCCAGAACCAGACCGACTGTAGCACCAGGCTAACAGGGGCTGGTGTCCCAAGGGGGGTCATTGGAATTTCTTCCCTTTAGATCCTGAACATATATTTTATTTTATACTGTAGACCTTCCTTGAAACGTTAATCTTTTCTTTTTATAAATACTTGTGGCCCCATAGTACACTGCATTTGCCATTTCACTTTCACCTCTTTCCCATGTGAAGAGTTTGGACAATGCCACAATACAGAACAACTTGTCATTTGTCACTGAAGTGTGGCTAACAGAGAAAAACATACTGTGGCAATGTGAGACCACACGTGGAATACCGTGTGCATTTAAGGTCTCCATATCTCAGGAAGGATATATTTACATCGGAGGTAGTACAGTGAAGGTTCATCATATTGGTTCCTGGGATGAAAGGGTTGTCCTATGATGAGATTGGGTTTATATTCTCTGGATTTTAAAAGAACAAGAGGTGATCCCACTGGAACATACAGAATGCTGAAGGGGTTTGACAGGGTTGACACTAAGGGGTATTTCCCCTTGGTGGGAAATTGAGAACATGGGGTAATAAGGGGCAATCATTTAGGACTGAGACGAGGAGAATTTCTTATTCACAGGGCTGTGAATCTTTGGAATTCTTTACCCCAGCGCATTGAGGATGCTCCATCATTGAGTATATTTAAGGCTCGGATGGGCAGGTTTTCGGTGTCTCAGGAAATTAAGGGATATGTGAAGTGGGCAAGAAAGCGGAGTTGAGGCAGAAGATCAACCATAATTTTTTGAATGACAGAGCAGGTTTGATGTGTTATACAGTCTACTCAAACTGCTTGTGTTCTTAGGAGGGTTCTTTACTTTGCTGTGGCATACTTGATCTTTATACTTGCCAACACTAAATATCCAAAATGAATATTTATTATAGTTTCAACTTTGACAGTACTCATTTTGACGACTGAAATTTTTTGCAACACTCACATAAATACTGCACCTCGTGTTGCATTATCGCAAAGTGTATTGCATAATTAATCACATTTAAAGGGCAGTGACCATCAGGTAGACAAATGATAATCTGCAACATAATTGTTGTTTTGCAAATCGTTAAGTGCTAATCTGCATGGTTTTCTAGGACTACACAGGTACTGGATGTCTTGCACAAGACATGAAGATCAGTTATCTCTACATGGTTTGCTCATTACTAAGCATTCAATTGTTTCAGGCAACTGCTGCCATAAAATAAAATTGAATAGACATTTGGAGGACTACACCGTAGAGTGTGTGTGTATATATATGTTTGCATACAGTATTCTTAGAAATATGTATACATGGCTGAAATCCTGAATTCAGTCAAAAGGATTTCATACATGACAGGAGTGAGAGTGCAACATGGGCAAATTACATCACTGTGGAATGTGGGATGATGGAGGAAACCATTCAAATGCACAACAGGAAAGAGGAGTAGAATCTGAGTAAGCAAGGCTGTGCTGGTGGAAGAAGCACAAAATTACTGAAAATTACACTGCCCTGCCCATCCTATTTTATTGTGTGGTGAATGTACTCTGTTTCTAGATATGAATTTTGACTTGGATTCAAAGGAATGACAATCAATGTATAAATGTGGATCAGGAGAGCAACTTGGAGATGTACTTACTGCCCGCCCTTATCCCTCTAGGGGCGGGGGGGGCGGGGGGGGGGGGGGGGGGGGGGGGGGGGAGGAGGAGGAGTCATGATTTCTTCATGAATTGCCACTGATGCGGTGGAGAGGTTTTTACATTCCAATGGTCCCTTGAGCGATGCCATTGGGAGCTCAGTGCTCCTGGCAAGGCCACCCATGGCAGCAAGGTCAGGAGGAGATGCCAGAACAAATGTGGTCCAAAAGGCCCTCAACAGCAGAATGGGCAAAGGAAGACTGTGTGCTTCACTCACTGCAAAGATGGAAAAAGGCTGCAGCAACACGGTGGCCCCAGTCATCATGGCTTGACATCACTGAAATCTACCAAGACCTTCCAATATAGTCGTTGTTGCCAGAAAAATCCAAAATTTGGCAATAATTCCAGGAACTCTTCATTGCATTCACCGAACTGACCAAAGCATTCAACTCAATAAACCGCGAGGCTCTGTGGATTGAGCTCCAATTATTTGGATGTCCAAAAAATTTCATCACAATCCTGCAACTGCTTCATGATATAATGCAACCATCTTGAGCGGGAGATCTGAAACAGAAGCCTTCAAAAGTCCAGACTTTAGTCAAGCAAGGCTGTTCAATAGCCCCCACACTATTTACAATCTATCTGACAGTGGCTATTCTCCTCAACAAAGATTAACTGGCCCCTGGTGTCAGCATTATCTAGATGGAAAACTCTTAACTCGGTCACTTCCTTGCCAAAACTTAACTGACCATCATTGTACGCACGCTCTAGAGTTTGTGGATGACTGCAGTGTTGTTGCCCGTATTGCACTGGGGCTGCAAGTCACTCTTAATCTCTTCAATTATGTGCCAGTTCAGCCTTCTGCAAACTACGGCAGCAAGTACTTGACAACAAAGACCTCCACAAGTCAACAACAGTCCTTGTGTATAGAGCAATTATCGCCATGTGAGTGACAGAAGAGCACTAGAGAAATTCCATCAGCAATATCTCCACCGCATCCTCCGGATTCAATGGGAGGGCCATCAATCAAACGTCCTTCTTGAAGCCAGCTCCATAAGCATTCAGGCAAAACTCCTGCAAAAATCAACTTCAATGCACTGTGTCCAGATGCCAGGTCCTGTTCTCCCAACTCTCAAATGGCCAGCATTCCAGGAGAGGACAAAAAAATGCTTCAAAGATATTCTGAAGCTTTCCTTGGAGGCCAACTGCAGGCATTAATAACTGAGAGGAGCTTGCTACTAATCATTTAGATTGGCGACAACTTTCCATTGAGCTGCATCAGCCTTTAAGTCACAATGCCTTAATGATGAGGCAAAGCAGCATCAGAGATGGAAAGAATAGGAAGGAAATCCTGCACTCCGGACCCACTAACACTTGGGGAAAACTGCCTCATGTGTTCAAAGGTCTGCGGGTTGAGAATGGGATTCTTCATTTACATGAAGAGCTATAACAGAAACTCACAATCCTGAGTCAACATCATCCTTGAATCAAGGGACAGCCGACTGAGGTCATGAGGTGCTGCTGAAGAAGCCTTGACAAGCTGTAGCAATGCACCCTGCAGATAACACACTGTAGCAACAGTGCGCAAATGCACAGGTTGGGGAGCTGAAGGAAAACGACAGACACGGCCCCTCTTGCCCACTCTAGCTATCATAATCAGCACTCTGCACAATCGGTTCATCGAGCTGTCTGTATCGATGACTGGCTCCTGGTAAAACTAGATGATAAAGGAAATAAAGCATGGTGAATTACTAACCTAAAGAAAACAGGACCTTGGAGGATCAACCCACGCTCTGCTGAATAGACTGATTTAAAGTTGGGTGTAATATGAATGGATTTGTAACTGTAACCCTGTAACCCAGGGAACATTCCAGTGAATTGGCACTGAACTCTGGTAGATTTTAGTATCCTTCTACTCTGAGAGCAGAGAGAGTGAGCCAAAAGGGAAACATTGCAAGAGGACAACCGGTCAAGTGGGAGGACCATCAACACGGAGTCAGAGAGTGTGGAGGGAGCAAGGCAGAAGGGAAAGCCGGAGTGTGAAAATCTGGGAGAGAAATTCGAAAATGATGTCACTGCCGCAGCGGGAGCGGATTGAGGTAACAGGTAAGTATTAGCTTGCTTCACTAAATTGTCTATATTTTCTCAACTGTTGCTAATTCATTTGAAGGTAATTTACATTGCATTTCAGAGTGATAGATTTCAATTCTACTGCTTTGAGTTTTTTAATGTTTTAATATCTCATACTCTCAAGTCAGTTTCTTAGAGGTCAGTGTCTGTTTTATAGATCAGTGCCCTGGACATCAGAACCTTAGATTTTTCCAGTTCACTGTCAAATGGTTTAGCAATCAGGGGCCCAAAGTTTGCGAGGTCAGTGGGTCAGCTAACATGGCATCCTAGCGGGGACCCATTGCATGCACATTCTGTTCTGTGGTGGGAAGTCCACAACTCATTAATTCTAGATAATCATGTGTGCAGGAAGTGCTACCGGTTGTTTGAGCTCAAGCTCTGAGTTTTAAAGCGACTGGAGTTACCGTAGTGCGACTAGAAATCAAGAAATAGCAGAGTTACTCTTCACAATCTTTCAATCCTCACTAGATACAGGAGTGGCCTGGAGGGTTGCTAATATCATGCCACAATTCAAGAAAGGGAAGAGGGATAAACAGCAAACTACAGGCCAGTGAGCTTAACATTGGAAAGGCATGGGTTAATACAGGAGAGTCCGCATGGATTTGTTAAAGGCAAATCATGTTTGATGGACTTGATTGAATTTTGATGGGGTAAGAGAAGGTTGATCAAGGTATTGCAGTTATTGTCAAATGCCTTCTGAAAGGCCATATTTAAAACAAAGTGCCACAAAGGAGGATTGTTAAGAACCCATCGGCCCAACCATCTTCAGCTGCTTCATCAATGACCTTCCTTCCATCATAAATTCAGAAGTCGGGATATTCGCTGTTCAATGCACAATGTTCAGCACCATGCGCAACTCCTTAGATACTGAAGCAGTCCATGTCCAAATGCAGCAAGACCTGGACAATATCCAGGCTTGGGCTGACAAGTGTCAAGTAATATACACACCACACAAGTGTCAGACAACGATCATCTCCAACAAGAGAGAATCTAACCATCGTCCCTTAACGTCCAATGGCATTATCATCGCTGAATCCCCCACTATCAACATCCCGGGGGTGACCATTGACCAGAAATGAACTGGACTAGCCAAATAAATACTGTGGCTACAAGAATAGGTCAAAGGTTAGGAATCCTGCGACGAGCAACTCACCTCCTGGCTCCCCATAGCCTGTCCACCATCTACAAGGTGGACATCAGGAGCGCAGTGGAATATTCTCCACTTGCCTGGATGAGTGCAGCTCCCACAATACTCAAGAAGCTTGACACCTTCTAGGACAAAGCAGATACTTAATTGGCACCATATCCACAAACATTCACTCACTCCACCAGCAGCGCACAGTAGCAGCAGTGTGTATCATCTTCAAGATGAACTGAGGGAATTTACCATGGCTCCTTAGACAGCAGCTTCCAAACCCACGACCACTGCCATCTAGAAGGACAAAGGCTGCAGCTAGCACCAGCACCTGAAAGTTCACCTCCAAGTCACTCACTGTTCTGACTGGGAACTATATCGCTGTTCCTTCGTTGTCACTAGATCAAAATCCTGGAACTCACTTCTTAGCAGCACTGAGTGTACCTATACCACATGGACTGCAGTGGTTCAAGGCGGCAGCTCACCACCACCTTCTCATGGGCATCTAGGGAGAGGCAATAAAAGCTCGCCCAGCCAGCAGAGCCCACGTCCAGTGAATGAATAAGAAAGATGGAGTCATGCAATTAAGGGGAATATGGCAGTATGAATACGGAATTAGTTCAGTGATGAAGCAAAGGACAGTGAAGAATGCATATTTTCCAACCAGTTTTGCAGTGGTGTTCGGGGTCTTTTCAATGTTTATAGAATGACTTAAGACTCGGATTTAGTGAAAAGCATTGCCAAGTTTCATACCATCTGCAAACTTTATAATGTTGTAGTGATAAGAATATTGTAGACTTCAGGACGATAGACAAGGGGCAGAAGCATGGCAGATGGAGTTCAGTACAGAGAACTGTGAAGCGATGCACTCTGGAAGGGCTAATATAGAAAACCAGTTTAGTGTAAATGGGAGAAAAGGGCAGACGACCATAGAGACCTTGGGGTCCATATACACAAATCCTTAAAAGATGGCAAGTAAGTTGATACTATAGATGCAAATCACATGGGTTACCTGCATTTATAAACAGAATATTGAATACAAAAGCACAAAGATATTGTGCTAGGACTTTATAAATCACTGGTTAGACCTCAGCTGAAATATTGTGGACAATTCCAGGCAATACACTTCAGAAAAGATGGAAAACATTAGGTACAAAGGAGGTTTACCAGCAATAAGGCAATTAATCTACGAGGAAAGGTTGGAATAGTTGCTACAGTGCTCCTTGGAAAAGGGAATGTTGAGAGAGGAACAAATTGAAGTTAAAGATGATGAGGTTTCGATAAGAGTAGATGGGAGAAAGGGTCTTTCCTCTGGTGAGTTAATAACTAGAGGCCATAAATTTAAAATCATTGGCAAAATATCCAAGGATGAAGAGAAATGTTTTCACAAGCTGTTGGAATCTGGAACACTTTACTAGAAAACATGGTGGAAACTGATTCTGTTATTAGTTTCCAAAGAAAGTTGAACAGTTATTTGAGGATGAAGAACTTATAGAGCTAGGGGACAACAAGTGGGTTTATAGGACTAAGTACAACTGCGCTTCCAAAGAGTCAGCACAAGCACAATGGGTCAAATGGCTGCCTCCCGTGCTGTAAATTTCTATGATTCCCATAACAGGGTGCCAAAGCTATAAACAAAACTGTGGCTGTACCCTCATGTTCAGCATCACCTCTTTGCTACTCCTTAGATACAAAATACAAAGTTCCTTGCAACTCTTTAGCCGCCTTCCCAAACTGCTACAAAAGCACTGGTCAACTCCTGGTGCACAGACTCAAACTGACCTGTTTTGTAGAGGATGTTTTAGGTATTGTTCCTGGGTTACAGTTTCAGAACACACTTCAGGTGCTGCTGCTGAATCAGCTTCCAGTACTTCTGGTACTTCCTGCTGTAAAATAAATATAATGAAGGATAGAACTTACTTAGAGAATTATAAACATCAGCTCCAAGCTTTCTGTTAGGCATCTTTCTTAGCATAAACACAAAAATCTGAGACTTTTATAAAGCCCTGTGTAAAATATTGGTGACAGGAGACAGCTGACCACAGTACATTGATGGTGATGGGGAGACAGCTGGCCACCACAGTACATTGATGGTGACGGGGAGACAGCTGGCCACCACAGTATATTGATGGTGATGGGGAGACAGCTGGCCACCACAGTACATTGATGGTGACGGGGAGACAGCTGGCCACCACAGTACATTCATGGTGACTGGGAGACAGCTGGCCACCACAGTACATTGATGATGACGGGGAAACAGCTGGCCACCACAGTACATTGATGGTGACGGGGAGACAGCTGGCCACCACTGTACATTGATGGTGACGGGGAGAAAACTGACCACCACAGTACATTGCTGGTGACGGGGGAAACTGACCACCACAGTACATTGCTGGTGACGGGGGAAACTGACCACCACAGTACATTGATGGTGACGGGGGAAACTGACCACCACAGTACATTGATGGTGACGGGGGAAACTGACCACCACAGTACATTGATGGTGACGGGGGAAACTGACCACCACAGTACATTGATGGTGACGGGGGAAACTGACCACCACAGTACATTGATGGTGACGGGGGAAACTGACCACCACAGTACATTGATGGCGACGGGGGAAACTGACCACCACCGTACATTGTTGGTGACAGGGGAAACTGACCACCACAGTACATTGTTGGTGACGGGGGAAACTGACCACCACAGTACATTGTTGGTGACGAGGGAAACTGACCACCACAGTACATTGTTGGTGACGGGGGAAACTGACCACCACAGTATGTTGTTGGTGACAGGGGAAACTGACCATCACAGTAGATTGTTGGTGACAGGGGAAACTGACCATCACAGTAGATTGTTGGTGACAGGGGAAACTGACCATCACAGTATATTGTTGGTGACAGGGGAAGCTGATCACCACAGTATATTGGTGCTCAATCTACACCAAAGCCGCTTCCGCACTATGACACCTAACCAATTAGTGCCCCGATAGCTTTTAAAACATTGTGACCAGTTTAAGCACATCAACAAGATTGTGCATTTATATAGCACCTTTAATACAATCACAACAACGTAATCAGACAAAAATTGATACCAATTTTGATACAAAGGAAGTCACTCAGAACTTGGTCAAAAATGTAGGTTTGAAAGAGCAACTTAAACAAGGTGAGAGGCAGAGGAGGTTTAGGGAAGGAATGCTAAGGCTTTGGGTGGAAACAGCTGAAGGCATGGCTGCAGAGTTTTGGATGTTCTAAAGTTTACCGGGTAGGATGTGAGGTTCCGGTCATTACCGCATTAGAATAGTTAAGATTCAATTCTAATGAAAAAAAATTCCACAAGAGAGGAGAGGCTGGGGGGGGGGGGGGGGGGGGGGGGGGGGAGGAGGAGAGGAGAGAGAGGAGAGGCTTGGGGGGGGAGGAGGGGAGAGGAGAGGCTTGGGGGGGAGGAGGGGAGAGGTTTGGGGGGGGAGGAGGGAGAGGCTTGGGGGGGGAGGAGGGAGAGGCTTGGGGGGGAGGAGGGAGAGGCTTGGGGGGGGGGAGGAGGGAGAGGCTTGGGGGGGAGGAGGGAGAGGCTTGGGGGGGGGAGGAGGGAGAGGCTTGGGGGGGGAGGAGGGAGAGGCTTGGGGGGGGAGGAGGGAGAGGCTTGGGGGGGAGGAGGGAGAGGCTGGGGGGGAGGAGGGAGAGGCTTGGGGGGGGAGGAGGGAGAGGCTGGGGGGGAGGAGGGAGAGGCTGGGGGGGAGGAGGGAGAGGCTTGGGGGGGAGGAGGGAGAGGCTTGGGGGGGAGCAGGGAGAGGCTTGGGGGGGAGGAGGGAGAGGCTTGGGGGGAGGAGGGAGAGGCTTGGGGGGGAGGAGGGAGAGGCTTGGGGGGGAGGAGGGAGAGGCTTGGGGGGGAGGAGGGAGAGGCTTGGGGGGGAGGAGGGAGAGGCTTGGGGGGAGGAGGGAGAGACTTGGGGGGGAGGAGGGAGAGGAGAGGAGAGGCTTGGGGGGGAGGAGGGAGCGGAGAGGCTTGGGGGGGGAGAGGCTTGGGGGGAGAGGGAGAGGAGAGGCTTGGGGGGGAGAGGGAGAGGAGGGGCTTGGGGGGGAGGCTTGGGGGGGAGGAGGGAGAAGAGAGGCTTGGAGGGAGAGCTTGGGGGGAGAGGGAGAGGAGGGGCTGGGGGAGGGAGAGGGAGAGGAGGGGCTTGGGGGGGAGGAGGGGCTTGGGGGGAGGAGGGGCGAGAGGGGGAGGCGGGGCGAGAGGGGGAGGTGGGGCGGGGCGAGAGGGGGAGGCGGGGCGAGAGGGGGAGGCGGGGCGAGGGGGGAGGCGGGGCGAGAGGGGAGGCGGGGCGAGAGGGGAGGCGGGGCGAGAGGGGAGGCGGGGCGAGAGGGAGAGGAGATTGAAGATGGAGATGAGGGTGCAATTATACAGACCAACAACTGCGGTAACGTCATGGTGATTGGAAATTCGAAAGCTGCACAGTGGGGAGTTCAAGACCATGAAGTGGGACAGCAGGGACTCACTAACACATGGTGACTTCAATGATGAGGAGTTTCACTACAGGGACCAGATAAATTGGAGCTCAGCAGAATAAATGAGGTTAACTGAGCCGAGGAAAATTATCCGAGCCTTTGATGAAATAAATTGGCAAAAACTATTTCCACGATCTGTGAGTCAGTAACTGGAGGATATAAACTAAGATCATTAGGACAGAGTTAACAAATGGAAGATGCCACAACAAACGGTAGTAGCAGATGCTAGAATAGCTTTAAAAAGTAAAACGTCAACAGTGATAACAGCAGTGCCTCAGCATTTAACAGCTTGCACTATCGTGAAGGTTGAATCAGAGCCATCTCTGAAGTCTAGAAGAAAGTGCTTTCTATCGGAAGCTCGTATTAAGCAATACCTGACTTACACATACAATCTCAGCAAGATCAACACCAGCTCAGCAAGAGACACTCTTCCAGTGTCCCAAATGAAAATGATCCCTCACCAACAGCAAAAACAGATTACTGGCCACACCTCATTGCTGTTTGTGCAACTTCACTGCATAAGTTGGATCTGCTGGGGTGTCCTCCTTTATTATGAAGGAAGCGACACATCAAAGTTTACTGACAGTACATGGTGTAGATAGCAGAAAGTTCAAAGGGACATTGCTGGATTAAGCGAATTCCATCTACTGCAGTTTCACCCAATGTGGGAAAGAGTGAGGTCATCAACCTTGGACCCAAGAAAGGGTAGATCAGAGAATTTTCTAGATGGTGCGAATCTAGGAACTGTGGAGAAAAGAGATTTAGGAGCTCAAGTACAGAAATCAGTAGAAATGTACAAACAGATACAAAAAAATGAAAAGGGCTAATGGAATGGCAGCTTTACAGCTCTGGACACCTCAAGAAGGATCTATTAGTATTGGAGAGTGCATTGCAGATTCATCAGAATGGCAGCAGGGTTAAAAGGATTAAATTTATGAGGACAGGGTACCTAGGCTAGGCTTGTTTTCAGCCTGTTTTAAACTTTTTTGAACTGCATCTGATTTGTTTAAATACATAGGCTTGTTAAATTATTTTGAGCTCCCACAACCATGCTCGCACCATGATGGATTGTGCACGGGAACTTTCAGGTTGTTGTGCGGTCATGCAGTTAGAGGGAATGTTAATTTTATTCCTCTGAGTTTTGAAGATTAATGGCTGATCTAATTCAGGGAATTAAAGGATTTGATTGGGGAGGGGAAGGGAAACCATTTGCTCTGCTGGGGATGTCCTGAGAAAGGAGGGCATAACCTTAAAATTAGGGCTTGGATGTTCTAGGGTGATATGAGGAAGCGCTTCTTCACAAAAGATGGTGGAAATCTGGAACTCCACAAACCCTGCTGAGGTTGGGGGGGGGGGGGGGGGGGAGGTGTCAATCAAAATTTTCAAAACCAAGATTGATGGATTTTTATTGGACAAGGGTCAAAAAGGTTATAGAACAAAGACTATTTGATGGAGTTAAGATGAAGTACAGATCAGCCAGAACGTCACTGAATGGTGGAACAGGCTCAAGTGAACGAACTGCTCCTGTACTTATGCTGCAGAATACACCATTTCTTGTGACAGCAGCTCACAACAGATGTGACTGGATGTTCCTGTCCAAGATTGTCCCTTCAGCTTAGTACCACACTCATGCCTCTCCTTGATGCAGACATTTGGAATAAAGACTTAAAAACATCCAGGACAAAAAAAAATACTGGGCATTTTCTGCCTTGTCTCAACAGACCACTTGAAGCCGAGTTAATGGCATCACAATAACGTGTAACAATTAAACATTAAAAGGAAAATAATACAAGGAATCCATGTGTGATGGCATTCACCATCACCTGCCCAGAACTTTCCCCACCCATCTGGTGACCTAAATATAAAATCTGAACCATACGGCTCATCTATTCATGATAACTTAGTCATTTTTGCACCAAATTCTCAAAGACAGGATACCCAACTCAGGTCTGAATAGGACAGGATTCCTAGCCTTGTCCAGAACAGAACAGGGTCCCTCAGCCCAGTCAAGATGCAATGCACCAGCTGTTAGAACATGATGGATGCATTTTTTTATTGAAATGCTTGATCCAAGAACTCATACAGCCCCACTTCAACCCATTTGATGTAGGTACATCCACAGTGCTGTTAGAAAGGGTGTTTGAATCCTTGTGCTTCCCCAGAACTTACAAACCTGTCCAATCGGCCTTGTAGCTGCTCTGCGCCCAGCAACATAGCCGTACCTGAAACTCGCCAATCCAGTGTGCATTTAAATTCTCATGCAAATTCAGTCAACCTGCCCCACTTCCCAGCTCAACCTCCTCCCCACAAACCTCATCCCACCCAACACCAGCTCCCATCCCCAAGAGCCCCAACTCCCAAGGCAAAATTGTTTGTGTATATGGTGAACTGTGGTCCCTGCATCAATCTTTGTACCCAGTCCAAGTAACTCCCCTTAAGCCTACTCTGGTTTCTGTTTTGTGGCCGTTCTACCTGCCCTTGACTCCACATGCTCTGGCTTAAGTGTTGAGTTAACTATGCAACGGTTATCAAAGGTCTTTTGAACCTCTGAAAATATTACACACTACATCATCAGTGTCAACTATGGTTCAGTCGGTAGCAACTCCTGCCTCTAATTCAGAAGCTCTGGGGTTTAAGTCCCACTTCAGAAATCCAGGCTGACACTGCAGTGCCATACTGAGTGAGTGCTGCGCTACTGGAAGTGTCATCTTCACGAATAAGATTTTTTAAAAATATTAATTCATGAGATGTGGGCATCACTAGCTAGGTGAACATTTATTGCCCATCCCTAATAATGTTTGAGAAGGTAGTGGTATGCTGCCTTCTTGAACTGCTGCAGTCCATGTCCATGAGATAAAAAGAAAAAAACTGCGGATGCTGGAAATCCAAAACAAAAACAAAAACAGAATTACCTGGAAAAACTCAGCAGGTCTGTCGAAGGGTCATGAGGACTCGAAACGTCAACTCTTTTCTTCTCCGCCGATGCTGCCAGACCTGCTGAGTTTTTCCAGGTAATTCTGTTTTTGTCTTTGTTTTGCATGTCCATGAGATGTTCAACTAAGGCCCCATAAGCACTCTTAGGTGGATGCAAAAGATCCTATGATGATCTGTTGAGGCCTGGCCAACATCACAAAAATAGGTTTGATTACCAGATTTTTGTTTATGGGCACTTGCTATGTACCAATTGATCACAATTCCTACACTTCAAAACCAGTTGGTAGTAAACCTTTGGGATGCCCTGGGGTTGATGTAAAAGCATCTATTTTTATTAACTACATTTCCTCCTACTCTGAAAAACCCAAAGAATTCAATTAGCATGGTCAAGCATGACCTTCCCTTTTGAAATTCATATTATAATTTCAATTTCTAGTATTTTTCTATTGCATCTTTTGAGTAAAGATTCCAATATTTCTCCTCCCAACATTTAGAGGTCCCTGCACATGCTCTATTTTTTTTCCCTATTTCTAATCAATATAGTTGATTAAGAGATATAACTAATAAAGCATCTGCTAGCGGTTCCCAATCAGGCCCCGGTTCCTGTGGAGAACACGGCCCTGGAGCCCTGTTAGCCGTCGAGAGGAAGGCCCCCCCCACCCCGCAAAAAAGTCCACAACCTCGCGCCACCACTGGGCCCCGGACTCGCCAATCCAGGCCTCTGCGGGCAGCAACCACTCCCGTCTGAGCGGCTGGTCTGCCAAACCAGTACAGGACACAGAGGACCGCATTCACACTGGGGCAAAGACAAGGCTCAGCTCCCGCTGCACTTCTCTTCCTATTGCCGGCCCCGCCAACCCGCTCCTTTCTCACCGGCTCTGCCGCTGTTGCCGGCTCCGCGGTCGCCATCTTGCTGTCCTGAGGGCCCCTCCCCGGGCTCGCGCACCTCCACCAATCAACGGGCCCCCACAACTCCACCAATCATCCAGACCGCGCCCGCACGCTTCCACCAATCAGTGATCCAAGGTTCACTGCACCAATCAGTGAACCGGCGCACCTCCACCAATCAGTGATCCAAGGTTTACTGCTCCAATCACCGAGCCAGCGCACCTCCACCAATCAGTGATTCCGCGCCCGCGCACCTTCTCCAGTCAGCGAGCAGCTAGATCACGTTGGCCGAGTGGAGTTGAAAAGGGCACTGTGATTGGTCGTCTGACTGCCAATCAGGGAGACTACTGGCATTCTTTTCAAAAAGAGGAACCAATAGGAATTGGTGAGTCATAAGATCATTGGGGTCTCCCTCAGTTAGTCCAAATCGAGTGGTATGCCTGAGGTATCGGTGAAGGGTGGTTCAGGTCAGCAGTGACCACAGTCACCAAGAAGCGGAGGAGCTCTCGCAAGCAGAACTATTCCACTGACGTGTACAGGGTGCTGACCCAGGTCCACCCTTTTACCAGGATCTCGTCCAAGGCCATGAGTGTTATGAACCCCTTCATTGTGGAGATTTTCAAGCGCATCGCCTCCGAGGCCTCACACCTCACTCACTACAACAAGCAGCACACCATGTGGTCGCAGAAAGATCCAGAGCACCGTCCGCCTCATGCTACCAGGGGAACTGGCCAAACACGCTGTTTCTGAAGGCACAAAAGTCGTCACCAAATACACCAACTCCATTTAGGTCCATCATTCTAAAGATTATAAACATAGAAGAATCATGGCACGTCGGAGGCTTTTTGGTCCTTTGTGTCTGTCAAGGTGACCAACTCCTGTGAAATAAAATAAGCAACACGGGGTGACTAGATTTTACCCTGAGGTAATGCTCCCTCACCAACAAGCTTAACTTTGCAGCTCCTCAGGTGCAGCAACTTCTTTGTTATTATCATTATACTATTAGAAACACGTGATGTGACCATAAATCAGTGCCTTTTCAGCTTAGCAAAGTCAATTCCCTGCCAATTCCAGAGAAAACCACGCTCTCCGAATGCAAACAACTCAGACAAGTGCCTTCCGGACTGAATATTGAGTTCAACAATTTTAGATCATGAACTCTCTCCTCCATCCCCACCCCCTTTCCGATCCCCCTTTTTTTTCTAATCATTTATATAGATTTTTCTTTTCCCACCTATTTCCATTATTTTTAAATGCATTTCCATCCATTGTTTTATCTCTACCTTTTAGCCTATTTCGATCCCTTCCCCCCACCCCACCCCCACTAGGGCTATCTGTACCTTGCTCATCCTACTTTATACCCTTAATGTCACCTATTAGCACAATTCTTAGCTAATATCACCACTGTCAACACCTCTTTGTCCTTTTGTTTATGACATCTTTTGGCTATCTCTACCTATCATTGGCCCTCTATCCAGCTCTACTTGTCCCACCCCCCCTTAAACCACCTTATATTTCACCTCTCTTCTATTTTTCCTTAGTTCCGTTGAAGAGTCATACGGACTCGAAACCTTAACTGTGTTGCTCTCCACAGGTGCTGAGTTTTTCCAGAGATTTTTATTTTTGTTTTGGATTTCCAGCATCCTGAGTTTTTTGCTTTTGCCTCCCACCTTCCTGCTGCTCTTCTCACACAGAACTGCATTCCATGTGTCATCTGAAAATGCAATGCTGTGCTGCAGGACATAGCAGCACACAAACTGCACCGACTGCGGGGAAGTGCAGCACATAAATTGCACTGAATGTGGGGGAAAAGCGACACAAACCGCACCGACCACAGGGAAAGGTGGCACAGATCACACTGACTGTGGGAAACTGCGGCACACAGACTGCACCGACCGTGGGGAAATGCGGCACACAGACCACACCAACGGCGAGGAAATATGGCACACAAGCTGCACTGACAGTGGGGAAAAGCAACACAAAAACCACACCAACCCAGGGAAACACAGCACACAAACTGCACCAACCGAGAGGAAATGGGACACGCAAGCTGCACTAACTGTGGGGAAAAGCAACACACAAACCACACCGACAGCAGGGCAAACCGGCAGGTCTAGGACATTTGCACAAAGCTAAATAGAGCTATTCAATTCAGACTCGTTCTGATCCTGGAGAATAAAAGGGGAAGCTGAAAACCGGAACATTCGAACCATTTTGAGGAAATTGACGGGACCACTAGTACATTTGATGAAAACTCGGGGTTATAACGGCAAACCAGGATGTGTGGTCACCCCAACTCGGGGATGTATCACTCTTGCTCACTTTTCTGATTGGATTACGTGTCTTGACCTTTCGATTGTGCAAAACAGCCAGATTGCTTTCTGATTTGCTATGCAATTTTTAAAAAAAATTACACATTGTGAGCATCATTGACAAGGCTAACGTTATTGCTCATCCCTTATTTCCCTTGAGAAGGCGATGGTGAGCTGCCTTCTTGAACTGCTGCAATCCATGTGGTGTAGGTATACCCACAGTGCTGTTAGAGAGGGAGTTCCAGGATTTTGACCCAGTGACAGTGAAGGAACGGCAATATAGTTCCAAGTCAGGATGGTGAGTGGCTTGGAGGGGGAACTGGCAGGTCATGATGTTCCCGTGCATCTGCTGCCCTTGCCTTTCAAGGTGGTAGAGATTATGGGTTTGGAAGGTGCTGTTGAAGGAACCTTGGTGAATTGCTGCAGTGCATCTTGTAGATGGTACACACTGCTGCCACTGTGCATCGATGGTGGAGGGAGTGAATGTTGAAGGTGGTGGATGAAACATCAATCAAGTGGGCTGGTTTGTCCTCGATGGTCTCAGACAGAATTTATGTGTTTCTGTTCAGTGCCCGTGATCAGTGTGTTTGTGTAAAAGGGGTGTGTTTTCTTATCCTCAGGGTGAGAATCCCAATGAAATAATTTCCAGCAGCAAGCTTTTTGTGAGTTTTAAAATAAATGAGGTTATTTATAATCATACACTTGCCCCAGAATTTAAAATGTGACGTCTCACTCACTCACCTCACAGACACTCTTACACACATAAAGATTAGATATAGATGAAGATAAAAACAGTACAGTTGCAACTTATAATTATCTCAGTCTCTTTTGTGACAGGCCTTTAGTTTCTTAGATGCAGATGACGCTTTAAAGTTGAAGTGAGCGTCTGGTAAAGCAAAGGATTCTCAGTAAGCTGTGAGGTTTCTTGTAGTTGAATTTCCAGGAGGTTGGTGCACAGGTGAACAGATTGGAGGAGTCCTTCTCCCACTTTCAATGTATTGCTGTTTATTACCTTGGCTGCTTGGATAATTTGCAGCTGGTTCGATTGCTTTTGGTGGAGTTCTCTCTACAAGCAGCTTTGCCTGATTTAAATGCAGACAGAAAACATGACTGTCTCATCATGTGACCTTTTACAAGCTCAAAATCCTTTTACCAAATAAGGTGGGTGGTTACATTAAGTACCTGAGTTGTCGTTTAATACCTTAAGGGTTTCAGACAGCCAGTGTCTTTGTGTTTGAATGACCCATTCAGTATGAAATTTTCTTTCTGAATTATCGCAGGAAAAGACATTGATACATTATCAGTCTGGAAGGTCCCTTCGGTCCCCTCGAGAGAAGAGAATGTTTCAATCCACAAAAGAACACACATAGTAACATATGAATTAGGAGTGGAGTAGACCATTATGTCCCTTGAGCCTACTCCACTATTCAATAAGATCATGGAGGATCTGATTGTAGCCTCAACTCCATATTTCGCCTACTCCTGATAACCTTTGACTCCCTTGTTCGTTAAGAATCTATCTACCTCTGCTTTCAATATATTCATTCACCCTGCATCCACTGCTCTCCAGGAAGAGTTCCAAACATTCATGACCCCTGAGAGGAAAAAATGCTCCTTATCTCCTTATTTTTAAATTGTGTCCCCTAGTTTTGATCTCCCCTACAAGGGGAAATCCCTTTCAGCATCCATCCTGTCAAGTCCCCTCAGGATCTTATATGTTTCAATAAGATCATCTCTCAGTCTTCTAAACTCCAATGGATACTGGCCCAACCTGTGCAACCTGTCAGACAGCCATCTTTTGCTGCCTTTTGTGGTCATTTTTAAAATATAAAAATTAATTGAAGTTCAAAATATAATGGGGCATAACAATGGTGTCAAACTTCTTGAGTGTTGTTGGAGCTGCCTTCATCCAGGTAAGTGGTGCCCCACACTCGTGACTT
The DNA here is from genome assembly GCA_026770705.1 of Isurus oxyrinchus. NCBI lineage: Eukaryota > Metazoa > Chordata > Chondrichthyes > Lamniformes > Lamnidae > Isurus > Isurus oxyrinchus. The sequence continues at coordinate 79,467,775 of JANJGN010000017.1, forward strand.
GTGCCTTGTAGATGGTGGACAGGGGAGTCAGGAGGTGAGTTATTCGCAGCAGGATTCCTAGTCTCTCATTTGATTGGCCACAAAATAAATATTTTAATTGGTTGGCTCCATTGATTGGCTGATGGCTTCACGTGATGCCTATTGATTTTCTGCTATAGTTCTGGCATTGTCTCGGCCATTTAATGTGTTTCTTGGGGGGGCGGTTCTGATAATGTTCCACCAAACTTACGTTGTAAAATTCAGGCAGCTGCTACAGAAATTCAGGGTTTAATTTTTTGTGTGTGTCAGAAACACAAATGGCACGCCGGTAAACTTTCATCTTTAGCACCTTGGTGGTAATCTGCTGGGGCAGATTGCCCAACCATTATAGAACTAGCCTGAAAATCAGTGGAATGAAAACTGGGTGGCTCTAGAAACTGCTTTGCTAGATTACTTTTTTTTGGAAAAATATACTTTATTCATAATATACCTGAAAGAACATTACAAAACATTTCAAAATGGCCATCACAAAAAGTGCAATCCTATACAACTTTTCCACATTGATCATGAGGTGCTTCAATACAATCAATGAACATTACAGACAGAGCAATGGTATTCAAGTTCTCTACTTGATATACTTCATAGATCATGTTGCACTCTGAGGTGTTTCAATATAATTATGAAACGTAGTTTTCACTGCATACATTCCTTCTGAGTCGTACAGCCTGAGAGGTCTATACAATTCCCAGCCCCTTGGTGCACTATGGCAGAAAGGTTTTAGGTAGCGACTTTTCCCCATTGCGCCTTTGTGCCGGCTGCCCCAAGCTCTAGTGCATCCCTCAGCATGTAGTCCTGGACCTTGGAATGTGCCAGCCTGCAATGCTTGGGCGGGGACAACTCTTTGCACTGGAAGACCAACAAATTTTGGGCAGACCAAAGAGCATCTGTCACTGAGTTGATGATCTTCCAGCTGCAGCTGATGTTTGTCTCAGTGTCCCCCCCTGGGAACAGCCCTTAGAGCACAGAGTCCTGTGTCACAGAGCTGCTATGCCAGATTACTGCCCAGGTGGTGAAGACAAAATTCTACCCCGACCACATCACAACTAATACTGCTCATTTCCGTAAGTCACTGAAAAGACATTTTAAAGTTTAAAGATCTCAAGTTGCATTGGTGCTAAAAACAGCATTGCACCAAAGACCAAAATCCAAGGAAGGGCTGGAAAGTTGTGAGTCTTAAATAAGCCAAGGCAACATGATGACATCCCCTCACAAAACCTTAAAGGTCATAAGAACATGGAGAGAAATCCTATGGTAAAAGCAAAAAAAATTGCGGATGCTGGAAATCCAAAACAAAAATAAAAATACCTGGAAAAATTCAGCAGGTCTGACAGCATCTGCAGGGAGGAACACAGTTAAGGTTTCGAGTCCGTATGACTCTTCAACAGAACTAAGGAGAAATAGAAATGAGGTGAAATATAAGCTGCTTTAAGGAGGGGGGGGGGGTGTGGGAAAGGTAGAGCTGATTAGAGGGCGAGTGATGGGTGGAGATAGCCAAAAGATGTCATAGACAAAAGGACAAAGGGGTGTTGAAGGTGGTGATATTATCCAAGGAATGTGCTAATAGGTGACATTAAGGGTAGAAAGCAGGGTGAGCAAGGTACAGATAGCCCTAGTGGGGGTGGGGTGGGGGGAAGGGATCGAAATAGGTTAAAAGGTAGAGATAAAACAATGGATGGAAATGCATTTAAAAATATTGGAAATAGGTGGGAAAAGAAAAATCTATATAAATGATTGGAAAAAAGGGGGATCGGAAAGGGGGTGGGGATGGAGGAGAGATTTCATGATCTAAAATTGTTGAACTCAGTATTCAGTCCGGAAGACTAAAGCGCATAGTCGGAAGATGAGGTGCTGTTCCTCCAGTTTGTGTTGAGCTTCACTGGAACAATGCAGCAGGCCAAGGACAGACATGTGGGCAAGAGAGCAGGGTGGAGTGTTGAAATGGCAAGCGACAGGGAGGTCTGGGTCATGCTTGCGGACAGACCGAAGGTGTTCCGCAAAGCGGTCACCCAGTCTGCGTTTGATCTCTGCAATGTAGAGGAAACCGCACTGGGAGCAGCGAATGCAGTAGACTAAATTGAGGGAAGTGCAAGTGAGGTGCTGCTTCACTTGAAAGGAATGATGAGGAGCGGGGAAGTAAAGGGGCAGGTGTTGCACCTTCTGTGGTTGCATGGGAAGGTACCGTGGGAGGGAGTTGAGGTGTAGGGGGCGATGGAGGAGTGGACCAGGGTGTCCTGGTGGGAACAATCCCTCCGGAATGCTGGTGAAGGGAAGATGTGTTTGGTGGTGACATCATGCTGGAGTTGGCGGAAATGCAGGAGGATGATCCTTTGAATGCGGAGGCTGGTGGGGTGATAAGTGAGGACAAGGGGGACCCTATCATGGTTCTGGGAGGGAGAGGAATGTGTGAGGGTGGATGCGCGGGAGATGGGCCGGACACAGTTGAGGGCCCTGTCAACCACCGTGGGTGGAAAACCTTGGTTAAGGAAGAAGGAAGCCATGTCAGAGGAACTGTTTTTGAAAGTGGCATCATCAGAACAGATGCGACGGAGGTGAAGGGACTGAGAGAATGGGATGGAGTCCTTACAGTAAGTGGGGTGTGAGGAGCTGTAGTCGAGGTAGCTGCGGGAGTCGGTAGGCTTGTAATGGATATTGGTGGACAGTCTATCGCCAGAAATTGAGACAGAGAGATCAAGGAAGGGAAGGGAAGTGTCAGAGATGGACCATATGAAAATGATAGAGGGGTGGAAATTGGAAGCAAAATTAATAAAATTTTTCCAGGTCCAGACGAGAGCATGAAGTAGCACCGAAGCAATCATCAATGTACTGGAGAAAGAGTTGTGGGAGGGGGCCAGAGTAGGACTGGAACAAGGAATGTTCCACATCACCCATAAAGAAACAGGCATAACTGGGGCCGAGAAATCCTATACCAGCTTATTCACAGCCAGATGATGCTCATCAATTTGGGGAAATTGTAAAATTGTTCACTTATTCAAAAATGGCCTCATGCATTTTGTATGTAACACCAAAATAAACTGTGGCCAACAACAGAACTCCAACATGAAGTTGGATTCAAGCCTTGCAAGTTCGGCTGCTTTTCCGTGGGATGGGGGCTCCAATGCCATCTTGTGGCTGACAGCAGGAGCAAAATGCAGTAGCACAAATACCATAAGTACATGTAGTAGGTGGGGGGGGGGGGGAGTGGAAAGATGAGGCCCAAACCCGGGAAGTTTCCCAGATTGTTTTAGAAATACAGACAAAAGCTGTCCCAGGAGGAAACAATGTGGGATAATCAGCGAAATTACGGGATGATCCCATTAAAAAATGGAATATTGATCACCATGGTGTCCATGCTGGCCAAACAGCTATCTTGCTGAATTCTGCCTTCTAGCTCCTAGGCCCATAGCCTTGACTGTTACAGCACCTCAAGTGCATTTCCAAGTATTTTCAAAATGTGATGAGCTTCTGCCACTCTTTCAGGCAGTGAGTTACAAACCCCCACCACCTTCTGGATGAAAAACAGACTCCCAACTTTCCTCTAATCCTTCCATCAATTACTTTAAATTGATGCCTTCTGGTTATTCTCTGCTAAGGGCCTTCCTATCCACTCTATGTAGGTCCCTCAATTTTATAAACCTCAATTAAATCTCCCCTTAGCCTCCACTGCTCCAAAGAAAACAACACTAGCCTATCCAATCTTTGCTCATTGCTACAATTCTTGAGTCCCAGAAACATCCTTGTAAACCTCTTCTGTACTTTCTCTAGTGCGATCACATCCTACTTGTCATGTTGTCTTCTTTGTCCTTCAAGGCAAAGATGTCCATGTCCATCATCTGGGGTGTTTGGTAGGGTTCTGCTGGGTACATGGGTGACTGCTAAGGTCGATTTATGCAGCCAAATGTGCTGCTGCAAATAGGACAGTTTACCTCAACAATTGAGTTTTGGATGAGTTGCTGGCTTGGGATTTCCTCTCAATGCATTTTCTCTCTGCCTCTGATATACACTTGCTTTTGAAGGAGGTTGCATCATTTTTAGGTCAGGTGCAGTGATCCTGGCTGAGCTTCTCCCAGGTCTTGAAGTTGATATCAAAACTCCTCATGAAGCCTTCAGTGTCCTTGTAGCGCTTCCTTTGACTGCCATGAGAGCCTTAAGCTCTCCAGAGAAAATTCACTTTGCTAAGCAAGTGCCAGGCATTCTGGCTACCTGACCAGCCCAACACAGTCGTGACTGTCTCACTATGGTGTGGATGCTTAGCAGTGTCTGATGTTTGTCCTGTTATATGAACCTCAGAAGCTCCCATAGGCAGCTCAAGTGAAAGTGGTTGAGCTTCTTGGCAGGACACTGGTACACAGTCCAAGACTCGCATGCGTAGGGCATGATGGGCAGGACTATGGGCGGTCTCCTCCACATTGGAGAGACCAAACATAAACTGGGCAACCGCTTTGCAGAACACCTGCAGTCTGTCTGCAAGAAAGACCCAAACCTCCCTGTCACTTGCCATTTTAACATTCCACCCTGCTCTCTTGCCCACATCTCTGTCCTTGTCTTGCTGCATTGTTCCAGTGAAGCCCAACGCAAACTGGAGGATCAGCACCTCATCTTCCGACTAGGCACTTTACAGCCTTCCGGACTGAATATTGAATTCAACAACTTTAGATCTTGAACTCCCTCCTCCATCCCCACCCCTTTTCCGTTCCTTCCCCCTTCCTTTTGTTTTTTCCAATAATTTATATAGATTTTTCTTTTCCCACCTATTTCCATTATTTTTAAATCTTTTATGCCCTGCTAGTCTTTCCACCCCACCCCAGCTAGAGCTGTACCTTGAGTGCCCTGCCATCCATTCTTAATTAGCACATTCTTTTTGATAATATCACCACCTTCAACACCTCTTTGTTCTTTTGTCTGTGACATCTTTTGGTTATCTGCTCCTATCACTGCTTGCTTGTCCCTACAACCACACCACCCCCCCCACTTCTCTCCCCCCCACCCCCCACCTTAAACCAGCTTATATTTCACCTCTCTCCTAATATTCACTAAGTTCTGTTGAAGGGTCATGAGGACTCGAAACGTCCACTTTTTTCTTCTCCGCCAATGCTGCCAGACCTGCTGAGTTTTTCCAGGTAATTCTGTTTTTGTTTTGGGCAGGACTATTGCTCTTTAGACTTTCAGTTTGGTAGGCAGACTTACTCCTCTTCATTCCCAGGCTGATGTTCAAAGACTGCCAAAGACTAACTTGCTTTTGGCAATTCATGAATGCATTTCAACATCAATATAGACAGCTCAAGACTGTGCTGCTGAGATAGAAACATAGAAACTAGGAGCAGGAGTAGGCCATTCAACCCTTCAAGCCTGCTCCACCATTCATTATGATCACAGTTGATCATCCAACTCAATAGCCTGCTCCTGCCTTCTCCCCGTACCCTTTGATCCCTTTTGCCTCAAGAGCTATATATAACTCCTTCTTGAAAGCATAAAATGTTTTAGTCTCAAGTACTTTCCGTGGTAACGAATTCCGCAGGCTCACCACTCTCTGGTTGAAGAAATTTCTCCTCATCTCAGCCCTAAATGGTTTACCCCATATCCTCAGACTGTGACCCCTGGTTCTGAACTCCCCCACCATCAGGAATATCCTTCCCGCATCTACCCTGTCTAGTCCTGTTAGAATTTTATAGCTTTCTTTGAGATTCCCCCTCATTCTTCTGAACTCCAGTGAATATAATCCTAATCTACTCAATCTCTCCTCATATGTCAGTCCCGTCATCCCAGGAATCAGTCGGGTAAACCTTCGCTGCACTCCCTCTATAGCAAGTACATCCTTCCTCAGATAAGGAGACTGCACACAATATTCCAGGTGTGGTTTCACCAAAACCCTGTACAATTGCAGCAAGACATGCCTGTTCCTGTACTCGAATCCTCTGGCTATGAAGGCCAACATACCATTTGCCTTCTTTACTGCCTGCTGCACCTGCATGCTTACCTTCAGTGACTAGTGTACAAGGACAACCAGGTCTCGTTGCACATTTCCCTCTCTCAATTTATAGCCATTCAGATAACAATCTGTCTTCCTGTTTTTGCTACCAAAATTGATAACCTCACACTTATCCACATTATACTGCATTTGCCATGCATTTGCCCACTCACTCAGCTTGTCCAAATCACACTGAAGCATGTCTGCATCCTCCTCACAGCTCACCCTCCCACCCAGCTTTTGTCATCTGAAAATTTGGAGATATTACATTTAGTTCCCTCATCTAAATCATTAATATATATTATGAATAACTAGGGTCCCAGGACCAATCCCTGCGGTACCCCACTAGTCACAGTCCGCCATTCGGAAAAAGACCCGTTTATTCTTACTCTTTGTTTCCTGTCTGCCAACCAGTTTTCTGTCCATCTCAATACATTACCCCCAATCCCATGCGCTTTAATTTTACACGCCAATCTCTGACGTGGGACTTTGTCGAAAGCCTCCCGAAAGTCCAAATAAAACACAGCCATTGGCTCCCCCTCATCCATTCTACTAGTTACATCCTCAAAAAATTCCAGTAGATTTGTCAAGCATGATTTCCCTTTCATAAATCCATGCAGACTCTGTCCATGTACTCTGGGATGAACTTACCCACTGCTGACAGGTTCTGGTCATGGACGTAAACCTTGGGCTCAAGATAGGGCTTTCCTGGAGCAGGCTGATACATTACCTCAGTTTTCTCCATGCTGATTATAAGGTCAAGGTTGTCATATCCATTGAAGAACAAGCCCATTGAATGCTCAGCCCTGAACCAACAGCTGGAGCACAGTTATAGGCAAACAGACTGTCAAGAAACTATCATATTTTTTCCAAATATTATTGTGGGATATTTTAAAGCAGGCTTTGTGTGTGTGTGTATGGTTCTGTGTGTGTGGCTAAGTTAATTAAACTAGAGACTGTTGGACTGCAAGGTTTACAATATCAAACAAATGAGGTGTAAAACAGGCATTTGAAATGGAGATGAGTAGAGCTAGGCTGAGGTCAGCAGATATGTGAATGAAATTTGCATTTTTAGATAAGTGGAGAAGAGTTTGATTTTCAAAGGGACATGGAAATGTTTACAATGAGCAAGATAAATAAAGCAAGATTATTACGCTGATTTTTTTTTTGCAAAAGTGCGGCCATAATGATAACATGAAAGATTGTTACATTCTGGGAAAAGTAATTTCTAAAGCCAAGTGAAAACAATGGGATTTACAAATCAAAAGGGATAACATATATTTAAAGAAGGATGGAAGACTGTGTGGGGAGTGGCTGTGTGAGATCTTGAAAGGTGACTGTGTGAAACAGAGTTGGGGAAAAAGCCTCTAGCCACCCTGCAGAAGTTTGCTGTTCCAGAAACCAAAGTTGTGTTTAAAGCCTTTGGAATTCCATATCCAGTGGGTGCTTGTGGTAATATTGCTGGATGACTTAATAAATTTGGAATCTATTTGGACTGTTGCCTCAAAGGGGGTGTGTAGTTGGGAGTTTGGTTAAGTAGAAATTCTGGGAACTCTTATAACTGTGTAACTGTAATCCTGTGTGTGTTAAAACATTTATTTACAAAAAAATCTTAAATTTAATCTTTAAAATCTCTAAAGGTGGTAGTGGACTCATTACTTTTGACTTCAGTGCACAAACCTTCTCGTAATAAATACAAATTGTAAAATTATTGTGATAGCATGGCCAAGTTTACCTTGTGGATTTGGTTAGTCTGGCAAGTACCATCTGCCAAATCAGAACACAATTGGGGGATCTTTAAGGATTTTTAGAATTCCTTGATTGGCTTGGAGTTGGCTAATCTTAAGGTCTATGAATATGAGAAGAACATTGAACTCAGGAGTTAGTGTTGAGGGATTTTAAAGTAGTTAGACTGCAAATGTGGCTTTAACAATTGCTAAGACTCTTCTGGGAGTAGAAGATTAACACTGACTGCTTTACAAAAAGTAACTAAGGCAAAGTTAACCGAATTGGTGGATAAATTGCAATTAGGATTAACTGCATAAGCAAAGAAAGTGGACATAATTGAAGTCATGGTGCAGCATTTGAAATTGGAAGGGATACCTGGAACCAGTGAGTCAGTTGAATTGGCTAAGATTCAGTTGCAGAGAAAAACTTGAATTGGAGGCAAAAGAAAGAGAAGCAGAATTGAAAAGGCTAAAGGGAAAGGCAAGAGAATGAACATTTCAAAGGGAAATGGAGAAATTAGCTATGGAGGAAAGAAAAAAAGAAAGGGAAAGATAATATCAGTTTAAAAGGCTGGAAGTTAAAAAAGAGACTTCAGATGCTGAGGAAGGTTGTGATATGGAAGCAACCACTTTTAACCCAAAGCCCAGTGGGGAGATGTTTATATAGGCTCTTCTGAAGTTTGAGGAAAGGGATGTACAGGCATTCTTTATTTCATTTGAGAAGAAAGTTAATCAAATGAAATGGCCACAAGAAATCTGGACATTGCTTTTACAGTCTAGGTTGGTAGATAGAGCTCATGAGGTATATGCATCACTGTCAGAAGAAGTATCAGCGGATTATGAGGCAGTAAAAAAGGCTATTTTTGAGTGTATATGAGTTTGTTCCTGAGGTGTACAGGCAGAAGTTTCAGAATGTAAGGAAACAACCTGGTCAGACTTATATTGAGTTTGAGAGAGTAAAACAAAGTAATTTTGACCAGTGGATATCGGCATTAAAGGTAAACACAACATATGCAGCTCTTAGAGAAGTCATTATTCTGGAAGAATTGAAAGGTTCCATTCCTTCAGTAGTTGGAACTCATGTTGAAAAACAGAGGGTTAAAACAGCTCGGTAAGCAGCAGTGATGGCTGATGGTTATGAGTTAGTTCATAGATCTAAACTTTTTTCTCATCACCCTTTTAAATCCGAGAAGGATAGAAAGTGGGAAGGTGAAAGGAAGACAGATAGTCAGGGAAGAGAAGGAGCAGCTGGAAATTTTCAGGATGTTTCTCCTCAGACTAGTAAAGGAAGTGCTGAGTGCAGAAGTGACACTCGAAAACTTCAATATTTTCATTGTAATAAGGTTGGGCACACAAAGTCAATGTGTTGGAGGTTACAGGGAAAACCTATTACAGTAGTTGTATTGCAGAAAAGTTCTGGAAATAAGAATATTGTGGAAATAAGAAGATCCTGAGGCAAAAAAAGCAGTGGTTTGTATACAGGTGAAGCAGGAAGAATCAATGTCAAAGAAGTGGGAATGTGTTCACAATTTACCCAAAGGAGTTCTGAAAGGCAGGTTACAGAAATGTTTAAGGATTTTGTGTGTGAAGGGAAAGTCTTTACATGTGTACAGGGTGGAGGAGACAAAGGTGTTAAAATTTTAAGTGATACGGGGGCTAGTCAGTCATTGATGTTATGGGATTGTGCTATTTGTTGTCCAGAGGGAGTATTGCAGGAAAGAGTAGTGGTAAGTGTGTAAGGTAAATTTAAAAAGTAAGTTGAAAACAGGTGAGGTGATTGTTGGAGTGGTAGAAAAATTGCCCATTGCAGGGGTTCAATTTATCTTAGATAATGATATAGCTGGGTCACTGATGTTTGGTGATGCCTACTGTAGTTGAGCAGCCTGTGGATATGCATTCAACAGATATGTTGCGGAAAGAACATCCTGGATTGTTTCCAGATTGTGCAGTAATGAGATCACAAACTCACAGGTTGAAACAGGAAGAGGAGGAATCTAAAAGGCAGTGGAAGGGTGCTAACATCCAATTAGCTGGATCTATTTTTGAAAAGATTGTTCAGGAAGAAAAGGTTGAGGACAATGAGGCGGAAGTGTTTAGTTCAGTGAAATTGGTAGAGCTACAGCAGAAGGATCCACGAATATAGCAGTTATACCAGAAAACTCATTCGGAAACTGAGGCAAAATGTATTCCAGAATGTTATTACATTAAAGATAACATATTAATGAGGAAATGGAGACTAAATTATATTCCAACAGATGAGAAGGGGGCGGTAGTACATCAAATAGTTATACCATCTGGATACAGAAATGAAATACTAAGAAAAGCTCATGAAATTATAATAACTGCACATTTAGGAATTAGAAAAACTCAGACAAAAATACAAAACTATTTTCATTGGCCTGGGCTGCATAATGATGTTGTCAAATTCTGTAGAACTTGTCACACATGTCAGGTGACAGGGAAGCCACAAGCAGTGATTAAACCTGCACCTCTAATTCAAATTCCAGCATTTGAGGAACCTTTTGCCAGGGTCCTGATTAATTGTGTAGGGCCCATTCTTAGGATCAAAAGTGGAAATCAGTATTTGCTGACAATCATGAATGTGTCTACTAGATTTCCAGAAGCGATACTTTTATGAAACATTACAGCAAAGAGACTTGTAAAGATTTTGGTCAACTCCTCTATAAGGTATGGGTTACCAGAAGAAATACAGTCAGATCAGTGTTTGAATTTCATGTCGCAGCTGTTTAAGGAAGTAATGAACTACCTGGGGATAAAACATTTTAAGTCATCGGTTTATCACCCTGAATCACAAGGTGCTTTAGAGAGATGGCATCAAACTTTAAAAACTATGATGAGGGCTTATAGTCAAGACTACCCACAGGATTGGGATTGGGGGATTCAATTCTTGTTATTTGCTATTAGGGATGCCCCTAATGAATCAAAAGGATTTAGTCCTTTTGAATTAGGCTATGGTTGTGAAGTAAGGGGACCACTTAAGTTGATTTAGGATAGGGATCAGAGTTCAGAAACTACTCTCCTTGATTATGTGACAAAATTCAGAGAAAGATTGAACAGAGCATGTGAGTTAGCTAAGGAACATTTAAAGATATCACGGCGGGTGATGAAGGCAAAAGTTATCCTATCACTGGCTTCTTGTCCCAACAACACCACCCCCACCCCCCCACCCCACCACCCCTCCCCCCTTAAACCAGCTTATATTTCACCACTTTCCTATTTTTACTTAGTTCTGTTGAAGGGTTATGAGGACTCGAAACGTCAACTGTGCTCTTCTCCACCGATGCTGCTGGACCTGCTGAGTTTTTCCAGGTATTTCTGTTTCTGTTTTTGTTTTGGATTTCCAGCATCCACAGTTTTTTGTTTTTATCTCATAGTTTTGTTGCTGGGAAAAGTTTTGTTACCAGTGTCAGGTGAATCATTAAAGGCAAGGTTTAATGGGCCTTACAGGATTGAAAAGAGACTGAATGAAGTAAACTATTTAATAAATACTCCAGATAGATGAAAGAAGCAGAGAGTGTGTCATGTAAATATGCTTAAAAAGTACTTTGACAGGCAAGATAACCAAAAGGAGATATTAATAGTTGTAAATAAAGAGAAAGATGTAGAAGAAGGGTTCTGAAATTGATTTACCTCCAATCAAATTGGATAATGAGGAGTACTTAAAAAAAATTTCAATGTAATATGGAGTTACCTTCCAGACAAGTGTCAAAGTGATTTGGAAAAGCCATTGCAGTCACACAAAACTATTTGTGGAAATAAGCTTGGGAAAACAGATTTATCTATACCTGACGTAGATGTGGGAGAAACAGTTTCAATATGGCAACATCCTTATAGATTAAATCCAGTAAAATTAGCTCAAGTGCAAAAAGAAATCGAAGTCATGCTTCAGAATGACACCATTGAGTCTAATTGCAGGAACTGGAGTTCAACTATTGAGATGGTGCCGAAACCAAATGAAACACAAAGACTGTGTGAATTATCAAAAAGTAAACGCATCGACAAAAGTAGATTCATATCCTATTCCACGGTTGGAAGATTGTATTGAGAAAGTGAGACAAGCAGAGCTTATCACAAAGACTGACTTGCCACAAGGATATTGGCAAGTACCCTTATCGGAGAAAGAGCTAACAGCTTTTGGAACACCAGATGGACTATATCAGTTTAAAGTTATGCCATTTGGTATGAAGAATGCACCAGCAACATTTCAAAGACTGACAAGCAAAGTAATTGCAGGACTGAGCAATTGTGCAGTTTATATTGCTTATCCCACTTTCTCAATACAAGCTTCCAACCATGGAATAGGATATGAATCTACTTTTGTCAATGTGTTTTCTTTTCAATAATTCACACAGTTTTTGTGTTCTATTTGGTTTCGGCACTATCTCGATAGTTGAACTCCAGTTCCTGCAGATATAAAAACAGAAAACTGTGGATGCTAGACATCCAAAACAAAAACAGAATTACCTGGAAAAACTCAGCAGGTCTGGCAGCATCAGCAGAGAAGAAAAGAGTTAACGTTTCAAATCCTCATGACCCTTCAACAGAACTAGGTGAATCCAAGGAGAGGGGTGAAATATAAGCTGGTTTAAGGTGGGGGTGGGGGGGGGGGGGGGGGGGCGGTGGGGAGAGAAGTGGAGGGGGGTGTGTGGTTGTAGGGACAAGCAAGCAGTGATAGGAGCAGATAATCAAAAGATGTCACAGACAAAAGAACACAGAGGTGTTGAAGTTGGTAATATTATCTAAACAAATGTGCTAATTAAGAATGGATGGTAGGGCACTCAAGGGTATAGCTCTAGTGGTGGTGGGGGGCATAAAAGATTTAAAAATAATGGAAATAGGTGGGAAAAGAAAAATCTATATGAATTATTGGAAAAAACAAAAGAAAGGGGGAAGAAACAGAAAGGGGGTGGGGATGGAGGAGGGAGTTCAAGACCTAAAGTTGTTGAATTCAATATTCAGTCCGGAATGCTGTTGACAGGGCCCTCAACCGTGTCCAGCCCATCTCCCGCGCATCCGCCTTCACGCCTTCTCCTCCCTCCCAGAAACATGATAGGGTCCCCCTTGTCCTCACTTATCACCCCACCAGCCTCCGCATTCAAAGGATCATCCTCCGCCATTTCCGCCAACTCCAGCATGATGCCACCACCAAACACATCTTCCCTTCATCCCCCTTGGCGGTATTCTGTAGGGATCACTCCCTCCGGGACACCCAAGTCCACTCCTCCATCACCCCCTACTCCTCAACCCCCACCTATGGCACCTCCCCATGCCCATGCAAAAGATGTAACACCTGCCCCTTCACTTCCTCTCTCCTCACCGTCCAAGGGCCCAAACTCTCGCTTTCAAGTGAAGCAGCATTTCACTTGCATTTCCCCCAACTTAGTCTACTGTATTCGTTGCTCCCAATGTGGTCTCCTCTACATTGGAGAGACCTAATGTAAACTGGGCAACCGCTTTGCAGAACACCTGCAGTCTGTCTGCAAGAAAGACCCAAACCTCCCTGTCGCTTGCCATTTTAACACTCCACCCTGCTCTCTTGCCCACATGTCTGTCCTTGGCTTGCTGCATTGTTCCAGTGAAGCCCAACGCAAACTGGAGGAACAGCACCTCATCTTCCGACTAGGCAGTTTACAGCCTTCCGGACTGAATATTGAATTCAACAACTTTAGTTCTTGAACTCCCTCCTCCATCTCCACCCCCTTTCCGTTCCTTCCCCCTTCCTTTTGTTTTTTCCAATAATTTATATAGATTTTTCTTTTCCCACCTATTTCCATTATTTTTAAATCTTTTATGCTCCCCCCACCCTGACTAGAGCTATACCTTAAGTGCCCTACCATTCTTAATTAGCACATTTGTTTAGGTAATATCACCAATTTCAACACCTCTGTGTTCTTTTGTTCTTTTGTCTGTGACATCTTTTGATTATCTGCTCCTATCACTGCTTGCTTGTCCCTACAATCACACCCCCCCCTCCACTTCTCTTCCCCCACCCAATCCCCCCACCCCACCGCCTCCCCCCCCACCCCACCCCCCCCCCCCCCCCCCCCCACACACACACACACACACACACACACACACACACACACACACACCTTAAACCAGCTTATATTTCACCCCTCTCCTTGGATTCACCTAGTTCACCTAGTTCTGTTGAAGGGTCATGAGGACTCGAAACGTCAACTCTTTTCTTCTCCACCGATGCTGCCAGACCTGCTGAGTTTTTCCAGGTAATTCTGTTTTTGTTCCAGTTCCTGCAATTAGACTCAATGGTGTCATTCTGAAGTATGAATTCGATTTCTTTCTGCACTTGGTAGTTTTCAGTCAAATGTGGGTGCAGCATTTACAACATCTGAAGAGCTCTTTGATCGACTGTGAGAAGCTGATTTGGTGGTGAACTTGGCTAAAAGTAAATTTGCAAAAACACAAGTTCCATATCTCGGCCATACCGTTGGACATGTTGGGTGACCCCAAGAGATATGAAAGTAAAAGCGTGAATTTCCCAGTGCCTGCAACCAAACAGGAAGTTTTGAGATCTCTGGGCATGAGTGGATTTTACTGGAAGTTTGTGCCAAATTTTAGCAATGTGAACTACTAAAAAAGAACAAGAAATTTCAATGGACACAGGAGTATCAGAATGCATTTGACAGCTTAAAAACTGTGTGACTACTACACCAGCTTTGGCAGTACCTAATTATGCCAGTCAGGTTAAGTTGGCGATTGATGCAAGTGATTTGGCTTTTGGTGCTGTGTTGTTACAAGAAGATGAAACAGGAATTGAAAAGCCGGTAGGATATTTTTCACAGAAGCTGAATGTACATCAGAAAAAGATACTCAAGCATCAGAAAAGAGACTCTAGGTCTGGTGCTAGCATTGCAGCATTGAGGTTTATGTTGCAAGCAATTCTTCAGAAAAAATTATATATATAGACCACAATCTTATAAAATTTTTGGACAAATTTCAAGACCAAAGTTCTAGACTGTTCAGCAACCATTTAATTTACAGATGATACATGTGGCTGGACAAGAAAACTTTGTGTGTGTGTGTGTGTGTGTGTGTTTGTGCATAAGTTAATTATTGCAAAATCATTGTGATAGGGTAGCCAAGTTTCCCTTGTGGGTTTTCTTCACCATCAACTATATGGTCAATTTTCGTATTATCTGCATCCTCCTTAATCATGCGTCCCCACATTTAATTCTAAATCATTAATATACACCACAAACAGCAAAGGACCCAATACAGGGTCTTGTGGGACTGCAGTGAAAACAGCCTTCTGGTCTCAAAAACATCCATTGACCATTACATTTTGCTTCCTGCCACTGAACCAATTTTGGATTAAACTTACCACTTTCCCCTGGATCCATTGATCTTCTAATTTACTGATCAGTCTACCATGTTGGATCTTGTCAAACCTTGCACAAATCCATGTAAACTACATCAATACACTACCCTTATCAACCCTCCTTGTTACCTCCTCAAAAAATTCAATCAAGTTTGTCAGACACGACCTTCCCTTACAAATCCATGCTAACCGTTCTTGATTGATCCATACTCCCCTAAGTGACAATTTATACCATCTCTCAGAACTTTTTCCAATAGTTTGTTCACCACCAAAGTTTGTCTGACCTGTAATTATCCCCTCTTCCCCTTTTAAATAACGGTACAAGTTACCAGTCCACTGGCAGCACATCTGTTGCCGAAGAGGATTGGAGAATGATGGTCTGAACCTCCACTATTTCTTCTCTTGCTTTTCCTTTGAAACCTGGGATATATTTCATCCATGACTGTTTGTTTTTTGTCCATTTGTGCTCATCACTTAAATATTTCCTCCCTCACTCAGTTGAATTTTCCATTCTGATGATTAAGTGCGGTGGCGGATGGGAAAGTTGGCATAATTCCCGCTGAGCGGAGGGAAGGCTGAGCACGCACAATATCCTGCTTTTCAGCTCATTAATTATGCATTAGCGAGGGGCTTGGCGAATCTCGCGGTGGGACAGGCAGGGATTCACCTGCCCTGCCATTACCTTATGGGTTCGAAGGTTCTGGGGTGATATTTAAGCATTATCCGAACAGACACACTCACTGCAGCCCAATGTTCTGTTGAACAGGGAATCCATGGCACTGAGGACAACCAAAAGTGTCAGCACCACATCACTCCCCATTGTCAATCTAAAGGACCAATACTCACTTTACTTACTCTTCCCATTTTTAAATACCTGTAGAAACTCTTGCTATCTGTTTTTACATTTCTAGCTAGCTTCCTCTTATAGCCTAATTTCTTTGTCCTGATTAACCTTTTAGTCATTCTCTGCTGTTCTTTATATTCTGACCAATCATCTGACCTGCCACTCATCTTTACCCAGTTATGTTTTTTACTTAAGTTTGATGCTTTCCTTAATGCCTTTAGTTAACTACAGTTTGTGGGTCCTCCCCTTAGAATTTTTCTTTATAGTAGGAATATACTTATTCTGAGTATTCTGAAATATCCTCTTAAATGTCTGCCCTGCTTCTCTATTAATCTATCCCCTAGCCTAATATCCCAATTCACTTCAGCTAGCTCAACTTTCATGCCCATATAGTTGCCCTTATTTAAGTTTAAAGTACTAATCTCAGACCGACTCTTCTCCCTTTCAAACTGGATGTAAAATTCAATAATATTGTTGTCGCTGCTACCTAGGGCTGCCTTCACTCTGAGGTCATTAGTTAATCCTGACATTTTACACAATACCAAGTCTAATATAACCTGCTCTCTGATTGGTTCCAGAATGTGCTGCTCTAAAAAAACTCTCTCAAAAGCATTCTATGAACTTCTCATCCAGGTTACTATGCCAATTTGATTTTTCCAGTTTATGATGTAGATTAAAGTCACCCATGGTTATTGCCGTCCCTTTATCACAAGCACCCAATATTTCTTCTTGTATATTTTGTTCTATATTGTGGTTATTGTTAGTGGGCCTGTAGACACTCCCACTAGTGACTTCTTTCTGCTACTATTCCTCATCTCCACCCAAACCAATTCTACATTCTGATCTCCTTAACCAAGGTCATCTCTAACTATTGCACCAATGCCATCCTTGTCTAACAGTGCTACCCCTCCACCTTTACCTAGCTTCCTAATAGAATCATAGAGTTATAATATTCAGAACCCTATCCTTGTCATCCTGCAGCCATATCCCCATAATGGTTATCAGATCATATTTATTTGCTTCAATGTGTGCTATCAATTCATTTACTTTGTTATGAGTGCCACACACATTCAGATACAGAGCCTCTAGTTTTGTCTTTTTGCTATCTTTGTAACATCTAGTCTTGACTATTGGTGTATTCTTAGGTTTAATCTCTCTGTCCCTTCCTGCTATTCTCAGACCCTCATTCCCCATATTACTATTACTGTCTCCTGCCTTGAATCTACCCCTTGATTTGCCACATCTACCCAAGCTTGATCTCTCACCCACCCCCCTTCTTTAGTTTAAAATCCTCTCTACTTCCCTAGTTATGTGATTCGCAAGAACACCAGTCTCCGGTACATCGATGATTACTTCGGTGCCGCTTCATGCTCTCATCGGGACTTGGAAAAATTTATTAATTTTGCTTCCAATCTCCACCCCTCCATCATTTTCACGTGGTCCATCTCTGACACTTCCCTTCCCTTCCTTGACCTCTCTGTCTCAATCTCTGGTGATAGACTGTCCACCAATATCCATTACAAACCCACCGACTCCCACAGCTACCTCGACTACAGCTCCTCACACCCCGCTTCCTGTAAGGACTCCATCCCATTCTCCCAGTTCCTTTGCCTTCGTCGCATCTGTTCCGATGATGCTACCTTCAAAAACGGTTCCTCTTACATGTCCTCCTTCTTCCTTAACCGAGGTTTTCCACCCACGGTCGTTGACAGGGCCCTCAACCATGTCCGGCCCATCTCCCGCGCATCCGCCCTCACGCCTCCTCCTCCCTCCCAGAAACATGATAGGGTTCCCCTTGTCCTCACTTATCACCCCACCAGCCTCCGCATTCAAAGGATCATCCTCCGCCATTTCCGCCAACTCCAGCATGATGCCACCACCAAACACATCTTCCCTTCACCCCCCTTATCGGCATTCCGTAGGGATCGCTCCCTCCGGGACACTTTGGTCCACTCCTCCATCACCCCCTACTCCTCAACCCCCTCCTATGGCACCACCCCATGCCCACGCAAAAGATGTAACACCTGCCCCTTCACTTCCTCTCTCCTCACCGTCCAAAGGCCCAAACATTCCTTTCAAGTGAAGCAGCATTTCACTTGCATTTCCCCCAACTTAGTCTACTGCATTCGTTGCTCCCAATGTGGTCTCCTCTACATTGGAGAGACCAAACGTAAACTGGGCGACCGCTTTGCAGAACACCTGCGGTCTGTCCGCAAGAATGATCCAAACCTCCCTGTCGCTTGCCATTTTAACACTCCACCCTGCTCTCTTGCCCACATGTCTGTCCTTGGCTTGCTGCATTGTTCCAGTGAAGCCCAACGCAAACTGGAGGAACAATACCTCATCTTCCGACTTGGCACCTTACAGCCTTCCGGTCTGAATATTGAGTTCAACAACTTTAGGTCGTGAGCTCCCTCCCCCATCCCCACCCCCTTTCTGTTTCCCCCTTTTTCCCTTTTTTTACCCTATAAATTATATAGATTTTTCTTTTCCCACCTATTTCCATTATTTTTAAATATTTTAAAATCTTTTATGCTCCCCCCACCCCCACTAGAGCTGTACCTTGAGTGCCCTACCATCCATTCTTAATTAGCACATTCGTTTAGATAATATCACCAACTTTAACTTTAACACCAATGTGTTCTTTTGTACCATTGTCGCTGACATCTTTTGATGATCTGCTTCTATCACTGCTTGTTTGTCCATACAACCACCTCTCTCTCTCCCTATCTCTCCGCCCCACACACATACCTTAAACCAGCTTATATTTCAACTCTTTCTTGGACTCGAAATCAAGTTCTGTCGAAGGGTCATGAGGACTCGAAACGTCAACTCTTTTCTTCTCCGCCGATGCTGCCAGACCTGCTGAGTTTTTCCAGGTAATTCTGTTTTTGTTTTGGATTTCCAGCATCCGCAGTTTTGTTTTGTTTTTATAATAATCCAGGGATTATTACCTTTCAGGTCCTGCTTCTTAATTTAGTATCTAGCTTCTCATATTGACTATAAGGAACCTCTTTCCTTGTCCTGCTTATGTTATTGGTATCTACATGGACAAAGAAAACTGGATCCTCCCCCTCTCACTGCAAGTTCCTCTCCAGCCTGTGCACATGTCCTGAACCCTGGTATCGGGCAGGCAACACAGCCTTCTGGATTCTCGCTCTTTGCTGCAGAGAACAGTGTCAATCCCCCTCACTATACTGTCCTCTACTACCTCTACAGTCCTGTTTGCTCCTCACCGTTTGAACGGCTTCCTGTGCCATGGTCAGCCTGCTCATCCACCTTGTAGTCGTTGCTGTTGTCCACACAGGGGAGGCAGTGGTATACTGGTATTGTCACTGGACCAGAGTCCCAAGGTAATGCACTGAGGACCTGGGTTTGAATACCGCCATGGCAGATGGTGAAATTTCAACTCAATAAAAAGTCTGGAATTAAAAGTCTAATGATGATCATGAAACCATTGTTGATAAAAATAAAAAAACTGCGGATGCTGGAAATCCAAAACAAAAACAGAATTACCTGGAAAAACTCAGCAGATCTGGCAGCATCGGCAGAGAAGAAAAGAGTTGACGTTTCGAGTCCTCATGACCCTTCAACAGAACTGTTCTGTTGAAGGGTCATGAGGACTTGAAACATCAACTCTTTTCTTCTCCACCGATGCTGCCAGACCTGCTGAGTTTTTCCAGGTAATTCTGTTTTTGTTATGAAACCATTGTCGATTATCATAAAAGCCCATCTGGTTCTTTAGGGAAGGAAATCTGTTGTCCTTACCTGGTCTGGTCTACATTTGACTCCAGACCTACAACAATGTGTTTGACTCTTAAATGCCCTCTGCAAGCCTAGCAAGCCATCCAATTCTCAAGGGCAGTTAGGAATGGTCAATAAATGCTGGCCTAGACAGTGATGCCCATATCCAATGAATTAAAAAAAAAACCTGTTTGACAACTGCAAAGTCTGAGGTTCCTCAACTAACTGCTCGGTCTCTTTACCAGCCTCACTCACAGGGCAAAATCATCCTAGATTTCTAGTAGATCACCGCTGACCTCACTGTCAGCCCAGGAACGGTCCAGATCCTCGCTGGCCAGTTGGATGGCTCTGTTTTCAAAGTCCGTGAGGACCTTGATTTCAGGCATTTCTCCACCAGCCCTGATGGCGGGTTTTCACATGTATCGTCCCAAACCTGCCGCATCATTTATGCATTCCCGAGAAACACGCTGTTTCCATGGCAGGCAGGCTCTCATTCACCCACCCGCCACCACCTCGCCACTACATCACGCCTGGTGCCATATTTAAAGTCCAGCTGTGCGCACACATCTCAGTGCTTCCAGCCCACCACTGCAGCAGGGAACAAAAGGCAAAAAGACTGCAGCCCCCAGGTTCAGCGACACACCACTGGAACGCCTTTTGGATGCCATGGAACCCCGACAGGATATCCTCTACCCCCCACTCTGTCTGCAGGATGGGCAACCAGGCTTGGGAAGCGATGGCAGCGGTGGTCAGCGCCAATGCCCTTCAAAATAGAACAGCCAACCAGTGCCGCAAGAGGATGAATGATCTCCTCCTTTCTGCCCGGGTAAGTCACTCTTCTCATCACCCTCAACTCACTCACTCACAAACCCAGCACTTACCCACAGGAATCCTCTCACTGCCAGTTCAAGGGACATCACCATTCACTCTCTCACACTCACTGTCATTGTCCTCATCCCATCCATGGGATCACTCACAACCCACACATGCCAGGCATACTTATCATCTGGCCTAGCAGGCATCCTGCTTACACTTTCTCCATCTCTATTCATGCAGGACAAGCTGGCACACAACAACAGGGAAAGGTTGCAGACTGGTGGAGAAATGCCTGAAATCAAGGTCCTCATGTACTTTGAAAACAGAGCTATCCAGCTGGCTGGTGACGATCCGGATCATTCCTGTGCTGACGGTGAGGTCGGCGATGAGCTACTAAGTGAGGATCCAGCAGTGCAACATCCATCAGACGACCATGCTGTGAGTGATGTGTCCTGTTTCACAGGTCACTGCCATGCACTATTTATCCTCCCTTACTTCCGCAGGCCCATCTGGGAAACAGTGATGGAGTCCATGACCCAGGGCCTCCAATCAAGCCCCGAAGAAACCTCTGAAGAGGAATCTTGGAGGCACCCTCTTGAAGTCCCATCACAGCGCTCACCCACATCTTCCACCAGCACAGAGACATACACCTCGGTATGACCTAGCTTTAGAATAGCCTTGGCATCACAATCTTCTGATCACATCGCACCGTCTGATCCACAGCTGGCGGCGGCAGGGACTTCGCTGGTGTCCAGCACTCAGAGGACTGCTGGAGGCCATAAATTTGCTGAGTCCTAGTCAAATGACGAGCCTCTGAAGTTGGTCATGTCACAGTTTCTGGAACTGCAAAGGCAAGCTCGGGAACATCAGGAAGGGATGTCCGCTGTACTCCTCCGATTGCATGGCACCGAGGTCAGGATGGTAGGATGGCAGCTGCCATAGAGACCTTAGTCCAGGATGTTGTTCCTGCACTGCTGCACAGGCTCAGCTTCATTGCTGATGCCATAGTTGGCCTCCAACAGTTTGTATGCAAGAGGAGCATGTGGCATCTTAATCTTACTCCAGCTACCCCTGCTGCTCACTGAATCAGACAGGGGCCCTTGGACACCCATAGTGAAGGATCAGCAGGTTATCCATTCAGGTGACTCTGGGAATGTCCGGCCCATCCAAATACCCTCTTCCTGTCATCTCAGCAGCTCCAGCTCCGCAGGCTGAGGAAAGTGCCACTAACACACAACAGGACCCTGAAAGCAGGCCAGGGCCCTCCAAGTCTCAGTCCTCCAGAGGAAGCCTGCCAAAGTCATCACAGACAGGGCATCACAGTCAGCAAGCTGCCTCCACCTCCGCTGTGGATGTCCGGGGAGCATCAAGACATAGCGGCGGGTTAGGAAAGTTAAGAAGAACTAGTTGCACAGCCTGGGCATGGGTGTTAATCACTTGTAAATACTGTTCACTATTGTAAATAAACTGCCAAGGATGTCACCCTGCCTGTGGCTCCCTGTTCTGATGAGCAGTGTTCATGTCACTCAGATGTGAAACCTTTCTGCACAAGATAAAGGCAGGTGTCTCAGTCCAGGGCCTCTTCCCTATGCTCTGTGCAGCCTTCAGACCAAAGTGATGGTCCGGCCTCACACTCCCTGGCCACATTACTGGTGCCTGCCAGAATATAGTGGGCAGATGCCAGAATTCCCTCATTCTTTCTGTGTGCTCTCAGCACCTTTAAGCTGGGGCTGGTCCCCATCTCTTCAGCATCTGTGACCACAGTTGCTGTGCTCCTGAAGGGCTGAGGTGCTGAAGACGGACAAAGCATGAGAACTTCTAAAGTTTCATTGCTGCATCTTAATTTTATGACCCTGATCACAGAGTGCAAGCAAGCTGCCCTCAGCCAAACAGGATTCAGACATTCTCAGAGGCTATGTGAACATCTATGGAGTGTCCTCACTGCATGTTGCCATCATCCTCCACCTGCAGTCGGGTGACTATTAGCACCTCCACTGTGTCTCCATGACAGGAGCATTATCACAGAAGGTATTCGCGCTGCCATAAGCCAGACTGGAATCAAACATTCATAGATACAATGTGAGGATCTATGTGGTCACCTCACTGCATGTCGTCAACATCCCCCACAAATCTAGCAGCTATGAGGGCCTCCTGAGCACACCTGCCTCGTCTAGCCAGTGCGAGGGCCTCATCCCCGTCATCGTCACCGTTGTGGACCTCCTCACCCTCATCCCTGTTGGCGTCCTCATCGCAGGAGACTTCCAGCTCCTTCATCTCGTCCTCAGCTAGTTCATCTCCCCATTGAGCACCAGGTTATGAAGGGTGTGAGACCCTCTGCGGACTGTATTGCAGGGCTCCACCAGACCGGTCCAGGCACCGAACATCATCTTCAGCATCCTGATGGTCTGCTCCACCAAATTGTGAACTGCAGCATGAGCCTTATTATACTGTCTCTCCACTGCAGTCTGAGGCCTCCACACAGATATCATCAGCCACAGCCTTTGCTGGTATCCCTGGTCCCTGAGGAGCCATCCCTGGAGCTTCTGTGGACCCTGGAAGACTCCAGGGATCTGTGACCAACTGAGGATGTATGCATCGTGCACACTCCCTGGAAACCATGCGCACACCTGCAGGATGCATTTCTGGTGGTCACACACTAACTGCACATTCAGTGGATGGAAGCCCTTGCAGTTGATATAGTTAATTGTGTGTTGCGACAGAGATCTGAGCGCCATGTGAATGCAGTTGATCGCACCCTGCGCCTGTGGGAAGCCTGAGATCTGGGCGAATCCAATTGCTCTTGCATCCTGGCTATCCTGGTCCCGGGCAAAATGCTCAAAGTTGTATGTCCTTGCGAAGGTAGCATCCATGAACTCATGGATGCATTTGTGGGTGGAGGCTTCAGAGATCCTGCAGAGGTCACTGAAAGGAGCCACTGGCATAGAAAGTAAGTGTCATGTTCACTTTCACAGTCACTGTGGGTGCCATCCATGTGCCCGTGAAACCTGCAAAGCAACAGGCGACCCTGGCGAGCTCTGCAGAACGTTTCTGTGCAGTCACCTCCAGTTCATCCAAAGTACAGGCTGCCAAGGGCACATTGCCTCTGTGCTGTTGTGAAACATGTTGGCGTGCTTTCCTGCCGACATGGATGGATGACCCAGTGGGGGTGCAGGAGCCTGGCAGGATGACTTGATAATGATATGCTGATGTATTACAATGAGGTTCCCAACGACCGACGGTGGGAAACAAGGCCCATCATCGGCAGGCTGAGTGGACAATCGCGAACTGCCTTCCCAATGCTGTGAAACCAATCGTGCCATATTGTCCATTTACACTACCTGTTGTGTCCGCCGCTACAGGCACTCAAAATTCCATCCTGTGTGTGAATTATTGAAAAGTAAATGCAGTGACAAAAGCGGATTCATATCCTATTCCATGGTTGGAAGATTGTATTGAGAAAGTGGGACAATCAGAGTTTACCACAAAGATTGACCTGTTGCAAGGATATTTGCAAGTACTGTTATCAGAAATGGCAAAAGAGCAAAAGAGATATCGCCTTTTGTAATGCCAGATGGACTATATCAGTTTAAAGTTATGCCATTTGGTATGAAGGATGCACCAGCAACATTTCAAAGATTGACAAACAAAGTAATTGCAAGACTGAGCAATTGTGCTGTTTATATTGACGACTTGGTAGTTTTCAGTCAAATGTGGGAGGAGCATTTACAACATCTGGAAGGACAGTCTGATTGACTGCAAGAGGTGAATTTGGTGGTGAACTTGGCTAAGTGAATTTGTGAAAGCGCAAGATACATATTTAGGCCACACATTTGGACATGGTCAGGTAGCCCAAAGAGATGTGAAAGTAAAAGCCGTCATGAATTTCCCTGGGCCTACAACAAAAAGGGAAGCTTTGAGATTTATGGGCATGAGTGGATTTTACTGGAAGTTTGTACCAAATTTTAGCAGCGTGGTTACTCCTGAACTACTAAAAAAGAATGGACACAGGAGCATCAGAATGCATTTGACAGTTGAAAAACTGTTGACTACAACACCAGTTCTGGTAGCACCTAATTATGCCAAGCAGTTTAAGTTGGCATTTGATGCAAGTGATTTGGGTGTTGGTGCTGTGCTGTTACAAGAAGATGAAACAGGAATTGAAAAGCTGCTAGGTTATTTTTCATGGAGTTTGAATGTACATCAGAAAAGATACTCAACCATTGACAAGAGACTCTACGTCTGGTGTTAGCGTTGCATTATTGAGGTTAATGTTGCATGCAATTCATCAGAAACAATTGTTTATACAGACCACAATCCTTTAACATTTCTGAACAAATTTTGAGACCGAAGCGCAAGACTGTTCAGATGGAGTTTATTACTGCAACCATTTAATTTACAGGTTATACATGTGGCTGGATGAGAAAATGTAATTGGAGATGAGTTGTCAAGAGTTTAATGTTCAAAGGAAATTAGACATTTAAAATGTGGACACCGGACTGAAATGACCTCTGTTGTTACAGGGATTTGTATATATTGTTAAGTTAATGCATGTACCTGGTGGTGTAATGGTTTTGTGTACGTAGATAAGTATAGCAAATAATGCGAAATGGGTTGAGAAAATGAAACAGTCTTTTAAAATTATGACAATTCATTTTTCCATAAGGATGGAAATGTCAAGGGACTATCATATTTTTCCCAATATTACTTTGGAATACTTTAAAGAAGGTTTATGTGTTTGCATGCATGCGTGTGTATGGTTCTGTGTGTGGTTAATTTAATTAGAATAGAGGCGAATAGATTGCATTAGATTAAATTATCAAAGAAGTGTGGTGTAAAACAGGCATTTAAAATGGAGATAGGTAAAGCCAGGGTGAGGTCAGTAGATATGGTGTGAATGGAATTAGCATTTTTAGATAAGTGGAGAAGTATTTGATTGTCAAAGAGACATGGAAAATGTTTACACCTGGCAAAACCAATAAGGCAAAGTTGACTTTTCCCAAAAGAGCTGGCAATAATGAGAACATAGAAACATAAAAACTAGGAGCAGGAGTAGGCCATTTGGCCCTTCAAGCCTGCTCTGCCATTCAATATGATCATAGCTAATCCTCTATCTCGACACCATATTCCTGCTTTCTCTCCATACCCCTTGATGTCCCTAATATCCAAAATATTATCAATTTCTTTCTTGAATACACTCAGTGACCCGGCCTCCACAACCTTCTGTGGTAGAGAATTCCAAAGTTGACCACCCCCAAGTGAAGAAATCTTTCCTTATCTCAGTCTTAAATGGCCTGCCCCATATCCTGAGACTGTGGCCCCTAGTTCTAGATTCCCCAAAGAGGAACCTTTATCCTCCCTGCATCTAGTCTGACTAGCCCTGTTAGAATTTTATACGTTTCAATCAGATCCCCTCTCATTCTTCTAAACTCTAGTGAATACAGGCCCAGTCAAACCAATCCCTCCTCATATGACAGTCCTGCCATCCCCGGTATCAGCCTAGTGAATGTTCGCTGCGCTCCCTTCTATGGCAAGTATATCCTTTCTTAGGTAGGGAGACCAAAACTACATGCAATACTCCAGGTGTGGTCTCACCGAGGCACTGCAGTAAGACATCCCTATTTCTGAACTAAAATCCTCTTGCAATGAAGGCCAGCATACCATTTGCCTTCCTAAATGCTTGCTGCACCTGCCTGTTAACTTCCATTGACTGGTATACAGAGACACCCAGATCCCTTTGTACATCCACATTTCCCAATATATTGTCATTTAAATCATATTCTGCTTTCTGTTTTTCACACCGAAGCGTATAACTTCGCATTTATCCATGTTATGCTGCATCTGCCATGTGTTTGTCCACATACACAACTTGTCTAAATCGCCCTGAAACCTCCTAGCATCCTCCTCACAACCCACAACCCCGCCCGGTTTTGCGTCATCAGCAAACTTGGAAATATTGCACTTGGTTTCCTCATCCAAGTCATTTATATATATTGTGAATAGCTGGAGCCCAAGCACTGATCCTTGCGGTACACCACTAGTGTACTCGCCTAGCGTGCCATCTGCAAAAAGACCCATTTATTCCTACTCTCTGTCTATGGTCCGTCAACCAATTCACAATCCATGCCAGTATATTACCCCTGATCCCATGGGTAGAATCTTACCTATGCTGGGCAGGCTGGGCGAGAGCAGGGGCAGGCGTGGAGCCAATTGCCGCCCGCAATTGGCATTGCCCCGCTATTTTATGTGGGCGGTCCAATTAAGGCCCACCCAGTGTAATGAGTGGTTGGTAGAACAGGGCTCCCTGTGCGGGCGGGGGGAGGAGGGAGAGTCGGGGCCTGTGCTCTTCCGCGCATGTGATTGAAAGATCGCAGCAATCCCCCTGAGGCATGGAGTTGCCTCAGGAGGATTAGAACAAAGAACAAAGAAAAATACAGCACAGGAACAGGTCCTTTGGCCCTCCAAGCCTGCGCCGATCATATTGCCCGTCAAACTAAAACATTTTGCACTGCCGGGGTTCGTATCCCTCTATTCCCATACTATTCATGTATTTGTCAAGCTGCCTCTTAAACATCACTATCGTACCTGCTTCCACCACCTCCCCTGGCAGTGAATTCCAGACACTCACCACCCTCTGCATAAAAAACTTTCCCCGCACATCTCCTCTAAAGTTTTCTCCTCTCACCTTAAATCTATGTCCCCTAGTAATTGACTCTTCCACTCTGGGAAAAAGCTTCTGACTGTCTACTCTGTCCATGCCACTCATAATTTTGTAAACTTCTATTAAGTTACCCCTCAATCTCCGTCGCTCTAGTGAGAACAATCCAAGTTTCTCCAACCTCTCCTCATAGCTAATAACCTCCAGACCAGGCAGCAACCTGGTAAACCTCCTCTGGACCCCCTCCAACGCCTCCATATCCTTTTGGTAATGTGGCGACCAGAATTGCACTCAATATTCCAAGTGTGGCCTAACCAAGGTTCTATACAGCTGCAGCATGACTTCTCAGCTTTTATACTCAATACCCCTGCAGATGAAGGCAAGCATGCCATATGCATTCCTGACTACCTTATTCACCTGCGTTGCCACTTTCAGTGACCTGTGGACCTGTACATCCAGATCCCTCTGCCTGTCGATGCACTTAAGGGTTCTGCCATTTACTGTATAATTCCTACCTGTATTAGACCTTCCAAAATGCATTACCTCGCATTTGTCCAGATTAAACTCCATCTGCCATTTTTCCACCCAAGTCTCCAACCGATCTATATCCCATTGTGTCCTTTGACAATCCTCTTCACTATCTGCAACTCCTCCAACCTTGGTGTAATCTGCAAACTTACTAATTAGCCCGGTTACATTTTCCTCCAAATCATTTACGTATACTACAAACAGCAAAGGTCCCAGCGCTGATCCCTGCGGAACACCACTAGTCACAGCTCTCCATTCAGAAAAGCACCCTTCCACTGCTACCCTCTGTCTTCTATGACCAAGCCAATTCTGTATCCATTTTGCCAGCACACCTCTGATCCCGCGTGACTTTACCTTCTGTACCAGTCTGCCATGAGGGACCTTGTCAAATCCATGTAGATAACATCCACTGCCCTTCCATCGTCGATCATCTTTGTCACTTCCTCGAAAAACTCAATCAAGTTAGTGAGACACGACCTCCCCTTCACAAAAACATGCTGCTTCTCACTAATATGCCCATTTGCTTCCAAGTGGTAGTAAATCCTGTCACAAAGAATCTTCTCCAATAATTTCCCTACCACTGATGTAAGGCTCACCGGCCTGTAATTTCCTGGATTATCCCTGCTACCCTTCTTAAACAATGGAACAACATTGGCCATTCTCCAGTCCTCTGGGACCTCACCCGTAGCCAGCGATGATACAAAGATTTCTGTCAAGGCCCCAGCAATCTCCTTCCTTGCCTCCCTCAGTACTCTGGGGTAGATCCTATCTGGCCCTGGGGACTTATCCACCTTAATATTCTTCAAGCCGCCTAACACCTCCTCTTTTATGATCTCAACATGCTCCAGGATATCCACACACTCTTCCCTAGAAAAATCGACTGCTAAGTCCTTCTCTTTGGTGAATACTGATGAGAAGTATTCATTTAGTATGTCTCCCATTTCTTCTGGCTCCACACACAAATTCCCACCTTCGTCCCTGAGTGGGCCTACCCTTTCCCTGGCTACCATCTTGCATTTTACGTATATATAAAAGATCTTGGGATTTTCCTTAATCCTGGTTGCCAATGACTTTTCATGACCCCTTTTAGTCCTCCTGACTCCTTGCTTAAGTTTCTTCCTACTTTCTTTATATTCTCCACGAGCTTCATCTGTTCCCAGCCTTCTAGTCCTTACGAATGCTTCCCTTTTCTTTTTGACTAATCTCACAATATCCTTCGTTATCCAAGGTTCCTGAAACTTGCCATATTTATCCTTCATCCTAGCAGGAACATGCCAGTCCTGAATTCTTATCAACTAACGTTTGAAAGCTTCCCACATGTCAGTTGTTGATTTGCCCTCAAACATCTGCCTCCAGTCTAGATTCCTCAGTTCCTACCTAATATTGTTATAATGAGCCTTCCCCCAATTAAAAACCCTAACCCGAGGACCCCTGTTATCCTTATCCACCAGTGCCTTGAAACTTACTGAATTCTGGTCACTTTTCCTGAAATGCTCCCCTACTGAAACTTCAACCACTTGGCCGGGTTCATTCCCTAATTCCAGGTCTAGTATTGCCCCTTCCCCAGTTAGACTATTTACATATTGTCTCAGGAAGCCCTTCTGGATGCATCTTACAAATTCTGTACCATCCAAGCCCCTAACACTAAGCGATCAAGTGGAAAATATAAGTTTTTTAAAAATAAAGTAAAAAATTATTTAAATATGTCCCCTCATGTGACAGTGTCACATGAGCTGGGACATGTTTGTGAAATTGACAAAATTTATTTATTAATTTTATAAAACCTTCAAGAAGCCTCATCCTGCCTTTGGATGAGGTTTCCTGGAAACCCCAAAGGCCACTTGCCTGTCCGCCAACCTTAAGCATTGTTAATAGGGTAAATTGCTTTCTTAATGGCCTTAACTGGCCGTTGACAGTTTGGCGAGAGCACAGCTGCCTCCGGCGCGTGCCCATCATATGCAATATCAAAATGATGCACAATGACGTCGGGAAGCAGGCCCAATGTCATCTCGCATCATTTTACGTGTCGGCATGTTGGGCCTGCCCCCGCACACCGACAGCAATATCTGCCCCATGCGCTTTAACTTTGCTCACTAGTCTCTTATGTGGGACCTTATCAAAAGCCTTCTTGAAATCCAACTACACCACATCCACTGGTTCTTCCTTATCTATTCTACTAGTTACATTTGCAAAAAACTCCAGTAGATTAGTTAAGCATAAACCTTTCATAAACCCACGCTGACTTTGTCTAATCCCATTAATGCTTTCCAAAGTGTTCTGTTACCATGTGTTTTAGAATAGACTCCAGCATTTTCCCCACTACTGATGTTAGGCTAACTGGTCTGTCATTCTCTGTTTTTTCTCTCCCTCCTTTTTTAAATAGTGGGGTTACATTTGCCACCCTTCAATCTGTAGCAACCACTCCAGAGTGTATAGCATTTTGGAAGATGATCCCCAATGTATTCAATATTTCCAGGGCCACTTCCTTTAGTATTTTGGGATGTAGGTTATCAGGCCCTAGGGATATTTCAGCCTTTAACCCCATTAATTTCTCTAGTGTCATTTTTTTAACTAATACTGATTTTCTTCAATTCCTCCCTCTCACTAGACCCTTGGTTCCCTAACATTTCTGGGAAATTAGTTGTGTCCTCTTTTGTGAAAACAGAACCAAAATATGTGTTCAATTCTTCTGCCATTTCTTTGATCCCCATTATAATTTCCCCTGTTTCTGACTGTAAGGGACCTACATTTGTCTTTGCTGATCTTTTTCTCTTCACATATTTATAGAAGCTTTTTAAACAGTTTTTATGTTTCCTGCATATTTACTCTCATACTCCATTTTCCCTTTTCTTGATAAATCTATTGTCCACTTTTGTTGAATTCCAAACTGCTCCCAATCCTCAGACTTGCTGCTTTTACTGGCAATTTTATGTCTCCTCTTTGGATCTAATACTATCCCTCATTTATTTTGTTAATCCATGGTTGAGCCACCTTTCCTGTTTTATTTTTGCACCAGACAGGAATGAATAATTATTATAATTCATGCAAATGTTCTTTAAATATTAGTCATTGCCTATCCATCCTCAACCCTTAATGTAAGGTTCCCTAATCCATCACTGCCAACTTGTGCCTCATACCCTCATAGTTCCCTTTATTTAGATTCAGGACCCTAGCTTTGGATTCAACTTCTTCACTCTCCATCTTAATGGACAATTCTATCATTTTATGGTCACTCTTCCCCAAGGGACCCCACATAACAAGATTGCTAATTAATCCTTTCTCATTGTACAATGCCCAGTCTAGGATAACCTGCTCTCTAGTTGGCTCCTCAACGTATTGGTCTAAAAAACTATGATGTACGCACTCCAGGAAATCCTCCTCTGCAGTATTATTGCTAGTTTAGTTTGTCCAATCTATATGTAGATTACAGTTGTACCCTTATTGCTTGCGTCTCTAATTTCCTGTTTAATGCCTTGCCTTACACCTCCGTTACTGTTTGGGAGCCTATAGACAGCTCCCATCAATGTTTTCTGCCCCTTGGTGTTTCTTATCTCCACCCAAACAAATCTCACATCATGATTTTCCAAGCCAATATCCTTCCTTACTATTGCATTGATTTCCTACTTTACTAACAATGCTACCTCACTTTCTTTCCCTATTTGTCTGTCCTTCCTAAATATTGAATACCCCTGGATGCTCAGTTCCCATCATTGGTCATCCTGCAGCCATGTCTCCGTAATTGCAACTATATTATAACCGTTTATATCTATTTGTGCTGTTAATTCATCTACCTTATTGCAAATGCTCTGCACATTAATATACAATGTCTTTAGACTTGTCTTTTTAACCTTGTTAGTCATCTTAGTTTTATTTTCCACTATGACCCCATCTGTTTTTTGCCCTTGTCTTTTCTGCCTTCCACTTTTGCTTCTTACTTTTCTGTCTTTCATTAATATCCTTGTTTCCCCTTCCTCCGTCTCCCTGCTCAGGTTCCCATCCCCCTGCCATTCTAGTTTAAATCCTCCCCGGCAGCACTAGAAAACACCCCCCCTGAGGACTTTGGTCCCGGTCCTGCCCAGATGCAAACAACCTGTTTGCACTGATCCCACCTTTCCCAAAGCCAATCCCAATGTCCCAGGAATCTGAATCCCTCCCCTCTACACCATTTCTTCAGCCACATATTCATCCAAAATATCCTGTTATTTCTACTCTCGCTAACATGTGGCACTGGTAATAATCCTGATATTACTATCTTTCAGTTCCTACTTTTTAATTTACATCCTAACTCCCTATATTCAGCTTGTAGGACCTCATCCCTTTTTTATTTATGTAGTTGATGCTAATATGTACCACAACCATTGGCTGTTCACCCTCCACCTTCAGAATGCCCTGCAGCCTCTCTGAGACATCCTTGACCTTGGCACCAAGGAGGCAACATAGCATTCTGGAGTCTCTTTTGCGGCTGCAGCAATGCCTGTCTGTTCCCCTTACTACTGAATCTTCTATCACTATAGCCCTGTCGCTCTTCTTCCTCCCCTCTTGTGCAGCAGAGCCACCTGTGATGCCATGAACTTGGCTCCTGCTGCTTTCCTCTGATAAGTCATCTCCCCCAGTAGTATCCAAAATGGTATATCTTTTAAAGAAGGGGACAGCCACTACCTACCTTCCTCTACTCTGCCTGGTGGTCACCATCCCCTTTCTGCTTGTTCAGTCTTTACCTGAGGTATGACCACCTCACTGAACGTGTTGCCCAACAACAATCTCAGCATCACAGATGTTCCACAGAATCCACCCACAGCTCCAGCTCTGAAATATGGTTAGCCAGTAGCTGCAGCTGGACACACTTCCTGCACACATGGTTGCTAGGGACACTGGGAGTGTCCATGACTTCCCACATAGTGCAGGAGGAGCATATCATGGATGTGATCTCTGATGCCATGACTTCCCTTTAGATTAAGCTCGTTAGTTACTCCCTTTAAAGAATACTAACTACGCTAGGGGCCTTATTCCACTCCAAACACTCCCACTATAGTCCAAAGCCCTCACCTTATTTTGTTTAAGCTAAAGGACTGCAGCAGTTTCATTAGTAGAAAAAGTAGAAGTAGAAGCACTCATCTGACCCTACTTACCAATCAGCTGCCTCCCCTGCACTATATCACTTTTTAAATGGCGACATCACTTTGAAATCCACTGCCTGATGGTCCTGAGGGTACACTTCTCCTCCCTGGTCTCGGCCTCTGTTTTTTGCACCCTTTTATACTGCTCTCACTGGCCTCTCCTCTCTGGTATAAAACTCACCATCTTCCAACCCTAACAGCAACTTTTAGTTAATTGCTAAATTAAAGAAAGACTAGACTTTAGAGAGAATTTAAACCTTAATTTAACCCTTAAACTCCCTCAGTCACCAATCTCCAACTGAAGCTCTCTACTGCAGCCAAACACAGCACTCCAGTGCAGACAAATTCAGCACTCTAAGATAGTCTACTTTTATACTTTCTGAACCTAGCCTCTGAAAACCTGATTAAGCCAGTTATCTAATTAATTAGTTACAGTTGCAAGCAGAGCCTGTATGAGCCCTGTTTTAAGGCTGGACTAAAACTCACCTTCCCCAACAACCCTAACAACAACTTTTAGTTAATTGCTAAATTAAAGAAAGAGTCAACTTTAGATAGAATTTAACCCTTAATTTAACCCTTAAACTTTCTCAGTCACCAATCTCCAACTGAAGCTCTCTACTGCAGCCAAACACAGCACTCCAGTGTAGACCCATACAGAACATGAAAGTTTTTATATTCTGGGAAAAGTAACTTCTAATGACAAATGGAAACAATGGGATTTACAAATCAAAAGTGATAAAATTTATTTAAAGAAGGTTGGAAGGTTGTGTCAGTGGTGGCTATGTGAAACCTTGAAAGGTGACTGTGTGAAACAGACTTGGGGAAAAAACCTCTAGCCACCCTGCAGAAATTTGCTGTTCCAGTGACAAAGTTGTGGTAAAAGCCTTTGGAATTCCATTGTCCAGTGGGTGCTTGTGGTGATATTGCTGGATAACTTTATAAGTTCAAAATCTATTTGGACAGTTGCCTTAAAGAGGCAAGGGGTGTAGTTGGGAGTCTGGTTAAGTAGAAATTTTGGGAACTGTTACAACTGTGTAACTGTAATCCTGTGTGTGTTTAAGTTTTTTTCTTCTTTTATTAATAAATGTTTTAATTTAATCTTTAAAATCTCCAAAGGTGTAGTGGACTCATTACTTCTGACTTCAGTGCACAAACCTTTTCGTACTAAATACAAATTACAAAATGGTTGTGATAGCATGGTCAAGTTTCCCTTGTGGATTTGGTGAGCCTGGCAAATAGCACCTGCCGTATCATAACAGGGGACGGAGAGAGTCTGAGGGTGGTGCAGGGAGACAGAGTGTTATAGGAAATCCATGATCAGAATCACAGCTTCATAGTTAAAAAATAAACCCTGTCTTTGCAGAGCCTGATAATGACATGGGAATGATTGTGTGAAACCCTGCTGTGTCAGACATTTTTTTTTAGCTGTCTAGGATCAAGGCCAGTTTTCTAGCGATAATGAAGAGACAATATGAGTCTGGCAGTCAAAAATGCAAAAAATGAAGGTGAGGTAAGACGACGAAGCCAATCAAAAAGACAGTTTTTCATCTTATTTTAAAAAGCTTGAAGTATTGAATAGTGGACATTCATCAAAAAATACGGGTGAGGATAGATTGGAATTATCCGATCACTTGCCGAGTTGTGGAGATTCCACAACGACTGCAAAAGTTGAACAAGTGGACTCTGAAGTGACATTGGAACTACAAAATATTGGTAATTTTGTCGAAGTAAGGGAAGAAACCTACCCTGAAAGCATTGCATTATGGCCAAAATCTGTTTCATTGGGTATGATAGAATATTTCTTACTAAATAAACCAAAAAAAAATGGTAATATGGAAAATCTGAGGACAGAGTATGAGGTTGGAGGCTGAAAGCAATTTAGAGGTCTTTATGAATCTCACTTTCTGCAGATGGAGGAAAATGGAATGACAGAAATGAAAACTTGGTTGGCTTTTTCAGAAACCACTAAGGCAGCCAACTGTTACCTTTGCAAATTATTTCCTGACCATAGCAAAGGAAAATAAACATTTGTTGATGGGTACTCTATTTGGAGAAATGTTGGAGGAGATATTGCTGATCATGAAACTTCCACAGCTCATATTAGTGCTATGTGTAAGTTCATTCAAAGGTGTAAATTATCTGTGTTATCAGCTCAGTTTGAAAAGGAATGTACTGATTGGAGGAAAGTGCTGTGACCTGTCATTGCTATGGTCAAACGACTGTCTTCTTTGGGACTACCTCTAAGAGGACATGATGAGTCATCATTGTCACGTTGAAAAGGTAATTTTTGAGGCAGCCTAGAATATTTTGGTGAATTTGACGATTTTCTCAAAGAGCATTTGAAAAGCCATCAGTATTGTGGCTCAGGTAAGACCAGCTTTTTAATGCACCAAACCTACGATAAATTCATCACCATAATGGCAGAGTGGCTCAGAAACCACTGATGAAGTAAAGGATGCCAAGTACTATTACATGATAGTCGATTCAACACCAGATGTGAATCATGCAGACCAATTAACATCAATGTGAAGATATGTGACCAGCGATGGTGAAGTGATAAAGTGATTTCTGTTTTGTCCCACTTAAATCCCACACTTTAGAATGTCTGGAGACAACTGTTTTGGAAATCATTATAAATTTAGGTTTGGGAATCAAAAATTGTCATGGGCAGAGCTTTGATAATGCTGCAAATGTGGCAGGAATATATTTAGGCCTACAGGCAAGACTGAACAATGCAAGCCCCTCTGCTTTATTCACACCATGGTCCAGCCATTCCTTAAAATTTAATCTGCAGCTGAATCTTGTGAGGGAGCAACACATTTTTTTGACTTTGTTCAAAATATGTATGCCTTTTTCTTCAATTTCAACACATTGGTGGAGTATGCTACAATCACACTTGGAGCTGGCTAATAAAAAACTTACGAACATACATTTGACAGAAAAACATTTGAGAGTCAAAAGAATTCGTGACACCAGGTGGCCTGCTCGTGCAGATGCTGTTTTGGCTTTGAAAATGAGCTATGTTGAAATGAAGTAAACCTTATTAGATAGAGCCACATCAAATTCAGAAAAACCATGTGTGAAAACTGAAGCAAAATCCTTAGCAGAAAAGTTTGAAAAGTACGATATTGCTGTTCTTACTCTTTTATTGAACCATTTACTTCAAAGAATTAATGCCATCAGCAAATCACTGTGAAAGGTTGATGCAAATTTATTGAATGCTGCACAATTATTAACCTCAGTTAACAGTTTTATCAAGGAAGTTCGAAATGTCTATAGCTTGGTGGAAGCAGAGGCACTAACAGTAACAGAAAATGTAGGTTCCCCTGATGCTTCTAGTGAATTTTTTCTTTCTGTATTGAAATGAGTTAAAAATTATTTGAGTGATACGATGAGTCAGGAACATTTGACAAGTTTAGTAATACTGACAATTGAAAGTGCCTCTTTCCAAGATATTACTTACAATGATGTAATTGATTGTAGTGATTGTAGGTAAAACCTTTCCTACTGTTTTGTGGGTCATGTGATTGTACTGACAAATCAGCCTTAAGTGCAGGTAATATTAGGGGTAAAGCTTTCTCGTCATGGACCTGGTTCAAGCATGTAGCTTCTACAAGAGCTCTGTAAATAAAGTTATCTATTTCAAGTAAGAAACCTGTCCAGAACACCAAGTTTATTACAATTGACAATGAGGATAAATAGCTCCGACGCTGCACCTCTCCTCATGAACGCGAGTACATCAATTCTTGAGGAAAGAAAGAAAAGTGTACCCACCAGTCATGCTACTCTTCGGCAGAATCAACCCATGTGACTCATCAGGTTGGCAAGATGTAACGAGTGCTGTGCCACAGGGATCAATGCTGGGACCTCAACTGTTTTCAATTTATATAAATGACTTGGTTGAAGGGATGGATGGGATGGTTGCCAAACTGCTGATGATGCAAAGATAGGTAGAAAAGTAAGTTGTGAAGAGGACATAAGGAGGCTACAAAAAGATATAAATAGGTTAAGTGAGTGGGAAAAGATCTGGCAAATGTAGTATAATTTGGGAAAAATGTGAAATTGTCCATTTTGGCAGGAAGAATAAAAGAGAAATGGTGAAAGATTGCAGAGCTTTGAGGTGAAGAGGGATCTGGGTGTCCTAGTGCATGAATCACAGAAGGCCAGTATGCAGGTACAGCAAATAATTCAGAAAGCTATTAGAATGTTATAGTTTATTGTAAGGGAAATTGAATACAAAAGTAGGGAGGTTTTGCTTCAGTTGTACAGTGCACAAATGAGACCACATTTGGACTACTGTGTAACGATTGGTCTCCTTATTTAAGGAAGGATATAAATGCATTGGAAGCAGTTCAGAGAAGGTTTACTAGACTAATACCTGGAATGGGTGGGTTGTGTTATGCAGAAAGGTTAGACAGACGCGGCTTGTATCTGCTGCAGATTAGAACAGTAAGAGGTGACTTGATTGAAACATATAAAATCCTGAGAGGTCTTGACAGGGTGGATGTGGAGAGGATGTTTCCTCTTGTGGGAGAATTGGGAACTAGGGGTCAATGTTTAAAAATGAGGGGGTTGTTCATTTAAAATAGCGATGAGGAGAAAATTTTTCACTCAGAGGGTGGTGAGTCTTTGGAACTCTCTAGAGGTGGTGGAAGCAAAGTGTTTAAATATTTTTAAGGCAGAGGTGGATAAATTCTTGGTAAGCAAGGGGGTGATAGGTTATCGGGGGTAGGTGGGATGCAGATTTGAAGTTACTCTCAGATCAGCCATAATCTTATTAAATGGTGGAGCAAGCTCAAGGGGCAGAATGGCCTACTCCTGCTCCTTGTTCGTATGTCCGTATGTCCATGGAATACTGGAGACAGTGCATAGTTTTTATTTTGTGGTGAATGAAATAGCAGCGGAGGAGAAGCAGAAAGCAATTCTTTTAAGTGTCTGCGAGAGCGAAACATATAATTTCATCCGTAGTCCGACAGCCCCAAATGTGCCCAATTCTAAATCTTTTAATGATCTGATAGATCCCGTGAAGACGCATTTTCAGCTGAAACTGTCGGTAATTATGCAGAGATTTAAGTTCAATTTATAATGCGAAGATGAAGCAGTTGACTCAGCACTGCAACTTCGGAGATACAGTCAATGACATTGCGAGATTGTTTGATTTGTGACGTTCACGATATGCCATTCAGTGCTGTTTACTTACAGAAGTTAATATTGGTCTAAAGTGCACCATGGAAATAGCGCTAGCAATGGAGTGTGCTAACAGGGACTGGCAGGCTTTGCAGAGTGTGCAACATGACGCCATTCTTTAGTTTGGGCAGGAACCTACTGCTAGGCGTGGCACGAAAACCAGAAAGACAGCCGTGATGCGGGAAACAGCCTCTACTGATCGAAAAACAAAAAGGCACATGGAAGCATTTCACCAGCAATTCAGAAATTAGTTTGTTACTGATATGGGGGTAACCATGTACTGGAAACCTGCAGATTTAATGAGGCAGAATGCCATTACTGTCACCAAAAATGGCATGTAATAAAGCAATGCAGGGCAAACTCGAGATTGCCATTAAGACAGCAGACCAAGATGATTAAAGTGTGCAATATAAGTGAACCAGAAGCTGCTGATACTGATATCCATTCCCCATATAATGTCAAAGCAGTAAAAACTGAACCAATCGCTGTCACACTTCAAGTGAATGGAAAGCCTCTAGCCATGGAGGTAGACACAGGAGCCTTGACCACAGTGATGGGAGAAAACACATTTAAATACCTAAATGAAGGTGCCCAGCCACTGAATCTAGAGCAAACCATGGCTCAGCTGAAGACATACACTGAATACAGGTGAAGGGCATCGCCACAGCACCTGTGTCCTCTAGGCAACAGACAGCCCAGTTTCCAGTAATCATAGTGATAGATGGAGGACCTAGTCTTCTGGACCAGGACTGGTTACAAAAAATTAAGCTCAACTGGTCAGAAATCTTTCAAGTGAGGACAGGAGAAATTCCTGAGATGTTAAGGAACCATAACTGCGTGTTTTGTGATGAATTGTGAAAGATAAAAAGCCAACAAGCAAATATATATTTAGATTTGGAGACAGCGCCCCGGTTCTTTAAGGCCAGACCTGTGCCTTATGCCCTAAAGTAGAGGGTGGATGCAGATTTGTGCCACTAAGAGAAGTTAGGCATCATCTAGCCAGTCCAATTTTTGGAATGGGCAGCGCCCATAGTCCCTGTGATGAAACCAGACCAAACTGTTTGCAACTGCAGAGGCTATAAATTAACTGTGAACAAAGCTGCTAAACTAGATAAATATCCTATCTCGAGGATTGAAGATCTGGACGCTAAGCTAGCTGGAGGAAAGTCTTACACCAAATTGGACATGAGCCATGCATACCAACAGCAAGAGCTGGACAGCACATCCAGAGGGCATGTAACAATCAACATGCACAAGGACCTGTACAAGTATATACCCTTTGGTGTATCATCTGTGCAGGCAATCTTCCAAAGGACCATGGAAAGCCTATTGCAATGACTGCCCCAAGTAGTAGTGTACCTGGATGACATCCTGAATTCAGGGTCAACAGAAACCAAACATTTGGCTAACCTAGAAGAGGTTTTAAGAAGATTTTTGGAAGCTGGTGTATGATTGAAGAAAGAGAATGTACTTTCCAAGCGACTGAAGTCACTTACTTGGGTCACTGAGTTGATGTCCAGGGGTTGCATCCAGTAGAGAAGAAAGTCAGGGCAATCAAGGAGGTGCCCTCTCTTACCAGAGTCACTGAACTCATGTCCTTTATGAGCATGATAAATTATTATAGTCACTTCTTGCCAAATTTGTCAACAGTGTTAGCTCCTCCACACTTATTATTGAAAAAGAACATCGTTGGTAATGGAAGGCGCAACAGGAAGAAGCCCTCGTAAAAGTCAAGAAGCTATTGCACTCATCATGTCTGCTAGTACATTATGACCCATCAAAATAATTAATATTAACCTGTGATGCATCTCCCTAAGGGATGGGAGCCTGTGTTGTCACACAGGTTGGAAGATGGTTCCGAAAGGCTAATCAGCTGTGTCTCCAGAACCCTCTCTGCAGCTGAGAAGGGTTATTCATAACTTGAAAAGTTTATCCGTAATATTTGGAGTAAAGAATTTCCATCAGTATCTGCATGGACGACATTTCACAATAGTGTCAGATCATAAGCCACTAATGGACTTATTTGGTGAAGATAAAGCAATTGCACTGATAGCTTCCGCCAGAACTCAAATGTCCAAGACCAGGAATTGCAAGGATGGTTGAATTCACCAGTGTCTGAAGAGACAAGACCATTCCATGCCCATAAAACTGAGTTAAGTTGTCAAGATCTTGTTGTGGGGAGCAAGAGTCGTTGTCCCTTCATGAGGAAGAGAACCACTCTTGACAGGGCTTCACAATGCGCATCCTGGCACTTTGATGATGAAGACACTTGTGCGAAGCTATGCCAGGTATAGACAGTGATATAGAACCAATAGTTAAACACTGTCTCCATTGTCAGCAACAACAAAAGTTGCCCGTTTCAGCTCCACTGCATCCATGGGTGTGGGCTGGTTGGCCCTGGGTTAGATTGCATATAGACTATGTAGGTCCATTTTTAGGTACCATGTTTTTATTGATCATCGATGGAAGTGGAAGACCAGATTGTTCAAAAATATATGGATCATATAAGAAGTAGAGAGACATTCCAACAACCAGGTATTCTGCCTGTAATTGATGTCAAACCTTTAATCACTGAGGTGACAGATCGACCTAGAATAGACATACCTGATGTCTCTATTGAATTAAATAATTCTGATTTGTCATTGTCTAAGGATGGCCCTGATACTGCAGTTCCTGATCATGTCGATCCAGTACGAGAATCTCAAGTCATAGAGCTACATCGCTCTAATCGAATTAGAAAATGACCTCAGAGACTTAATCTATAATCACATGACCTGTGTATATATGTATATGTTGTGGATTAAGATATTTTTGTAAATAAGAAATGTAAAAAAAAATTAAGGGGGGAGGAATGTAGTGTTTATAGGTAAAACCTTTCCTACAGGTTTTAGGGATCACGTGATGGTGCTGATGAATCAGCCCTAAGTGTGGATAATCTTAGGGGTGGATCTTTCTAGTCGTGGACCTGGTTCAAGCATGTGACTTCATCAAGAGCTCTGTAAATAAAGTTATCTGTTTCAAGGAAGAAACCTATCCGGTACATCAAATTCATTACATTGATGATCTTGTAAAAAGAATTGTTGAAAAAAAGCTATCTAAATTGTCATGCCAACAAGGCATGAAGAAAAAAAATCTTAAAAATCTGTTTCTCTTCCATTTTCTCTTGTTTAAATTCTGTTTTTCAAAATGGACAATTGCTAGACTGATAAAATGGCTGCAGCTGGTCACATGTTGGTAGTTCTGTGATAGCAGCCTACCTCTGACCACCATCTCTCTCCAAGGCTGGTCTCCAGAAAGAATCCTGTTTTTCTCCTACAAAGTGGACTAATTCCTAGAACACGAGTACTTTTCTGCATCTTCAACTGCCTTAACCAAATTCTTCCAGGACAGGGACCTGGAATTCTGCCAGACAGAGCCATCTGAAATTGGATTGGGACTCACTGGACTCTACTCACATGAATTTATGCCAATACCATTTTTGATTACTTCAGAGGAAGTTAACTTTTATTTTTCTAAATGAGAATCTGTGAAATATAGTGAATGGCAGCCTATGTATCTTGTTGATTGGAATATTTGCTCTTGTACAGGCTCATTCTCAATAAATCCTAATTGTGATGGATGAATCTTGAAAAAAGAGTTGCTTGGCAATGTTTTTACTAGTTGATCAGGGCATTTACAACATTTAATTAAGTTTATTTCACAAAGGACTTGACCATTCAAAACGCTTCTATATGCATAGCCACATAGTTTTCATTCCTTTTAGATAATAAAATAAACTGTGAAAAAGAAGTGCATTTCCAGATTCTTGCGATACCAGTTTTCTGTAACAATTTGGCTTTGCTGCCTTGGGGCTGTCTGTGCTGCAGTGATGTTATCGGCTGATTCTTCCATCTCGTTTCTCGTCGGCAAGTTCCACATTTGCTCGCCTCGCATTGCAATATTTACCATCTTTACCATCATTCAGACAAGAGGTAAGCTTGGATTTCAACAAGGCAATTACTCATTCAGGTATGTTTTACAAGTGAAGAAGCACAGGATTAGTTATGAACCACAGTGTTAAGGAGCTTCTAGGTGACAGTGATCATGATACAATTTCACGTTCCATTTGAAGGTGACTTGTGTGAATCAAAGCCTAGTGTTTTAAAGCTAAATAAATGTAATTTTAAGGATATGAATGCACAACTGGCTAAAGTGAACTGGGAAACTAGTTTAAAAGGTCAGGCAGTAGAGATGCAGTGGCAGACCTTTAAGGAGATATTAAATAGCTCTCCGCAAAGATTTATCCCAGTGAGAAAAAAAAAGGCTCTTTGAGAATTATGTATCATCTGTGGCTAAATAAGGGAGTTAAGATTAGTTTCAAATGGACATAAACAATACTGCAAAGGTTAGTGGTAGCTCAGAAGATTGGGCAAATTTTAAGAACCAACAAAGAATAACTATGAAAATAACAAAGAGGGAGAAATTAGAGTCTGAGAGCAAGCTAGCTAGAAATATGAAAACAGATAGAAAGAGTTTCTGTAAGTACTTAAAAAGGAGAAGAGTAACTAGAGAGAGTGTTGGTCCCTTGGAGAGTGGGTCTGAGGAATCAATAATGGAAAACAGGGAAATGGCAGAAGCATTGAAAAGGTATGTTGTGTCTGTCTTTACTGTAGAAGACCTAGAAATCTTTGCAAAGATACTTGAAAATCAAAAGGTGAATGGGAAGGAGGAGCTTAACATAGTCACCATTAGCAGGGAAAAGGTACCGGGAAAGCTATTAGACTTAAAGACTGACAAATCTCCTGGACTTAATGGCTTGCAACCTAGGATCTTAAAAGAAGTGGCTGCAGAGATAATAGAGGCATTGGTCACAATATTTCAAAATTCCTTAGATTCTGGAAGGGTCCCAGTGAATTGGAAAATAGCTAATGTAATACCTTTATTCAAGGAAAGAGGGAGAAAGAAAGCAGGAAACTACAGACCAGTTAGCCTAACATCTGTCATAGGGAAATTGCTAGAATCCATTATTAAAGAGATTATAGCAGGATACATAATGGGATCAGGCAGAATCAACATGGTTTTGTGAAAGGGAAATCATGTTTAATTAAGCTATTCGAATTCTTTGAGGAAGTAACAAGCAAGGCGGATAAAGGGAAACCTGCAGATGTGGCGTACCTGGATTTCCAAAAGGTATTTGATAAGGTGACACATCAAAGGGTAGTACACAAAGTAGGAGCTCATGGTGTAGGGGGTAACATATTGGCATGGATAAAGGATTGGTTAGCCAACAGGAAGCAGAGAGTAGGGTTAAATGGGTTTTTTACAGTTTGGCAAGCTTGGGACTCAGTGCTGGGCCTTAACTATTTATAATCTATATCAATGACTTGGATGAAGGGACTGAATGTATGGTAGCTAAATTTGCCAATGACAGCAAGATAGGTAGGAAAGTAAGTTGTCAAGAGGAGGTAAAGAGTCTGCAAAGGGATAATAGACAGGTTAGGTGAGTGGGCAAAAATTTGACAGATGGAATATAACATGGATAAATGTGAACTTGTTCACTTTGGCAGGTAGAATAGAAAAGTTGTATACTATTTAATTGGAGAGAGATTGCAGAACAGAGGGATCTGGGTGTCTTGGTACATGAATCACAAAAAGTTAGCATGCAGGTACAGCAAGTGATTAGGAAGGTAAATGGAACGTTGGCATTTATTGCTAGGGAAATTAAATAGGAAAGTTTTATTGCAGCTGTACAGGGCCTTGATGAGACCACATCTGGAGTTGTGTACTGTTTTGGTCTTCTTATTTGAAAAAGGATATAATTGCATTAGGAGCAGTTGAGACAAGGTTCACTCAACTCATTCCTGTGATGAGAGGCTTATTTTATGAGGAAAGTTTGAACAGGTTGGGCCTTTACCCGTTGGAGTTTAGCAGAATGAGAGGTGATCTTATTGAAACATATAAGATCCTGAGGGGACTGGATAGGGTGGATACCAGGAGGATGTTTCCTCTTGTGGGGGCGACTAGAACTAGGAGACAAAGTTTAAAAATAAGAAGTCACCCTTTTAT
This sequence comes from Isurus oxyrinchus, assembly GCA_026770705.1. Classification (NCBI taxonomy): domain Eukaryota; kingdom Metazoa; phylum Chordata; class Chondrichthyes; order Lamniformes; family Lamnidae; genus Isurus; species Isurus oxyrinchus. The sequence continues at coordinate 79,511,802 of JANJGN010000017.1, forward strand.
GATGGATGTGAAATGTTTTTTATTCTCTCAGCGGGTCATTAGTCTGTGGCATTCTCTTCCCCAGAGAGCAGTGGGGGATGGGTTATTGAATTTATTCAAGGCACAGTTAGACAGATTTTTGATAGACAAGGGAGCCAAGGGTTATGGGGACAGACAGTAAAGTTGAGTTGAGATTACAATAAATCAGCCATGATGTTATTGAATGGTAGGGAAGGCTCAAAGGGCCAAATGGCCTACTCCTGTTCCTAAGTCTGATGTTCCTATTATGGCAACATTATGTATAAACTCCAGTATATTTCATTATGGACACATCATATATAATGATACAGAGTGGTGCCCCTCAAGCTATAACCATTTGTCTCTCTCTCTAATAGAATGAGATGCCCATGGTGCCTTGCAGACAATAGCTAATTATGGATGGACGGACATCATATATAAACTCCAATATATTTCATATATCCAACATTAATTATATATCAGATATTATTAAAAATACATCATTTTAAGATTAATATCTTCTAGGATTGTAACTTTTGGTTTATAAAATATTATTCTGGTTTGGGACATTGTGATTTTAAACATGGGAGGATGAAAGAATGCTTCGTCTGGATAGCTTATCAGATAGACCTGGAGTTACAGATCAAAGGAAAAGTCTTATTTTGTTACTGGGATGGTGATGAGAGGGATTCACACCTATAATTATAGTAACCTCTCTGAATATGTCTTGAGGATTTGGGCTCTCTGTAGACATTTTGGGAGAAAGTTTGAAGTTAAGGTGTAAACCAGGCGGAGCTGGGATTAAATTATTCATGTCGTTTCCCCAGATCAGAGAAAGGTTTGAAGGCGCCTGGTAAACAAAGGAAGTTTTTAAAGTCTCCATATACTTTTCAGATCAAATAACAGGTTTAACGTTAAAGATAATTAGTCTTTGAACAGGGCATGTGTGTCATGTTGCCATGGAAATGGGCAGTGGGTAGAAAGTTTCTTTTTGTTTTGGTATATGTGGTCTGTGTCCAAAGCAGCTTGGAGAAGGTAGAGAGAGGATCTGCTAGCAGCCAGCACAAGGAGCAAAGGGCCATCAGGAACCAGGGGTGTTTCTGATTTGGAGTCACTACACAAGGATGTGAGTGAGGCCTATGTTCAGGCTGGGGAAATCCAAATTTGTGAGGTGTTGATGTAGGGCTGGAGGATTTGACTAGCTGGATGCTAGTGGGAGAATCCCCAAGAAACCTGCCACTTCGGGAGGTAACTGGGAAAAGAAGAAGAACCACAATAAACCCTTGTGAGCAGAGACACACATTGGTTTAGTTCCAGAAGATTTGAATGAATACTGCAACTTAAAAGGAGTTCTCAGTTGAAATTAGAAGTACAAAGAGAAATGTTTTGATTGGAATTTTTGTTCAAGGTATAAGTGCTTACGAGACATTGGCTGGGATTTTCCCTGCCCGTCAGTGTTGGCATGTTCAGTGGTGTGGGTGGTCAATATGATGTGATGGTGTGAAACCAGTTTGTGATCGTCTGCTCAGCCTGCTGACAGAGGGCCACGTTTTCTGCCCTCGTTGTAATACATCTGCATATCATAATTAGGCCAGCCCGCTGGGAATCACAACCCCTGCTGGATCATAGTCCACATTGGCAGGAAAGCACGCCGACGTGTTTCACAACAGCATATAAAAAGTGCACACTTGATGGGCTGCACTTTGAGGGAAACTCGGAGGTGAGTGCACAGTAATGTTATGCAGCGTTCACCAGGGTCGCCTGTTGGACTGAAAGCTTGAGGCGCATTGAGGGGGGAAGAGGCTGCCTTGCAGTTGAACATAGAGCAAAAGCATTTGGAATGGGGGGTGGCGGGTAGGGTGGGCAAGGGAAATGGCCACGCATTAGGGACACCTTATATAAAGTGACCCTTCCTCTGTGCAACTGAGATAGTTCAAGTGCAGCTATTGATATGATTGGAGTCGGACTTCTAGCTTATCTGCCCACTCAAGCAATGCAGAGGAATCAAAGTGGCAGCAAGTGCTCCAGAGCTTTTCACCCCACCCAGCACAGACTGCAAAGTCATGAGCATTTTAGTGCACTGCAGAACAGTTGTATGACTGCACACATTGTACAATCTCCTTGCAAAAGCTGGCCATGGATCTGTCACTGGTGGAGGCGCTCACAGCCCTTTACAATGTTAGCATTCGGGTTTGGACTAGTCTCCCTGATGGTTCAAGCTAACAGTGCAGCCTTGCAGAGTGGGTTAGGAGAATGCCTGTGCTTGGGCTGAGAGCACAGCATGCAGTCCAATGGGAAAAGCTGCTGCTAATGGAGTAGGGTGGAGATGAGTGGGGTCTCAGGCAGCCATGCAGCGCACTAATCTCTGGCCATCCAAGTGGAAGCCAGCACTCTCTGGGATGCGTTAAGGGGCCTTCAGACTCAACCAGGACAAGTTCTTAGTACACCCATGCTAATCCGCGTGTCTCTCTCTTTCATCCTTCAGGACATCAGGAGCATGGAGTCTGGTGAACTAGCTGTATGCCTGATGGTGTACAGAGAGTGAATATGATGGAGGAAAGAGCAACTGAGGCTCTTGGCTGCGAAGGGGGAGGAGAAGCACCCTCTGGAAGAAGGGGCGGCTGGGGCTCCTGCACACACCGCCAAAGATCCACAGCGAGTTGTTGCTGGTCAGTACCTAACAACACCCAGAGTCTATGGATGGCTGCCTTTCATTCCTGCAGGTAAGCAAGAACCAATGTCGCTGAAGACCGTGCATGTCTAGGGAACTGGTCAGTCACATCCGCCAGCTACTGCAGGATTTGGCGCCATGTGGACATGGAGGGTGGACATGGAGGGCATCCACTGCCAGTGGCCATGAAAGTGACTGCGGCACTCAATTTCTATGCCAGTAGCTCCTATCAGGGCTCCACAGATAACCTCTGTGGGATATCACAAGCCTCCACCCATAAATACATCCATGAGGTCACGAATGCCATCTTTGCAATGGCACATAACTTTGTGCATTTTGCCCAGGACCAGGACAGCCAGGATGCAACAGTGATTGGATTTGCCCAGATCTCAGGTTTCCCACAGGTGCAGGGTGTGATTGACTGCATTCACATCATGCTCAGGTCTCTATTGCAACACGCAGTTAACTACATCAACTGCAAGGGATTCCATTCGCTGAATGTGCAGCTAGTGAGCGACCACCACAAATGCGTCCTGCAGGTGTGAGCACAGTTTCCAAGGAGTGTGCATGATTCCTACATCCTCAGCCGGTCTCAGATCCCTGACATCTTCCAGGGTCCACAGAGGCTGCAGGGATGGCTCCTTGGGGACAAGGGCTACCCACAGAGGACATGCCTTAGTTTGCAGCAGAATGTTGGTATAATGAGGCTCATGCTGCAACCCACAACTTTGTAGAGCAGACCATCGGGATGCTGAAAATGAGGTTCTGGTGCCTGGACCAGTCTGGTGGGGCCCTGAAATATAGTCCACAGGGTATCATGCATCGTCGCCTGTTGCACCCTTTGCAACCTGGCACTGCAATGGGGAGAGGAGCCGCTGAGGAGGAGATGCTGGAGCTGGAGGTCTCCTCCAATGAGGAGGACTCCGAGGGGATGAGGGTGAGAAGGTCCTTGAAGGCAACAATGACAGGGCAAGCATGCTTGGGAGGCCCTCATAGCTGCTAGATTTGTGGAGGATGATGATGACATGCAGTGAGGAGACTTCAAAGTCCTCACATTGCATTTGTGAATGTTTGACTCCCGTCTGGCTTATGGCAGCAAAGGTACCCTCTGCGATAATGCTCCTGTCATGGAGACATGGTGGGGGTGCTAGTAGTTGCTCGATTGCAGGAGGATGATGACGACATGCAGTGAGGACACTCCATAGATCTTCACATAGCCTCTGAGAATGTCTGACTCCTGTCTGGCCGAGGGCAGCTAACTTCCACTCTGTGATCAGGGTCATGTCATGGAGACGCAGCCATTAAACTTTAGAAGCATCTGATCCTTTGTCTGCCTTTAACACCTGAGTCCTTCAGGAGCACAGCATCACTGGTGACAGGTGCTGAAGAGATGGGGGCCAGCCCCTCAATAAAGGTGCTTAGAGCACACCATGAAGAAAGAGGGAACTCTGTGATGTCTGTCCACAACATTCTGGCAGCAATGACAAGCACCATCGAGGTGCAGGCATCAGTAATGTGTCCAGTGAGTGTGAGGTCAGAACATCACTTTGGTCTGAAGGCTGCACAGAGCACAGGGAAGAGGCCCTGGATTGAGACACCTGCCTTTATCTTGTTTCACATTTGAGTGACATGAACACTGCTCATCAGAACAAGGAGCCATAGGCAGGGAGACATTCTTGGGAGTTTATTGACAATAGTGAACTGTATGTACAAGTGGTTAACAACCGTGCCCAGATTGTGCAACTAATTCTCCTTAACCTTCCTAACCCTGCTGCTATGTCTTGGTGCTCCCCGGACATCCACAGTGGAGGTGGAAGGAGCCTGCTGACTGCTACGCCCTGTCTGTGATGACTTTGGCAGATGTCCTCTGGAGGTCTGTGACCTGGAGGGCCCCGGCCTGCTTTCGGGGTCCTGCTGTATGGCAGTGGCACCATCCTCAGTCTGTGGAGCTGGAGATGCTGAGGTAAGAGGAAGAGGCGATTTGGATGGGTCGGACATGCTTGGAGTCACGTGGGTGGATGGCCCAGGTGTGTGCATTTGCTGATCCTCCTCTCTATGGGTGCCCAAGGGCCCCAGGCTGACTCCTTGAGGAGAAGGGGTAGCTGGAGTGAGATTCAGCTGCCAGCACCCCTCTCCCATACACACTGTTGGAGGCCAACTATGGCTTCAACGATGGAGTTAAGCCTGTGCAGCAGTGCCGGAGTGATGTCCTGGACTAAGGTCTCCATGGCAGCAGCCATCCTACCAGTGTTGACCTTGGTGCGTTGCAATGCCGGTGCTATCACCTCAGAGTGAAGGTAGATGGACTCCTCCATTGTGCCTTGCAATCTGAGGAGTGCAGTGACATCTCTTCTGATGTTCCCGAGCTTGTCTTTGTGGCTCCAGCAACTGTGACATGACCGAGTCCAGAGGCTCATCATCTGACTTGGACTCAGCAAATTTATGGCCTCCAGCAGTCCTCCAAGTGCCAGAAACCAGAGAAGTCCCTGCCGCCTCCTGCGGCAGTGCGATGTGCTCACCAGATTGTGATCCTGAGGTTATTCTAAAGCTAAGTCACACCGAGGTGTATGTCTCTGCTCTGGTGGAGGGTGTGGGTGAGCGCTGTGATGGGATTTCAAGGAGAGTGCCTCAAGTTTTCTCTTCAGAGCAAAAACAGAATTACCTGGAAAAACTCAGCAGGTCTGGCAGCATCGGCGGAGAAGAAAAGAGTTGACGTTTCGAGTCCTCATGATCCTTCGACAGAACTTGATTTGATTTTTTCTCTTCAGAGGTTTTGTTGGGGCTTGCTTGGAGGCCCTGGATCATGGAATCTGTCTGCTATTTCCCAGATATGCCTGCGGAAGCAAGGGGGGATAATTAGTGCATAGCAGTGGTCTATGAAACAGGGACACATCATTCACAGCATGGTTGTCTGATAGATGTTGCACAGGAACAGTCCAGATCCTTGCCGGCCAGCTGGATGGTTGTTTTCAAAGTCTGTGAAGACCTTGATTTCAGGCATTCCTCCACCGGGCTGTGACCTCTCCCTGTTGTTGTTTGTCAGCTTGTCCTGCATGAATAGAGATGGAGAAGTTGGAAGCAGGACACCTGCCAGGCCAGATGATAAGTATGCCTGGCATGTGTGGGTTGTAAGTGGTCCCACAGATTGGATGAAGACAATGACGGTGAGTGTGAGAGAGTGAATGGTGGTGTCTCTTACACTGGCAGTGAGTGAGATCCCTGTGAATGTGCGATGGTTTGTGAGTGTGTGAGTTGAGGGTAATGGCAGAACGGAGGAGATCATTAATCCTTTTGTGGCACTGGGTGGCTGTCCTTTTTTGAAAGGCGTTGGTGCTGACCAGCGCTGCCACTGCCTCCCAAGCCTGGCTGGTCATGCCACTGCCCATTCTGCGGTCAGAGCAGGGGTAGAGGACAGCGTAGTGGGCCTCCACGGCGTCTAGAAGGCGGTCCAGTGAAGTGTCGCTAATCCTGACGGTGGCAGTCTTTTTGCCTCTCATGGACATCTTCCCTGGTGGGTGCTGGACTTTAAATAATGGCACCGGTGTGATGAAGCAATGAGATGATGGTGAGCAAATGAGAGCCAACCTGCTATCGAAACGGCATGTTTCCGGGAATGCATAAATAATGTGGTGGGTTGGGAAGATACTGCATGAAAACCCGCCATCGCAGCTGACGGATAAAAAGTTGTTTTACCTGCCTGCTACCGCACTTAGTGCAAATCTGGGACCATTCCGTCCTGAATGTTAATCGTGCTTGTTTATTTCTTTGTTAGTAAAAGTTCTTTCGTTTTAAAACAAGAAATCTTGTTGTACAGTCTTTTCAGTTAATAACTGTTAATTTGAATTTCTTTTTAAAAGTAACCAGCCTCTACTGAGATTGTAACAATTTGAAATGTCCTATATTGACGTATTTGTCATTATTGAAAGATTATCTATAAACGCCAGTATATTTTGTATACATTTCATTATGTATCAATTCTGGTATATTTCATATAGATGCCATAATCACTAAGTTACATATAATCTCTTATATATTTCACATATAGGTCATTATGGAACAATGATCTGTAAGCTCTCCAGTATTTCATATATACCTCATCATGTATAGAATATATAAACTTTCCTATATTTCAAAAATACATCATTATGTATCGATTATATCTAAATGCAGTTGCTGCAGGAAATAAACTTGCAGGGCTAGGGGGTATCAAGCAGGGAGTGGGACTTACTGGATTGCTCTGCGGAGAGGCTGGCATGGACTCGATAAGCCAAATGACCTCCTTTTGTGCTGTAAATTAAACTATGACTCTCCTATATTTCATATATATGTCATTACGGATAGATTATATATAAAATACCAGTGCATTTCATAATTAATACATGATAGATTATAAACAAACTCTCAAGAATTTCTAATATGTCTAATGTTATATAAGCTCCAGTTACTTCATACATAAATACTTATGGATGGCATATATATGTTATATATAGTTCATTATGGATAGATAAACTCATACATTTCAGATAGACGACATTATGAATAGGATTATTATTGCATATATCCGTGAGTAAGTATAAATTATATACAATGTTTTTCATATTTCATATACACGTCATTATGGATCAACTGCATATTAAGGACTGTATATTTGATTGAGGTATAGATGATATAGGAATTCTCCTGACTATCAGAAACGCAATATCTACCTCCCGCACTGACGGGGGCGCCGTGGAGCCACTGACCAATCACTTAGCTCCATGTCCCGGATGGAGCGACTGGATCGAGAGGAAGAGCAGCGGTAACGGCTGTGAGTAAGCGAGAGGGGAATGGGAGACGGGAAGGGGGAGACGGGAGGGGTATGAGAGGGGTATGGGAGACGGGAGGGGGGAGACGAGAGGGGGGGAGGACGAGAGGGGAATGGGAAACGGGAGCGGGAGAGGGAGGGGGAAACGGGGAGCGGGAGCGGGAGCGGGAAGGGGAGGGGGAAACGGGAGCGGGAGGGGGACAGGGAGAGAGGGAGACGGGGGGAGGGAGAGAGAGATACGGGTAGGGAGGGAGAGAGGGAGAGACGGGGGGGAGGGAGGGAGAAAGACGGGGGGGAGGGAGGGAGAGAGGGAGAGACGGGGGAGGGAGGGAGAAAGACGGGGGGGGGGAGGGAGGGAGGAGAGGAGAGAGACGGGGAGGGAGGGAGAGAGAGAGGGGGGAGGGAGGGAGAGAGAGACGGTGGGGGGGGGGGTGGGAGAGAGAGAGAGACGGTGAGGGAGGGAGAGAGAGAGATGGGGGAGAGAGAGAGACGGGGAGAGAGAGAGAGGGAGGTGGAGAGAGAGAGACGGAGAGAGAGAGAGAGAGACGGGGAGAGAATGGGGAGAGAGAGACGGGGAGAGGAGAGAGACGAGAGAGAGAGGACGGGAGAGGAGAGAGAGAGACGGGGGAGAGAGAGAGAAAGACGGGGAGAGAGAGAGGAGAGAGAGACGGGAGAGAGAGAGAGAGACGGGAGAGAGAGAGGAGACGGGAGAGAGAGAGAGAGACGGGGGAGAGAGAGAGAGACGGGGGAGAGAGAGAGAGACGGGAGAGAGAGAGAGAGACGAGAGACGAGAGAGACGAGAGAGAGGCGGGAGAGAGAGAGACGGGAGAGAGAGAGACGGGAGAGAGGAGAGACGGGAGAGAGAGAGACGGGAGAGAGAGAGACGGGAGAGAGAGAGACGGGAGGAGGAGAGGAGACGGGAGAGGACGGC